>CM060395.1:88157081-88838329 GCA_030545235.1 Helianthus tuberosus | reverse complement strand
ACTCGCACCTGTACATGAATTCTGACCAGCTAAGGCCGTCGCGAAGCGCGACGGCAGAGGGGGTTGTTGGTGGCGCTACGTCAGCACCTCAGTCACCAGCCACATAAGTTTCAGCTATTTACATTTCAGCCCTTGGTCCTTTCAAACTTGGTTTTAAGTTTATTTCTTGCACTTTTGGTCCTCTAACTTTACTTTTAAGGGCTCCAAGACATAATTAAACATTGTTAAGTCCTTGGTTAACTTTATGATCACCCGTAAAGCCTTGAATTTCAACGTTGATGCTTTTAACCCCTCGTATACGAATATTGTCATAACTTTCTCATACTTTAACGAAACTTTATGAAATTTTTATCGCTTATTCTTGTGAGTATAATTAATCATTACAAAGCTTCGGGTTTGCTAAAAGGTCACTCAGAGGTATACTTTAAACATGTTGACACATTTAACCCTTGTAGTTTGTAATCTCTCACTTTCTTTCACAATTAGCTTCGTATGATCCATGATTCATTCGTTTAAGGATATAAACATCGTGTAGGGTTATTGCAAGATATATTTATCCATTGTTGACACTTTGAACCCTTATATTCACATACTTTCTTTGTTTGTCAACTTTAGTCCTTCGTAAGTAATCTTCTACACGTTTACAGCTCATGACACGTGTCGATACATTATTGGACATAAATTTTTGAGGTGTTACATCCTCACCCCCTTAAAAGAAATCTCAATCTCGAGATTTATTGAAACAAATGAGGGTACTTTTCTTTCATTATGGACTCTACCTCCCACGTGTACTCGGGACCTCTTCGGGCATCCCTTTTAACCTTTACAATTGGCACATGCTTCCTTCGAAGCTTCTTTACATGTCGATCCTCGATCGAAAAAGGTTTTTCCACAAATTTCAAACTCTCATCTATGTGCACATCCGTATGTGGCATGACTAGCGACTCGTCAGCTAGACATTTCTTTAGATTGCAGATGTGGAATACATTGTGAATACCACTGAGCTCTTCAGGTTAGTTTAACTTATAAGCCACTGCTCCTACACATTCGATGATCTCGAATGGTCCTATATACCTTGGGCTTAACTTACCTTTCTTACCAAATCACATCACTCCCTTCCAGGGTGATACTTTAAGTAGAACCCTATCACCAACCTCAAACTTTAGAGGTTTTCGCCTTTTATCAGCATAACTCTTCTGCTCTATCCCTGGCAGCTTTCAGGTGGTCACGAATTTGGACAACCTTGTCCGTCGTTTCAAAGACTATGTCTGGTCCTAATAACTGAGCTTCTCCTACTTCTGCCCAACAAATAGGCGTTCTGCATTTTCTACCATATAATGCCTCAAAAGGCGCTGCCTGAATACTAGTATGGTAGCTATTGTTATAGGAGAACTCGATCAATGGCAGGTGGTTATCCCAACTACCACCTAAGTCAATCACACATGCACGAAGCATATCTTCCAAAGTTTGGATGGTACGCTCACTCTGCCCGTCCGTCTGAGGATGGTAAGCCGTACTAAAATTTAAGCGCGTGCCCAAAGATTGTTGGAAACTTTTCCAAAAATGTGATGTGTATCTGGTATCTCTGTCAGAGATAATAGACACTGGTACACCATGCAGAGATACAATCTTATCTACGTACAATTGGGCTAACATGTCGGAGCTATAAGTCTCCTTAATGGGTAGGAAATGTGCTGATTTAGTCAGTCTATCTACTATCACCCATATAGTATCATTTCCTTTCTTTGTCTTTGGCAACTTGGTGATGAAATCCATTATCACCATCTCCCACTTCAACGTGGGAAGTTCAGGTTGTTGTAACAAACCTGACGGCTTTTGGTGTTCAGCTTTAACTTGCGCGCACGTCAAACATTTGGCTACATAGGTAGCTATAGACTTCTTTAAGTCTATCCACCAAAAATTTGCCTTCAGATCCTGGTACATCTTATCAGCTCCAGGATGAACGGAGTATTACGAAATGTGGGCTTCCTGGAGGATCACATCCCTAAGTCCTCCATAAATTGGAACCCATATTCGTCCATTTAATCTCAGGATTCCATCTTTGGCATAGGATAACTGTTCAGCAGTTACTCCTAGCTTCTCATCCGGATAGTTAGCTTCTAGTACAGCTTCTTTCTGCGCAGCTAACAACCTTTCATTTAAATTATTCTTTAATTCAATGCTCTTGGCATTGATTCTTATAGGCTTCACCCTTTCCTTTCTACTTAAGGCATCGGCAACCACATTTGCCTTGCCTGGATGGTATCTTATCTCACAGTCATAATCATTCAAGGTTTCCATCCAACGTCGCTGCCTCATGTTCAACTCCTTCTGATTGAACAAATGTTGAAGGCTCTTGTGATCCGAATAGATCACGCACTTAGTTCCATACAGGTAATGTCTCCATAGTTTTAGTGCAAATACAACGGCACCCAACTCCAAGTCATGGGTGGTGTAATTCTTCTCATGCACTTTCAATTGTCGAGAAGCGTAGGCAATAACCTTGCCTTTCTGTATAAGCATACATCCCATACATGTGCGCGATGCATCACAATAAACTACAAATTCATCAATTTCGTATGGCAACGTCATTACTGGAGCGTTGCTCAACTTCTGCTTCAAAATATCGAAAAATTCTTGCTGTTTAGGCCCCCAGTCAAACTTGCTATTCTTTCGTGTTAGTAGAGTCAGGGGTGTTGCAATTCTTGAGAAGTTTTCAATAAATCCCCTGTAGTGTCCTGCTAAACCTAGAAAGCTACGAATCTCAGTAGGCGTCTTTGGCTCTTGCCAATTCATGACAGCTTCAACTTTAGCGGGATCTACTTGGATACCACGCTCACTAACAACATGTCCAAGGAATTGGACTTCACGAAGCCAGAATTCACACTTTGAAAACTTGGCATAGAGCTTCTCCTGCCGAAGCAGTTTCAGAATGCAACGGAGGTGCTTCTCGTGGTCAGTTTGATTCTTTGAATAAATCAGAATGCCGTCAATGAAGACGATAACAAATTTGTCCAAGTATGGCTTGCAGACACGATTCATGAGATCCATGAACGCTGCTGGTGGATTAGTGAGCCCAAAAGGCATCACTAGGAACTCGTAATGGCCATAACTAGTCCTGAATGCAGTTTTGTGTACATCTTCATCTTTAACCTTCAGTTGATGATAGCCTGACCTCAAATCAATCTTAGAGAAGTAGCTTGCCCCTTGCAACTGATCGAACAGATCGTCGATCCTGGGCAATGGATATCTATTCTTGATAGTGACCTTGTTAAGTTCGCGATAATCGATGAATAAACGCATCGATCCATCCTTCTTCTTTACAAACAGGATTGGTGCTCCCCAAGGAGACGAACTAGGTCTAATAAAACTTTTGGCTAACAAATCATCTAGTTGTGTCCTCAACTCCTTCATTTCTGTTGGTGCCAACCTATAAGGCGCTCTTGCGACAGGCGCTGCTCCAGGGATGATGTCAATTCTGAATTCTACTTGCCTATCAGGTGGTAAACCAGGTAGTTCTTCCGAGAAAACTTCAGGGTACTCAGAGATGACGGGAATATCTTCAACCTTGGGCTTCTGCTCATTAATAGTCACCTGTGCCATATAAATGACACAACCCTTCTTCAAAATCTAGATGCCTTGAGCATAGACACTTGCTCAGGCAGTCCATACTGGGTCTCTCCCTGAATGGTAAGTGGCTCACCAGACGGAGTCTTGATCAGCACTTGCTTCTTGTTGCACACTGTTACACCCCGACCACGTGAGACAACGAAACGTGGCGGAAACGTCGGGGAGTGTTGTAACAGAATTAATTGTTTCACAACCATGGAAATTAAAGTTATGTTTTATTATTCAAACAAGAGAGTTACATTGTTTTAAACAAGAAACAAAGAGTACATAACAAAAATTAACTAGTTCTTGTCCCGTTTTAAGTCACTAAGGCACAGGTCCGCCTAAGTATGTCTCGATAAGTCCTATGCATCAACTCCTGAAAACACATGTGAAAATAGGTACGTCAGCATAAAAATGCCTTTGAGATACATAGGTTTTTGTGAAAATAGGATTCATGACTTGTAAGTTTAAGAAAATGTTTAATAAAGTTTAGTCATGAACCTTGTAAATTGATTTGTTTTGTAAATCGTTTGAAAAACAATAAGTTCAGATGATATGTATAAATAAGAGAATAATGTATGGTTAAATGAATAACCATGTAAAATGAGTTTGTATAAGATAAGTTGTTTGTAAAACAATGTCTTGTGAAAAGTATGTTATTTGTATAAAATGTTATATGTCTCAAATTGAAATGATTCAAATAACGCTATGATATGTAATACCATACAAACACTTATATATAGGAAGTACCAGCGGCGTATCCACCATGCTTGTATCATATTACACACGCCTCGTTACTTAAATCACTTACTCAAACCAAACCATCAAGATGTAATGTTTAACAATTGTAGAAATGTTTGGGTATTGTCAAATGTCTATTATCAAATGGTTCACATGGTTCAATAGATACAAATGGTTCACATAATTTAATATAATGTGTTCATATGCTGGATGAGCATATGCAACAAAATGTAATGTAAAACAATGTATTAAATATGCACATAATGGACATAGATAGCATGAAATGTAATGTAAAATGATGTACTAAGTATGCACACAATGGACATACATAGCATGAAATGTAATGTAAAACAATGTACTAAGTATGCATACAATGGACATACATAGCATGAAATGTAATCTAAAACGATGTACTAAGTATGCACACACTGGACATACATAGCATGAAATGTAATGTAAAACAATGTACTAAGTATGCACACAATGGACATACATAGCATGAAATGTAATGTAAAACAATGTACTAAGTATGCACACAATGGACATACATAGCATGAAATGTAATGTAAAACAATGTACTAATAGTGTACTAATGAACATAGCAAGCATATGATACGAAAACAAGGAAACACGAAAGTAACAAGTAGGCACATGTGTTTCACCCCAAAACAGTTTGAAAACAGTAAAAGAGGGGTCTATGTACTCACTTGAGATTGCTTAGTAGTCCTTGAGTAACAACCACACAATGCTAGAGATCACGAATATCAAACGACACCAAATATAGGTAACTATGTGAATATACCGGACCTATAATCGGAGGATTGGATAGAATGAGGGTTCGTAAACCAAATGAGTATGGGAACTCATGTAATATGGTTTAACAAAGCCTACATACTACAATTAAACCTAGCCTAAGTGCTTACGACCCAATACGACCCATCTTGGTAGCTTATTCTACTTTAACGCGTCGTTCGCGTAAAACGCGTTCGCCTAACTAGTCCTATGACAAGTATTATATGCCTAACATGTTTAATTATGTTACATAATCAGTTAAGTGACGAAAGTTTAGGTTACATATGCTTAATTACCAATTACACATGAAAAGGGTATTTTGGTAATTTACCTAAGGCATATAAACTACCTATCATACAACTACTTAACGAAGCGACCATAAGGTATAACCTCAGAAGGTCATTCCCTATATACTATGGTCACCTAATGTGTTTGGTCGGATCCTAATGATCGACCAAATGGGTCAGGTTCGAAAGTATAAGCGATTGTTTAGTACGCTTACCTTACGACCCTATATAAGCACTAAACTAAAAGTGACGAGCTAAGCATGTTAAAACATGCTTAACTGAGTTTAGAAAACAGGTTTGGTATTAAAACAAATGGTTTTGATACCTAAGAGTTGTTTGGTTACAAAATACGCAAGAATGCGCAGTTTGGCCGAAACTACGACTCGTCACTGAGCCTAGATAACGTGGTAATTAGTAGGTTTAGTCACTAGGGACTATAACCATCGTGATCACGCTCACGTTAGGAAGTTCAAAAGAACTTCGCGTTGACCATAAACTGGTCAATGCAGAAAGTCAAACATAGTTTGACTTTCGGATTCGAAAAGCGATAAAAGAACGAAGGAACACTTACAAAGGGTCCCCGCTAGTAAATCTTGATCGAATAGCTCAGGTATGAAGCAATGGCTTCAACTTAGAGCTTTTAGATCAGATTTGTGGGTTTTTGGAAAGAATGGAGGTGGGTATTTATAGGAATGTTGGAACCGTTAAGATCGTTTATCGAATAACGTGCTTCAATCTCAACCTTACACTTGTTGCAATTTCCATGGAACACCACAATTGGCCCCTCATTATCATGAAGAGGCAAGTGCAAAAGGTGGAATAGGCCAGATTCAAAGTTTCTACATTCTGCTGATCTGACCCCTGCTTACAGACCGTAAGGGTGATGGATTATGGTCCGTAAGCCATCAACTTTGCAGAATTGTCACTTTTGGTCCCTGTTATGCGTTAAAGCCGTTTCCGACACGTTTAAGGCCCGTTAACCCCCATTTCAAAGCTATAAAATGAAGTTAAAGTATAGGGAACTTAAAATGTGCTCAAAAATATCTCGGATGTCGGTTCGTTTGGCCGTACAATCGCGATGTTCGCTTAATTACGACGGAATGCGCATAAGCGCGAAAAACGATCCAAATTGCGCGACGAATGGATTTTTCTCATGCCAAACATTAAAATAAAATATTTTAGTGCTTACATAAATTTTTGGATGTCCGGATGTATTCAGAACGTAAGGTATGCGCGAAAGTGCAAACTTATGCACTTTTTGACACTTTTAGTCCCTGAATGAGCCAAAAGTTTATTTTAGCACACCGAACCCTTCAAAGCCTATTTCTAAGCTATGTAAAGGATATTTATGGTATGTTTAGCTTATGGTCATATTCCGGAATGTCTGTTCTAGTACGAATCATCATACTTTCGCAGTTTGTCAAGTTTAGTCCCTGTAGACGATTAAACTTGATTTTCCATACCAAAGCCTTCAAAACTTATTTCTAAGTTATGTAAAGGTTATTTAAGGTATGTTAAGCCTATTTTACTATTCCGGAGTGGTCGTTGTATTAAACTAGTTATATTTACGCATCAGTGCGCGTATAACCTTCCAGAAAGCGAATTAGAGCTTGAAATCGAACAAGAATTGATATGTGCAAAAGATACACATATTTATACAGATCCCAAGTATGAAATACAATATTTCATTGGCTTGGTATTTGTTTGATGGTCGCAGTGACCCAGGTGTCACAGTCTCCCCTACTTTAGAAAATTTCATCCTGAAATTTATTCGTAGGGCTCTGTCTGTGACTTTGTGTTTATAACCATCAAAGATAAGCAAGGCATAATCCTGTCATCTCCTTAACAGACATTCTTCAGAAACAAAAATGAACAAACGGAGTCATTTTCCTTAACAAGTATTCTTCAGAAGCGGAAATGAAGGAATAAACAAACGGGGATTCATTTCCTCAACGGCCAACCTGTAGAAAAGAAAATGAACAGACGGAGTCATTTTCAATGGTTGCTTCCTCAGAAACGGAAATGAAAAGGATAATCAAACGGATATTCATTTCCTCAACGGACAATCTTCAGAAACAAAAATGAACAAACGGAGTCATTTTCCTCAACAAGTATTCTTCAGAAGCGGAAATGAAGGATAATCAAACGGATATTCATTTCCTCAACGGATAATCTTCAGAAACGAAAATGAACAAACAGAGTCATTTTCAACGGGTGCTTCCTCAGAATTGGAAATGAAAAGGATAATCAAACGGATATTCATTTCCTCAACGGACAATCTTCAGAAACGAAAATGAACAAACGGAGTCATTTTCAACGGGTGCTTCCTCAGAAATGGAAATGAAAAGAATAATCAAACGGATATTCATTTCCTCAACGGACAATCTTCAGAAATGAAAATGAACAAATGGAGTCATTTTCAACGGGTGCTTCCTCAGAAATGGAAATGAAAAGGATAATCAAACGGATATTCATTTCCTCAACGGACAATCTTCAGAAACGAAAATGAACAAACAGAGTCATTTTCAACGGGTGCTTCCTCAGAAACGGAAATGAATAGAGTTAACTCTAGGCACATGACAAAACTTGTTGTGGTTTCTGTGCACTAAATTCCATAATTATGTATGCATCCATAATTACGTAATTCCTTGCACAGTCCGCACAGTTTGTCTTGTAATGTTTAGGGGAAGAAAATCAAACCTGTGATGAGGGTGACTAGACTACCATAGGGTCCTTTTAATTAGATCGACAGATGATCTTTTTAATTAGGCCACCAAGGAGTCCTTTCAGCTATATCATCACATGATGTTCCTAACCAGATTTTTGGATCAATCTGTTTAACTAGACCACTCAAGGGGTCTAATTATGGAGTAGTACTTTATAATCCAAGGGACTTAACTACAACGTAGAAGTCCATTAAGGATTTTAGATAGTACCTTTGGGTATCCTACTAAGAATCCCTTATACGAATGATATGGAAGATTCTACGAGGATTTGGATAACAAAAACTTGGATTACACCAAAAACATAAAAGGGAACACATAAGCACATAATCACATAGTTGTTTAACTTGATTTTAGATTTGTTAACATTTTGTTAATTCATTCTGCTATCTGTGCACATGCATTTAAAGCACACTAGGAATCCATTCCGTGGATTTCATTTGGTACTTTAAACATTATCAAGAATTTAACTATGAAGATAGAAAGATCTTCCAAAAATTCGATTTTTTTTATTACAAGGAATCACCACATTCGAATTAAGGTATACAACAATTAAGGACTTACGGAAATACCCTTAGGTACCCTATTAAGGATTTATAGTGGTACTTTGGGTATTCGTCCAGTGTTGTAACTTGCCCCTTGTACTTCGTATCCTTGGATGAAACGGGTACTTAGGAATTTCGTGGAAAACGCAAGAGATCATAGAATGGGAAAAATTTTGGGGGTAGTTTGCTTTTCAAGGAATACGATTCCTTGATTGTCGGTATTGTAGGGGATATGTTGTTTATACATACAACCACATAAATACATTGCAATGTAAATAAAAGATTTATTTATAAACAATGATAACAACTGTTTCATGGACCTTGACAACAAAAGAAAATAATACATAAGACGTGATTATTTCTAAACAGAGTTGTATTCTAGTCGGTCAGATGATCATCCCTGTGCTGGATTTGCATTAGCAAGCTTTGGGCAATTTCTTCGGAAATGACCCATCTCGCCACAGTTGAAACAAGAACCTGGTAGAAAACGACCTTGAGCGGGATTGTTGCCAGCTTGGTTTGGTGCAGCTGCAGCTGGGCAGACTCTTGCTGTATGGCCTATAAGTCCATAAGTTTGGCATTTGCGGCACTTTACATTGGCATGATGATGGAGGCTACATTAGTTGCACAAGGGTGCAGTTCCATTGTATGGCTTCCTAGCAGGGGGTTGAGCTGGTTGGTTGGGGACGGCTTGATCATTGTGAGTAACCATGGCGAAGTTCTGAGAAGCCTTTCGCTTCTTTGACTTCTTAGGGGATCCAGTCTATTCATCCATGGTCTTTGATTCCTCGATTTGTTTCTTGTCACTTTTTCGAAAAAGTTTACCATTCCTGATTTGAGATTCAGTCAAGGTTGCAGATAGCTCAATGGCCTGTCTAACTGTAGTGGGTTTACTACCAGTTATAATGTCTTGTACTGAGTCAGGGAGGCCATCAATGTACTTTTCGATTGCCTTATCCAAAGGTGTAACCATATTCGGGCATAACAAACTTAACTCCTCATAACGATCCGTGTAAGATCGATGCTCACCGCTATCTTGCTTAAGATCGTCGAACTCCCTTTCCAAGGCCCTGATCTCGTGACGAGGACATAATTCCTTCATCATCAGAGCTCGAAGCTCTTGCCACGTTTGAGCCAGTGCCACATCGGCACCCCTATCTCTCATCACACCATTCCACCATGTCAAAGCTCGTTTCTCAAGGACACTAGATGCGAATTCTACCTTTCGCTCATTTGGACATTGAACATGTCTGAAGGTGCTCTCTAGACTCTTAAACCATTGCAGAAGTGCAGTCGCTCCTTGAGACCCAGAAAACTTTGATGGCTTAGCCGAGTTGAACGTCTTGAAGTTGCAGGGGGCGTTATTGTTGTTGAGGGCTTGGTTACATTGGGCAACGATGTTCGGGATTGCAGCAGTCATTTGCTGTTTAATGACAGCTGCCAGCTCTTCAATAGATACCGGATTTTCGCGTCGTGGAGACATTCTAAAAGGGAAACAAAAGAGAAAACAAATAAAATGGAATTGGGTAAGAATAGGATGTTACAATTACCGACAAAAATCATGGGTGATGGTCATTTGTTTGAACCACGAAGCAAACAAATGACACACAAAGGCTGAATCAAAGCAAATAGATCCTCATAATGTATCGCGAAGACATGCTCGCCTATAAGTGGACACTCACCCTAAGAGTTCCCAGGTAAGAGTGACTGGTCCGATTATGTGGATTTGTACGAACACTCTAGCCTTAGACAGAAAACTCAGGGTACAGGCATTCACTCTTCCAGTTTGCACATGTTCACGTTATTTAGGACCAAAAACTTTGACGAGAGTTTGAAAATTCAAAGGGGTTCAAAACCTTATAATTGAGGGTTCAAAACCTTATAACTGAGGGTTCAAAACCCAGTAATCAATCATCCAAAAACAGATGATTAATTTTCAAAGTGGATTCGGAATTGATGTTCTCGTTGTAGTTATCACCTAAGGATAGGTGAAGGTATCGTTTTATGACTAAACGCAAGTAAGCTCGTGTTAGGGACCTAAGAAGGTTATAGACTAGGTCAAAGTATTACTAATAACCTAAGTCCCTATAACCATTGGCTCTGATACCAACTTTTCTGTCACACCCCGACCACGTGAGACAACGAAACGTGGCGGAAACGTCGGGGAGTGTTGTAACATAATTAATTGTTTCACAACCATGGAAATTAAAGTTACGTTTTATTATTCAAACAAGAGACTTACATTGTTTTAAACAAGAAACAAAGAGTACATAACAAAAATTAACTAGTTCTTGTCCCGTTTTAAGTCACTAAGGCACATGTCCGCCTAAGTATGTCTCGATAAGTCCTATGCATCAACTCCTGAAAACACATGTGAAAATAGGTACGTCAGCATAAAAATGCCTGTGAGATACATAGGTTTTTGTGAAAATAGGATTCATGACTTGTAAGTTTAAGAAAATGTTTAATAAAGTTTAGTCATGAACCTTGTAAATTTATTTGTTTTGTAAATCGTTTGAAAAACAATAAGTTCAGATGAGATGTATAAATAAGAGAATAATGTATGGTTAAATGAATAACCATGTAAAATGAGTTTGTATAAGATAAGTTGTTTGTAAAACAATGTCTTGTGAAAAGTATGTTATTTGTATAAAATGTTATATGTCTCAAATTGAAATGATTCAAATAACGCAATGATATGTAATACCATATAAACATTTATATATAGGAAGTACCAGCGGCGTATCCACCATGCTTGTATCATATTACACAAGCCTCGTTACTTAAATCACTTACTCAAACCAAACCATCAAGATGTAATGTTTAACAATTGTAGAAATGTTTGGGTATAGTCAAATGTCTATTGTCAAATGGTTCACATGGTTCAATAGATACAAATGGTTCACATAATGTAATATAATGTGTTCATATGCTGGATGAGCATATGCAACAAAATGTAATGTAAAACAATGTACTAAGTATGCTCACAATGGACATACATAGCATGAAATGTAATGTAAAATGATGTACTAAGTATGCACACAATGGACATACATAGCATGAAATGTAATGTAAAACAATGTACTAAGTATGCATACAATGGACATACATAGCATGAAATGTAATGTAAAACAATGTACTAAGTATGCACACAATGGACATACATAGCATGAAATGTAATGTAAAACAATGTACTAAGTATGCACACAATGGACATACATAGCATGAAATGTAATGTAAAACAATGTACTAAGTATGCACACAATGGACATACATAGCATGAAATGTAATGTAAAACAATGTACTAATAGTGTACTAATGAACATAGCAAGCATATGATACGAAAACATGGAAACACGAATGTAACAAGTAGGCACATGTGTTTCACCCCAAAACAGTTTGAAAACAGTAAAAGAGGGGTCTATGTACTCACTTGAGATTGCTTAGTAGTCCTTGAGTAACAACCAAACAATGCTAGAGATCACGGATATCAAACGGCACCTAATATAGGTAACTATGTGAATATACCGGACCTATAATCGGAGGATTGGATAGAATGAGGGTTCGTAAACCAAATGAGTATGGGAACTCAGGTAATATGGTTTAACAAAGCCTACATACTACAATGAAACCTAGCCTAAGTGCTTACGACCCATCTAGGTAGCTTATGCTACTTTAACGCGTCGTTCGCATAAAACGCGTTCGCCTAACTAGTCCTATGACAAGTATTATATGCCTAACATGTTTAACTATGTTACATAATCAGTTAAGTGATGAAAGTTTAGGTTACATATGCTTAATTACCAATTACACATGAAAAGGGTATTTTGGTAATTTACCTAAGGCATATAAACTACCTATCATACAACTACTTAACGAAGCGACCATAAGGTATAACCTCGGAAGGTTATTCCCTATATACTATGGTCACCTAATGTGTTTGGTCGGATCCTAATGATCGACCAAATGGGTCGGGTTCGAAAGTATAAGCGATTGTTTAGATCGCTTACCTTACGACCCTATATAACCACTAAGCTAAAAGTGACGAGCTAAGCATGTTAAAACATGCTTACCTGAGTTTAGAAAATAGGTTTGGTATCAAAACAAATGGTTTTGATACCTAAGAGTAGTTTAGTTACAAAATACGCAAGAATGCGCATTTTGGCTGAAACTACGACTCGTCACTGAGCCTAGATAACGTGGTAATCAGTAGGTTTAGTCACTAGGGACTATAACCATCGTGATCACGCTCATGTTAGGAAGTTCAAAAGAACTTCGCGTTGACCATAAACTGGTCAATGCAGAAAGTCAAACATAGTTTGACTTTCGGATTCGAAAAGCGATAAAAGAACGAAGGAACACTTACAAAGGGTCCCCGCTGGTAAATCTTGATCGAATAGCTCAGGTATGAAGCAATGGCTTCAACTTAGAGCTTTTAGATCAGATTTATGGGTTTTTGGAAAGAATGGAGGTGGGTATTTATAGGAATGTTGGAACCGTTAAGATCGTTTATCGAATAGCGTGCTTCAATCTCAACCTTACACTTGTTGCAATTTCCATGGAACACCACAATTGGCCCCTCATTATCATGAAGAGGCAAGTGCAAAAGGTGGAATAGGCCAGATTCAAAGTTTCTACATTCTGCTGATCTGACCCCTGCTTACGGACCGTAAGGGTGATGGCTTACGGTCCGTAAGCCATCAACTTTGCAGAATTGTCACTTTTGGTCCCTGTTATGCGTTATAGCCATTTCCGACACGTTTAAGGTCCGTTAACCCCCATTTCAAAGCTCTAAAATGAATTTAAAGTATAGGGAACTTAAAATGTGCTCAAAAATATCTCGGATGTCGGTTCGTTTGGCCGTACAATCACGATGTTCGCTTAATTACGACGGAATGCGCATAAGCGCGAAAAAAGATCCAAATTCCGCGACGAATGGATGTTTCTCATGCCAACCACTAAAATAAAATATTTTAGTGCTTACATAAATTTTTGGATGTCCGGATGTATTCAGAACGTAAGTTATGCGCGAAAGTGCAAACTTATGCACTTTTTGACACTTTTAGTCCCTGAATGAGCCAAAAGTTTATTTTAGCACACCGAACCCTTCAAAGCCTATTTCTAAGCTATGTAAAGGATATTTATGTTATGTTTAGCTTATTTTCATATTTCGGAATGTCTGTTCTAGTACGAATCATCATACTTTTGCAGTTTGTCAAGTTTAGTCCCTGTAGACGATTAAACTTGATTTTGCCATACCAAAGCCTTCAAAACTTATTTCTAAGTTATGTAAAGGTTATTTAAGGTATGTTAAGCCTATTTCACTATTCCGGAGTGTTCTTTGTATTAAACTGGTTATATTTACGCATCAGTGCGCGTATAACCTTCTAGAAAGCGATTTAGAGCTTGAAATCAAACAAGAATTGATATGTGCAAAAGATACACATATTTATACAGATCCCAAGTATGAAATACAATATTTCATTGGCTTGATATTTGTTTGATGGTCGTAGTAACCCAGGTGTTACACACACAATCTGAGCTTGGTTATAGGATAACCAATCCATTCCTATTACTATATCGAAACTGGCTATTTTCAAAGGAAGTAAGGTTAATGGAAAAGAGTGGTTCCTAATGGATATGAAACATCCATCTAACATGGTTGATGCATTTTCTATGGTTCCATCGGCTAATTCCACCTCATATTTCACACTTAAGGTTTGAACAGGCAATTTCAACAATTCACAAAACTTATTATCTACGAACGACTTATCAACGCCTGAATCAAAAAGTACTCTTGCATAGACATCATTTATGAGGAAGGTACATGTGATCACATTGTCGTTCTGAATCGCCTCCTGTGCGTTCATCTGGAAGACCCTAGCATTGGTCTTCTTGGCTTCCTCAGGCTTTTTAGCGTATTTATGGCAGTTGGTTTTGATGTGCCCTTTCTCATTGCAGTTGTAGCACGTGGCATCCTTAATTTTCTTGCATTCCACAGTCTTGTGCTCTTTAGACTTGCATAACCCACATGCAGTTGGTCCTGACTAAGACTTGGACTCAAGTCAGCATTTTCCAAAGTGGCATTTTTGGCAAGTCGTGCACTTTGGCTTCTCCTCTGTTCATTGACTACTCTTTCTAGACCCAAACTTCTTGGAATCAGTGTTTCCCTTAAACTTCTTCTCAGATTGTCGTGAGTTGTCGTCCTCACGTTTTCTCTTACTGTCTTTCGAGTTCTTAAGCGATTTTAGCCTAACCGCATCTAAAGTAAGAGATAGAGATAGATCAGCTGCCGACCTAAAAGTAGCAGGTCTAGATGCCTTAACACTGGCCTTGATCTCTGGGGCTAAACCCCCAATGAAGTGAGCAATTCGCTTGGGTTCCGGTGTTACCAGATACGGAACCAGCCTAGACAGAGTATTGAAACTGGTGAGGTAAGCTTGACAATCTAAATTCTTCATCACCAATGATAAGAAATCTGACTCAATCCTTTCCACCTCATGCTGAGGGCAGTAATTATCCTTAATGAGCGCAACAAACTGATCCCATGCCAGATTGTAGAGTGGGATCTTTCCAGCAGCCTGAATGAGAGACTTCCACCATGCTAGCGCCTCTCCCTTGAATGATTGGGATACATACTTCACTACATCCCTTTCAGCACAAGCGCTGATATCGACCATGGTGTCCATTTCATCTAACCAAGTCATACAGTCAATTGCCCCTTTCTCCCCAGTGAAATCCCGGGGTTTGCAGGAAACAAAGTACTTATAAGTACAGGACTTGTTACGCAGTTCATTATCGAACACTATCCTCTTGGATGGAGCACTGTGTTGATTAGATGAATGTCGATCATCATCTTTCTTTGGCTCATTTTTCTTAGAGGGTGGCTTGTTGTGAGCCTCTGAATGAGTCTTAGGCTTGGAATGCGGTGCGGATAGGGTCCTACTTCGAGTCCCGCTAGATTCATTATACTGCCGCTCTATAGCTTTTGTAACAGCATTATCTATTAATGCTTGCAGCTCCGCACCGGTCACTTGTATCTTAGCATTTTCATGGTTTTCCAGGGAATGACTGTTTACCTCTTCCGACCTAGCCATGTAGCTTTAATTACTACATAAAAGAAAATTAATGACAAGGTTTATTTAGAAGCCTATACAGTACTATCGTTCTTGACGATTTATTAACCATGGTTTTAATAACTATTTTTGGTCAATTTGCCAAATATATTCATATTCAGGATCCTTATTACAATCCCTAGTTATAATTTAATAATAGCACAAAAGGCCTAGTCACGTAGACAAGTTTAATTTATAAGCCCAGATGTTATGGAATCGAGGCATTAACGTTTGAATCAAAGTTCGTTACCTTTTATTGACAGGGAGTTGTAGGCTACCACTGTCTTTAGTCTCAGAGGGCGTTAATTATAGCCCGTAGGCACTTCATCTATAGAGGGATGATTATTTTAATAAGGAAAATTGCCACCAATGTTAACATGTCTTCAGATGTTAACAAGGATTGGAATCTTTTGAATAGGTTTTACCATCTTAGCCATGTCAGCAACGACATTTAGGCTAGGTTTTACCTTTAAGATTCTTTTTAATATCTAACGCAGAACAATCCTAAATTGAGATGTTGATATGGATCTGAATCTAATTGAGGAACTACCATCTTGGCCCTGTCTTAAAATGACATACGAGCTAGGTCTAGTCCTTTTTAGATTTTGCCATTTTATTATAATGGTAGATCTTAAATAGGAATGTTATTTTAATCTAACCGTTCCATTAAAATTTAAACAAGTACATGGTTGCCCTAAACAGGACTTCTAACTGAAATGACTTGCCCATGCAGGGGCAAATCAGAAAAATAACAAGGAAACAAATAAGGACAAAATAAAATGAATTAGGATTAGTCCTATGTTCTTTGTCTAGACTTGAGAATCAAAGAATGTGCAATTGTGTAACTGAGATTAAACACAAAAGGCTAGTGTTTAATTCACTCAGTGTTGGCTCTGATACCAACCTGTCACACCCCGATATTTCCACGTATTACCGGTGGGGAGTATCGTGACGTAGTTGATATCATCTTAGTCAAACAACACAAATTTAAATGCACAGCGGAAGCAAAAGATAGATTCATTTCAACTGAATAAATTGTAATATTAAGTATCACAAAATAGTTGAAACCGATCCACAGGCGGATCGAAAGAAAAAGGAAATTGTTCAACAGACTTTAACATCTAGAGCTTGCGGGACTTGATTATTGATGCCTGGAGTAGCCAGCCTATTACGTATAGTACCTGCACTTAGCCTTTTTGGAAAATACGTCAGTTTACACTGGTAAATACAACTTAACTGACTCATTTTGAAAATGTTTAAAAATTGATTTGAATGCACTTAGGCAAAAATATCTTTTATAACTTCGGACAATTATTCAAAAATAATCTTGTATACAGTTTTACTTATTTGTCGTCCGTTAGGGCCGGTTTGTAGGGCCGGACAAGATTAACTGACACGCCACAGGTATAATGCCCACAAGGTTGATTCCTTTAAGTGGATTACCAGTTTTTACATAATGCAACTATCAGGTGTACGCCTACACCCCGTGCTTAGGTCGTGGCCATTTCTTTGAATGATGCCAAGGATATCCGGGACATGGTCATTTAACCCCCAAAGGCCATACACCAAATAATACAGATTAAAACGAGTTATGTAAATACATCAATCACAATCCGATTTAAATGATTACACACCCGACCAAGCGGTACTTTTATAGTACCGTATCCCAAGCCCGTATAGGGAAAATAAGTTAAGAGTATTTACCTGAGCAAAGTATAAATCAAATACAGCAAGTGCACGTAGCTTTTACTGGGCTCCTAATCTGGAACGAAGGTTTTTAACAACCTATTAGAATCCTAATGGGCCTTTAATTAAGCTTAGACTTAGACCAGTTAGTTTTCAAAAGGAAGACACGGTTCAAACGCATGATAAAGCGAAGACCGGTTTAGAATGTGGTTTTGACCCGACAAGCTTGGACACTTGTTTAATATGGGTAAACTAAACACATTCTGGATTTTGAGATGAAAACGATATGGTTTGACCCGTTTCGGCTAATATATGTAAACTAGTTACATACGCCGATCCGAACGCGAAAAGTGCGTAACGGGTAACCAAAAGAGTCATATACAAGTTTCCTAAGTTAATATGCCTTAAATATGTTGTGACATCAGTAAGATATCTTCTATTATGCCCAAAACGGATTTAAACTGAAATTACACCCCGTAAGGGTAATTTGGTCATTTTAAAGGTTATAAAAGAGTTTAAATATAAATCTGAGTTTCAGGTCTGATGTAATCAGTAAAAATACTTAATTTACTAGGTTATATCAGTAGGGTATAACCTATGTGTGAAATTTATCATTTCTAACCATACTATGCACCGAATGGGCATTTGGGTAATTTCACCTAAGGTTTAAAGGTCGAATCTGGAATTCTGAGTTTAAAAATTTTGCTTACTGCTAAAGTATAAAAATTTATTTAAAACATCAGTAGGTATCAAGTCTTATATATCTAAAATGGTTTTAATACATACTATGTGCTTAAAACGCATAAAAAGGCGATTTTAAGCGATTTTCGGGTTTTATAAGAAAAGCTGATATTTTTATTATTCCAGAAGGCTTAAAATATTCTATTTATCATATTGGATCAGTAGAAAAAGGTTTGGTATCAAAAGGATTGGTAAAACTCATTTTATAGCTTAAAAGGGCAAAACTGACAATTAACGGATCAAGCTTAGAACTCTATGTTATGCTTAGCCTAAAAATAAATAAAAATCCCCAAAAATCCCAATATATTATTTTATATCAGTGGGTAAAAAGTTTGGTATCAAAAATCGGGTTTAGATAGGCTATACGCTAATTACACCGTTTAATTACTAAAAAGATTTTTAATTACGCTAATGAGCATAACTCTTTATCTAGACCTCAAACTGATGTCAAATTTTAGGTACAAGTTTATAAATTAGTAACTAAGGTTGCTACTCTTTTATATTTTCAAAATTCATGTTTTAAGGTCATATGGGCATAATAGTCAACATTTAGGCATTTAACGGAAATATGCATATGAATTGGATAACTAATGAACCAAGTTGTATAATCTCAGAGGGTTATACTTATAGGTAACTTGGTCCTAATAAAGCTCTAAGGCATTCCTAAACTATGCTCTAATGGGTCAGAACTGAAAGTCATAGCAAAAGTCTACTTTTGCGACTTTTGGTTCCGAACCGAGCTTAAACTGAAAATTGTCGGGTTGAACATGTTTAGACATGTTTTTACATTGATTACCAAGTTATATGAGTGATAAAAAAGGTTTCATAGCTTCTACATCGTTAATTATGTGTTTAGGAGAAAATTAGCTTTCTGTTGTCTTTTTAAAATTAACTTTGACCCGACAATTGACCTAGTTAGAGTGGGAATCAGAGGGTGCCCTTTTAAGGGTTTATTGCCCACATAATTACCAACTCATTTGTACTTTCAATTTGAAATTTGACTAGACAAATTAAGATTAATGACGAAGTCAAATCTTAATTACGATAGTTTGACTTTAAGCTAATAAACTAATTAAAACTGAATTAAGAAAGGTTAGGGACACTTACTGAAGTCCTATGCACGACTAAGGATGCTTGGGAAGTGGCCTTGAGCTCCAGGAATCTCCAGAAATTGAGTTTGAATGGTTTTCAAAGTGTATGCCAAAGTGTTGCAACAATGGGTTCTTATATAGTGAGTTTAATTCATCAAGATCATGCCACAATAGCCTATAGATGTTCCTTGATCACTTCCAGGTGTCCCTAGGCATGGAAATACCATCAAACAAGCCCCTTGAATCGAATACAAGGTTTCTAAGTCAGTTTAACTTGCAGAACTCGCACCTGTACATGAATTCTAACAAGCTAAGGCCGTCGCGTAGCGCGACGGCAGAGGGGGTTGTTGGTGGCGCTACGCCAGCACCTCAGTCACCAGCCACACAAGTTTCAGCTATTTACATTTCAGCCCCTGGTCCTTTCAAACGTGGTTTTAAGTTTATTTCTTGCACTTTTGGTCCTCTAACTTTACTTTTAAGGGCTCCAAGACATAATTAAACATTGTTAAGTCCTTGGTTAACTTTATGATCACCCGTAAAGCCTTGAATTTCAATGTTGACGCTTTTAACCCCTTGTATACGAATATTGTCATAACTTTCTCATACTTTAACGAAACTTTGTGAAATTTTTATCACTTATTCTTTTGAGTATAATTAATCATTACAAAGCTTCGGGTTTGCTAAAAGGTCACTCAGAGGTATACTTTAAACATGTTGACACATTTAACCCTTGTAGTTTGTAATCTCTCACTTTCTTTCACAATTAGCTTCGTATGATCCATGATTCATTCGTTTAAGGGTATAAACATCGTGTAGGGTTATTGCAAGATATATTTATCCATTGTTGACACTTTGAACCCTTATATTCACATAGTTTCTTTGTTTGTCAACTTTAGTCCTTCATAAGTAATCTTCTACACGTTTATAGCTCATGACACGTGTCGATACATTATTGGACATAAATTTTCGAGGTGTTACATAAACATATCAGATAAAGACATATATGCAGAATATTGTGCTGGATCCTTACCAGACATGTTTGAACTTGAGGGTTGGCTTGAAGATGCTGGAAGTGGGTTGAAGCTTCTTTCAACTTCCGGAAGAAGTCTGATGGTATCGATTCTCTTCTTTGAGTCGGCTAAAGGAGGTGCAAGCTTTCTGAAATCAGCTGTATACAAAAAAGAAAAAGAAAATCAGTACAGGATATAAGACAGGATCATCCTTAAACCCTAAATCCTACCCTTTCTCAACCACTTCACCAGATAATCCGCTCAACCAGGGATTGAATCTCTTTTTATAAAGAAAAACTTGGATTTCCATTCTTCTTCGTTCCTGGTGGCTCGGAGTATCAGTGGATCGCTGGAAGTAGAATAGAACAAGAATCGGCAAGAGCCATGGCATCTAAGCCGGTATGCTAGGGGAAGATCGTGAATAGAAAGATCAGGAATGTGCTTGTTCTTGATTTGATCAAGAACGAATAGAACTCGCCAAAGCATTGGCATGGTTTGACTGAAACAGATTTTTGTGATGTTAAAGAATTCGGTGATGAAATCAGGAAACGGAAATTGCAACCCTAAGGTAAAAGGAAAAGCATTAAAACACAGCCACTCATTGGAAACCATGTCTGATCGGATTTCCTGATCAAATGGCTGGAACACCGTCCCTTTCAGAAAGATGCCGGAGGTTTTGAGAGCCGACAAGTGAGCGCTTTCGAAAGAGCACATTTCTTTCTCCGGATCTTGGAGAATATTCTGGTGAATGAATGTATGAGCGGAGTCACCGGAGCTGGATCTGGTTTGTCTCGCCATATTGTTACCGGAATAGTCTGAAGAATAAGGGAGAAAGAAGGTGGAAATGAGAGAGAAGATTTTACCTTTTATTCTTTGGTGAGGGTTAAATGAAGATAAGGATGTGGAGTTATAGGAAATTAATGAGTAATTATAGGTTGCGCGGTTACAAGCAATCACATCAAAGGTCTTATCTCTTAATTGCCTCGTTTATCGTGAAAAAATGTAACCGTTAGTATCAGGATACTTAATGGTAACATTTTTGGGGACAATTTTTATGGGTGAAATTCTGAGACCATATCCTGGATAATATCTTGAATTATATCTTGGCTATATGATAAGCATTCATTCTCAGGATGCTGACTCTGGATATTGGTAACATCTTGTATGGTATCCTGAGGATCACTAACGGATTATGTGCAGGAATACGAGTCCAAGCTTGCAACGTTCATGAAGAGCTTTTCCCCGGAAGACTCGGTCCAAGTAGTTCGAAGAAAGACGTTGAAGCCGCTTTACTTAGTCTCCAACGTTAACTAAGGAATATTCGATGGCATCCCCCATTTGTAGGGGATTTTGTTTCATTTCTTAGCTATAAATAGACGAGTATATCAGATCAAATAGGAGACAACACTCACGAGTCTCATACACTTCTACTCTCTCGCAACTCTCACTTTCTAACAAAGCTTTGTAACACTTAGTAGTTATCTGATCAATATCCTGCACTGTATCCTGACATTTAAAGCAATAAGAAGAACAATGCAGCTGCGATTGTCAGCTCCCGATGTTTTATGCCGGCTGATCAAGGGCTTTCCTCGTACATCTCGTGTCACCTTTTACTTTTTTGCTCATTGTTTGATTGTAGATATAGCTCAATATCCTGAGCTATATCCTGAATATTTTTTTGCAAACAACCAACTCAGTATATTTTCGATACACATTCTTAGCACACTACCTCACTTTACTAATTTGATCACTAAATTACTTAGGTAATTTTTGACCAAAACACCTATATTGATCTAACAGGTTATTTATCAAGAATTTTACCAACATAATACTTTAAACATCAAATAACATCTTGCCAATCGTACAACGAGCATCGATCATATAAAAATCAAACAATGATATAACACTAACCGGTTAGAAGGTAGAACAAAGGTTGTTTCGAACAAGAAAGTCTTCGAGAAAGAAGATGTTGTCGTCGGTCTTCGAAGGAGAGAAAGAGGGTAGGGTTTTGTGTGTGTTAAGTGTTTTGCAAATAATGAGGAGTATACACCCTCCTCATGAGGTTATGCGTGTAAAGGGTGGGCCGAACCCATCATGGGCTGCCCTTGGTTTCGAGTACAAGGAGTGTGACCCAAAAGGGCTTGTGCGAATGGACTAGTGTTGTGCGATCGAGATTTATTATACACTTATACTTATAACACAATCATACATAACATGTAACATTTAACTCACAATAATTCCATCAAGATATCATTTAGTGACATAATGTTCATACAAGTTACATCAAGCACAAAGATAGGTTCTAAAATAAGAGTTGTCACATCATCCCCAAGTTGAAATAAATTTCATCCCGAAATTTAGCACGTAGTTACCGAGGAAGCTAGTTTGGTTGCGCGGTTTTCCTGGTTTTCCTGGGGTGTCACATCCTTCCCCCGTTGGTTTGGAATTTCATCCCGAAATTCTGTAGTAGCTTCAGCCTCAATAGTGGTTTCACTTTTCTCGAACAATTGGGGATACTTGTGTTTCATTTGATCTTCTCGTTCCCAGGTAAACTCTGGGCCACGACGGGAGTTCCAATGAACCATAACAATGGGTATCCTGGTGCGTTTGAGAACCTTAACTTCTTGGTCCGTAATCTCTATTTTTTCCTCGACGAATCGCAACTGATCGTCGATAGTGAGTTCCTTGATAGGAACAATGAGGGTCTCATCTGACAGACATTTCTTCAGATTTGAAACATGGAATACATTGTGAACTCCACTGAGTTCTTCAGGTAGATTCAGTCTATAGGCCACCTTGCCAATTTTCTCAGTGATTTCGAAAGGTCCAACATAATGTGGTTTCAGCTTGCCTCGCTTGCCAAAGCAAACCACATGTAACATCTGTTCTTGTAATCATTACGAATAGTTCAATTATCAATAAAACAATGTTATTTGATCCCAATGTTTGTTTGGTTGTGTTTTACATTTTTCATGTTTTGACTTTTGCTCAATTTCAAACTCTATATCGCTTTCTGGAGAGTTATACGCAAACTGGTGCGTAAACGTAACCAGTTTAATGCGAAAAATACTCTGGAACATCAACATATACTTAACATACCTTAAATAACCTTCACATAACTTAGAAATAAGTTTTGAAGGCTTTGGTATGGCAAAAACAAGTTAATTCGCTTACAGGGACTAAACTTGACAAACTGCGAAAGTATGCCAATTTGAACTGTAACAAACATTCCGGAACATGACCATAAGTTAAACACACCTTAAATATCCTTTATATAGCTTAGAAATAGGCTTTGATGGGTTCGGTGGGCTAAAATAAACTTTTGGGTCATTCAGGGACTAAAAGCGTCAAAAAGTGCACAAGTTTGCATTTTCGCGCATAACTTACGTTCTGAATACCTCTGGACATCCAAAAATTTATGTAAGCATTATAATATTATATTTTAGTGTTTGGCATAAGCAAAATCCATTCGTCACGCAATTTAGATCGTTTTTCTCACTTATGCGCATTCCGTCGTAATTAACCGAACATCGCGATCGTACGACTAAACGAACCAACATCCGGCATATTTTTGAGCATGTTTCATGTCCACAATGTTTAGGCATCCTTGTGAAGCCTTGAAAATGGCTTAACAAGCCTTAAACATGTCGGAAATGGCCTTAATACGCAACGGGGACTGAAAGGGGAACATTGGAAAGTGTTTGTTGATCAGGTGGACCTTAGCGTGACACCTAGCCCCCTAGGCGTCACGCGAGGCCCCTTCTGATGAGCAAAAGTCATTTGTTTCAGATGTTAACAGCCCTTAAACCCTCCAAAGGCCAATGCCATGCGTCAAACTCTTGTGGTGGGGGCAAAATGAGCTACAACAACATTTCGACAAGTGTAGGGATGTGATCATTCCCTCTTCTCCAAGAAACGATCCTAACGGTGAACCGAAATCTATAAATACCCACCTCAACTTCATTCATTCCTCACAAGAATCTGATTTGAGAAGCTCTAAGTTGAAACCTTTGTTTCATACCAGAGCTACTTGAATCACGATTAGCATTCGGGGACCCTTTGTAAGTGTTCCTTCGTTCTTTTATTGCTTTTCGAGTCCGAAAGTCAAACTTTGTTTGACTTTCTGCATTGACCGGTTTATGGTCAATGCGAAGTTCGTTTGAACTTCGCAACGTGAGCGTAATCACGATGGTTATAGTCCCTTGTGACTATGCCTACTGATTACCACGTTGTCTAGGGTCGTAAGGGTAAGCGATCTAATAAGTCGCTTATACCTTCGAACCCGACCCATTTGGTCGATCATTAGGATCCGACAAAACACATTAGGTGACCATAGTATATAGGGAATAACCTTCCGAGGTTATACCTTATGGTCGCTTCGTTTAAGTAGTTGTATGATAGGTAGTTTATATGCCTTAGGTAAATTACCAAAATGCCCTTTTCACGCCAAAATTCATTTTAAACATATGTAACATAACTTTTGACATCTAAACTGATTTAACAACAATATTAGACATGTTAAGGAATATGTTACTTGTCATAGGACTAGTTAAGCGGTCCGAACGCGTTTCACGCGAACGACGCGTTAAAGTAGCATAAGCTACCTAAACGGGTCGTAATGGGTTGTAAGCACTTAGGCTAGGTTTCATTTAGTATGTAGGCTTTATTAAACCATACTACATGAGTTCCATACTCATTTGGTTTACGAGCCCTCATTCTATCCGATCCTCCAATATAGGTCCGGTTTATTAACATAGTTACCTATATTAGGTGCCGTTTGATTCCGTGATCTCTAGCATTGCTTGGTGGTTATCTTAGGACTTCTGAGCAATCTCAAGTGAGTACATAGACCCCTCTTTTACTGTTTTCCAAACTGTTTTGGGGTGAAACACATGTGCCTACTTGTTACTTTCATGCTTTCCTGTTTTCACATCATATACTTGTTATGTTCATTAGTACACTTATAGTACAAGATTTACATTACATTGTTTTGCTATGTATGTTGACTGATAGAATACTTAGTAAATTGTTTTACTTTACATTTCTACTATGTATGTTGACTGATAGCATGCTAGCACATTGATTTACATGACTTTTCTGCTTTGTATGTTAACTTAGCATACTTAGTACTTTATTTTCATATGACATGTATACAATTGCTATAACAGTTGGTTTGCACAAACAAGACTTATATACGTTCATTAACATTAGCTACGCCGCTCGGTAGTAAGTACTAGTACCACAGGACTTGACAAATCCCATTCCTGACATCTCGGGTTTGTTTGGATGTAAGGAATGACTGAATCCGAAAACATTTCTTTTGATAACCTAGACTAAAAGGGTTATCCGACTGTCTCAAGGCTTGAATGTATGCGTTAACTTACCACATAAATGTTTGTATCAATGTAACATGCATTACTTTGCAAAACATAACTTTTTGATATATTCAAAATACTTTGTTTTGTACATTTCTACATTTGGATTATGTGACAATACTTTACTTACAATACATAACATTTGTTACACATTACTTGACTACTTTTGGACTTCTTAACATTTGACATGGCTTATACAAGGACTTTTTGACAATTGGTTTAAACATAGACTTTATACATTGGTGGTTTGTTTAAGTGACTTAATTAACGAGATGTGAGTAATATGATACAAGCATGGTGGATACGCCGCTGTTACTTCCTATATATAAGTGTTTGTATTATATTACATATCATAGCGTTATTTAAATCATTTCAATTTATACATATAACATTTTATACAAATAACATATCTTTCACAAGACATAGTTTTACAAACAACTTATCTTATACAAATTCATTTTACATGGTTATTCGTTTAACCATACATTATTCTCTTATTTATACATATCATCTGAACTTATTGTTTTTCAAACGATTTACAAAACAAATCAATTTACAAGGTTCATGACTAAACTTTATTAAACAATTTCTTAAACATAAGTCATGAATCCTATTTTTCACAAACCTATGTATCTCACAGACATTTTTATGCTGACGTACCTATATTCACATGTGTTTTCAGGAGCTTTTCCATAGGATGATGATCGTGACACTAGGGCGGACCTGTGCCTTAGAGACAAAAAACGAAGATAGACTTAGTTTAATTATGTTATGTACTATTTGTTTCCTGTTTAAGACAATGTAACTCTTATGTTGATAAATAAAATACAACTTTGTATGCCATGGTTATGAAACAATTAATTCTGTTACAACACTCCCCGACGTTTTCCGCCACGGTTTGTATGTTATACGTGGTCGGGGTGTGACAGAAGAGTTGGTATCAGAGCCAATGGTTATAGGGAATTAGGTTATTAGTAATGCTTTGACCTAGACTATAACCTTTCTAGGACCCTAACACAAGTTATCTTGTGTTTAGATCTTAAAACATGCACATCACCTATCCTTAGGTGATTATCAAAACAAAAACCAAATTTTCCGAAACGATTTTTGAAAAACAATTTTCTGTTTTTGAATGATTTATCACAAGGTTTTGAACCCTCTATTGTAATGTTTTGAACCCTCTGTTATAAGGTTTTGAACCCCTTTGAGTTTTCAAAATCTCATCAAGGTTTTGGGTTTTAAATAATGTGAACACGTGCAAACTGGAAGGGTGAATGCCTGTACCCTGGGTTTTCTGTCTAAGGCTAGAGTGTTCGTACAAATCCGCATAATCGGACCAGTCACTCTTACCTGGGAACTCTTGGGGTGAGTGTTCACTTATAGGCGAGCATGTCTTCGCGATACATTATTTTTGACCCATTTACTTTTATTAGTCACTATGTGTCGTTTGTCTGCTTTGTGATGCGGACAAATGACCACCATCTTTGCTTTTGATTTTTTTCATCTCATTCTCTTCATCCAATTATCTCACTCATTTCGTTTCATGTTTCCTCTTTTAGAATGCCTCCTTGACGCGAAAACCAGATAGCGACTGCCGAACTGGCAGAAATTATTTCGCAGCAAATGGCTGCTTAATTCCTAAACCTCTTTGCTCAATGGATCCAAGCCAACAACAACAACAATGCTCCATGCAAATTCAAGGATTTTAACTCAGCTAAACCACTCAAGTTTAGTGGTTCTGAGGGAGCGACTGGGCTTCTTCAATGGTTCGAGAGCATTGAGAATACTTTCCGCCACGGGCAGTGTCCTGACAATCGCAAGGTCGAGTTTTCATCGAGTGTGTTTCAGAAGAGGGCTCTCACATGGTGGAACGGGGTTATGAGAGACCGTGGTGCAGAAGTTGCTCTAGCACAAACATGGGCTGAACTTAGGGCCCTTATGATGAGGGAGTTCTGTCCTCGTCATGAACAGCGAGCTTTGGAGAAAGAGTGTGATGACTTGAAACAAGACAGTGGCGAGCACAGGGCGTATACTGATAGATTTGAGGAGTTGAGTCTGCTTTGCCCGACTAAGGTCACCCCACTCGACAAGGCTATCGAAAGGTACATCGACGGCCTACCTGACTCAGTGCAAGACATCATTACTGGTAGTAACCCTGCCACACTCCGTCAGGTGATCAAATTAGCAGCGACATTGACTGAGTCGCAGGTTCGAAAGGGAAAGCTGCATAAAAAGGGTGACAAGGGTAAGAAGCAGTCGTTTGACAAAGAAGATAGCAAGAAAGGTCAAAACAAGAATGGAAAGAATTCTGGTTCCTCAAAGGGTTCTAGGAAGCTAAAGGCTTCCCAAAACTATGTCGTTACTGCACAGGCCCAAGCTGCACCAAATCAGCCTGCGCAACCACTAGCCAAGAAGCCATATCTTGGCACTGCGCCTTTGTGCAACAGGTGTAACGGCCATCACCTACCACATCTCCAATGTCGTCATTGCACTAACTGTGGGAGAATTGGTCATCTTGCCGCTACTTGTCGCATTCCTGTTAACCAGAACCAGGCAGTTCAGAACCAAGCCCAACAAGTTGCTCTGCCTCTTGCTCAGCAACAAGGTCAAGCTGCACGACCTCATTTTCCTCCTGGTTCGTGCTACAATTGTGGGGATCTGACCCACTACAGGAACCGGTGCCCAAGGCTAGCAAACCAGAATCAGAATCCAAATCAGAACCAGGCTCAGGCTCGAGGACGAGTCTTCAACATGAATGCTCAAGAGGCACAAGCAGACAATGAAGTGGTGAATGGTACGTTCTTTATTAATAATCAGTCTGCATCTGTTCTCTTTGATTCGGGTGCCGATAAGAGTTTTGTGTCATTATCTTTTGAGCCAATGCTTCGCGTGTCTAGAACGAAACTAGGTAAACCTTTGACAGTAGAAGTTGCTATTGGTGAACCCATTGTTCTTGATTCTGTTCTTCGCAACTGCCAGTTGAACCTTAACGACCATCTTTTTCCTATCGACCTTACGCCTATGCAACTTGGTAGCTTCGACGTTATTGTGAGTATGGATTGGTTAGCCAAGCATCATGCAGAGATAGTTTGTTCTAAGAAGATTGTTCGTGTACCGCTTTAGACAGGCGAGATCCTACAGGTTCGTGGTGAGAAGCCTGCCGGTGGTCTCAAACTCATGTCTTGTTTTAAAGCTCGGAAGTATCTGCGAAAGAATTATGTGGCCTTCCTGGCACATGTCACAGCAGATAAAGGCAAAGGTAAGTCTATCCAAGATATTCCTGTTTTTCAGGATTATTCTGAAGTATTCCCTGAAGATTTACCTGGTCTACCCCAGCACGCCAAGTCGAGTTCCGTATTGATCTCGTACCTGGTGCAAATCCCATTGCCAGAGCTCCATATCATCTTGCATCGTCTGAGATTCAAGAGTTGTCTAAGCAGCTTCAGGAGCTCTCTGACAAAGGTTTTATCCATCCTAGCTTTTCACCTTGGGGTGCTCCCGTTCTTTTTTTCAAGAAGAAGGATGGATCATTTAGGATGTGTATCGATTATCGTGAGCTTAAAAAGCTTACCATCAAGAATCGATATCCCCTACCTCGCATCGATGATCTCTTTGATCAGTTACAGGGCGCTTCTTATTTTTCAAAGATTGATCTGCGATCTGGATATCACCAACTTCGTGTGCATGAAGAAGATATTCCCAAGACAGCGTTCCGCACTCGTTATGGGCATTATGAGTTCACAGTCATGCCATTCGGTTTGACTAATGCTCCTGCCGTTTTCATGGACTTAATGAATAGGGTATGCAAGCCTTATTTGGATCAGTTCGTCATTGTTTTTATTGACGACATCTTGATTTATTCTAAGACGCGAGCTGATCACGAGCAACATCTTCGTCTTACTTTGGAACTCCTAAAGAAAGAGCAACTTTTCGCCAAATTCTCTAAGTGCGAATTTTGGCTTAAAGAAGTTCAATTTTTAGGACATGTTGTCAACAAACAAGGTATTCATGTAGATCCCTCCAAGATCAGTGCGATTAAGGATTGGGATACGCCTACTACTCCTACTGAAGTCCGTTCTTTTCTTGGTCTGGCGGGTTATTATCGCCGCTTCATTGAGAATTTCTCGAAGATTGCAGTTCCTCTAACTGCTTTAACACAGAAGAACAAGCCCTTTGATTGGGGATATAAACAAGAGGAAGCTTTTCAAAACTTGAAGCAGAAACTTTGTGATGCGCCTGAGGGTGATGATGATTTTGTCGTGTATTGCGATGCATCTAAACTAGGTCTTGGCTGTGTTCTGATGCAAAGGAACAAAGTCATAGCATATGCATCGAGGCAGTTGAAGATACATGAGAAAACTACACCACTCATGATCTTGAGTTGGGTGCAGTTGTCTTCGCTCTTAAGATCTGGAGACACTATTTGTACGGTACAAAATGTGTGGTTTTTACAGACCACAAAAGTCTTCAGCATATCTTCAATCAGAAAGAACTCAACATGAGGCAACGACGTTGGGTCGAGCTTCAAAACGACTATGACTGCGAAATTCGCTACCATCTTGGTAAGGCGAATGTCGTGGCCGATGCTTTGAGTCGCAAGGAACGTACTAAGCTTCATTGTGTACGTGTTCAATCTGTTATTCAAGCTCGATCCGATATCCAAGCACGCATTTCTCAGGCTCAACAATCTTGTGTTTCACAAGGTTTGATGGATAAGGAATTTCCCTATCACATAACCCCTGATTTGGAACTAAAGGACAATGGATCGTATTACTTCATGGACCGTTTGTGGGTCCCAAGCCAAGATAACCTTCGCACCTTACTTATGGATGAAGCCCATAAGTCTCGTTATTCTGTTCATCCTGGCTCAGATAAGATGTATAAGGATCTTCGTATTCAGTATTGGTGGCCTGGTATGAAGAAAGACATTGCCTTATATGTATCAAAATGCCTTACTTGTCTTAAGGTTAAGGCTGAACATCAGCGTCCTTCTGGTTTATTGGTGCAACCAGAGATCCCAGTTTGGAAATGGGAAAACATTACTATGGATCTCATTACTAAACTCCCGCGCACAAAGAAAGGTCATGATGCCATCTGGGTAGTTGTTGATCGTCTTACTAAGTCAGCGCATTTCTTGCCAGTCCGTGAGGATTTTCCTGCTGACAAACTTGCTAAAATCTATGTGGATGAAATTGTAGCTCGACATGGTGTTCCTTTGAACATCATTTCTGACAGAGATGCTCGTTTCACTTCTCATTTTTGGAGAACCATGCAATCTGCTATGGGGACCCAACTTAACCTGAGCACAGCTTATCATCCGCAAACGGATGGTCAATCTGAAAGAACAATCCAGACTCTGGAGGATATGCTTAGAGCTTGTGTGATCGATTTTGGTGGTAGTTGGGATTCACATCTTCCGTTAATTGAATTCTCCTACAACAACAGTTATCACTCCAGCATCAACATGGCTCCTTTCGAGGCTCTCTATGGTCGAAAATGTCGTTCACCAGTCTGCTGGAATGAGGTCGGCGAGGCTCAGCTTACTGGACCTGCCCTCATTTTAGAGACAACTGATAAGGTCAAGAAAGTTTGTGATAACCTTCAGACAGCTAGAAGCCGTCAAAAGAGTTACGCGGACCCAAAACGCAAGCCTTTGGAATTTCAAGTCGGTGATCGAGTATTACTTAAGGTCTCACCCTGGAAAGGTGTGATCAGATTTGGAAAGAAAGGAAAACTTGCACCTAGATACGTTGGACCATTCAAGATCGTCGAAAGAATCGGTAAGGTAGCCTACAGACTTGAGTTACCTCCTGAACTTGGAAATGTTCATCCAACCTTTCACGTGTCCAATCTCAAGAGGTGTTTAGCTGATGAGAACCTCCACATACCACTTGACGAAATTCGTGTTGATAAAACACTAAAATTTGTCGAGAAACCTGTGGAAATCATGGAACGTGAAGTCAAGTGGCTTAAACGCAAGTGCATTCCTTTAGTCAAAGTTCGCTGGGAAGCTAAACGTGGACCCAGGTTTACTTGGGAACGCGAAGATCAAATGAAGGCGAAATATCCGCATCTTTTCCAACGAGTTTCCTTTAAATAAATTTCGGGACGAAATTTCCACAAGTAGGGGAGACTGCAACATCTGTGCTTGTAATCATTATGTGTAGGTCCCCTGTTCGTATGGATCTTTCACAGAATTGTTTATCTAACCTAGAGTGCGGAATCCTCTAGATCAGATTTATTACAGAAACAAGTAGAAACAGACTTTCACAATCAAACGGGTCTTCTATTGATTATCCAAACAAAACGTTTTACAATCAACTCAAGACCCTCACAACCTCACAGCCACTATCTGTGATCTTGACTACAACCCTAATTTCGAAATTAGTCTCTCTCACTAGACTTTCTCTCTCTAGAATTCTCTAACACCTCAAACCCTAATCACAAAACATGTTTATATACCACATGTCTGTGAACTGGGCTTCCTACTGGGCTAGGCCATTTTCCAAGCCCATTACAATAATAAACTCACTAACCAATAAGCTAAGCCCAATACAAAATATCCAAAGACTAAATAATCAAACTATTAAGCTGTTGTCACCGAATATGCACCAACAGACTCCCCCTTGACAATAGCTTCATAGTGTAACTTTGTCTTCAAACATCTTGTGTTCTTTTGGTCTTTGGATAGCGTCAGCTACACAGCTTCTGACATCAACAGACTCCCCCTTAGCTGATGCTTCCAATCTCCAAAACTTTCATTCATTGTAGATCAGTTAACTAGCAATCCTTGGTTAAGCAAGTAAACTTCAACTCTTCCAAATCTCTCTCTTTCTCTTTCTGCAATGTAGTAGAAGGATCCTACCATGCATCTTCACACATTCTTTACTCTAAATATGCACTTTACTTGTATTCTGCACTTCATTTTGATAACTGCATCAATCTGTTCAGCAACACAAGCAAGTATCTCGAAAAACCATTAGTCTTTTTTTTCACATTTAAAGATAAACCAATATTTTATCTTATCATGCAAAAACAACAACTTGTCAATTTAAAATGGAAGTCTTTTTGAAAAGAAATCTTTTTGGTATTTTTGATATTTTAAGAAAAGCAGTAAACTATTTACAAAACGCAATAAACACTCTATTTTTGTGAGAATCACCGGTAAGAAGATCATATCAGCACAATCAAACTGTTTCACACTATTAGATAATTCTCTATTTAATTTTTCGTGAAAAGCAGTCCAAGACGATTACCAGTATGTTCGTCCACTTAAACAAAATGCATGAACATTTCAAGTACCATTACCATATGATACGTTAAGGTAATTTTAATTCTGATATACTAGTGTGTCCCACTTCAGGATATACCCCCACGATCAAGGTATGCACAAAGATTCATCGTAGTAGGTGAGTATACTGAAGTCATCCTTTAAGATATCCTGAATCAAATCCTGGAAATATAAACAACACACTCTATCATGCAAGTATCTTCCCTACCACATATTTCACAAGTCCAATCCAGATTTCTGAAATCTTAACTGGGAATAGGTTGAGAAGAGAACAGAATAGATCTTTAGAAGAGATGGTATAATATACAGATCAAATGAGTTTTCTCAGTTTGATATAGGTTTATTGGGTTTCATTTGGGCACTAGAGGGCCTCTTTCGGGTGTATTAGATCTATAGCGCGACAACGTACAGCTAGGTCAGCATGTATCTGGATGCAGCAGAAGCTGTCGTTGCCTAGCACCTCCAGGTCAGCATATATCTGGATGCAGCAGAGGAGGTACACGACTTTTTTCAGAGAAGATTTCAGAATCAGATCAAAATTGTGTGTATCGGGACACATACAGACATTCAAATAGAAATGTGCTAATTCCAAGTGACTTTCTTTCCTGAGGTCATGTACAATTTTAGTTCTGAACAGAAAGACAGTCAAGATATCCCCAGATGAAATAACAGTATAAAGACCCAAAACTTCAGATTTTGGCAATCTATCAACGCAAGATTTAAGGTCATTAAATCATACACCACTGATGTGTTCCCCACTCATACACAGTTCATTTAAGTTTATATCACATTGGTAAGTTGATTATTTCATGCTTTTTGCCTACTGGTACATCATATAAAGAAGCTGCTATCACACTTAAGCAATTTAATTTCAGTTTCAGTGTGACAGTCTAACTTGCTGATGTACTATCATTTCTTCTTTTTCACACAGTGAACTCATTTTTGATTTTCTAATTTTTTATGTTTTTGATTTTTCAAATTTTTTTATTTTTAATTTTTAAGAAAATTCTATAACTTACTCCCCCTAAACACACGCACTAACTAAACTCTTTTTGGCTTAGGGAAATTTCTCCCCCTAAATTTTTGTTTTTATGGAGCAAGTTTCAAAAACAGAAATTTAAACACAAACAGACTCCCACTTCAATCTGACAATAAGTTTTTCACTTTTGAAGTTTAGAAAAATCATAACCATCACTAAAGTAAATAGTTCGTTACCCATGTTAACCTACTATTCACCTTAGAAACTTTACAGGAATAACCACTGTCGAACACTTCAACAGTCCTTCTTGGTCATCCTGCACACACTCAACAACTCAGTTAGTCTTGAGAACCCAAGCCCTGATAGTCTTGGGTTTTCCAAATTCATCCATTACAGGTACATCCATCCAATATCCATCACACTTCAGTGGATTATCTGGATACCTGCTTCTCCCATTATTATACCATGAGTTTTGAAAAAATTTTGGATGTTGTTGAACATTCGAGTTACAAAAACCCCTATGTCCATTTCTTCTTTGAAAATGTCGATTACCAGAGGTCTGGTATCGATTTTGATATCCAAAATTTTTACTTTGACTTTGAAACTGATTTGATTTACCATTATAATAACTAAATTGTGGAGAAATACTTCTTGGTCTATCAAATCTTTTCGAAGTTGAGGGTTTTGGTTGAAATTCAGGTTTCTTTGTCTGACAACTTGTTTTTACACTATTGCTTGACCCAACCTGATTCTCATCCTTAACCTCATCAACCTTTTGTTTACCTTTCTTCAAAGGACAACAACTTGCCACATGCCCTATGTTGTGACATTTAAAACAGGATCTCTTCTTATAACTCTTCTTTTTGTTTGATCCCTTTTTAAATGTTTTGACCTTTTTGTCTTCAGTATCCTCATCCACTTTATGAGGTGTACTGTTAGACCCTACAGATTCTTTCAAAGAAACTGGACTATCTGGCAAGTTCACAGCTATCGGATCCACTACAGCTGGTGTAGTAGGCACAAAATCAGTTAACTCTTTTTCATCGGGTAAAAAAGAGTAGTCTTGATTTTTAGAAGATGAAGCTTTAGTAAACCCCACCCCTGTTTTATCATTACTTCTTTTTAAACCTTTTTGAATTTGAGTTCTGACTAACGAAGAATTCCCAAAATCGTTTAACTTCCCCTGAAGTGCAACAATTTTGGCTTGTGCATCAGCCAATTCTGTGCACTTTTCTGAAAGCTCATTAGTCTTTTCTTTCATAGTTTCACGAGCCAAATCAATGATCTGTAACAGTTCATTGACTTTGCTTGTTAAACTGCTGATTTCTTGTTCATTTGATTTGAGTTTATCTAAACAATTTGACTCTCTTTTAATCAAAAGAACATTTGACTCTTTTAATTTTTGCAATTCAACTAACTGAATTTTGTTTTGCTCCGATAGTCTGTCAACTTTACCCTTTAGTTCAGTGCAATTATGACATGTATGACTTACAGGTTCTGATGTTACCTTCACCTTTGTTGTAAGTTCATTCACACCATTCATGCACTTTGAAACTTCTGCATCTACCTTTTCAGCAGTTTCCTTATCAGCTTCCTTTTTCAAATCATTCTCTTCATCTGCTTTCTTTTTCTCTTCAACCTCAGCAGCTACTTCTCTTATCTTCACAGCTGCAAACTCAGCCACCAATGCTTGCTCACAAGTATTCACTTTTGATTGAATCTGATAACGTTTTTCCAGGGCTTCCCACAGCTCTTGAGAAGTTCCATACTTCTTAAGGGTATGTTTAACGCCCTCAGGCAAGGACTTCTTTATTGCTGCTAAAGCTTTCTTCTCAGCATCAACCACTCGTTTCTCAGATTCATTCATCTTATCATAAGACATCACTATAACTCTTCCATCAACACGACGTGTGGGAGCAAAGTATCCATCTATCATACACTTCCACATTTCAGTATCTTCACTTTTCATAAACGACTCAAACTTGTCTTTCCAGTCAGCATATTCTTTGATGTTTGTAAGCTTTGGCCAATGTTTAACAGTCTCACTAACATTGTCCATTTTAACCATCTTTAAACACGTTTTTAGCGTAACCGTACTGATAAAACCGTACAAAATTTCTCCGAAAACAGTGGTTATCAAATTACACCGTTAGAATCGTCTCGAAAAGACAAATCCAATGATATATAATGTCAAAAACCGTATTCGGGATTTTCCAGAGTTTTTTTTTTTTTTTTTTTTTTTTTTTTTTTTTTCGTCTCAGATTAATTTCGCCAGGTACTCAGTTCGCTGCTTACGACAACTAGTAAAGTCGCTGAAACCGTGATAATTTCGCTGTGGAAAATTATACGATTACCAAAGTCGCCTTTGGATTTCAAGTTCGCCAATAACTTTGCTGATCAGTTAAATTCGCAGATCCTGTCAGCGAATTTATTAATTTTGCCAGGCAGATTATGGAAATTCAATCTTTTTCAATTTTCTGAGATTTTCCAAGATTTCGTAACAGTTCCTGCAAGATAGAAACAGCAAAATCAGTCCAATTTTCCGAAAATTATGAAGAACACGAAGAACAATCTTCGAATCTTCAAATCTGTTCAGCCGAATTTGTCAACCAAACAACCCGAACAATCCTGAAAACCTGCAAATCAGCAAAACTAAGAACACAGAAAGATCAAAATAGCCACAAATTCGCAGAAATATATTAAAACTCAATAAAATCGAAAACCCTAATTTTTCACTTTCACAATTTTCGAAATTCTTCAGGTTTCTGCCAATCACAATTCTGAACCGAGCAATCAAGAGCCTAATGCTCTGATACCAATTGTAGGTCCCCTGTTCGTATGGATCTTTCACAGAATTGTTAATCTAACCTAGAGTGCGGAATCCTCTAGATCAGATTTATTACAGAAACAAGTAGAAACAGACTTTCACAATCAAACGGGTCTTCTATTGATTATCCAAACAAAACGTTTTACAATCAACTCAAGACCCTCACAACCTCACAGCCACTATCTGTGATCTTGACTACAACCCTAATTTCGAAATTAGTCTCTCTCACTAGACTTTCTCTCTCTAGAATTCTCTAACACCTCAAACCCTAATCACAAAACATGTTTATATACCACATGTCTGTGAACTGGGCTTCCTACTGGGCTAGGCCATTTTCCAAGCCCATTACAATAATAAACTCACTAACCAATAAGCTAAGCCCAATACAAAATATCCAAAGACTAAATAATCAAACTATTAAGCTGTTGTCACCGAATATGCACCAACATTATGAACAGTTCAATTATCAATAAAACAATGTTATTTGATCCCAATGTTTGTTTGGTTGTGTTTTACATTTTTCATGTTTTGACTTTTGCTCAATTTCAAACTCTATATCGCTTTCTGGAGAGTTATACGCAAACTGGTGCGTAAACTTAACCAGTTTAATGTGAAAAATACTCCGGAACATCAACATATACTTAAAATACCTTAAATAACCTTTACATAACTTAGAAATAAGTTTTGAAGGCTTTGGTATGGCAAAAACAAGTTAATTCGCTTACAGGGACTAAACTTGACAAACTGCGAAAGTATGCCAATTTGAACTGTAACGAACATTCCGAAACATGACCATAAGTTAAACACACCTTAAATATCCTTTATATAGCTTAGAAATAGGCTTTGAGGGGTTCGGTGGGCTAAAATAAACTTTTGGGTCATTCAGGGACTAAAAGCGTCAAAAAGTGCACAAGTTTGCATTTTCGCGCATAACTTACGTTCTGAATACCTCCGGACATCCAAAAATTTATGTAAGCGTTAAAATATTATATTTCAGTGTTTTTCATAAGAAAAATCCATTCGTCACGCAATTTAGATCGTTTTTCGCACTTATGCCCATTCCGTCGTAATTAACCGAACATCGCGATCGTACGACTAAACGAACCAACATCCGGCATATTTTTGAGCATGTTTCATGTCCACAATGTTTAGGCATCCTTGTGAAGCCTTGAAAATGTCTTAACAAGCCTTAAACATGTCGGAAATGGCCTTAATACGCAACGGCGACTGAAAGGGGAACATTGGAAAGTGTTTGCTGATCAGGTGGACCTTAGCGTGACACCTAGCCCCCTAGGCGTCACGCGAGGCCCCTTCTGATCAGCAAAAGTCATTTGTTTCAGCTGTTAACAGCCCTTAAACCCTTCAAAGGCCAATGCCATGTGTCAAACTCTTGTGGTGGGGGCAAAATGAGCTACCACAACATTCCGACAAGTGTAGGGATGTGATCATTCCCTCTTCTCCAAGAAACGATCCTAACGGTGAATCGAAATCCATAAAAACCCACCTCAACTTCATTCATTCCTCACAAGAATCTGATTTGAGAAGCTCTAAGTTGAAATCTTTGTTTCATACCTGAGCTACTTGAATCAAGATTAGCATTCGGGGACCCTTTGTAAGTGTTCCTTCGTTCTTTTATTGCTTTTCGAGTCCGAAAGTCAAACTTTGTTTGACTTTCTGCATTGACCGGTTTATGGTCAATGCGAAGTTCGTTTGAACTTCGCAACGTGAGCGTAATCACGATGGTTATAGTCCCTTGTGACTATGCCTACTGATTACCACGTTGTCTAGGGTCGTAAGGGTAAGCGATCTAATAAATCGCTTATACCTTCGAACCCGTCCCATTTGGTCGATCATTAGGATCCGACCAAACACATTAGGTGACCATAGTATATAGGGAATAACCTTTCGAGGTTATACCTTATGGTCGATTCGTTTAAGTAGTTGTATGATAGGTAGTTTATATGCCTTAGGTAAATTACCAAAATGCCCTTTTCACGCCAAAATTCATTTTAAACATATGTAACATAACTTTTGACATCTAAACTGATTTAACAACAATATTAGACATGTTAAGGCATATGTTACTTGTCATAGGACTAGTTAAGCGGTCCGAACGCGTTTCACGCGAACGACGCGTTAAAGTAGCATATGCTACCTAAACGGGTCGTAAGCACTTAGGCTAGGTTTCATTTAGTATGTAGGCTTTGTTAAACCATACTACATGAGTTCCATACTCATTTGGTTTACGAGCCCTCATTCTATCCGATCCTCCGATATAGGTTCGGTTTATTAACATAGTTACCTATATTAGGTGCCGTTTGATTCCGTGATCTCTAGCATTGCTTGGTGGTTATCTTAGGACTTCTGAGCAATCTCAAGTGAGTACATAGACCCCTCTTTTACTGTTTTCCAAACTGTTTTGGGGTGAAACACATGTGCCTACTTGTTACTTTCATGCTTTCCTGTTTTCACATCATATACTTGTTATGTTCATTAGTACACTTATAGTACATGATTTACATTACATTGTTTTGCTATGTATGTTGACTGATAGCATACTTAGTACATTGTTTTACTTTACATTTCTGCTATGTATGTTGATTGATAGCATGCTAGCACATTGATTTACATGACTTTTCTGCTTTGTATGTTAACTTAGCATACTTAGTACATTGTTTTCATATGACATGTATACAATTGCTATAACATTTGGTTTGCACAAACGAGACTTATATACGTTCATTAACATTAGCTACGCCGCTCGGTAGTAAGTACTGGTACCATAGGACTTGACAAATCCCATTCCTGACATCTCGGGTTTGTTTGGATGTAAGGAATGACTGAATCCGAAAACATTTCTTTTGATAACCTTGACTAAAAGGGTTATCCGACTGTCTCAAGGCTTGAATGTATGCGTTAACTTACCACATAAATGTTTGTATCAATGTAACATGCATTACTTTGCAAAACATAACTTTTTGATATATTCAAAATACTTTGTTTTATACATTTCTACATTTGGATTATGTGATAATACTTTACTTACAATACATAACATTTGTTACACTTTACTTGACTACTTTTGGACTTCTTAACATTTGACATGGCTTATACAAGGACTTTTTGACAATTGGTTTAAACATAGACTTTATACATTGGTGGTTTGTTTAAGTGACTTAATTAACGAGATGTGAGTAATATGATACAAGCATGGTGGATACGCCGCTGGTACTTCCTATATATAAGTGTTTGTATTATATTACATATCATAGCGTTATTTAAATCATTTCAATTTATACATATAACATTTTATACAAATAACATATCTTTCACAAGACATAGTTTTACAAACAACTTATCTTATACAAATTCATTTTACATGGTTATTCATTTAACCATACATTATTCTCTTATTTATACATATCATCTGAACTTATTGTTTTTCAAACGATTTACAAAACAAATCAATTTACAAGGTTCATGACTAAACTTTATTAAACAATTTCTTAAACATAAGTCATGAATCCTATTTTTCACAAACCTATGTATCTCACAGGCATTTTTATGCTGACGTACCTATTTTCACATGTGTTTTCAGGAGCTTTTCCATAGGATGATGATCGTGACACTAGGGCGGACCTGTGCCTTAGAGACATAAAACGAAGATAGACTTAGTTTAATTATGTTATGTACTATTTGTTTCCTGTTTAAGACAATGTAACTCTTATGTTGATAAATAAAATACAACTTTGTATGCCATGGTTATGAAACAATTAATTCTGTTACAACACTCCCCGACGCTTTCCGCCATGGTTTGTATGTTATACGTGGTCGGGGTGTGACACCACACCTTTCCAAGGTGAAACTCTAAGTAGCACTCGATCCCCAACCTGGAACTCGAGCGGTTTCCTACGGTTATCAGCGTAGCTTTTCTGAAGGTCATGAGCTGCCGCCATTTGTTGTCGTATTTTTGCAATCTTTTCTGTCGTGTCGACGACGATTTCTGGGCCAGTGATTTGGCTGTCACCAACTTCTGCCCAGCATAAGGGTGATCGACATTTCCGTCCATACAAAGCCTCGAACGGAGCAGCCTGGATGCTAGTGTGATAACTGTTGTTATATGAAAACTTTACCAAAGGTAGATGTCTTTCCCAGCTGTTACCAAAGTCGATAACACACGCTAGAAGCATGTCTTCGAGAGTTTGGATGGTGCGTTCATACTGCCCATCCGTCTGTGGATGATACGCTGTGCTCATGTCTAAACGCGAGCTAAAGGATTTGTGCATCGCCTGCCACAAATCAGAGGTAAAACGTGGATCACGATCAGAAATGATGGAAGTTGGCACCTCATGCCTCGAGACTACTTCCTTCTGGTAGATGTCTGCTAGAGTAGAGAACTTATCCATTTCTTTGATAGCCAGGAAGTGTGCAAACTTGGTTAGTCGATCCACTATCACCCAAATGGTATCATTTCCTCATTGAGATCTAGGTAGGCCAGTAACGAAGTCCATGGAAATTTGTTCCCATTTCCATGTCGGGATCTCTGGTTGTTGAAGTAGGCTGATGGCTTCTGATATTCAACCTTGACCCTAGCACAGGTCAAACATTTACCAACATAGGTCGTTATGTTAGCTTTCATGTGGGGCCACCAATACATAGTTTTGAGATCATCAGAACCAGGATGTACCGAGTAACGAGACTTGTGTGCTTCATCCATCACAAGCTCACATAAATTACCATAGAATGGAACCCAGATGCGCCCTGCTAAGTAGTAAGCACCGTCTTCCTTTAGTTCTAACCTTTTCTCCAATCCTCGCAGGGATTCAGACTTGATGTTCTCTTCTTTCAATGCTTCGACCTAAACATCATGAATTTGGGCAGGAAGACTAGAGTGAATGGTAAGCTGTAATGCACGTACACGCTTAGGTTTAGTTTCCTTACGACTGAGGGCGTCAGCCACAACATTGGCTTTGCCTGGATGATACTTGATTGCGCATTTGTAGTCGTTGAGGAGTTCGACCCATCGACGCTGTCTCATGTTCAACTCTTTCTGATCGAAGATATGCTAGAGACTCTTGTGATTGGTGTAAATGGTGCACTTGGTACCGTACAAGTAATGTCTCCATATCTTAAGAGTAAACACCACTGCTCCCAACTCCAAGTCGTGAGTAGTGTAGTTCTTTTCGTGAACTTTAAGTTGGCGCGATGCGTAAGCAATGACTTTCTTACGTTGCATCAACACACAACCAAGTCCTTGGATTGACGCGTCACATTAAACCACAAAATCGTCTGTGCCCTCAGGCAACGAGAGAATAGGTGCGCTACAAAGCTTCAACTTCAGCTGCTGAAATGCGGATTCCTGAGCATCACCCCAGTGGTAGGTGATACCCTTTTGAGTAAGAACAGTAAGAGGCTACGCAATCTTCGAGAAATCCTTGATAAACCTTCTATAGTAACCCGCCAAACCTAAGAATTGACGGATTTCAGTTGGAGTACGAGGTGCAGGCCAATTCTTGATCGATTCAACCTTGGATGGATCAACGTGAATCCCATCCTTATTAACCATGTGGCCTAGGAAATGGACTTCACGAAGCCAAAAGTCGCATTTTGAAAACTTAGCATAAAGCTGTTCTGTTCGAAGGAGTTCCAAAATGAGTCGCAGATGACGCTCGTGTTCCTCCTGACTCTTGGAATAGATCAGGATGTCATCGATGAAAACAATTACAAACTTATCCAAATAAGGTTTTCACACTCGGTTCAAAAGATCCATGAATACCACAGGTGCGTTTGTCAACCCGAAAGGCATGACCAGGAACTCGTAGTGTCTGTAACGAGTCCTGAATGTTGTCTTAGAGATGTCCTCGTCTCGAACTCTCAGCTGATGATAGCCCGATCTTAGATCAATTTTTGAGTAGTAGCTCGACCCTTGCAATTGGTTGAACAGGTCATCTATACGCGGGAGGGGATAACGATTCTTCACGGTCACCTTATTGAGTTCACGATAGTCAATACACATTTGGAAGGTACTGTCTTTCTTCTTCACAAACAAGACTGGAGCTCCCCAGGGCGAAGATCTAGGATGAATGAAACCTTTCTCCAATAGCTCGTGTAGTTGTGCGGACAGTTCTTCTAGTTCAGATGGGGCTAAACGATAAGGTGCACGAGCTATAGGCGCTGCTCCAGGAGCTAGCTCGATTTGAAACTCGACTTGACGATGAGGCGGAAGTCCAGGTAATTCCTTAGGAAATAACTCAGGAAAGTCGAGTACGATCGGAATATCTTTTATCTTATTTTCTTTTGTTGAGGTGTCAGTAACGAGAGCTAGAATAGCAGTGTGACCCTTTCACAAACACTTCTGGGCTTTAAGGAAAGAGATGATGCCTACGACAGCACCACTCTTGTCACCACGAATAACGAGAGGTTCCTTACCAGAACGAGGGATGCGGACAATCTTCTCCTTGCATAGAATCTCCGCTCGATGTTGAGATAACCAATCCATCCCAATGACGACGTCGAAGCTACCAAGAATGATGGGGATAAGGTCGATAGAGAAGGTCTGACCAGCAAGAACAAGATTACAACCCTTAACTATGTGTGTGGCCTCAAGACTTTTACCATTGGCTAGTTCTACAACATGCTTGGTGTTTAAAGGAATTGGGGTACACTTAAGCATCTGACTAACTTTTAAGGATACATAACTAGTATCGGCACCCGAATCGAATAAAACAGAAACAAAGAAATCATCCTGTAGGAACTTACCCGTCACAACGTTGGGATCGTTCCTTGCATCACCCTGACCAATCACAAATGCACGTCCCCTAGCATCATTGCCATCATTGTTATTCCTATTGTTTCCATTCCCCAGGTTGTTGTTGTTGTTTTGATTCTGATTCAGCTGTGGACAGTTCCTTTTGAAGTGGCCTTCAGCTCCACATTGAAAACACCCCTTATTATTATCCTGTTGCTGCTGTTGTTACTGGTTCTGTGGAGCTTGTTGCTGCTGCTGACGATTCTGATTCGCAGGATATGGGCTCCTGCAATCCTTCACTGCGTGACCAGGTTTGTTGCATCTATGACAGTGACCCTTGTTACACAGCCCGTTGTGGTGTAAGTTACAACGATTACACTTAGGTTGATTTCCCCTATACCCTCCCTGACCTTGATTACTAGAGGATTGCTGACTAGGGCTCTTGTAGTCGTCAGTCCTTCGCTGTAGAGACTGAACAGAAGTTGAACCCTTGCTTGAATTTCCATCCCATTTACGCTTGTTGTAGCTAGGAGCATCAGAAGTAGTGGTAGCACTAATACGCTTTGGCAGACTGTTCTGCTCAACTGCCTGATCAGTGAGGCGGTGAGATAGTCATATGACCTGCTGAATCGTGAGAAGATTAGCTGAAGTCACCATACTCTGAATCTCTGGCACTAAACCCTTGATGTATAGTTCGATACGTTTGCAGGGAGGATCCACCATGGTAGGACACAAAGCCGCTAATTCATTCGATCTCTTCGTATATGCCTCGATTTCAGACCCCGTCATCTTCACGTTGTAGAACTCCACTTCTAGCTTGTGAATGTCATCACGATGACAATACTCCTCTTTGATCAGATCTTTAAAGTCATTCCATGGGGTGGCATTAGCAGCTGCCAACCCTAGCATTTGCACCTGTGCGTTCCCCCAAGTTAATGCACTACCTTCAAGAGTTCCCGTAGCAAATTTCACAATACTAGCAACAGGGCATTCATACATCTCGAAAACAGATTCGATCTTCTCGAACCAGTGGAGAAGATCTGCAGCTCCTTCTGTACCACTAAAGGTACTAGGTTGACAGTCCATAAAGGTCTTGAACGTACACATGGGAGGTTGAGCATGCTGACCTGTCGCTCGAGAAAGAAAAGACTAGGTTAAGCACGAGAGTTGGTTCGCGAGAGTAGGATCTAAACATCCGAGGATTGGTCGAGACAGCAGGCTATACCTCCTGCTTGAGCTGCTGCGAGAGCCTCAGCAACTCGTTCGTTGATTAGTGCCGTCAGCTGGGCTTGAGTCAAGTTCAGGCGTCCACTCATGATCTTCACATCAAAGTAAACATAAGTGAGAGAGGTGTCGCGAAAATGCGTAAGCATGGGATGACAGAAGAGAGTAAGCACACAGGGTTTCAGTCAGTTGCTATGCCAACTAAGCATGCTATGAACAATGCACTACTTTAACTAACAAGCAGGCAATACAAACATAAACCATATCACCTATAGTGTTGAGTCTTGCACGTGGAGCGAAGCGTCATTGTGGATCGTTGAGCACTGTACAAGTTATAGTCTGGTTTTGTTAAAAAGTTTTCCCCTTTTTTTAAAAACCAAGTTCGCTATAACCAATGGCTCTGATACCAATCTATCACACCCCTAAATTCCACACACGGAGTTTCACCGCAGGGAGCGTGACATGACCAGGATCAAGCCACCAATCATATTGAATAATACGTTAAAGTAAAAATAAAACCAACCAACAATATAATTGGTGTCCAAAAGAAATTAACTAAGTTCAAGTTATCAGCGGAAGCATAAAGTTTAAAACCAAATCATAAGTTTAAAAGTTCAAGTGTTTAACATGGAACTCAATTGTCCATGTCCCATAACAACCTCGACCTCTTATGCAAGCTCCATCTAAGCACCTAACGACCTGCAAGGCATATAGTAACGAATAAACAATAAAGTTGAGCAAGTTCACAGTTGGTTGTCCATTTTAATGTCGTTCCAAAAACCATAAGATATTTAGAAATCCATGAGTTAATAAGTTCCTTGTTTCCCAAACCATAACCAGTGGGGGCTCCCCCATGTTAACCACTAGACCCGTTACCATATCGACTACTGACTTTAGTCAATGTGCCTTGCGTCATTGTCTATCATCATTGACTAAGTGCCCAAGTACATTAGTCCACTTCCGTCCTCTGTGGCACGGTATGAGGCTTGTCAAACATAATAGCGCTATTTAACTAATGACCCGTTCGCCAATGGCCCGGAGATTAAGTCGATATAAAAATGAGAGACTTCATGATAGAGTTTTGTCTAGTAAGTTAAATGTTGTGATCCTTCCCAAGGAGGATGGAGGTACGTATTCTACCCAAGGTGAACACGCATGTTTAAATGTTTTCATCCTTCCCAAGGAGGATGGAGGTACGTATCCTACCCAAGGAGGATACGCAGGTTTCACTATAGTTCCTTAACCCATTCCCAAACCACCAGGAATCCCATGCGTTGTAGATAGTGTGAACTCACCTTAGGTTAGCTCGGCATATAAACAAAAGGTCAATCGAGCTGCTAGTGGTCAGCCACGTCCTAACATGGTCACCATACAAGTCAGGTCTAGGTTCAAGTAGTGCACGTAGGTTTACACAAAAGCTAACAAGTTACGAGCACATAACGATCATGGCGAACACGTGGAACACATTAACAGTAGCACTCAAGTGCACATAATGTCCAAACTTGTGCGACTCAGATGATTGGGCCGTTGAGCTTGTGCGAGCCCAATCATCTTGTGCCATCCTATATTTAAAGCCCAATAATAACCGGCACAACCTGTTGTGCGTTCAGCACAATCTTGTGCGACTCACAACGGGTTGTGCGACTCGAAAACATACCCGGCACAACAACAAATGTAATCCAAAACCTATACGGCCCAAACATATAAACAGACACTTATCTTATGCGGTCCAAATACACTTGTGCGATTCAGTGTAACTTGTGTGATTGGGTTTTGGGTTGTTCAGCCCAATAGCATATCATAACTTAATATATTGTGCGGCCCAACATCTTGTGCGATCAGCACAACCTTGTGCGATTCACAAGATGTTGTGCGACTGAGCTTAAAGAAGTTATACGATGTGCTTTAACTGTTGTACCCTAACATATCCTAGCTTGTGCGATTGGCTTGTGAGATTGGCCTTGTGCGATTAGTTTTATGTTTCCTAAAATCATGCAATCCGTTTCTCTATTCTAACAGTTTCCATATTTGCAATCAATCGATCAACACAATCAACAGTTTCTAACTAATCCATTATTCGATCAAAACGAGGTTTTTATCCATTAATTCCTATGAACCCTAATAAAATCATGTGTTTCATAACAACAACTTATCATTAAATTTCAGATTATTGGTTTCAATTCATCATACAATGTGACACCTGTGCCTCAGTGACCGTCAAACAAATACCAAATCAATTAAATATTGTGTTTCATACTTGGGATTTGTAAAAATATGTGTATCGTTGGCACATATCAATTCTTGTTCGATTTCGAGCTTTAAATCGCTTTCTGGAAGGTTATACGCGAACTGATGCGTAAATATAACCAGTTTAATGCAACAAACACTCCGAAACAGTGAAATAGGCTTAACATACCTTAAATAACCTTTACAAAACTTAGAAATAAGTTTTGGAGGGTTTGGTATGCCGAAATCAAGTTTAATCGATCACAGGGACTAATTTTGACAAACTGTGAAAGTATGCCGATTCGTACTTTGACGAACATTCCAGAACTTGATCATAAGTTAAATATGCCCTAAATATCCTTTACATAGTTTAGAAATAGGCTTTGAGGTGTTTGGTGCGCAAAAATAAACTTCTTGATCAATAGGGACTAAAAGCGTTAAAAAGTGCGTAAGGTTGCATTTTCGTGCATATCTTACGTTCTGAATATATCCGGACATCCAAAAATTTATGTAATCATTAAAATACTTTATTTTAGTGATTGGCCTGATAAATTTCCATTCGTCGCTTAATTTGGATCGTTTTTGCGTCCGTTACGATTTCCGTCGTAATTAACCGAACAACGCAACCGTACGACCAAACAAACCGACATCTGAGATGTTTTTGAGCATATTTTAAGTTCCCTATACTTTAACTTCATTTTATAGCTTTGAAATGGGGTTAAAGGGGCTTAAACGTGTCAAAAATGCATCAAAAACCAAGTTTTAGGCCTGCAGGGGCTAAAACTGTAATTCTGTCAAAGTTCTTAGGCCTGGGGCGTAAGGCTAAGCCTATTCTTCTGCGGCCAGCATCAGACTTACAGGTCAAAAACATTGAATTTGGACTTCCAGCCTGTTTTTGATGGTTTTAACCCAATGTTTTGCACTCTATGGGCTAGATTTTGATGGTTTTTGAGTACCCCTTGTATTACAATACCATGTTCCCACATGGAGGGTCATGATCGAAGCACGTTTTGTGAGGAACGATCCTAACGGTTGTGGGTTTCCTATATAAATCCAACTCCTTTTATTCTTTCCTCACAAAATCTGATTAAATTACTCTAAGTTGGAGTTTAAGAACTTCATACCTGAGTAGTTTGATCAAGATTTCCTTGCTTGGACCCTTTGTAAGCACGAAAGTCAAACAGTGTTTGACTTTCTGCTTTGACCAGTCTTTGGTCAACACGAAGTTTGTTTGAACTTCGCAACGTGAGCGTAATCACGATGGTTATAGTCCCTAGTGACTATACCTACTGATTACCACGTTGATTAGGTGTAGTGACGAGTCATAGTTTCGGTCAAAATACGCGTTTATGCGTATTTTGCAACCAAACTATTCTTGGGTATCAAAACCGTATGTTTGATATCAAACTTGTTTTCAAACCTTGTTAAACATGTTTAACTCATCACTTTTAGATTAGTGCTTGTCTAGGGTCGTAAGATAAGCGGTCTAAACAACCGCTTAGACTTTCGAACCCGACCCGTTTCGTCGATCATTAGAATCCGACCAAACACATTAGGTGACCATAGTTGTATAGGGAATAACCTTCTGAGGTTATACCTTATGGTCACTTCGTTTAAGTAGTTGTATGATAGGTAGTTTATATGCCTTAGGTAAATGACCAAAATGCCCTTTTACGCGTAAATTCATTTTAAACATATGTAACCTAAATTTTGACATCTAAACTGACTAGGCAACATTATTAGACTTGTTAAGACATATAATTCTTGTAATAGGACTAGTTAGGCGGTCCGAAACCGTTTTACGCGAACGACGTGTTAAAGTAGCATAAGCTACCTAAACGGGTCGTAATGGGTCGTAAGCACTTAGGTTAGGTTTCAATTAGGTATGTAGTCTTTGTTAAACCATGTCATATGAGTTCCAATACTCATTTGGTTTACGAAACCTCATCCTATCCGATCTTCCGATTTAGGTCCGGTCTGTTAACGTAGTTACTTATATTAGGTGCCGATTGATTTCCGTGATCCCTCTAGCTTTGCTTGGTTGTTATTCAAGACTTCTAAGCATCCTCAAGTGAGTACATAGTTCCCCTCTTTTACTATTTTCAAATGTTTTGGGGTGAAACATGTGTACCTATTTGTTATTTTCATGATTTCAAAGTATAAATTTATTATACATGCTAGTACTTATCTTTTGACAAACTGAATGATTATTTATGGTTTAAACACAAATTTTTCAAAGAATATAAAATTAATTGTTGGATTGTACTTATTTTATACATTCACCAGACCGATTGGTTGTATGATATAGCGCTATAGGATTAGACACCCCATTCCTGTTGTATGGAATGTCAGAAACCGATTTTTATCCAAATAGAGATTGCCTTTGTGGTATTTCTATAGTCTCCAATGGTGTAGTTTGATACACTAAGGTTTGAATGAATTCTAAATCATATTTGTTTTTGTATATTTTGTTATACTTCCAAGGTATAGTTTGATATGCTCTCATATGTGATATTGTACAAAACAACTTATATTTTGTTAATTACTAAAGCATAGTTTGATATGTTATTTATAAAATCAAAACATAGTTTAATATGTTATTTATAAAACCAAAGCATAGTTTAATATGTTATTTATAAAACCAAAGTATACTTTTGATATACTACTGAAAATTATTTTTTTAACAACTAAAGTATATTTAATATACTATCTTTTTATCTATTTTGGAACTAAAATATATTTTAATATATTACCTAACCGATTTTCTTAAAACCAAGGTATATTTTTATATGTACTACAAACCCTTTTATAAAAACATTGTTTTACAAACAACACATTTTATACAAACTCATTTTACTTGGTTATTTATTTGTCTATGTGTCATTCTATCATATCATCTGATTTCTTATCAATTTTAGTATGATTTATAAAAGAAAATATTTTAAGGTTCATGACCATTTTTGTTAAAAAAATTTCTTTAAACTTATAAGTCATGAATCCTATTTAAATAAAACATATGTATCTCACAGGCATTTTTATGCTGACGTACCTTTTTTTACACGTGTTTCAGGTGCTGCTATATGATGATTGTTGATGCATGATATACATAGGATGGACTCGTGCCTTAGCGACTTAAAACTTGAAAGATGATATTTGTATTTATCTGATTTGTAATAAAACAGTGAGTTCATTAATTCAATAAAACGAAATTATTTAAATCCATGGTTGTGAAACAATGATTCTGTTATGACACTCCCCGATGTTTCCGCCACGATTTGTTGTTTTACGTGGCCGGGGTGTGACAGAAAAGTTGGTATCGGAGCCAATGGTTATAGGGAATTAGGTTATTAGTAATGCTTTGACCTGGACTATAACCTTCCTAGGATCCTAACGCGAGTTTACTTGAGTTTAGATCTTAAAACAATACCGTCACTTATCCTTAGGTGACAACCACAACAAGAACACAAATTTCAAATCCGCTTTGAAACCCAATCATCTGTTCTAGGATGATTGATTACTAGGTTTTGAACCCTCTAAATTTTCAAAATCTCGTCAAAGTTTGGGTCTTATAATGTGAACACGTGCAATCTGGAAGGGTGGATGCATGTACTCTGAGCTTTCTGTCTAAGGCTAGAGTGTTCGTACAAATCCACATAATCAGACCAGTCACTCTTACATGGGAACTCTTGGGGTGAGTGTCCACTTATAGGCTAAAGCATGTCTTCGCGATACATTCATATGACCTGCTTACTTTGATTAGTCACCGTCTCATTTGTTTGCCTTAGGTAACAAACAAATGATCGCAATTTCTATGCGTTGTCATTCTGTTTTGATTATTCGATATCATTTCACTTGTTTCCTCCCATATCTTTCATTATCTTCATGATGCCTCTTCATCACAACAACAATGTCCGAATTAGGTGCTACAATCGTTCAACAGACAGGCGTTGTATTCCAAAGGACCGTTGATTTAGCTATCACCATGACTTGCCTCAGGGATGAAGCCGTACAAGGGAACTGCTCCTTGGTGCAATCAATGCAACCGTTGTCATCCGAATCAAATACCCTGTTTCAAATGTACCCACTGTGGACTATGGGGACATTTGGTTAACATGTGCCGCTTTGCTATCCAAAACAAAGCTGTTGCAAATCTTGCTGCTGCTCAACCTCCTGTAAGGAAACCTTATGCCGGTACTGCGCCAATGTGCAACAAATGTAATGTACCTCACCAAGCTTACCTGCAGTATCGTCTGTGTGCATCATATGGACGACTCGGTCACCTGGAAAATTCTTGTCAATTCAACCCAAACCAAGGTGGTCCAAACCAACCCCAAGTCAACCCTGCTCGCATGATCGACTTAACATACGTAGTACCCAACCTCCACACTCTGCTTCATATGTCGCTTTGGCATATCTAGCACCTCAACCTCATGAACATTCTACCTCGTGTATCGATTTAAGCACGTCTAGTGCAAGATCTCGAAACATCTCCCGGTTTTCAAATTCCAAAATCCATATAAGATCTTCTTATCTTCACAATTAGATCTTTGTGGATGATTATCGCTCAAATCGGAACCCTTAATTGAATTATTCGTATGCCTTAATACGTACATTACGATTCAATAAGGACAAAGCCGAATTCCTATTAAGACCTTCCTATCTTCATAGTTAGATTCTTATGTTTAAAGTGCATAATGAAATCCACGGATTGGATTCCTGGTGTGCTTTAAATACCCGTGTCCAAAGATAACAAATTAAAGATCAAGTTAAACAATTATGTGATTATGTGCTTATGTGTTTTCTTATATGTTTCGTGTTTTTATGTGATCCATCCAAATCCTCGTAGAATCTTCCATATCTCCAAATGAGGATTCATAGTAGGATATCCAAAGGTACTACCTTAAATCCTTAATGGGCTTCTACATAATAGTTAAGACTCTTGGATTATGAAGTACTATTCTATAATTGGACCCCTTGAGTGGTCTAGTTAAACAGATTGATTCAAAAATCTGGTTAGGAATATCATGTGATGATATAATTGAAAAGATCCCTTAAGAGGTCTATTTAAGGAGATCGTATGACGGTCTAGTTAAAGAGATCATGTGTTGATCTAGTTAAAAAGACCGTTCATTGATCTAGTTAAAAAGATCCTTTGGTGGTCTAGTCAAGTCACTTCATGTTTATTTGATTGATTTTTTCCTACGCATTATGAAATGAACTGTGTGAACTGTGCAAGGAATTACGTAATTATGGATGCATACATAATTATGGAATTCAGTGCACAGAAACCACAGCAAATTTTGTCATGTGTTAAGACCTATAGTGATGAGAATAACGAAACGAGAACAATGTAGAAAGGGGCATGGTGGATACGCCGCTGGTACTTCCTATATATAAGTGTTCCTTACTACATTGCGAACGTAGCGTTATTTAAGTTACTAGAAGTCCTGGACCTTGACCAATGTCATTTTATCTTACACTCTCCGACTCTGATTTCGAGCACACACAAGTTTCCTATGATAGTCTTCATAGGAAACGTTCTTCTATCCGTAGTTCGAAACTCCAAGTTTTGTTACTACAAGGATATCACTTTGACAGTTGACAAATTCTGTAAGAATCCAAACGTGGCCCAGATTTTTACTTAGGGTACGAAGGATTCATTCGAAAGCGAAACAATCACAGTTGTCTTCACAGGTTTCCTCTAAAATTAAATTTCGAGACGAAATTTCCTAAAGTAGGGGAGACTGTGACACATGTGCCTCTGCGACCGTCAAACAAATACCAAATAAATGAAATATTGTGTTTCATACTTGGGATTTGTAAAAATATGTGTATCGTTGGCACATATCAATTCTTGTTCGATTTCGAGCTTTAAATCGCTTTCTGGAAGGTTATACGCGAACTGTTGCGTAAATATATCCAGTTAAATGCAACAATCACTCCGGAATAGTGAAATAGGCTTAACATACCTTAAATAACATTTACATAACTTAGAAATAAGTTTTGGAGGGTTTGGTATGCCGAAATCAAGTTTAATCGATCACATGGACTAATTTCGACAAACTGTGAAAGTATGCCGATTCGTACTGTGATAAACATTCTGGAACTTGATCATAAGTTAAATATGCCCTAAATATCCTTTACATAGCTTACAAGTAGGCTTTGAGGTGTTTGGTGCGCAAAAATAAACTTCTTGATCAATAGGGACTAAAAGCGTCAAAAAGTGCATAAGTTTGCATTTTCATGCATATCTTACGTTCTGAATATATCCGGGCATCCAAAAACTTATGTAATCATTAAAATATTTATTTTAGTGATTATCATGATAAATTTCCATTCGTCGTTTAATTTGGATCGTTTTGGCGTCCGTTACGATTTCCATCGTAATTAACCGAACAACGCAACCGTACGACCAAACAAACCGACATATGAGATGTTTTTGAGCATATTTTAAGTTCTCTATGCTTTAAATTCATTTTATAGCTTTGAAATGGGGTTAACGGGGCTTAAACGTGTCAAAAATGCATCGAAAACCAAGTTTTAGGCCTGCAGGGGCTAAAACTGTAACTCTGTCAAAGTTCTTAGGCCTGGGGCGTAAGCCTAAGCCTATTCTTACATGGCCAGCATCAGACTTACAGGTCAGAAACATTGAATTTGGACTTCCAGCCTGTTTTTTATGGTTTTAACCCAAGGTGTTGCCATCTATGGGCTAGATTTTGATGGTTTTTTAGTACCCTTTGTATTACAATACCATGTGCCCACATCGAGGGTCAAGGTCGAAGCACGTTTTGCGATGAACGATCCTAACGGTTGTGGGTTTCCTATATAAACCCAACTCCTTTCATTCTGTCCTCACAAAATTTGATTGAATTACTCTAAGTTGGAGTTTAAGAACTTCATACCTGAGTAGTTTGATCAAGATTTCTTTGCTGGGACCCTTTGTAAGTATTCTTTCGTGCTTTTATGGCATTTTTAAGCACGAAAGTCAAATAGTGTTTGACTTTCTGCTTTGACCAGTCTTTGGTCAACACGAAGTTCGTTTGAACTTCGCAACGTGAGCATAATCACGATGGTTATAGTCCCTAGTGACTATACCTACTGATTACCACATTGATTAGGTGTAGTGACGAGTCCAAGTTTGGGTCAAAATACGCGTTTATGCGTATTTTGCAACCAAACTATTCTTGGGTATCAAAACCGTTTGTTTTGATATCAAACTTGTTTTCAAACCTTGTTAAACATGTTTAACTCATCACTTTTAGATTAGTGCTTGTCTAGGGTCGTAAGATAAGCGGTGTAAACAACCGCTTAGACTTTCGAACCCGACCCGTTTCGTCGATCATTAGGATCTGACCAAACACATTAGGTGACCGTAGTTGTATAGGGAATAACCTTCCGAGGTTATACCTTATGGTCACTTCGTTTAAGTAGTTATATGCCTTAGGTAAATGACCAAAATGCCCTTTTTACGCGTAAATTCATTTTAAACATATGTAACCTAAATTTTTACATCTTAACTGATTAGGCAACATTATTAGACTTGTTAAGGCATATAATACTTGTCATAGGACTAGTTAGGCGGTCCGAACGTGTTTTACGTGAACGACGCATTAAAGTAGCATAAGCTACCTAAACGGGTCGTAATGGGTCGTAAGCACTTAGGTTAGGCTTCAATTAGGTATGTAGGCTCTGTTAAACCATGTCATATGAGTTCCAATACTCATTTGGTATACGAAACCTCATCCTATCCGATCTTCCGATTTAGGTCCGGTCTGTTAATGTAGTTACTTATATTAGGTGCCGATTGATTTTCGTGATCCCTCTAGCTTTGCTTGGTTGTTATTCAAGACTTCTAAGCATCCTCAAGTGAGTACATAGTTCCCCTCTTTTACTATTTTCAAATGTTTTGGGGTGAAACATATGTACCTATTTGTTATTTTCATGATTTCAAAGTATAAATTGATTATACATGCTAGTACTTATCTTTTGACAAACTGAATGATTATTTATGGTTTAAACACAAATTTTTCAAAGAATATAAAATTAATTGTTGGATTGTACTTATTTTATACATTCACCAGACCGATTGGTAGTATGATATAGCGCTATAGGATTAGACACCCCATTCCTGTGGTATGGAATGTCAGAAACCGATTTTTATCCAAATAGAGATTGCCTTTGTGGTATTTCTATAGACTCCAATGGTGTAGTTTGATACACTAAGGTTTGAATGAATTCTAAATCACATTTTTTTTTGTATATTTTGTTATACTTCCAAGGTATAGTTTGATATGCTCTCATATGTGATATTGTACAAAACAACATATATTTTGTTAATTACTAAAGCATAGTTTATGTGTTATTTATAAAACCAAAGCATAGTCTAATATGTTATTTATAAAACCAGAGCATATTTTAATATATTATTTATAAAACCAAAGTATACTTTTGATATACTACTGAAAATTATTATTTTGACAGCTAAAGTATATTTAATATACTATCTGTTTATCTATTTTGGAACTAAAATTTATTTTAATATATTACCTAACCGATTTTCTTAAAACCAAGGTATATTTTTATATGTACTACAAACCTTTTTATAAAAAAACATTGTTTTACAAACAACACATTTTATACAAACTCATTTTACTTTGTTATTTATTTGTCTATGCATCATTCTGTCATAACATCTAATTTCTTTTAGTATGATTTATAAAAGAAAATATTTTAAGGTTCATGACTATTTTTGTTAAACACTTTTCTTTAAACTTATAAGTCATGAATCCTATTTAAATAAAACCTATGTATCTCACATGCATTTTTATGCTGACGTACCTATTTTTACACATGTTTCAGGTGCTGCTATATGATGATTGTTGATGCATGATATACATAGGATGGACTCGTGCCTTAGCGACTTAAAACTTGAAAGATGATATTTGTATTTATCTGATTTGTAATAAAACAATGAGTTCATTAATTCAATAAAACAAAATTATTTAAATCCATGGTTGTGAAACAATGATTCTGTTACGACACTCCCAGACGTTTCCGCCATGATTTGTTGTTTTACGTGGTCGGGGTGTGACATACAATACTTCATGCTCGATCATACAATTGATCCGAATACACATACATACAGCCGATTACATCCATTCGGTTCTTAATAATCTAGATCAATCATCAAAGTATTTATCAATCCCTAAATCATTATGTAGAAACATATAGACCATAACATCATCAAACATACAATCCCTATATTGATCTAACAATTTGTTTATCAAGAATTTTACCAACATAATACTTTAAACATCAAAGATCAAATAACATCTTGCCAATCGTACAACAAGCATCGATCATATAAAAATCAAACAATGATATAACATTAACCGGTTAGAAGGTAGAACAAAGGTTGTTTCGAACAAGAAAGTCTTCGAGAAAGAAGATGTTGCCGTTGGTCTTCGAAGGAGAGAAAGAGGGTAAGGTCTTGTGTGTGTTAAGTGTTTTGCAAATAATGAGGAGTATACACCCTCCTCATGAGGTTATGCGTGTAAAGGGTGGGTCGAACCCATCATGGGCTGCCCTTGGTTTGGAGTACAAGGAGTGTGGCCCAAAAGGGCTTGTGCGAATGGACTAGTGTTGTGCGATCGAGATTTATTATACACTTATACTTATAACACAATTATACATAACATGTAACAATCAACTCATAATAATTCCATCAAGATATCATTTAGTCACATAATGTTCATACAAGTTACATCATGCACAAAGATAGGTTCTAAAATACGAGTTGTCACAAAGAGAGTTAAGGCTGGGCTATTCTTGTTGAATTCCTAAAGAATCGCCGATAGTAACCTACTAAACCGAAGAACTGGAAAATCTTTAAAGGCGTCTTTGGAGATTCTCAATTCTTGTTCATCTTAATCATACTAGGGTCCAAATGAATACCCTTCCCATTAATCACATGACCAAGAAATTGCATTTCTCGCAGCCAGGATTCACACTTGGAGAATCTGGCAAAAAACTATTACTTCTCCCAGCAGTTTAAAATCAACGTCAAATAATCCTCCTTATTTCGATAATATTTTGTCAATATATACTATCACCAACTTGTCGAGATAGGGTTTGAAGACACAGTTCATCAGAACCATAAATACAGCTGGCGTGTTTGTCAACCCAAAAGGCATTACTAAGAACTTGTAATGTCAATAACACATCCTAAAAGTTGTCTTTGGAATGTCCTTTTCATGGATTCTTAGTTGGTGATATCCCGATCGCATAGAACTAGCAGACATAACCAACACTTTTTTAACAGAGGCAACGGGTGTCGTTTCGGGTGGAATTTTCAGTTTTATACTAGAGGGAATAGCCGGTTTTCTATTCAAAGGAATCAACATGGAACTAACAGACATAACCAACAGTTTTTTTAACAGAAGCAACAAGTGCCTTTTCTAGTGGAATTTTCAGTTTTATACCAGTGGGAATAGCCAGTTTTCTAGTCAAAGAATCGACACGGAACTAGCAGACATAACCAACTGTTTTTAACAGAAGCTGCGGGTGCCTTTTCAGGTGGAACTTTTAGTTTTATACAAAAGGGAATAGCCGGTTTTCTAGTCAAAGGAATCGACATGGAACTAGCAGACATAACCAACTATTTTTTAATAGAAGCAGCGGGTGCCTTTTTTGGTGGAACTTTCAGTTTTATACTAGAGGAAATAGCCGGTTTTCTAGTTAAAGGAATTGACACGGAACTAGCATACATAACCAACAATTCTTTAATAGAAGCAGCGGGTGCCGTTTTGAGTGGAACTTTCAGTTTTATACTAGAGTAAATAGCCGATTTTCTTGTCAATGGATTCGACAATGCATTGGCAGACATAACCAACTGTTTTTTGTCAGAAACAACTACAACTGGTGGTTTTCTTGGAGGACATTGTTTGCTTTTCTATTATAAATAGGGCATTTAAGCGCATTTACAAAAGGAATAAATGCATTTTAGTGTATTTGCACAAGGAATTTATATGTGATTGACTTAGAGAATTATTTGTGTATTTTAGTGTATTTAAAATGAAAACCCACCCCACATAAGAACACCATAAAAAGCCACTCCTTGCCCTTGATTAACTAGAATATACTAGATTTCTGACCAGTCCGCCCGCGTTGTGGCGCATTAATGACTTCTTTGAATGCTGAACCTTTATGACTTCTGTGACACCTGTGTCACTTCAACCATCAAACAAATGCCAAACCAATGAAATATTGTATTTCATACTAGGGATTAGTAAAAATATGTGTATCGTTTGCACATATCAACTCTTGTTCGATTTCAAGCTTTAAATCGCTTTCTGGAGGGTTATACGCGCTCTGATACGTAAATATAACCAGATTAATGCAACGAACACTCCGTAATAGTGAAATAGGCTTAACATACCTTAAATAACCTCCACATAACTTAGAAATAAGTTTTGGGATGGTTTGGTGTGTTGAAATCAAGTTTTTTCGATCGCAGGGACTAATTGTGTCAAACTGCGAAACTATACCGATTTGTATAGTAACAAACATTCCAGAACTTGATCATAAGTTAAATATGCCCTAAATATCCTTCACATAGCTTAGAAATAGGCTTTGAGGTGTTTTGTGCGCTAAAATAAACTTTCACGATCAATAGGGACTAAAAGCGTCAAAAAGTGCACAAGTTTGCATTTTCGCGCATATCTTACATTCTGAATATATCCGGACATCCAAAATTTATGTAAGCATTAAAATATTTTATTTTAGTGTTTGGCATAATATAATTTCATTCGTCGCTCAATTTGGATTGTTTTTGCATTCGTTACGACTTCCGTCGTAATTTACCGAACAACGCAACCGTACGACCAAACGAATCGACATCCGAGATATTTTTTAGCATGTTTTAAGTTCCCTATATTTTAACTTCATATTTGAGCCTTAAAATGAGGTTAACGGGGCTTAAACGTGTCAAAACGCATCAAAAATCAAGTTCGGAGACACAGGGGCCTGTTCTGCCAATTAGCCAAACTTACTGCCAGCTAACCAGGTCCTTACGGACCGTATGGACCCTCTTACGGTCCGTAAAGCATCTCCAGAACAGCAGAAAGTTGTTTCCAGCTTGATTCAACTGTTCCACACTTGTGTAAATGGTTTTGAGCAATTCTATGGGCTCCCTTGGTTTTGTAAATCTGTGGGCACGAGGTGTATGGCTGAGATTGAAGCTCGGTTTTCAAGAAACGATCCTAACGGTTCTACGAAAACTATATATACCCCCCTTCATTCACTTGCAAAACCCACAACTTGATCTAATTTTGGCCTTCTAAGTTGAAGTGTATACTTCATACCTGAAGGTAAATCGGATCAAGAGCTTGCGGGGACCTTTTGTAAGTATTCTTTCGTTCTTTTATCGCTTTTCGAGTCTGAAAGTCAAACCGAGTTTGACTTTCTGCATTGACCAATTTATGGTCAATGTGAAGTTCGTTTGAACTTCATAACGTGAGCGTAATCACGATGGTTATAGTCCCTAGTGACTATACCTACTGATTACCACGTTATCTAGGATTAGTGGCGAGTCGTAGTTTCGGCCAAAATGCGCATTCTTGCGTATTTTGTAACCAAACTACTTTTAGGTATCAAAACCATTTGTTTTGATACCAAACCTGTTTTCTAACCTAACTAAACATGTTTTAGCATGTTTAGCTCGTCACTTTTTAGTTTAGTGCTTGTGTAGAGTCGTAAGTCAAGCAGACTAAACACCCGCTTAGACTTTCGAACACGACCCGTTTGGTCGATCATTAGGATTCGACCAAACATGCTTAGTAACCATAGTTGAATAGGGAATAACCTTCCGAGGTTATACCTTATGGTCACCTAGTTTAAGTAGTTGTATGATAGGTAGTTTATATGCCTTAGGTAAATTACCAAAATGCCCTTTTCATGCGTAATTGGTAATTAAGCATATGTAACCTAAACTTTTGTCATGTAACTAATTATGTAACATATTTAAACATGTTTTGGCATATAATACTTGTCATAGGACTAGTTAGACGTCTCGAACGCGCATTTGCGAGTACGACGCGTTAAAGTAGCGTAAACTACCTTAATGGGTCGAAAGCACTTAGGTTAGGTTTCATTTTAGTATGTAGGCCTTGTTAAACCATATCATATGAGTTCCCACGCTCATTTGGTTCACGAGACCTCATACTATCTGATCTCCCGATTTAGGTCCGGTTTATTTATGTAGTTACCTATATTAGGTGCCGTTTGATTCCGTGCTCCCTCTAGCTTGCTTGGTAGTTGTTCAAGACTCCTAAGCACTCTTAAGTGAGTACACAGTCCCCTCTTTTACTGTTTTCAAATGTTTTGGGATGAAATATGTGTACCTATTTGTTATGTTCTTGTTTTCAAAAGTATAATTGATTATACATATTAGTACTTATCTTTTTACAAACTGGATGATTATTTATGGTCTAAACTCTAATTTTCTTAAAGATTATAAAATTAATTGTTGGATAGTACTTATTTTTGTTCTCCAGGCCGGTTGGTAGTATGATATAGCGCTATAGGATTTGACACCCCATTCCTGTTGTCATGGAATGTCTGAAACCAATTTGTTTCTCCATCCAAATAGGGATTGCCTTTGTGGTATTTCTATAGTCTCAAAGGTGTATTTTGATGCACTAGGTCTGAGTGAATTCTTAAGTCACATTATTTTTGTATATTAAGTTATACTCCCAAAAGTATAGTTTGATATGCTCTCATATGTGATATCGTACAAAACCAACATATATTTTGTTAAAAATCCAAAACATAGTTTTATATGTTATTTTCAAAATCTAAAACATAGTTTAATATGTTATTTGTAATCCAAAACATAGTTTAATATGTTATTTGTAATCCAAAACATAGTTTAATATGTTATTTATAAATCCAAAGTATACTTTTGATATACTACTGAAAATTATTATTTTTAAACAACTAAGGTATATTTAATATACTATTTGTCTAACGATTGGGTTTTGGTTAGTGTTTAGATAACGGGACGTGTGTGATGTGATGAAAACATGGTAGATACGTCGCTTGTACTTCTTATATATAAGTGTTTTCATCACATTACATACCGTGGCATTATTTAGTACACTTGGGTTAACGATATTGGAACTGAAATATATTTTTAATATATTACTTATTCGACTTTCTTAAAAAAAACCAAAGTATATTTTTATATATACTATAAACTTTTTTATCAAAATATTGTTTTTCAAACAATATATTTTATACAAACTCATTTTACTTACTTATTAAATTTTCTATGTATTATTATTATTTTATACCATCTGATTTCTTATAAATAATTTATAAAAGAAAACCTATTTTTCAAGGATCATGACTACTTTTCTTAAACATTTTTCTTTAAACTCATAAGTCATGAATCCTAAAATCAATATAACCTATGCATCTCACACGCATTTTTATGCTAACGTACCTATTTTTACACATATTTCAGGTGCTGCTTTATGATGATTGTTGATACATGCTACACTTAGGGTGGACTCGTGCCTTAGCGACTTTAAAACTTGAAAGATAATATTTGTATTTATCTGATTTGTAATAGAACAAAGAATTCAATTATTCAATAAAACAAAATTATTTTATCCATGGTTGTGAAACAATGATTCTGTTACAATACTCCCCGACGTTTCCGCCACGTCTTATTGTTTTACGTGGTCGAGGTGTGACAACTTCTTTGCACATGACGCGTACATAAATGTGTGGTGCCAAGCTGCCAACGGTGTGACTTTGTTACACGTGTTATGTTGGTGATACTAATGTGGTTTATTATGTTCTGCACGTTGTGGTGTAAACATGACGTAACGATAAAACGACACAGACCATGACCCATTAAAATTTACTACTGCTAGAACCAATAGTTAATTATCTTATAACCTGAGTTCAATTACCTGCTATAACAACTCAATCAATAATTTACCATAATAACTTACTAACAGTAACTTTCAGCAACAACATTATACACACTGTCAGGTAAAACTTTGGCTTTATGATATATTAAAACCCAAGCAACTTTAATCAGTTGATGTGGTGTGGTGGTTATCAACTTTATTCACAAAGAAATTAAATTTCCTTTAGACTTTTCCTTTTTGACTATATCTGCAAATTTCGTTTCTTTAACCTCTAATCACACTACCATTTAATTGAAACAACCACCAGTCCACCACAACGCCACCATTTCACCTAACATCACCATTCATGTTACCCTAACTCAAGTTCTCAACCCTCCACCAACATCGCTACCGCTAGTTCCTTCGGATCGAATGACACCTCTTCCTTCACACTTCCATGCCATGCCCATGTTATCTCTTCTTTGACCATTGAACCGTAAATCAATCTGCGGCAAGCTTTCTTCGAAGAAAGAGCTGTTGTGGAAGGGTTCTTGCACACAAAGGTTTCTGTCGCTCAAGAATTTGAGTAATTCTGCTCTGGATTTATACCACGACATTCAAGAAAGCACCTCTGATCCCGTATGGGTTGATATGTGTTCTTCTTTCGGCTGATTAATAGATTTGACATGTTTAGATTTTTCTAATATTATTTAATAGTTATTTTCAGAAGCAAAAGATACATAAGGGTAAAATAGGTAGTTTAGATTTTATTATCTCTCTTCATACACATTTACAATCACATTTTTCATGTTTTCTCACCCTCACACAACTTATGCTTCAATGTCTAAGAAGCTTCCTCCTATTTATGTCCCCAATCAAATTTCTTGTCATTCTGGGTCAAGAGTGTTAAGAATGGGCTATTCTTGTTCAATTCCGAAAGAATCGCTGATAGTAACCTACTAAACCCAAGAATTGGTGAATCTTCAAAGGCGTCTTTGGAGATTCGCAATTCTTGATCGTCTTAATCTTACTAGGGTCCACATGAATACCCTTCCCATTAATCACATGACCAAGAAATTGCATTTCTCGCAGCCAGGATTCACACTTGGAGAATCTGGCAAAAAACTATTTCTTCTCCCAGCAGTTTAAAATCAACTTCAAATAATCCTCCTTATTTCGATAATATGTTGTCAATATATACTATCACCAACTTGTCGCTATAGGGTTTGAAGACATAGTTCATCAGAACCATAAATACAGTTGGCGTGTTTGTCAACCCAAAGGGCATTACTAAGAACTTGTAATGTCCATAACATATCCTAAAAGTTGTCTTTGGAATGTCCTTATCTTGGATTCTTAGTTGGTGATATCCTGATCGCATGGAACTAGCAGACATAACCAACAGTTTTTTTAATAGAAGCAACGGGTGCCTTTTCGGGTGGAATTTTCAGTTTTATACCAGAGGGAATAGCCGGTTTTCTATTCAAAGGAATCGACACGGTACTAACATACATAACCAACATTTTTTTAACAAAAGCAACAAGTGCCTTTTCTAGTGGAATTTTCAGTTTTATACCAGTGGGAATAGCAAGTTTTCTAGTCAAAGGAATCGACACAGAACTAGCTGACATAACCCCAACTATTTTTAACAGAAGCAGCGGGTGCCTTTTCAGGTGGAACTTTCTGTTTTATACCAAAGGGAATAGCCGATTTTCTAGTCAAAGGAATCGATATGGAACTAGCAGACATAACCAACTGTTTTTTAATAGAAGCAGCGGGTGCCTTTTTTGGTGGAACTTTCAGTTTTATACTAGAGGAAATAGCCAGTTTTCTAGTTAAAGGAATTGACACGGAACTAGCAGACATAACCAACTATTCTTTAATAAAAGCAGTTGGTGCCTTTTTTTTGTGGAACTTTCAGTTTTATACTAGAGTAAATAGCCGGTTTTCTTGCCAATGGAATCGACAACGCATTGGCAGAGATAACCAACAGTTTTTTTTGTCAGAAACAACTACAACCGGTGGTTTTCTTGGTGGACATTGTTTGCTTTTCTATTATAAATAGGGCATTTAAGCGCATTTACAAAAGGAATAAATGCATTTTAGTGTATTTACACAAGGAATTCATATGTGATTGACTTAGAGAATTGTTTGTGTATTTTAGTGTATTTAAAATGAAAACCCACCCCACATAAGAACACCATAAAAAGCCACTCCTAGCCCTTGATCAACTAGAATATACTAGATTTCTTTGCATGCGGCACCTTTATGACTTCTTTGCAGACGACACGTACATAAATGTGTGGTGCCAAGCTGCCAACGGTGTGACTTTGTTACACGTGTTATGTTGGTGATACTAATGCGGTTTATTATGTTCCGCACGTTATGGTGTAAACATGACGTAACGATAAAACGACACAGACCATGACCCATTAAAATTTACTACTGCTAAAACCAATAGTTAATTATCTTATAACCTGAGTTCAATTACCTGCTATAACAGCTCAATCAATAATTAACCATAATAACTTACTAACAGTAACTTTCAGCAACAACATTATACACACTGTTCGGTAAAACTTTGGCTTTATGATATATCAAAACCCAAGCAACTTTAATCAGTTGATGTGGTGTGGTGGTTATCACCATTATTCACAAAGAAATTAAATTCCTTTAGACTTTTCCTTTTTGACTATATCTGCAAATTTACTTTCTTTTTCCTCTTATCACACTACATTTGAATTGAAACAACCACCAGTCCACCACAACGCCACCATTTCACCTAATATCACCATTCATGTTACCCCAACTCAAGTTCTCAACCCTTCACCAACATCGCTACCGCTAGTTTCTTCGGATCGAATGACACCTCTTCCTTCACGCTTCCATGCCATGTCCATGTCATCTCTTCCTTGACCGTTGAACCCTAATTTAATCTGCGACAAGCTTTCTTCGAAGAAAGAGCTGTTGTGGAAGGATTTCTTGCACACAAAAGTTGCAGTCGCTGATGTGTGATTGAAAACCGGTGTTCTAGCATGTTTAAGTTGATGTTTTTACATAACTTTTAGTTTTGAATTGCCTACTTTTGATTAGAATTGTGTTTTTCTGGTCTAATGGAGTTTAAGTAGCTATTCGGGAGCTATACGGAGCATCGGGATGGAAAATGGGTTACCCGAGAGCAAGGAATGGAAAAAACGGAAAACAACAAAAGTGGGCATCATCACCGACGGTATCGACGCCCTCCTGGGCCGTCGAAGACGCCCCTCTGATGTTTTCGTCACCCAATAATGGTCGTAGGCAGTAGATTAAGACGTCGAAGAAAACATAACGAACTAAGCATCGTCGGCGACGCCCTCGTCTGACGTGCTTTGTGAATTTTGCTTGTTTGTTGTTTGGGGACGGGATATATTGATGTTTTTGACCATATTTTAGGGGGTTACGAGTTTTGTGAGTTTGAAACACCTTCTTGGAGCCAAGATAATCACCAATTCCATTTCCAATCATCCTTAATCAACACTAAACTTCCAAATCATCATATGAATCCTAACCCTAATCCACCACCACCACCACCACCACCATCATCATCATCCAATCTTCAATCCATTCACCATCACCACTAACCATAAAACCTAATTCTCATCATCCTCACCATCAAACCTACAAGACGTCAATGTTCGAGCTCTCATTAATCGTTAAACACGTTCCGTTCACCATGAGCAGCTAATTCTCGTGGGTTTCACCCCGGTGTAGACTTTTATAACGTTTAGGGTTTGCTTTATGTTCTTTAGTTGATTTGTGACAAGTTATTTTGTATTTTGAATTGATTGAGAATTGTCCTACATTTGAACTAGATTTGTGAATTGTCGAATGATTATAAAATTTGACTTTGCGAAATAAGTTTGTGTATTTATGCTTTATCTTTCAATTGGTTTTACTTGTCTGAGGTAACGAAGTGCATTGCGGCCCGTTTTTACGCAGCCTTGTGATAGAAAATCGTTAATGACAAATTCAATTGAATTAATCTAAAAATGTGTAGCAACCCTAGGCTTTGCAATTTTTGAACCGGGTGTGAACCTTGATTCTCAATTATTGTTTACACTATTAACCAAGTTTCTTGCAATCAATCTAGTTTTTCATAGTTAATTAGTTAAAACAAATTCGTCAGTTTAATCTGACATCCCTTTTCAAACAAACAAACTTTCGAATTAAATCATAGCAAGCTTCATAAAAGTGACATTCTTTAAAATCAATCTTGTCCATGCGTAAACCACAAACTCTTCGTGGTTCGATCCCGTACTACCACTAACTCATAGTTAAGGGTAAATCGGGTTTATAAATATTATCTTTGACCAGCGCGACACTCCGATCGAATTTTGGCGCCGTTGTCAGGGAGTTCGTGCGCTTTGTGATTATCTATTTAATTGCTTGTTTCTTTATATCGTTTCTGCTTTTGTGTTACGCGGGTGTGTTATTTGTGTAGATTACAGGTAGTGCATGGATACACGCAATTCCAGGAGGACCTCACCATTAGTGTTCGAACCGAAAATCGAGCGGGTCGTGAGAAGAAACTTAGCCAACCGGTTTGTGGCAACTCTTGTCTCTAGCCCACTCAAAAGCAACTCACCATCTATACCATCCATTGGGCCTGGTCCAATAGATCCCCAAAACTCCAACCAACCCATCAACCAAAACAAACACTAATTTCAATAGGCAAATTGGATTTAAATAATCACAACTCACTGTTATTGGCCAATAATAATCCCAACTCATTGAATTACCAATAATAATCCGAACTATTCACTTTTGTTTGTAAAATACTCCCAGTTAAAAAACACTAACTAGGTTAAAAAATTGTTGATGTGGCTTGCCACGTCACCTGCCACATCAGGTGCCATGTAATAGAAAAATGCCACGTAAACTGCCACATCAGCTGCCACGTAATCGAAAAATGCCACGTAGACTGCCACATCAGATGCCACATCAGCAATTTTCTAACCTAGTTAGTGTTTTTTTTAACTGGGAGTATTTTACAAACAAAAGTGAATAGTTCGGATTATTATTTGTGATTAAATGAGTTGGGATTATTTAAATCCAATTTGCCATTTCAATACCATTGTCAATTCCGCTCAACCTAAAACGTCCAAAACAATCAAACGAGTGGCGGTAACAACTCAAGACCACCATTTCAAACTCGTGGCCTAAATCACAATAATAATCAACGTACACCCACACCCACACTCCACCTCAATACCCAAACCGACAAAACCCATTACCACCCAACCTCAACAACCGAAATGTTAATAGCAACCATGGAGTTAACCAACCTCGTGGCAATCCCACAAACGAAGCTCGGCTTCTCAATCTCGATGATTTGAGAAACAACATTCCCGATGACGAACCGTTTAGTGTTCCCGTTTATCAATCACCGGAACATGTGAGTATTCGCCGGAATACTCGGATGACGGTGGGAATTATAACGAGAGGGTTGAAGATGATGTATGGGGTGATGATAATGCGGGTAACTTTTATAATGCTCGAGGGTTTGAGTATGAAGACATTGGCTATCAAAACGCCAAATTTGTGGGAAACAACAAAGGTTATGAATACTATTATGGTCGAAATGACGGGTACGTCAATAACCGTCAACCACGAAACAACAGTCAACGGAACCGGGATGACGAAAATTACAATAACAATAACAAAGGCAACTGTAATCGGATTCCTCAATTCGTGGGAGGCGGTAATCAAGGTGGTGATAGGGGTGATGATCGAAGGGGTAATCAAAGACCGGGAAATCAAGAAGTCAACGGTCCTTATCGTCAACAACTGAATTAACGAGCTCCACGGGGTGTGAAGGGTCGATTTAGACCCGTGGTCACCGAAAATGACTCACCCATTGTTCCTCCACCCCGAGGAGTCAGATCATTCGAGTGCAAGCCTAATTATATCAACATCCTACCTCATTTCAATGGTAGGACACATGACGAGCCCTATACGCATTTGGAGAGTTCTCCGCTATATGTGGTACTATTGGGGGCTGTTGGTCCCAGTTTGGACTTAAAAACTTCTTTTCACGTAATATGCAAGTGATTTCAATAGATGTGAAAATAGTGTGCGGAAATAGAAATCAGACTTTCAAGAAACAAGACTTACAGAATTTTCAAGTTTATATCACTTTGAAACAAAATGGTTTACAAGGTGATTGTAAGATTATTATCTATTACAAATGAATACTTGTGAATTCTGAGGTGAAAGGACAATGGAGTTTGTAGTATGTATTAAATGCTAAGCTTAACTCATTGTTCTCTGCTTGATGAGCCTTCTATTTATAGACGGCTTTGATACATAAATAAACATTTGTTTTTTCATGTTTATGTCCTACAAAAAGTAGCTTCTTGACATATTCATTGAATCCAATAATCAAGTTGCCTTTGTCGTCATGATATCCAATAATGTCAACTTGCTTTCGTTATTGTGGTAGGATAGAACTGATTTTTAAACAAGTGGGGTTTTATCAGAATTTCCGATAACCACTTCATCAGAAATTCTGGTGAACAAATCATCAGAAAATCTGATGATAAAAATTTTCAGAAACTGATGATATTTCAGATCCATCAGAAAGACCTTCTCTGATAATCTTCTTTCAGTTCTTGATCAACTTATGATTCTTTGAAGTAGATATTTTTCTTTTCAGTTTAGCTATCCGATCTTCTTCTTGTTGTTTTGATCTTCAGGACTTTTATCTTCTTCATAGATCAATCTGAATCTGGTTTTCTTCAATACTTACAAATAAAGTTTCCTAGCAGTTTCCCCCTAAGTATTGTAAGAAAATTAACTATCTATATCAAACATAAACAAACTTCAACTAATCTTTGAAAAGAAAGTTTAAACAACTAATTTCAGAAACATAAAAGAGACTCAAACCAACCATTGTTCAAAACAAACAGAAATAATATATTGTTCTCAAAATCAGAAATTTAAAATCACGAATTCATCAATTGATCTTCACTCCACTTCTGTACTTGTCTCCTGGTTTCAGCCTTTTCTTGTAGTCAATTGCCTTTTGAGTTGTTTTGTAAAGTTCTTTGTACCAACCTTTGGCTTCCATCCATTTATCTATGCCATCTTCAATTGCCTTCCTCGGTTGTTCATTGCTCTTCCCCTTCTTCTTGAGCTGCTCTTGTTTCTCATTCATGCAATTCTTTATATATTTCAGAGTTTGATTGGAATACCTGTATATTTCACTGACTCTGAACAGAGCTTTCTCATCATAGGCATCCTTGAACACCACACACATTTCTGGTTTGTCAAAGATAGCTCCAGTTCTTACTTTGTTGAGAGGAATTTTAGCTGGAATGGTGTTGTTAGGAGGAGGTGTTAGTGCCTTTTTGCTATATTCAAAGTTTATACACAGGTCAAAATTTGTCAGTGCAGCCCTTTGATATAACTTTTCTCCTGCTTTCTTGATACTATCAAGAGCTCTTCTGAGCTTTTGTCATTATCAATGAGTTGCTTTAACTTTACTAAACTCATTGGGTGAAGATCATCAGCCAGGTCTCCATCAGTAACAATTGTATCACTATTATCTTTTCTGATCAGGGTGTATTTGTTCTGTCCACCAGTACCTAAAACACCTCCTGGAGCATTAATAGTGATAATCTTTTCAATGGAAACTATTGGATTTGTACCTGGTTTGTGCAACATTTCCAAGTTTCCTGCATCTCTGAGTTCAACAATATTTCTGCTTAATGGAGAGAGTGGCCTTTCTAGCTTATCTTCTTGTTTGTTCCAATAGTAATGCTTCAAGTGTTCTTCAGGGTACATAATTGTATGTAGATCACCTTTCAGCACTTCAAATTCTTTGAGTTTTCCATCTGAATCTTCTCCAAACACTTTTCTTGGCCTTTTTGAGAATGTTACTTCATGTTCCATTCTTCTCTTCTCTTTTGTATTCAACTGTTTGCTGAATTCTGTTTCACCTATAAGAGCTATGGAAGATGATTGAACTGGAACAGCTCCTTGCATTGGCACCTTTGTTGTGTCTGGCTTTGGGATATTTATTGGAGGTCCCATGAGTTACTTTGGCATACTTGGAGGAGGACCCATGGGTTGCTTCTGTTTTTGTGTTGATGAAGCTTATGTTTGCCTTGTTGATTTTTGTTGAGTGACTTCTGGTTGTTTGAATTGTTGTAAAGGAGTTTCTGACTCTCGTGCTGGTTTTTCTTGTGGAATTTGAGCTTTCAGTTCATGAAAATCAACTTTTGCCAGTCTGGCAACATTGTACTGCAACCTCTTTACTAACAGATGAACATCAGCAAGAGTTTGAGCATTTGTTTCTTCTTGTTTCTTCTTTCTCTAAAACTCCAGTTTATCTTTATTTTTCTGTGTAGATAATTCCACCACCAGTTTCTCAAAAGCCTCAGCCATGCTGCTGTTGTTGGCTTTAAGGAACTGAATTTCTTCAAGGATTCTTCCAGAACTTGAGCTTTCCCCTGCACTTGCAACCTCAGCCATCTGTTTCTTGATTTCTTGTAGTTCTTTGAGAGATTTCTTGAATTCTGATGAATTCTCTCTATTTTCTGATGATTCATGTAGTTTGTTGAGGGTTGAAGTGTTGTCTTCTGTTTGTTTCTGCACAACTTTGACAGTTTCTGATAATACTTTGATGTCTGACTTTTGATTTCTGATCTCTTCCAGTATCAGATCAGGCTTTTCTTCTGTGGTTATCTTGCCTGTACAAATAGCAGTTAAGTCTTCAAGTTCCTTGTGTAGTTGCTCAGTTGACATAGATTGATGTTATTGGGTAACAGGAGGAACAACAGATGTTCCACCTCTAACACTAGCAGAAAACACATTGTGTGCTGTTCCAAGGTTAAGAGGATTGAAATATTCCATATTCTCAATACCCTTACCAGAAAATTGAAACTCATTCAAATTCTGGTTTTCCTCACATCCTTGAATCTTTTTAGATTCTCCATGAGTTGTTGAGAAACTCTTATTTTTTCTCATCCAGGTTTCCTTGATCAGTAAACTGATCTCCACCTGTTGCCACCACATTTTCCTCCTCATAATCTGATTCAGAAAATGGGTCATTTGTTTTACTCACACCTTGTTTTTCAGAAACAGTGCCTCTATGTGAAATTTCATAATTTCCTTGAATTGAATCATCAGAATCACTCTCAGAATCATGAACAATATTGAGTTTAGATTGTTGTGCACCTGTTTCTCCCATGTGTGAGATTTCTGCATGATGTTCTTCGGCAGCAGGACTCATGTGCACATCTTCATCAGTTTGATGAGGTTCTGATTCACCTTCCTGCTCTATTCTTGGTGCACTTGATTCTTGTGCATCATGCTCCATTGGGGATACACTATCAAAAAACTTCTTTATTTTCTGGCTTCTTACCTAACATCCTTAGATATTCTGCTCTGTAAGGTGAATTTTCTGGTATCAAATTCATCATATTTTCTTACAGAACATGTACATTATAATCTGACTTCCAAGACCCAAATGCAGTCCATGGTCTCATGATTTATGTAGTCCACATATTTTCTGATGCTGGAATTTCCATGTTCCTTTCAGAGAATGCATCAGAAATTATGATTGACAGAAATCTGGGAAAAGGTAGATGTGAATCTATCTTTCTAGTATTGGTCAGAATTGATCTTCTGATCAGATTTAATAACTATGTTCCATAATCAATGTTCAACACACTAATGACGCTGAACATGATTGTCAGAACATTTTTATTTATCTGATCTGTACCCCCAATTTTTTATGATAAACACTTGTTCAGGATTTCCATTAACACTTGCCAGAAGGCAGGCAATTTATTTCTCTTGAATTTACTAATCTTTGAGATCTTTGTCTTGTAACCCATTACAACATCAAGTAGTCCAAACAGATCTTCCTTTTCAGGTGCTTCTTCATAATTTTGGCTTAAGGGTAGTTCCAAACATTCCCTTATTTTCTCTGGTGTGATTGTAATGAAGATGTCTCCCTATACATGTGTTGTAAGCTTGTTTGGATTTGAGAGATTGAGTATCTTTACAACTTGTTGTATAAGTCTTTTTAGCACTTCTCTGGTCTTCGTAAGAGCTTGAGCTATAGGACATCTGGTCAGAAATTCGATCAGGATTTGGCCCTTTGTATCATATTCTTCAATGTTGTCATTCGTTGCTTCATTGTTGCTCTTTAAGGGAAGAAATTTAGCTTCAGTGATGAGTGGAACAGAGTGTTCAACTGGTGGCATATTGATGTTGATAGCAGACATGGAGAATTGAGGTTATTGTTTCAGAAAAGGGTTTTTAGGGTTTTGCTTTGAAGAGGAAGGTTGAAGATGGAAGTCTCTGTTTTTTTAATGAGGTATTTATAGTGTTTTGAGACAGAGATCTTTTGAGTGTTTTTCGTGGGTTGTTTGTATTTAAGGTGGTTTATGACACCTTAATGATATTTTTAATCCGTTTAGGAAACAACCATTTTTGAAAACCTTTGGTTTATCTCTAATTTAATATAAATCTTTTATTTGAAAATCAGAGATTCCAAGGTTTTAGCAGATAAACACTAACGTCCAACTTGCACCTTTTTGTCATGTGGGACCCTTTTTGTTCTAAAAAGGTCCAATAAAAACCTTTTTGAGATTGTGTATCTTCCTAAGTTTTCCTTTTGATGATGTATATCAGAATAATCATTTGAGAGTTGGATTTTCTTCATACTTCATCAGAATACATTTGATTCATATTTAAAGATTGAATCACCTTTTTTTTAGATGAGAGGGAATAAGTAGGGTTTTGAAGATTTCACTTACATAGCATTTCTGGACTTCACATCTGACTCCAAGAAGTATTGTTGTAAAAAATTTGTTTAGTACAGTTTTGTTCCATTCCTTTTGAAGACAGATTACCCAGAAAAAAAATTAAATTTTGACATAAACCTCTTTTTTTTTAATTTATGTTGTTGCAAGTTTCTTTGAATCTGGTTTAGAGCAATGTTTCCTGATATTTCTTCTTATTTTCTGTCGATTTATCATATTTTCTGGTTGTTTTGAGAATTTTCTAATGTATGAGAAGATTCTGATGATTTATTAGATTTTCTGATATATTATCATATTTTTCGATGTTTCACCAGATCTATCAGATTTCTTTTGAGCTTCACCAGATTTTCCTTGTTTTTATCAGATATGTTGTTTTAGTTCCCCCTAGATCTATTCTGATGTTTGTTAGAAAAAATATGCAAAGATTTACTATATTAAACAAGACAAAAAAATACCACTTAACGAAAAAAAACAAAAACTACTCCTCCTTGAGCACATTGTACATGCTCTTCACATACAACCAGAGGTAGGTTATATGACCACTGTGATTTGTTGAAGGGACAAGGGTTGGATCACTTATGTTCTCTTGTAGCGCCATCTGGGCCCTTGGATACCAGCTCCTTAGTCCTTCGAAGTCCAGCCGACTGGTTATCACCTTGGTCACAAAGCAAGGGTAGATCAGAAAAGGTTGACGGGTGTGCAAGTTTGCTTCCAAGTCTCTCATGAGAAACTTAGAAAAGTTGTACGGTTTCTCTTGTACAACTGCATGAATAACCTCCATCATCCTATAGGACAGCTCGTTGAAGTGTCCAATCTTCTTAGAGAAGCAGACACTAAGCTGTGTCACCAAGTCCTGGAAAGGTGGTATGAAACCAGACTTGTTGATCTGCCTTGACACGTTGTATGTTTGATAGCCCATATCCCTCAAAGTTTGTTCCACCAGTTCCTTGTTGAGGAAGGTGTTTTCTTGATCATCACCCAGCTGGAGGACATCCCTGAGAGTTTCCTCCTTTAGGGTGATTTTGACCCCCATAACCTCACTTTCTATCCACATGGTGGTGCCACTGAAGATGATTTCAGCATTCCACCAGAATTCTTGAAGGAGTTCTGGATAGATAGTGACATATGTAGATACAGTAAAGCCCAAGGGACTTCGCATCATCATGTTGTACACATACCTGCAATCGTCCCATGTAGATACACTTTTCCTTTTTGACTATATCTGCAAATCTAAGGTTCTGATGTTTGTGAAGTGGGAGAGGAAAGTGTGTTTGTTTTATTGTTTTTGGGGGAGCCATTCTAAAATATGAGATTTCTGATTGAGTGCTTTTGAAGAGAAGATTGTTTAAGATGAAGAAAGTCTTTTTCAAGTTGTTAATATTTATAGATGAAAGTCACAGTTATGCCATAAATGTTATTAACAACTAAAGATTTTCATTTCCATTTAAAACGATATCTGTTGCAGTGAGTAGATGGCAATCTTCGAAGCCTCATGTTGTGAGTAAGAATTGAATAACTAGGCGGCTACTTTCATAGCCCTTAATCATTTTTATGCCTCCGTGTCTCTCAAATTCCTTATGAAAGATGACGTTGCATGCATTGGAAGTATAAGAAAATTTCAATTTTCTGCAAAAATTTTCCCTGTGACGGTTGATTTTCTCTACTGTAACTTTGAATTTATCTTAATGCATGTTACTTTCCCCCTTTTTGATTTTTTTTAATTTAAACAAAAGAGAAAAAAATTCAAAAACACTATCCACAGTTATGAGTTTATACAAATATGAGATATGAATAAAGATGGTAACTTCATAAAATTTTCTGATTATCAGTGATTCTTCTGATGTTTTAACAAGGTTTATGATGTTTTATCAGAATTCTGATGATTCATCATATTTTTCTGATAATTCTTCAGATTTTCTGATAAATCATCAGATTTTCTAATAAACTATCATATTCATTGATGATTTATCAGATCTTCTGACATTCCATCAGATTGATGGATTTCTTTATCAGAAACCTGTTGAATTATTCTTTGATTATTAGAATTTCCATCTTGATGTTCATCAGGTTGGTTTTCTGTTTGTGGCCTTTTGTTTTCCGAAACATCTTCATCTTTTATGTTGACCATGCCAAGTTTGCTGATTAAAAAAATCTCTCTTTTCATCAAGAGGTTTTGTAAAAATATCAGCAATTTGGTTTTCTGTTGGAACAAAGTACATTTCTATGTTACCTTTTTCAACATGATCCTTTATGAAGTGATATCTGACATCTATGTGCTTGGTTCTAGAGTGATGAACTAGATTTTTTGTAATTGCAATTGCACTCTTTGAATCACATAGAATGGGTATCTTTGTCAGATTTACTCCATAATCTTTCAGCTGAGTTTGCATCCACAACACTTGTGAACATCAACTTGCTGCTGCTACATATTCTATTATGATTCAGCTGTTGATGTTGCAACACAGATTTGTTTCTTACTTGCCCAACATACCAACTTTTCTCCCAAGATTTGACATGCACCAGATGTGTTTTTTTCTGTCAATCTTGCAAACTGCATAATCTACATCTATATAAGCAATTAGTTCAAGATTTGTTTCACAATACACCCTAGAGTGTACGGGGTAACCTAAAAACACTTGACAAGACTTAGGAAAAGAAATAATACTAGTCCACTTAAACAGATCTCCTCCCGGTCTCACTGCACCTAAATACCTAGCACCAAAGACAATCCTAACTATCTATCTCATTCCGGTCTCAAGAATAAGCAGAACACTAAACCCATATAAATCACCAAACAAAGTTCCTATGGGATACGTGCACCATAAACCATAAAGTAGTTACGAACACAAAGTAGGTAACCTAACATGCATCTATACATGAAAGACATTCACAAAGACACCCGAGGAACGTTTATAAGATAATAAATTAGAATAAAGTATGCACACACATCTAGCCAAAAATAATTAGGTCTCTTATCCATCAATAAATTACCAAATACCAAGAAATTACCAATTATCAACAAATACTCATCACAAACCCGAGTAGAAAATACGAACTAGCTAATAATCATAGTCATAAACAATAAACAAGTCTGAGATATCAAAAACATCATGTTCACAAGTCTAAAAAAACACAAATTCTAATTAAAAACTGTAAAGCTAACTTGGTTGTGAACCCAGACTCGAATCTTGAACCGTGGCTTAGAATCTTGAACCAGCTTCTCCTTCTTTAAATCGGCCCTTTAACCTTCCTCTATGCTTGCTGCCGTCTGATGTTAGAATATATCGTAGCCGCCCCACAAAATAAATAATGTTCCTCCTCCCCACTGATGTCGAATGGAATGGAAATTTTATATCCTTCTACGTGGCATATGTATTTTTATTTTATACTGTCCATTAGGGTTGATGTATAAAATAAATTCACTGAAAAGCCCAACACATCAAACTTGAGAATTCGTTGGCTTCCTCTACGAATTAATGAATGGCAGCAACCAATCCCATAATATATGGGCTTCATCAAATATAGTGTATGGTAGTCTCTTAACTCCTATCTGTTCCTTCACTTTATTGGGCTTCCACGATCATCATAATAATATATGAATTTGACTCCTCTTTATTATCCTTCGTTTATGTCTGCTCCCTCAACAATAAAATAACCGTCTTTTAATAATTATACTATGGGTATGTTTGGCAAAACTAGCTGGAAGCTGGTGGCTGCAAGCTGATAGCTGTTAGCTGAAAGCTGGAAGCTGGTAGCTGTAGCTGTAGCTAGTAGCTAGAAGCTGTAAGCTGGTTAGATATTTAGATGTTTGGCAGAGTAGCTGGAGCTTTTAATAAAATGTATAAAATGACCAAAATGGGCATAACTAAAAAAACATAATACTAAACGTAATCACACACACACACACATATATATATATATCATAGTTATTTCTCAAATGAATAAAACATGGTCATTTTCAATTAAATAAAAAAAAGTTATTAACAAACATTCATAACATAATATAATACCATTAAATCATTAATGTCGTGCATTCCATATCAAAGTAGCAATTTCGTTGCGAACATGTTTCATCTCATTCGACGTTCCTTCAAATACACCGCTAGTGCTTGTGTCATGGTTACGAACATCAAGCAGTTAATCTCGTGGTATGTTGTTCGGATGTTGCTCCATTGCAGTAAACATTAAATCTTCTTGAGAATTACGTATATAGTTATGCAATGCAAATGTAGCCATGATAACATCAATTTGTGTTTGCACGCTATACTTGGGCATTTTACCAAGTATCTTAAATCGTTTCTTTAAAATTCCAAATGACCTATCAATATGACTTCGTAAAGATGAATGCGAACGGTTGAAAGCTTCTTGCATAGTATTCGGGGGCTCTCTTTGAAATTGAGATTGATGGTATCTTGTCTTGGAATATGGAACAAGGTATCCTTTTCTATCTGGATATCCCTTATCAACCAAATAATATCTACCTGATAAAGGAGTTGAAAAACAAAAGGTGTTAGAATTTATTAAAAGTAACATGAAACAATTCCAAATATATGTGTAAGTAATTCGAAATATTACCTTCAGGTGGTTGTGGGAAGTTGAATTTACTATTTTGGGTCGCGTTAATGAAAACATGCGTGTCATGTCCTGATCCCTCCCATCCGATCGATACGAATGTGAAACACATATCGAAATCACATGTTGCCATTACGTTGAAAGTTGGTACCCCTTTTCTACCAATATAAGGTAGTTGCTGACTCTCTGGGATGCAGGCCCCTATGTGTGTACCATCAATACATCCAATACAATCCTATATATAATTTGAACATTAGTCAAGTAACAAAATACACAAGTAGGAATGACATTAATCAATTTAATACCTTGAAATACAACATGTATCTTTTGTCATTCAAGATTTGAGGTGGTACGAATTGAAAAGTTGGATCTTTTGGTTTTATAATGTCACGTGCTAGACCTTGAAAACCTTTACCTCTACCAGCTATTGCCTCTAGAACTTCATGAAAGGCTCTACTAATAGTCTCCCCGGAACGTTGAAAACGCTCCCCAACATCCCTGTTAGATAAACCCAATGCCAATGTATACAAAAATATCCCCACCTTCTCACAAGTTGACATTCTATCACTCGACTGCAATCCATAGTTTGATTCAAGCTCTCTACATAATTTCTTAAACACGTTTGGATGCATTCTGAATGCATTTACACATCGTATAGGATTTCCATTTAAAACATCCATCATCCAAGCCTGTCCCGTTTGAGGTGATGTCATGCATGGTTCCTTGTACATATGCTTATAATAGTATGCAGCAACTAGATCACATGTATAGGTTGAATCCAACAAAAAAATATAACAATGCAGTTTGTGCTTCTTCTTGCTTGTTTCATTATTCATTTTAACCCTGATAATAAATTCAATATCAACTTAACATATAAACACTTTAATAACTAAAATATAAATGAATAAATAGCTTAGCATATTGTCATGTCACTAAAACATCAAGGTAAAAAACAATAAATCAATCCAAAAGCAATAAAGTTCAAACAAATAGAAACAATAATGTCTTCGTAATATGTCCTCAAAGAAAACTTTAGTTGGTGAGCCTTTGCTTTCGTTGCAGCCACGCTAACCTACCATGATCATGTGGCACATTTATAAACATTTCTCTTTTCACAGGATCTTCAAATAAATCCATTGCAAATAACCACAACTCCTCATCTTCTCTCATTAATCCTGCATCTACCATCCGGCTAAGCAAACCCATAGCAGCTTCAATACTAAACTTAGTACTTTGATTGAGTTTGGAAGAATCTGATTCTAATATTTCTAGAGCACGTTGTTGATTCATATTACTTTGAGTTAAATGTTCTTTAAGTATTGAAGCTCCCAAATATTCTCTCCCTTTACGTTTCATCTTAACTGGTTTAGGCTTAGTGTTTACTTTAGTAGACTTTTCGAAAATTTTTGCAACCTCACTAGGGCTTAATGTTGATGCATCATGTTGACTTACTTCATTCAAAAAGTCACCAAAGAAATTGTCACCTCCCTCAACATTGTCATCCTCAAGGTTCTCAACATTGTCATCCTCAAGGTTCTCAACATGCACCTCATTGAATGTAGTTGGATCCATAGAGGGTGCAACACAATTTTCCCCACTAGCAACTACATCTCCAAATAACTGATCCCACTCTTCTTGTAGTTGTATAGATGGTTGGTTGTTTTGAATTGCTAGAACTTTCGGGTTTTCCTACACAATATAATGGTGAATCTTTAGTTATCATTATGACTGGAATATTATATGGTATTTAAATTTTTAATGAGTTATATTATGTCACCTGAATTTTTCTTTTCCACCATTCATCTGAACAATTAAGTTGCTTGGTACTTTCATTCCAACCTAGACCAGTCTCTCCTTTCTTAAGTGACTTCCAAAGGTTGTACTCTTTTCTCATACTGTCATACTTGTTCTTCATAGCTTTGTCACTGGCGAATTTATGATTTATAACTTTTTCAAACTCTGGCTGAAGAGTGACCCATTTGAATGGGGAAGTTCGACCATGCTTCGTGATAAATTTGTTTAAGAACCGACATAATTCTAAAACCATTTCTTTTGGCCAAATTTCTCTTTTCCCTTTCTCTTTTTTAGAATCCATCTAGCAACCATGCATACTTATGGAATTGATAAAAAGGTAAAGAATTGTGTATATTTTAAGCATGAAACATATTAAAGAAGTCATATGGCAATTTCGACCCATTCACTTTGTTAAAGAAGTTAGAACAAATTACATTAAAACGTACATTAATAAAAGCAAATAACTTATAAATACAAACCTGTTTAAAGTTTTTCCAACTTATGTAACAAAGTGAGCTTCTTTTTTACCACTTTACGCACGCATGTTTCAAGTTGTTAACACTAAAATCATTTATTCAAAAAATAAGAACTAAATTATTGATAAAAAAAAAGATATAAATAAGTTGGTTCTCTAGTGAGATAGAAAAGATATGTGCTCAAAAACATGCAAACTTGCTTTAAGTGGTCAGAAATTAAGTATAAACTGTTTACCATCTCTTTTAAAAATCGAATTGTAGTTATAAAAACTCACCTGGCTGGTAAAAAACAAGTTCGGGTTTGGATCTTTGACTAAAAACAAGTTCGGGTTTGGATCTTGGATCTTTGATTAAAAAGGAATATGTTTACCATCTCTTTTAACAACCGAATCATACCGGGTTTATTCGGTACCGGTACCCACTTTCTCCGCTTTTCGGTACCGGTACGGTAACGGTTTTTAAGGGTAAAACACCGGTAAGAACCGGTATCCACTTTTCTCACTTTTTGGTACCGATACTTTCGGTACCGAATGGGTACCGTGCTCATCCCTACTGTGAATTAACAAAACAATATACATATGACATTCTTAAGCAATGCTTTACGATTATGACTTATGAGCACCAAAGATTAAGGAATTACCTAAGATTGTTTAGTGAATCAAGATCCAGGGAATACAACTCCTCAACCTGCATAACAAATTCATTTTAGAAATCTTTAATGTAGATATTCACCAATGTCAGTATTTATGATATAACCAAGAAACATCAATCAAGTCCCTATGTTTCTTCAAAATAATCTGAATAAACAGTAAAATTACCAGTATTAAACAGAAAGAACCTAATTAATTGTGTTAGAATCTCAACTAACAGTTTCAGCTCTTTTAGAATGTGCGAATCAGATCAAACACAACGAATAGTAATGAATTGCATGCTTCAAGAACTTGAATTAAACAACAAATAAATTTTAAGATCACAAATTAAGATCACTAAAGTGGATAAACTTTGTGTTAAAATCTTAACTCGGATCAACAAAATCACAGTGGATACAGAAAATTTAAGGTATCTCAGAATATCAATGAATAGCATGCTTCAAAAACATGAATAAACAACAAATAAACTTCAATTGAACTCAAGAAGCACAGAGACTTATTCTATGTTCATAAACTGTGGTGGTGACAACGTAACTATAAACAACACAAACTTTGAAGGTGATACAGAGAGAGGGCCCATCGTCATATAAACAATTAAGAACCGCTAATGTAAAAAAATCAATCGATAATATACAATTGGATTAAACGAATTACGCTATGCAGATACACTTAAAATTTTGATTTGTAATCAAACGAATTACCTTTGCGCTACATGCGATCGGACCGTTCTTCCAGTTCTGGGATGATGCGTTCTTCCAGTTCTGGGATCGATTGTGGGATATTAATGTAATTTTAACCCTAAAAGCTTGTAGGGGTTTTAAACGCTACTTCCACCAGCGTTTCAAAAATAGCTTTTCAACTAATCTAAAAGCCTTAGCTTGTTTCAACCAAACAAGGCTTTTATTGGGCCTGGAGCTTTTTCTTAAAAGCTTGAAGCTTGAAGCCCCTAAAAGCTCCTAAAAGCTCGTTGCCAAACATACCCTATATATACAATTTACGTAGTCCCTTAGGAACAGTTTCAGTTTCCAAGTTTAGTTCACCTACATCTGCCGGTCTTTCTTATATATTTTTGCCAGTCTCGCAATTTAGAGAGATTCGGCTTCCGAAACACACCACAGCGGCTTGCGGAAAACGTGCTACTCCGACCGAAACAGTAGTTGCCGCTACCGACTGCTGCGGTAGAAATTTGTAATGGACATTTTCCGATCTTCGGTAAGTAGTGGCTGAAACTGGTGGATAAGGTCGGTCTGAGAGGGTGGTCGTGATTGTTACCAGTGATGGAGATGGCGTTAAAGATAAGATGATGATGATGATGGTGGTGGTGGTTTTATGTTGAACCGGTGGTGGTGGTTACAAAACGTTATCTTTGTGGTGGAAGGGCAGGTCCGATGCGATTCGGTTGCGCGGAGGTACGTGGTGGTGTTGTGATGGGCTACTGTATGGTGGCGTTGTTGGTTTTGTGGTGGTTGGTGAAAAATAGAGTGGTAACTGCGGAGTGTGGCGGTGATTTGGCCGGAGGTAGGTGTAATGGTGATGACAAAATTATTTGAGAGAGAAAGAGAAGAGGAAAAATTTTCATTCAGCTTTCTTGAGAAAAAAGGAGTACAAAGAAAAGAAAAAAAAGAAAAAAAAGAAAAGAAAAGGAAAGAAGTAAAAATCTAAAAAAGTAATTTAGATAATCTTAAAGAGAATGGTCGGTGGCTGTCACATCAAAGCCATCGACCCATTCTTTTATATATATTATCGTAACCTGAAAGTTGGTAACAAAATGAGAGTTAGATGAATTGGTTAAGTCTTTGCTGTTGTAACACATGTACCCAAGTACGATTCCTTTCCACAACATTTCTGTGGTATTTTTTTTTTCATTTAGTAGTCTCAATGCTTTTTTTTCTGTTCCAATGTTTTATTTTTATTTTTTATTCAGTAGGTGCTCTCAACCTTTTTTCCCTTTTCTATTTTTTTTTATTTTCATTTTGTTTCTTTATTTTTCCTTTTCCAATACACATTTGTTTATTTATCTTTTCTTTTCCTGTATACATGCATATAACAAATATGATACCTATGAATGAATATATATATATATATATATATATGAATAATTGAATATATGTAGGTTTGCATGTAGATGTTTGTTTTTCTTGTACGACTATCCACTTTCTAATTCGTATTTTCATTGTTTAGCTTAAAATTAAAAAAAACTATATTTTCACATGGTTATTTTTAAGTATGTGTCGTTATAAGTTCATGTTTCGATGTAACTTTTCTCATGTATTTTTTTCGGAAACAAGTCGGGTCAATATAATGCGTTTCATGTTTATTTTTATGGGTGGCTATAAATTCATGTTTCAGTTTATATAAATTCACGTTTCGACATAATTTTTTTCGGAAACAACTCTGGTTAAGTATAATACGTTTTTATGCTTCTTTTTGCATACGATTTTGGTTGGTCTATGTTTTGACGTAAATTATGTTTGGAAACGAGTCTGGACTCTAGTCATTCGACAGTATAAATTCGAGTCACTAATTGTTGATGTTGCTAGGTCTTGATTCAAATATAAGGATGATGTAGTGGTGAGGTGGAACCCTCACTAAACGAACCACCCCGGGTTCAGTTCCGTTTCTTTTGTAACCACAATGCTTATATAGGTTACACTGAGTTAGATCGGATACGTGGAAACACATGTTTTCATATGATTAACGCATCACATAACGTGCCCTTAGCTATAAACAACTAAGTCGTTGCCGCCGCAACGCGCGGCCTATGGCAAGAATCTAGTATTAATTTAAACCTTAGAAATTTGGAAAGTCCAGTAATACGATTTTGTTGTAAAACTTAAAAGCTGGAATTTGAAAATCTATGAGCAACTTGAGGTAAGCCTTTAATTATTATTTTATTATTTCTTCTAAAAAGTTTGATACAATCTGATTTATTAATTTTATAACCTGTGTTTTTGATAATTCCTTTTTACTTGACAAAATAAATTATATTTAAACTCTTTATATCCTTAAATTCTATTAAAATGTTATTTTCATTGCTTATATTGATGTTAATTCATTATAATGTTGCCGACCGGTCATTGTAAATTTGTATATTAGTTTGTATTAGTAAATTATTTTGAAAATTACATGAAAATAACAACCATTCTTATTTTCGGAAGGAACCTGTCGCGAAGCGCGGGGCTTCCTTACTAGTTATAATATATGGATTGGCAACAGCTTTCGTCTGATAAGTATTTTAGCAGCCCAAACTTCATGCGGTACAACACCAATAAATTATGGGTTGTTTGGTAACCTTTGAATGGTCATTAAGAGGCTACCTCTTAATGGAACCATTAAAAATTTTACCAATGAGAAGGTAGAAGAATGTGACATGTGATGATTTACCATTCAGATGTTACCTCTTAACCATTCAGACTTGAGCTTACCTCTTATTCATTTAGATGTTTTTTTGTTGCAGCCCTTTAACTTAAAAAAAAAAAAAAAAAAAAAAAAGATAGTGGCATCAGCCCACTCCCAGAAAATAGCTGCAATTTGACTTCGGTCTCTGGCGCCCTACTCTACTCAACTGGCTGGTTATTTAATTATTACTCGTTTTCGCTCCATTAGCACTAGGACCTGGCCCAACACAAAATAATATAAAACAACACTAAAACTAAATAAAAACTATACAAAATTATACACTTTACACGGGACAAATATGTGTATTTTACCCCACATCAGTACGCTATGCTACTCGCTACGTTACTCGCTACACTACTCGCAACGCCACTCGCTACACTACTCGCAACGCCACTCGCTATCGCTCGCAACTCTCGACGTGATTCACGGACTTGAAAGATAGGTGAATACGTGCAAAATATGTAGGTGAATACGCGCAAAATATAGGTGAATACGTGCAAAATATGTGCTTACGTGGATTATGTGCTCCTACGTGCTTGTGTGTATACGAGCCTATGTGGTTTATGTGCCTATGTGTTATGTGCCTACGTGTTCCTGAGCTTTACATAATAACAATAATAATAATAAAGCATGTTTTACGAGCGCTAAACTTTTTGAAAATCCGATATAATCAAATCTCGTCTAAATCATATGACGATGTCTGCTGCAGACAATGTCGTCATTTGGTTCCCATACGCAACGCGCCGCTCGACGAAACCATGCTGACAAGCGCATCACTTCACAGGCGCGGCAATGATTCAGCTAATGGCCTTTCTTGGGAGGAACTCAGGGAGCTTATGATGAAAGAGTTTTGTCTTCCTCATGAAGTTCAAAAGTTGGAGAATGAATTCTGGCAAATCAAACAAGATGGAGGTGACAACGCTGGTCTCACCGCACTCTTCAAGCAGCTCAGTATTATCTGTCCTAGTCAGGTGGCAACGCCTGATATAACAATCAAGAATTACATTCGAGCTCTCCCATATTGTGTAGCTGACTTTGTTCAAGCAGCTAAACCTGCTACCATTGAGGAAACCTACGCACTCGCAGCTGAGATCAACGACAAGCGAGTCTTAGCTGGGTATTTCAAGATGTCGCAACCCCCGTCCCCTATCTGTCCCGGGAATAGGCGTCCGCAAGACCAGTTTTGGTGGTATCGGTATTTATCATTTTGGCAGCAGAAATTACAACAGGAGCGTAGTTAGGAAATATTTTATCAGAGTAAATACCACACTTTATATAAATATATTGGGATAAAACCCAATTTTCATTACAAATTGTTATATAGGGATAATTCCCATTTTATTGAAATAAAACATCTTCTTTTATTTAGGTAACTTTTATAGCCACTTTTTCCAAGCCTTCCGTGCTGTCTAGCTGGCTTCTAGTTAGCTTTCACATTTTGTTACCTGAAACGCGTTTAAAAATATTTTTGTAAGTGGGAAATACTGGTGAGTGAATCCCAGTTTAATCAAGAAGAGTTTTATCTTTTAACAGTATTGATAGCTATTACAAAGTTTATTTCTACACAATTACTCATTCAGTATTGTCAAGCCTGACTGGTGGGTCATATTACACATTGGCTAACTCTTTGTCCAATGGTAAAGTGTTCCACATTTTGTATACAAAACCCCAACATACCGGCAGTAATTGAAGAACAACAAAGACTCAATCTCTTCTTAATTGCATTGTAAAATATTTAAGGTTTTGTAAAAACAGTTTACAAAAAGGAGATTACTCACATTGCTGACTTAGGGTTTCCTTTAAGGGTTTCCTGGTTAATTGCACAAATGTACATGTGTTAGCATAATAACCCAATATTTACATTAGTAATACCCTCCCCGAGACGGTATTCCAATGACTACGTCGGGCAGAACCACGACAGTCATTACGGAACCCTGGATCAATCGGGCAGCGTATCTAATACGTAACCGGGGTTATAATACTTACAACGAGGCAGAACTTCGTTAATTAGGGGGGGTTATTATACCCGGACATTATGCCTACTATGTAGAAATTAGAGAGAGAGCTCGAGAGATGAACGAATTCGACTGAAGGCCTTAATATATAGGCGACCTTTCGCCTTCCCTCGCGGCCCGCGTAGACTACGTAGGGGACCTTCGCGGCCCGTGTAGTAGGTGTGTAGGGCTTAGCTTCGTCGATTCACAAGTGTAGGCTTGACTGATGGCATGACGCGTGGCACTCTAGGGTGTCGCCCTGACCTTGGGCTGTCGCGCCCCGCGTAGACCTTAGGGTGGTCTTACGCGGCCCGCCAGAGACCCATTTTTCATGTTTTTATTTAATTTTAATAATAGTAAGGGTATACGGGGTCCGTTTTCACATACGGGGTATAATTTAGGACATATAGGGACATATTAAATATTATCAGGGTGTCGAAAATATTTAGGATGGTTGTTATATCCTCCCCACCTTGTTTTAGAGCTCGTCCTCGAGATCTACTGGAACAAGTGCGGATATTTCCTTTGCATTTCTGATTCAAGCTCCCATGTGTACTATGGTCCTCTTTTGGAGTCCTATTTTACTTTGACCAGAACTAATCTGTTGTGCTTGAGGTTCTTGACTTTCTTGTCTTCAATTTGTAGAGGCTTTTCTACAAAACTAAGTTGTTCATTTACCTTTATATCCTTAAGAGGTACTACCAGTGATTCATCAGCTAAGCATTTCTTTAGATTAGATACATGAAATACATCATGTATTCCTGCCATTTCCCTTTGGCAGTTGTAGCTGATAGGCTACAGGTCCTATTCATCTAATAATCTCAAAAGGTCCAACATATCTGGGACTTAGCTTTCCCTTTTTTATGAATCTTACCACTCCTTTCCAAGGAGAGACTTTCAATAACACTTTATCTCCTACCTGAAATTCCAATGGCTTTCATCTGTTATCAGCATAATTCTTTGGTCGATCACGTGCTGCTTTCAGTATTTTCCTTGGCTTGAATGATCTTGTCTGTTGTTTCTTGTACTATCTCAGGTCCAGATAGTCGCTTTTCTCCATTTTATGCCCAACAGACTGGAGTTCGGCACTTTCGTCCATAAAGTGCTTCGAATGGTGCAGCATTGATACTTGTGTGATAACTGTTATTATAAGAAAATTCTATCAATGGTTAGTGATCGTTCCAATTACCTCCAAAATCAATTACACAAGCTCTAAGCATGTCCTCCATTGTCTGAATTGTCCTTTCGCTTTGTCCGTCCGTTTGAGGATGATAAGCAGTGCTTAGATTCAACTTGGTTCCCATTGCTTTTTGGAAACTTGTCAAAAAAATGAGAGGTAAAACGACTATCTGTGTCAGAAACAACTGATAGAGGAATTCCATGTAATGAGACTATTTCATTTACATATAATTTAGCTAATTGTTCCATACTAAAAGTTTCCTTCATTGGTAGGAAATGAGCTGACTTGGTTAGCCTGTCTACAATCACCCAGATTGTATCATTACCTTTTCTTGTTTTGGGTAATTTAGTAACAAAATCCGTTGTTATCAATTCCCATTTCTAAACTGGCATTTCTAACTGTTGCAATAAACTTGAGGGTTTCTGATGTTCAGCTTTGACTTGTGAACAGGTTAAACACTTTGCAACATATGCTGCTATATCCTTTTTCATTCCTATCCACCAAAAATTCTTTCTTAAGTCCTGATACATCTTATCACTTCCAGGATGCATCGTATACTTAGACTTATGGGCTTCTTCTAATATACTGTGGCATAGGTTTCCAAATTTAGGTATCCACATTCTTTTCTTATAGAATCTCCAAATTCCATATGTTCCTTGTTCTAGTTTCTTAATCATTCCTTTCAACTTTTCAGTATCATCCTTGATTACTGATTCTTGTGCCTTTCTAATTTGTTCATTTAAATCTACTTGCAGATTTAGGTTGAGTGAACATACTCTTTTTGGCTTTTCATGATACTTTCGACTTAAAGCATCAGCTACTACATTTGCCTTTCCTGTATGATACTGGATATTACAATCATAATCACTAAGTATCTCCATCCAGTGTCTTTGTCTCATATTCAATTCCTTTTGCTCGAAAACATACCTTAAACTCTTATGGTCGGTGAAAATGGTAAACTTACTACGATAAATGTAGTGTCTCCAAATTTGAAGGGCAAAAATTATAGCTCCTAATTCTAGATCATGGGTTGAATAATTTTCTTCATGACTTTTAAGTTGTCTAGAGGCGTAGGCTATAACCTTTTGACGTTGCATTAACACACATCCATAACCTAACTTAGAAGCATCACAATAGACTACAAAGTCTTTAGTTCCTTCTGGTAATGCTAGTATGGGTGCTTGGGTTAATCTTTGCTTAAGAATTCTAAAGGCTTCTTCTTGTTTTGGTCCCCATTCAAACTTAATAGATTTACAGGTTAACTAAGTTAAGGGAATGGCTATTCAAGAAAAATCTCGAATAAATCTTCTATAATAACCGGCCAATCCTAGGAAACTTCTAACCTCGGTAGGTGACTCAGGGGTTTTCCACTTGGTAATTGCCTCGATCTTGGTGGGATCCACATGAATTCCTTCATGATTAACTAGATGTCCAAGAAATTGTACCTGTTCTAACCAAAACTCGCACTTCGAAAATTTAGCATAAAGCTTTTCTTTTCTTAATAAACTTAGAAGTGCGTGCAGATGCCTTGCATGTTCCTCTTTGCTCTTAGAATAAATAAGAATATCATCTATAAAGACAATTATGAATTTATACAAATATGGCTTACATATTCGGTTCATGTAGGATCGAGAAACGATATAAACGAGTCTATCAGAAGAGTTCAATCCATATCAAAGGCAGAAATTCAATGATATAGACTTGATTACAGCTTGATATTCACTCTAATTGTCTTGTTTATTGATAAAACAGCGTTTTACAGCAAGTAGACACTTCGACAGCACCTCGGCACCGGAATCACAAAGTTACAAATGAATTGAATCAAGGCACTATTTATAGACCAGCCATTTCGTACGAAACCGGTTCACATGAAATGGTCATTTCGTGTGGAATGAACTCACACGAAAAGGCATTATCATTTCGTACGAAATAATTATGTACGATTTCGTGCGAAATGGCTCCTTCTAACATATTTTCCATTTTTCTCGTATTACGTGCCCTGATCTTTCTAATCTAAAATATGACTCGATATAAGACGAAGTCGATAGACATATGCACCAACAGACTCCCCCTTGGATGTCTACGAGTCTTCAGTACATGTCTTCAATGTCTTCAGTCTTCACGTGCTCTCCAAAGTATCTGACAGTGTAAAGCATCCACAATCTCTAACTCTTCTTCTGTCTCTCTCTTTTCTAGGATCTCAATCTGAATCTATCTTTTCTCTAATTATCTTGATCATATCTCTTGATTCCTTAATTTCTACAAACCCCCCCCCCTTTCAATAAACTGGGATCGCAATTTGCATATACGATTGCTGAAAATCCTCAGGTATCGGAATCTGGCTAACCTGCACATTCTCTACCACAAAATAAATTTCACAAATATAACAATTTGACAAATTTAATCTCTGCTTACCACATGTAGAATCAATTTCAAACCATCACTTGAACATATTATCTAAAATGATTTAACATTTATAATCTCAATTGACCACGTGTAAGAAAAACTTTTTCAAACACATTTTCCCAAACCTGTTCATCATGTTTAGCATTCGGAATTTTGTAAATCAGCTCTCCAACATCAGTTGTCGAAAATCTTTTTGAATTTTTTTCAAAATTTATGCTAAAACACACTAAAAATATTTTTGGATTTTTATTTTTAATAAAAAAAACAGTAAAGAAATATTTACAGACAATATTTTTGTGAGTTTGTGTAAGAGGATCATATCAGTTTTTGAGACCAATCACTAGCACCGTTGAGCTTTAAACACTTTAAGTTCTAAACAATTCACTTAGATTGTCAATATACTGATCCACTTAAATTTTCACACAAAGTTCAACTGATTCGAGATACGAGATTAGGTGTTTTAGAAACTTAAACTTATTCGCGTGTTCCATCTCAGAATATACTCCCGTATCCAGACTCCTATATTCAGTCTTATAGGTGAAGGTACACTAGTAATATCTGTAAGGGGTTAAATGCGAGACCATGAGAGCTCAGGCTATTGCTTCCGCAAAATCAGAGAGATGATGGTTCGCTTTTCAGTGGGTCCCCCTTGGGGATCTTCTTTTCAACAGCACATGATTAGCATTTTTCAATGTTTCATCATTTTTTATGCTGAGGACGGGCTTTATGAATAAAGCAGTGCAAATTATTATACGAGGACTAGGCTATTGCTCCCACAAAATAAGAAGTCCAGGTATAATACCCCAGATATTACCACGCACAAAGACTTAGTATGTCAGAAATAGAAAGCCCTTCAAACAAGATTTCGGGGGTTACCCATATATCCGAGAGATGTTCCCCATGAGATAAGTAAGTATGATATTTAGGTTTATATCTCGAATACAATCTACTAAACGTGTAAAAACCTACTGGCACATCATCAGTGAGACCGTTTATCACATTTTGACTTTCTAATTCTTTAGCATGCTATGATAGTCTACTGATGTACTATCATTTCCTCTTTTTCACAACAAAACTCAGTTTTGATTTTATCATGTTTTTAACTTTTCAAATTTACAAATGTTTTTGGATTTTCAAAATTCTTACTCCCCCTAAAATACAAAATCATTTAAAGGAAATTTGAAAATAAGTTGTACAAATAAAGTGACAACTGTTGTGAATTGCTTCAAATCGCCATCCTCTTGGCATAAACAATCAGAACTCCCCCTGCCAACAAACTATTTTCCCATTATGATTTCAAAACACTTAAGTTTGTTTTAACCAAAATGATTTTTCCGGGAAATAAGTTTTGTTGATATTACCACTTGTAAAATTGGGATTCATTCATCACTTTGTTTCTCAACCACTTGAATGAAAATGAAATCAAGTTTAACTTAATGACCTTGATTAATCACATGTAGGTGAAAACCTCTTTCAACCACTTGTAGGTTCTCATCACCAATACCACTTGTAAATTGAAATATAACAATTTTCAAGAATACTATCACTTGTAGGTCGAAATTAGGGATGGCAAAAAAGCCCAAGCCCGACGGGTATACCCGAAACCCGAAACATATAGGCCGGGTATACCCGAAGCCCAATGGGTATGGGCCGGGTACGGGCTTAAAAATAGAAAAAATTCGGGTATGGGTACGGATATGGGATTTAGTGATACCCGCCCGATACCCGGCCCATTTACCCGAATAATACCCGAAACTATCATATTATAGATTTCCATATATATAAACTTAGTACATGTACTTATTACCTTCTCTATAGTCATATGTGGATATGTATTTGACAAGTGTTTAGTGAACATATAACTTATTTTTGAGCATGTAAATTGGATGTGAAAGTTATCACCCTTTATTATGTGGATGTTTTATGCAATTGGGTGGTCCTGATACAATTACTTAATTAAGTAATCGTTTGAATTTAGTTTAGTATATGTGGTCTGAATATGATATGTAAGTTATTAATCATATTTTCATTTGTTATATTCATTAAAATAGTAAATTATATAAACATCAAAGTAAAAATTGCACATTTGTCCCAACGGGTATTTTTAAGAAATTAACGGGTATACCCGATACCCGCGAGTATGCCCGATACCCAACGGGTAATTACCCGAAAAATACCCGACGGGTAATGGGCCGGGTATGGGACAAATAATTACAACCGGGTACGGGCCTGGGATTACCAATACCCGGCCCAAGCCCGGCCCATTGCCATTCCTAGTCGAAATATCACAACGGTGAATTTCTCAAGAAAGATGCCGTTTCCTGCTCCACGATTACCAACTTGGGAGCTCCGGCAAGTCAGGATTTTACATATGAAATACAGACACCCAAGACTGACTATCTTTGGGTGTAACCTATTCAGTCTCACTTGGGGTTTGAATATTTCTCTTTGATTCATAAAAATCTTTTACCCCTTTTACCTTCCCATCGACCATTTTCCCATAAATATGTTTCACTTTTCCATTAAAAGTTTTTTCGACATCAAATTCTTTCTTTTCAGAATAGAATTGATTTGAGATCTCCACTTTACCGACTTTTGGTTTTAAATTTTCAGCCCACAATGGTGGAAAATTGACATCATCCATTGGTGGAACTGAATTATCACTTTTAACCTCAAATTGTGGCTCCTCTGACTTTGACGAGTCAGATTCATCGCCAGATTTCACATCAGATTTCTTAACAACCCACTTTTGGTTGTCAAGATTTACTCTTCTCTTGTAAAACCTTTTCGAACATTCACTAACTTCATATGTTGAATTTTTAAACACTTTGAACTTTTCAGTTGGTGGTTCGGTTTTATCAACAATTTTTTTCTTTGAGTTTAGAAACAACTTCATGTTTTGTCTTGGTTGCCCTTGGACAGTTCCAGGCAATATGACCAACTTCTTGACATCGGTAACATGTTCTTGTCTCTTTTCTCTGATAAACTCCATTTTTCTCAAATTTTTGTTTTTCTGCAAAGAACTCTTTGTTCGATTGCTTCCAAAATGAGCTCTTTTCTTCTTCCTCCGAACTTGCTCCTGAAAAAAACACAGTTTTTGGTTTATAAGTTTTCTCATTTTTATGATTTTCTAGTGGAATAAAACCAAGACCTTTCTTTTTGAAATTACCGTTATGGTTTGGTTTCTTTCGATAACCTGAACCAGAACTGTAACCCTTTTTCTTGTTTAAACGTTGTTGAACTCTTGAGGTGTAAGGTTTAGGTTTTTCAAAGAGATTTACATCTTTTATTTCAGAATATTAATTTCTGTTAGTTTGAAAACCTTGTTGATCATTTCAATTTTAACACCTCTTATAGGAAATTCCTCATCATAATATAATTTGTCTGAATCATTCAAAGTATATGCCACTTTGATTGGTTCATCATTCAAATTAGATTTTGATAACAAGAATTCTTTATTGTAAACCCTTTTAACCGACGATTTTGGACTGTTAACTGACGAACTCGAAGTTTTTTACTCAGACTTTGACTCTAACTCCTCATCCTTATCCAACACCTGATCAACCACTTTCTTTATTAACTCAGACTCATGATCAGTGTCAGACGATGTGAACGTGACATCAATATTTTCTGGTAACTCATTAGTTGTTTCGGACTTTAACTTTATATTGACTGCCTTTTCGACTTGCTCCTCATTTGGTTTTCTGGGAGAATAACCTTCCTAGATCGGAGGCGGGCACTTGTTATAATTTGCACTTTGTTTCTTACTAGTATCCTTCTCTTCAGTCTTCTTATCTTGAAAAGCTTCAAAACCTTCAACAGTTGGATAAATTCTATCAATCAAATAATCAGAACTAGAATAACTTTGTAACAAACGTCTGATTCTTTCATTTTCTATCTTTTCTGTCTCCAACTCTTGCTTCAACTTTGCACACTCTTCAATATAGTGATTGATAGCCTTTTGCTTAGACATCATCACTGCATTCATCATGGTTAACGTATCTTCTCTTTCTGAATTTGTCTTTTGCAGACTATTCACCGTTCTGTTCAAAACATCATATGATTCTTTCACATAATTGACATCGAACAATAACTTTTCTTTCAACTTTTCAAGCTCACTATACTTCTCATCCTTTTCTTCACATTGTTTGCATGGTTCCAAACATTTTAAACAAGGTTTTGTGATCTCAACAATTTTTTCAACTTCAATAATCTTTTCAACTTCGAATATCTTCTCAGCAACTTTAACTCCTTCACTCTGTTCATGCTTCTCTTCCTGAGCAATGTTTTTACATTTTACCTTTTTCTGTTCTTTTGCTGCTCGCTTCTCCTTTAGCTTTTCCAATCTATCTGCAAAATAAAATTTGAAACTTTCAGGAGATAATTGGGTTTTTCCAATGTTTATTAGTGTTTCTTCTTCATCATCACTACTATCAGATGACGATTGATCAAACATTTGGGTCTTTTCTGAACTATCGTCTGAAGAAACAGATTCTCCATCTTGACTTTTTTCACTGTTATCAAACACACTCATCCATTATTTCATTAAATCTTGTTCTTAGACTATTTGTGCAATGAATGCTACTAGCTCTGAATCAGGTGGAATGTATTTGTCCCAGCTAAAACCTTCTGCCACTTTCTCATCATCTTGATCTATTATACCATAATAAGCTCTCTTTGTTGACTCTTCGATCGCCTTCTTCTTTCCATCTTCAATAGCATCTGATGATGATGGTTGTTGAGCAACTTGTTGATATATAGCTTTCTGATAATAATCATTATTCCCGAACGGATTTTGAGCTCCACCTACTTCTCGATTGGTACATTCCCTCTTGAAATGTCCTTTTTCCCTGCATAAAAAACAAGTAACTTTAGATTTATCAAAACCCAAAGTAGAAACATTAGCATCACGGAAATCATCTCTTCCAGTAATTATCTTAAATTTCTCAGCTTTTCTCAAAACATTCGCTAAACACCACTTAATATCTATAAGCTCCATTTCTTCAGCATCAATCTGATCGTAATCCTCTTTCGTCAACATAGGATTTCCGATCCTTCCTGCAACCAATCCCTCATATGATTCTAACACAGTAGCTAGTAATGCCATATGACCTTTAGCGACCTCTTCAGAGAAATTTTGACCATTCTGAAGATGCAACGCGATGTTGCAGTGTAATACATGACCATTACTGTTGTTTGAGCTTTGGAACTGATGACTTGAGGTTGAAACATTTGGACTAACACTTGAGTATGAAGAAAAACAACTGTTGCTTTTTGAACTTTGATTGATTGATCCAGATGAGTTTTCTGCAATGAAAGCAGTTTGGACCTTCAGACTTGCTTCAATATCATGAACATTCCCTAATAATACATCTTGATGTCTTGTTGACCACTTGGACTGTTCATTCTAGCAATCTTCTGCTGTTCAAGATCCTGACCTTCAATCTTTTCAATAAACTGAGAAATTGTCAACTTATCATATTCTCCATTGTTCTTTAAGATCATCAAATATGTACCCCATTTTTCTGAGGTAAAGCATCAGCTAATTTGTCAACCCATTCTTCTCGATCTTTGTTGATATCCAAAAGAGACATTGATCTCACTAAATGACAATATCTTTCGATCAGTTTCTTTGAGGTTTCTCCAGGCAAACTCGTAAACAAATCAAATTCTTTCTATAACATTGATTTCTTACTCCTGATCATCTTCTCACTTCCCTCAAACTTAATTCGAAGTGCTTCCCAAATCGAACGTGAAGTATTATCATGTTGAAGTAATATGAAGATGTCTTCTTTCACAGCTTGCTGGAGTAGACTAATCATCATCTTTTCTGCTTTGTACATGTCTCGTTCTTTGTCCAACAACTCAGAAATAGTTTTGACAACTCCCATATCTGTACGAGGTTTAACATACTTTTTCTCAATACACTCCCAAGACCTCAAATGATTTGCTTGAACCCAATTTTCAAACCGATCTTTCCAACCATAATATTCTTCAATGCCCATTAGCTTCGGGGGTTTCTTCAAAGTTCCTGTTTCATTTTCCATGTTCATGCTCTGAGCAATGGTAACAGGAGTACTCGGGGCAGTAGCAAACGCGTTATAAAACTCTTCTTCCATGTTTCGGTTCCAAAAGTTCACAAACTATAATGTTCAAACAAAATAAAGATTCAAACGAAAAGGAATCTGATATGAAATGACCCTTTTCAAGCGAAATACCCTCCTGATGCAAAATGAATGATTTCGTACGAAAGGACAAATCTTCAAACGAAATGGATTCTTCAAGCGAAATGGTGATTTCATGCGAAATGAGAGTCCAATATGTCCAATTCGTGCGAAATGGAATCTACACAGTCCTTTCCGTGCGAAATGAAATGTCAATTTCAAACAAAATGATGATCAATTTCGTGCGAAATGATGCTGATGTCATCCAACTGAGCATGTTTTCAAGCGAAATGAACAGTTTGAACAAGTTTTAGATCGATTTTAGGTCCAATTCTTTCAAGGTTTTGTTAAAACAGTGTTTCGCTTATAATGTGAGAAAATCAAGCCGTTTTAACCAAGATTTCACGGTTAATTTTGAAAAGAAGGTGTAGAATTCAGAATTTAGAAAAAATCAAGCTGAAAATGGTAAGAACTCTTCCTCCTGAGCTCTGATACCACTTGTAGAAATGGGGAAACGATCTAAACGAGTCTATCAGAAGAGTTCAATCCATATCAAAGGCGGAATTCAATTATATAGACTTGATTACAGCTTGATATTCACTATAATTGTCTTGTTTATTGATAAAACAGCGTTTTAAAGCAAGTAGACACTTCGGCAGCACCTCAGAACCGGAATCACAAAGTTACAAATGAATTGAATCAAGGCACTATTTATAGACCATCAATTTCGTACGAAACCGGTTCACACGAAATGGTCATTTTGTGCGGAATGAACTCACACGAAAAGGCATTGTCACTTCGTACGAAATGATTATGTACCATTTCGTGCGAAATGGCTCCTTCTAACATATTTTCCATTTTTCTCGTATTACGTGCCCTGATTTTTCTAATCTAAAATATGACTCGATATAAAACGAAGTCGACAGACATATGCACGAACAGTTCATCATGTCCATAAATAAAGCTGGGGCATTGGTTAAACCAAATGGCATGACAGTGAATTCATAATGGCCATACCTTGTTCTGAAAGCGGTCTTAGGAATGTCCTCTTCCTGTACCTTTAATTGATGATATCCTGATTGTAAATCGATTTTAGAGAAAAATCGTGCTCCTTGCAATTGATCAAATAGATCATCGATTCTCGGTAATGGATACCGGTTCTTAATTGTGACTTTGTTCAATTCACGATAGTCAATGCACATACGCATTGATCAGTCCTTCTTTTTAACAAATAAAATTGGTGCTCCCCATGGCGATGAGCTTGCCCGTATAAATCCTTTTCCAATAATTCATCTAGTTGTTTCTTCAGTTCCTGCATTTCTGCGGGTGCCAAACGGTAAAGTGCTTTGGCAATTGGTGCAGTTCCGGGTATCAAATGGATTCTGAATTCCACTTCTCTGTCTGGAGGTTTCCCTGGTAACTCTTCTGGAAATACATCTGAAAACTGGGATACTACTGGAATATCCTTTAATTCTTTTCCTTTAGTGTTAATGATTATGGAAATCAAATACACTAATGATCCTTTTCTTATATAACTTGTTGTTTTCGTCACAGAGATGAATTTTGTGAATCTAGAGAGCTTATCTCCTTTAATTGTGATCTTTTCACCCCTTGGTGAATTTACTTGGATTGACTTTTGATCACATAAAATACTGGCTTTATTGGCTATTAACCAATCCATTCCGAACACAACATCAAATCCTGCCAGATTCATTAGGTAAAGGTTTGCAATAAATTTCTGATTTAGAAATTCTATTCTTGCTCCCTGCAAGATTTCAGAAATCTTAATGGTTTCCCCATTTGCTGTCTCTACTAGACATTCTTGTGGGAGTTTAGTTAAGGATTGATTGAGAAGCTTGCAAAATGAAGTATTAATAAAACTTTGGTTTGCACCAGAGTCAAATAATACTTTAGCAAAAACATCATTAACTAAAAACGTACCAGCGATCACATCCAGGATCATCTTTGCTTCTTCTGCAGTCAGAACAAATGCTCTCTAGCATTTTTTGTATTCTTGGTGTTCGTGGCTGGAGCTAGTTTTGGACAGTTCGGCTTGATATGACCTTGTTCTCCACAGTTGTAGCATATCCTGTTGTTAGGTTTCTTCCTGCAGTCTTCCTCCTTGTGTCCAGATATTTTGCAGAAGTTACAGTATATGGAGCATCTTCCAGAATGCTTCCTTTTGCAATACTTACAGTAGGGTGCAGAGGTAGAACCTACATTTTTCCCACGGTTAAAATTTCCAGAACGGAATCCTTGGGTAAGCTTCTGGGTTAGGTTCCTTCTCTGATCCTCTTCTCATGTACGGACTAATTCATCGGTCAAGGTGTTTGCTAGTTCTACAGATTCTTCTATGGTTTGAGGTCTAGTTGCCTTGACTACATGCCTAATTTCACTGATTAATCCCCAAATGTAACGGGAGATTAATACTGGTTCAGGTGATGCAAGGGTTGGTACTATTTGAGCATATTCAAAGAATAATGTAGTATAACCCTTACTATCTACCCCAGTCATCCTAAGGATTAGGAACTTATTTGCTAGCTGTTCCTTTTCATTGGGAGGGTAGAATTTTCTTTCTATCATGTTTTTAAATTCCTCCCATTCCATATTGTAAACCCTATCACTTGCTCTAGACTGGAGGATAGTGTTCCACCATTCTAAGGCTGAATTCTTAAACAGATTGGAAGCAAACATTATTTTATCCTCTTTCGCGCATTTGCTTATTCTTAAGACTGCCTCAGTCTTTTCTATCCAGCGTAGTGATGCAACGGCCCCTTCATTGCCCGAGAATTCCATTGGTTTACAAGACCTGAATTCTTTATAAGAACAACCATAAGACATGGTTCTTCTTCTTTTAGGAATGGGCACTTGAAGTATGGGTCCATTGTTTACGGTGTGTTCAGGTTCAGAGGGTCGTTTACTATCACGTTTACTTTTATTTTCTGCTTCCTTAACCGTTTTGATAATATATGGCATCGCATCTATTATCCCTTGTGCCACTATGTGTTGCATGGCACTGTTATCCACTTGGTTTCCATTATTGTTGTTGTTCGGGTTATCGTTATCCGGGTTATTGTTACTGTGGTTATCATTATTCTGGTTTTCCTGGTTCACTTCGTTGTCCATCTGAATTTTAAATATTTGCCAATTATTAATATCACAAAATAATAATTAAGGAAAACAATCACACAACACTTATATGGTTAAAAGCGTCGAGCATTGTGACTTACTCTTTCTTATAATATGCATCCATAATTATTACAATACAATAGAAATAAAACACAATACTATTATGCATCACTAACCACAGAGTGGTCTATACTACGATAGATTTATGATTGTTATTATTAAACTTTTTCACATTATATATATATTATTATATTATTATTACTATCATCACCATTACTGATATGGGTTCATCCAGAACTCCATATTACGCTCGTCGTACTTCCAGACGAGTCGTTCTCCAACCTCCCTCATCCTCTCGCAAATTTCCAAAATCTCTTCTTCGAAAGTTCGGAGCTCTTTCACATTTTCTGCACTCATTGGGGGTGCAGGTGCTGGTACTGGATCTGGGTACTGTGGCATGGGTTCTTCCTGAGGGTACGGATTCTCTAAGATCTCCCTAATGTATTCATCGTTGTCGTAGTAGGGATCTAGAGGGTCCAGACCTGGGTAGGCTGCTAAGTTCGGCATGGGTTCGTTTGTCAGGTGGTAGCGTTGCACACAATCCCTATGATCATCGAACCATGGATCGTAGTCTGGGTCTAAGGGATTAGGTGCTGGTACCCTAGGTATCTCCTCTGGGTTGAAATCATCCATTTGGATTTGGTTTTCTAGGTTGTTTTCTATCTCCATTGGCTGCGTGGGAAACAAGGGTAATGGTTGAGGGGCTACTAGTTGCTCCAGGTTTGGGCCGGCAGCTGTGGTTGCTAAAATATGGAAGTTTGCTAAACTCCTATTAAGCATGTCTTGGGTATGGGCATCGGTTTCTCTTTTAGCCGCTGCTAGAACGCGCTGCTGTTGTAACTTTCTCATTCGCTTCCTACGCTCATGTGCTCCCCTACTGAACCATCCTCTCTTTTTCGGAGGGAATGGCGCTTCAGACTGAGCCTTAAACACGAATATCCCTTCTTCATTGTTAGCTGAATACCCTGAGAGGGCAGGCTGTGAAGAGGTGCCTCGCTTCTAGGTGAGTCGGACAGCTGACGATAAACATCGGAGGGTCCTTGATCACTCATACTGTAAACTAACAAGTAGTCAAATAACACACAACAATAAAATACAGATATGCACGTATTTTAGTAATTAATTTCCTAACAATTTGAATAATATTTTGGTGTCAGCAGAACAGTTCTGTGGCTGAATCAGTGGCTTAGCTCCGATACCCTTGCGGCCCGCTTAGACTACGCAGGGGTCCTTCGCGGCCCGCGTAGTAGGTGTGTAGGGCTTAGCTTCGTCGATTCACAAGTGTAGGCTTGACGGATGGCATGACACGTGGCACTCTAGGGTGTCTCCCTGACCTTGGGTTGTCGCGCCCCGCGTAGACCCTGGGGTGGTCTTACGCGGCCCGCCAGAGAGCCATTTTTCTTGTTTTTATTTAATTTTAATAATAGTAAAGGTATTCGGGGTCCATTTTCACATACGGGGTATAATTTAGGACATATACGGACATTTTAAATATAATCAGGGTGTCGAAAATATTTAGGAGGGTTGTTATACAAGACCTCAACCAAGAGTCTCAATCAAGCAACTGCTACTCCCGCTACCGAAACTGCAGCATCACACGTTTCAAAGTCTTCACGCCAAGGACACAACCGTAAAGGAAACAACAACAAGAACTATGCTACTACCACTGCTCCTCTCAACGTTGTCCCCGTACAACACAACAACCAGAATCGCCAAGCACTTGTTACCAACGCATCGCCTACTAAGCGTGCATATACTGGTGTTCACCCTCTGTGCCCAACTTGCACCTACCATCACCCTGCAGGGGTGAACTGTCGTTTTTGTGCAAACTGCAACATCTATGGGCACTTTACTGCTCACTACCGTTCAGGCCCACGTCAACATGCTCAAGCTCTTCCAGCACCACCAGCTCCACTCCCCGTACCTCAGGTCAACCAAGCAGCTCCTGCGCCCGCTGTTCATGCACAAGCTTTCTACTATTGTGGTGACCCGAATCATTTTGCTAACGTATGCCCGAATCGAGTTGTGAAACAAGAACCGCAGCCACAACCACTGTAGCAGCAACAGCAACAACAGCAGCAGCAGCCTCATAAGCAACCACAGTAAGCCGCTCGTGGAAGAACTTTTAACATCAACGTCCGCCAAGCTCAGACTGACAACAACGTTGTCAATGGTACGTTCCTTGTTAAAGGTATTTATGCTTCGTGTTTATTTGATACTGGAGCTGGTAACTATTTTGTGTCGTTTGAATTCGAAAAGCTTCTAAACCATAAACGCGCTAACCTCCCAACGACGTTCAACGTAGAAATTTCCACCGGAAGAACCGTCACCGTCAGTTCCGTTCTCTATGATTGTACCCTCGAACTCAACAATCACGTCTTCCCGATCGATCACATTCCTATGCAACTTGGTAGTTTCGATGTCATAGTAGGCATGGATTTTCTTCGTAAAAATCGTGCTGAAGTTTGAAAAGATGATTCGTTTTTCTCTCTTAAACGGCAACCAACTCTGTGTATATGGCGAAGTATCCTCGAAGGAATTGAAACTTATGTCACGCATTCAAGCAAGCAAGTATCTCCACAAGGAATACTTGGCTTTCTTAGCACACATCGTAGTAGCGGAGAAGGAAAAGAAGCAGATGGAAAGGGTACTTGTGGTTCATGATTTTCCTAATGTCTTTCCTAACGATTTACCTGGTCTACCTCCGACTCGTGAAGTCTACTTTCGCATTGACCTTATCCCTGGAGCTAACCCTGTCGCTAAAGCTCCTTATCATCTCGCACCGTCCTAAATGCGTGAACTTTCTAGTCAACTCCAGGAATTACTTGATAAAGGCTTTATACACCCTAGCACATCGCCATGGGGCGCACTTGTACTTTTCGTGAAAAAGAAGGATGGATCATTCAGAATATGCGTCGATTATAGGGAACTCAACAAGCTGACTATCAAGAATCACTACCCTCTACCCCGAATCAACGATTTATTTGATCAACTGCAAGGTGCTACATGTTTCTCTAAGATCGATCTATGTTCTGGTTACCATCAACTGCGGATTCAGGAGCAAGATATCCCTAAAACCGCTTTCGCACCCGTTATGGCCATTATGAATTCGTGGTCATGCCTTTTGGTCTCACTAATGCACCCGCGGTTTTCATGGATTTGATGAACCATGTGTGTAAACCCTTTCTTGATCGCTTCGTTGTCGTGTTTATCGATGATATCCTTATCTATTCGAAGTCAAGAGCCGAACACGCACAACATCTTCCTTTAGTTCTCGAGCTTCTCCATGGGAATCGCCTCTATGCCAAGTTCACCAAGTGTGAATTTTGGCTGGAGGAGGTTCAATTCCTCGGTCACATCGTCAACAGTCAAGGTATTGATGTCGATCCCGTGAATATTGAAGCAGTTAAGAGTTGGATTACACCGAAAACCCCGTCCGAAGTTCGTTCTTTCCTCGGATTGGCAGGTTACTACCATCGATTTATAACTGATTTCTCTAATCGCCATTCCTCTCACCTCTCTGACGCATAAAGACAAGACTTTTGTTTGGGGAACCGAACAAGAAGATGCCTTTCAAACTCTAAAGTGTATGCTTTGCAACGCTCCCATACTCGCGCTACCTGATGGAAACGACGATTTTATTATTTATTGCGATGCCTCTAACCTCGGTCTTGGCTGTGTTCTTATGCAACGAGACAAGGTTATCATGTATGTGTCTCGCCAACTCAAAGCCCACGAGAAGAACTACACAGCCCACGATCTCGAACTCGGTGCAGTTTTTTTTGCGTTAAAGATTTGGCGAAACTACCTTTATGGTACTAAGTGTACAGTCTTTACCGACCATAAGATCCTACAACACATCTTGAACCAGAAAGAACTGAACATGCGCCAACGCAGATGGGTTGAACTTCTCAACGACTACGACTGTGAGATACGGTACCACCCTGGCAAAGCAAACGTCGTAGCCGATGCTCTTAGTCAATGAAGCTATTTACATAGTGTTCGTAATGTTCAAGCCCAACACGACCTCGAAGCCCTCATTCGCGACGCTCAACATGCCTGTTTTCTCGAGAACACTTTAAGGGAAGAAAGAATACTTGGAACCAAAAATCAACTAGTGAATAAACCGAATGGTATTTTTCACTATCTCGACCGCATTTGGATTCCTAGTCGCAATAATCTCTTAGAGATTTTGCTGACTGAAGCCCACAAGTCTCGATATTCCATTCATCCAGGTGCCGAAAAATGTACCAGGACCTCTGTGCCAGGTATTGGTGGTCTGGAATGAAGAAGGATATTGCTCTCTATGTTTCGAAAGGCCTAACTTGCTCGAAAGTAAAGACCGAACATCAACGTCCCTCTTGTTTACTCAAACAACCCGAGATCCCGATGTGGAAATGGGAGAGTATAGCTATGGACTTCATTAGGAAACTCCCTCGTCCGCCATCAGGTCATGATAGCATTTGGGTTATCGTTGATCGTCTTACAAAATCCGCACACTTTTTACCGATACGAGAAAACTATAAGGTGGAACGATTAGCACGAATCTATACCGACGAAGTCATTTGTCAACATGGGATACCTCGTAACATCATCTCTGACCGTGATGGTTGATTTACCTCACGCCTTTGGGAGACTTTTCAGTCCACTCTCGGTACTACTCTTAATATCAGTACCGCATTCCATCCCCAGACCGACGGTCAGACTGAGCACACGATTCGCACCCTTGAAGACATGCTCCGTTCGTGTGTTATAGATTTTGGTGGTAATTGGAATTCACATTTACCTTTAGTAGAATTCTCGTACAACCACAGTTATCACGCTAGTATTCAACTGGCACCCTTTGAGGCATTATATGGTAGAAAATGTTGATCGCCTATTGTATGGCACGAGATCGGAGACGCTCAAATCACCGGTCCTGAGTTATTACAAGAAACAACTGACAAGATCCTCTAGATACGAGACAATCTCTTGAAATCTCGGAGTCAACAAAAGAGTTACGCCGATAAAAGCCGCAAGCCCCTTGGGTTTGAAGTTGGTGATCATGTACTCCTAAAGGTTTCACCTTGAAAGGGGGTGATCCGATTCGTTAAGAAAGGAAAGCTAGCGCCACAATATGTGGGTCCCTTTAAGATTCTTGAAAGAATTGGTAAAGTGGCTTACCGACTCGAATTAGCAAAGGAACTCAGCAACGTACATTCGACTTTCCACGTCTCAAACCTCAAAAAGTGCCTAGCTGAAGAAAACCTGCATGTCCCTCTCGAGGATTTGCAAGTTAACGAAACCCTACACTTTGTGGAAAAGCCAGTAGAAATCATGGATCGAGAGACCAAGAAACTTCGACGCTCTCGCATTCCTATAGTGAAAGTTCGCTGGGAAGGGAAACGCGGGGCCGAGTTCACTTGGGAACTCGAAAGTGATATGAAAGCTAAATATCCACAACTCTTTGTTACTCCTGCGCCTTAATTTCGGGACAAAATTCCTGAAAGTAGGGGAGGCTGTAACAACCCGACTTTTAGGATCGTTACCTGTCACCGTCATTTCATGTTATATCGCTTATACTCCCGAGATTTCAATTATCGCAATGGGTTTAAACTATATTTTTGATGCATTATTAAAACGCTATTACAACGCTTATTCAAAACGCAGTTATCGCATTCAACGTTTTTTACAACACTTACTATTTAAACACATTTTTATCATCGCTTGATTAGACTAAACGCTCTCGCAATGCAAACTCAATGCAAACTGTTAGGATCTGAGTTTCTTATATTGTGTTTGTTTAATTAAAATGAAGATGAAACAGAGATATAGATTGCAGCGGAATATGAAAGTAAACTTTGAATACACAATCAATGGAAGAAAAGTTTAAGCAAACATGTTTAACATTGAGTCGAATGATTGTATTTAATTACAATAATCAAATCAAATGCATGCATGCACAAGTCTCCCCCTCAGCCTGGGCTCAGTAATTGATCGTACATAATGACTTAGAAGAACTAGAGCAGTACAGAGTATTGTTCTATTTATAGTACAACTCAACCACTGAGCATCTTCGGCTGACATCACCATGAAAGTGACATCTAACCTCCTAACAAACTCTAAGGACTGATGCATACAACCATTGATTACTAAACTACTGATTACATAGATAATACATAAATAAAACACTGATTCTTCATTCCACTGTTGTAGCCTAAGCACTGATGTTGAGCATCAGTACTTTCTTCAAAGGATAATCAATCTTTTAGAAAAGTAGTGCTTTGGTCTTTAACAGTGCTTGGGACACATCAGTAGATTGAGCTTCAGTACTTTAATCTTCATCAGTGCTTGTTCTGTTAGCAGTTGTAATGAACAGTTCTTTGAGTCTATCAGTTGTTGAAGCCACTGTCAAGGGAAAATACTTGTACAAACACTGCTTATGATGATCCATTGTCCTAAATCAGTTTTGGCTTTGCATATCATCTGTTCCTTTGTAGGGTTCAATCCCAACAATCTCCCCCTGGAACAGATGATGCCAAAACACTTCATTATTCAAGATCTTTATGTCCTCATCAATGTTTCCCTGATTTGCCCTTTGAATTGTAATTCAAAGTTCAGAGAATCTTCATCATCCTCATCCCTACACAGTTGAAGCTCTAACAAGTCTTGAAGGTCAGCTACACCCAGACAAAGTGCATCTTCCCTTGTTATATACTTAACTTCACCACTAGACTTGAGCAATGTCAATACGTGGGTCTTTTGATCAGACTTCCCCACTTTAGTATTTTTGAGTCTGTTGGGTTTCTTGGGAGAGGTTTTATTTGAGAGGAGTTTGGTGATGAAGACATGCTCATGAATCCTTTGGCTAATTCTTGTAGCTTTGTAGAGTCAGGACTTTCTACCAACATCTACTTGATGACCAATTTAAATATTTCGGATTCTTCTTGGGCCTCTTCTTCTTTACTCATCTGTTTTTGCCTTTTTCTTTGATAGACAGCAATGGAAGATGGAGCAGTGGTTTTAGCAGATCTTTTAATTGGTAGGGTCTGTTTAGTTGAAACCTATGTTGCTTGATAATCTAGCCTTTTAGGAACAGAGGGATCTTTCTTCCTTCTTTCTTCCAACCTTTTGTAGGTTTCTAACACTTTAACCTCTATCCACCTTATGACTTGGTTCCTTGAGCCATAATTTGCAGTTATAAGCTCTTCCTTCATTCTTTTCAACTTCAAAGTCATTTCAAGTACATTCTTCTTATACTAGGACCAAACTGGTGGAGTTTGTTTGGTTTTGTCATCAAGCATCTTTTGTATTCTTGCAATTTCTTGTTTGAGCTCACTTATGGTCCATTTTTTGAATTGATACTTTTCTGCCTTGTATGTCATATGCATCATGATGTGCTCAATGTAGTCTTGTTTTAAGTTTTCATCATCTTTTTCTGATAACTTCTGACAAAGATATTTGGAAAACTGCTCTAATGTTCTGACTTTGCTCAGCAGATATTGCAAATTCCTCTAAATTTCTTTATCAGATTTTCCCTTTGTCTCTCTTCTTGATATATCCTCTGCTTGTTTGGCCTTCAGTTGAATATACTCTTCTATGTTTCTTGGCAAGGGATAACCATGAAGAGATGGAAGACTCCTCTTTTCAGGATCATCTTCAGAATAGATGGATTTGATCTCCTCTCTAACTGCTGGAAGATCCAGAGGAAATTTCACTCCTAAGGGAGCCAAGGCAGTAGTAGGATCAGGGGTTAGAACTGAAGCAGATGAAGTAGGGTTTTGCACAGTAGACAGGATCAGAGGTTGTGAAGAAATTAGAAGTGGAGAAGGTATTGTGTCATCTTCAAGTATGACATTGGTTATCCTTCTTCTCTTAATTTTTGGTGTGGTTGGAGGTGTATTTATGGATTGAGTGGTGGTTGGTAAAGTGATGAGAGCATTTGTTGTAACAACATCTGTTGACTTAGAGGTTTGAGGTGAGGAACTTTTGGAGATTTCAGAGGTATGTTTAGTTGTTAGGATCTGAGTTTCTTTTGATTGTGTTTTTGTTTGAGAATTAAGAAGATGAATGATTAATTGCAGCGAAAACTAAATGGAAACAAACTTTCACACACAATCAAATAGGAGAATTGCTTTCAACACACATGTTTTAACATTGAACCGAAAGATTAAATTTATTTCAATCTTCAATTACAACTTTGAATGCATGTATTACAAACTCCCCCTCAGCCTAAGCTCACAATGAATTGTTCATGCAGGAAGACAAGTGATGAAAGAGCTAATAGAACAGTACAGGATATTGTTCTATTTATCGGCACGAGCAAACCACTGAAGCATCTTGGCTGACGTCACCATGAAAGTGACATCTAACTTCCTAACCACCTGTAACTACTGATCTAATACAACTACTGCTATCAAACTACTGATTATATTACAATACAATAAGTAAACAAACTACTGCTTCTCATTCCACTGTTGTGACTCCAGCAGTACTTTATGTCTTCAGTAGTGCTTGACCCAGATCAGTAGATTGAGCATCAGTGTTAGTCTTCAACAGTCTTTATACTTGATCAGTTGTTGTAGGGCAGCAGTTGTTGTAAGCGAACAGTAGATAGAGGCCATCAGTTGTTTAGCCACTTTCAAGGGGAGAGAATTGTACACAAACATCTGCTTATTCTGGATCCACTGGTCTGATCCAGTTTTGGCTTTAATCAACTGTTCCTTTGGTAGGGTTCAATCCCAACAATCTCCCCCTGGACAGATGATGCCAAAACCCTTCATTATTATGGATCTTTATTGCCTCATCAACAGTTCTCTGTCTTGCCCTTTGAATTGCAACTCAAAGTTCAAAGAATATGTATCATCCTCAACCCTGCACAGTGTAAGATCAAGGAGATCTTGCAGATCTTTAACACCCTGGCCCAGTGCTTGTTCCCTTGATATTTTCTTCACTTCACCACTGGATTTGATCAGAGTCAATACATGGGTCTGTTTGTCAGACTTCCACTTTAGTATTTTTGAATCCAGTGGGTTTCTTGGGAGAGGCTTTATTGATGATGAGTTTGGAGATGGTGGCCTGGTGCTAACTGGCTGAGCAGTGCTTTGAGCTTTAGCAAGTTCAGGATTTTCAGCTATCATCTGCTTAAGGACCGATTTTATGATATCATCCCCTGTTTCTATATCCTCTGCTGTTTCTGCATCCATATGTTTTTTTCTCCTTCTTTGATAAAGGATGACACCAGGTGGAGCAGTGGATTTCCTGATATTTAGCTTTTGTGGTCTAGCTGGAACCACTGCTTCATGGTAAACAGGCTTTTAAGGGATTTTAAGATTCTTCTTTCTTAATTCTTCCAGGCTTTTGTAAGAGGCCAACACTTTATCCTCTGACCACCTTGTCACTTGGTTCCTTGACCCAAAATCTACTGTAATCAGCTCATCTTTCATTCTCTTCAGTCTTAAGGTCCTTTCAGGTACATTCTTCTTGTAATTAGACCAAACAGGAGGAGTGTGTCTTATTTTTTCTTTATTCATTTTTTCAATTCTTTCTAACTCCTCTTTGAGCTCACCAACTGTCCATTCTTTATATTGAGCTTTTTCACCTTTGTATTTCTTGAAGGTCATAATGTGTTCAATGTAATCTTTTCTAAGAGTTTCATCATCTCTTTCTGAAAGCTTCTAACACAAGTCTTTTGAAAACTGCTCCAAAGTTCTGACTTGTGTGAGCAGATATTGATAGTATCTTTGAATTTCTTTGTCTGATTTGCCTTCAGTATTTCTTTTAGAGATATCCTCTGCTTGTTGACCTTTTAACTTCAAGTATTCTTCAATGTTGTTAGGTCTTGGATATCCTTGAAGAGATGGTAAGTTCCTTTTTGCAGGGTCATTTTCAGAGGATTTTATCTCCTCTCTAACTGCTTGAAGTTCTAATGGATACTGAACAGCTGCAGGAACAATGGCAGTGGTTGGATTTTGAGCTTTTATTGAAGAGAGTGGATCAGGGTTAGGAATTATAGCAAGGGTCAGTGGTTGTGAAGAAGTTGGAGGTGGTGAAGAATCATCATCTTCCAAAATTATCCTTCTCCTTTTTGGTTTAGGAGAGGCTGGTGGGGTTTTGGAGGGTTGAAAAGTGGTGATTTGAGTGGAAGGTGGCTGACTAACAGCTGTTGAAACAACTGGTGTTTCAACCACTGTCGTCATTACAACTGATGATGTATCATCAGCGGTCCTCTGCTTTTTGGCAGGAGGCTTTTGCAGTGGTGAATATGTTTTTGGTGGAGATGAGATTTTTGGTAGGGCAGTGGTTGAAGTGGGAGTAGTGGTTGTAGTGTGTGTTGTAGTAGTGGTGGCAGTTGTTGGTGTAACAGTTGTTGAAACCACTGAAGTACCAACAGCAATTGATACAACAGAAGTTTTAACATCTACTGGTTTGGAAGTTTGATGTGAGGAGGTTTTGGGAGTTTGAGAGGCATGTTTTGTAAGTCTGGAAGGTGTGGTTTTGGGTTACCTCACTTTTCTAGTGGGCTGCCTTCTTTGGGGCTTAGGATTTTCTTCATCCTTTGGCTCTGAGGTACCCTCAACTTCCATCACCATAAACACTTTCTTTTCCTGCTCAAATCTTGACTTGCCCTTTGCCTCCATATTCTTTTTCAGCCTTATCTTTTCATCAGCTAAGGCATTTAAGGTTACATCAACCTTTTTAGTACCATCTGGTTTAGGGATGTCTGCAAGCATACTTGATTTATCTAGTGCAATGTACAGACCATCTTCATATCCCTTTTTCTTTTGCTGCTTCATTTTCTCCCCCTTTTTGGCATCAACTGCTGGAGGATTATCAACAAAAATGATAGGAAGAGGAGCAGAACCAATGGTTTTCAGCAAGTGGGCCTTGATTGCCTTTATGTTTGCTTGTGTGTCCATAAACCTAGCTTCCATCATATTTCTGATCTTTTGAACTTGTATTTCATGTTGCTGATCAGCAAATTGTCTTTGTTGGATGAGCATAGGTTGAAATAAACTCCAGAGCTCATTGGCAGTAGGAGCAGGTGGTGGTGCAAGTGCTTGTTCTGAAGCAGCAGTGGATGGTACCTTTTGTGCTTTCAACAAGTGTTGCAGCATGTCTTTGATTTTTGCAACAGATGTATCAAGTTTGTTAACTCGATCCGTCAATTCTCGGTACATTAAACCATCACCCAACTGAATGGGATCATCTGATTTCCCACTGGCAGTGGTTGTAACAGTGGTTGAATGAGGGAAAGTATCCCAAAAATCATCCACTGATACCCCTTTGTCTTGGTACTGGGGACTTCTTCCTTCAGCAGGGGTGACCAGTTTTAGTGAACCAGTAAATACTGGAAACACCCTGGTTCTCAATGAAGAAATTGCCTTCAAGGAAGTCTGATTGATGAAACTACTGTCCAAGTGTAAACCAGTGGGTTCAACACTTGTAGTAGCTGCTTCACTTGAACTACCACCAAGAGTTACTTGTAACTCAAGGGGTGTAACCTCCTCAGGTGTTGGTGGGTTAGCAAAGATAGGGAGCTCCGACTCAGTCACTTGTGGTGGCATGCTCTCAATGATAGGTGGCTGAGAGGAACTGATTTCTGTCTGAGCTATATCAAGTGCATCCAACAAAAGTTTTGTTTGTGGTGGAATTATGGCAGTGAGTATGGGAGTGGAAAGAGAATTTTCCCCAAGCAGTGGGTTGTGGATGATAGAATCAAGTGATTCTAGAGCATCATAATTTGGTGTCCCTGTTCTTACAACCTATTCTTTTTTTAGAAGAAGCAGGAGGAGTTTGAGGCTCAGATTGAGATCTTTCTTCCAACTACTGTGAGGAGGTAGTAGCAGTGGTTTCTGGTGACTTTTGTGTTGTCACTGGCAGTTGCTCTGGGATCTCATCTTCCAGAGTTGCCTTTTTAGTAGGTTTGGGGGGCTTTTGGATTTTTTCTGTTTTGGTCTTTTTGTGGATTTAGGTGTGGGTTTCACAGCAGTTGTTTTGCTGTTGTGATCACCTTAGCAGTGGGCTCAACAGCAGGTGCCTGAGGAGCAGTGGTAGCTGCTAAAGTCTGCTCAGGAGCCTTTGCTTTTGTTTTGGAAACTTTTGATAGCCTTGTAAATGTTTCAGGTGTTAGGCCATTTATTTGACAAGGTTCACCCTGGATAAGCAAATGAGCATTATCCTTTGCAAATTTCTTTTGAAAATAAAAGCTTAAGAACCTTGGAAACAGTAAAAATGATTTTTTATCAACATTTTTTACCAAATCATTGAAGATTTCATGGGAGTAGTTAAAATTTTCTTTATTCAAAATAGCATAACCCAGGTATTGAATCTTCAATGGAATTTCATTGAAGGTAGTGGTCTTATTTGAAACACACATCAAGAGGGTATGGAATAAAAATCTTGTTGCAGGAAGGAAAACTGCCCTTTTGTAAAGTTTCTTTTTTCATTTCCTCAGCATACCCCCTCTCAATAAAATCTGTTTGATACTCAATTTTAGGGAAAGAAGCTTTACCTTGAAGATCATCGAGTTCAAATACCTCCAAAATGGATTGAGGTGTTATTGTGACAGAAATACCCTTTATTGAAGAAGTAATGGCTATTGGCGTTTTATCAATAGAACCAAGCTTAGCATTTTTCCAAAACTCTTGCTGGGTTTTCTTGTAAACTGGAGCATCACAGGTCAACAAAGTTTTGTGCTTTGATGATGAAAGAGCGTCAATGATGGAGTCGAAAGTGGTGGTGTGAGTTGGTTTTACAAGTAGACCCAGATAATTGTGAGGAGCTTTGAATGGAAGATCGGTGGCCATTTGAGTGAATTTGTGTGTGTGAGGGGAAGAAGACGGTGAGTGATTTGAGAGAAATGGATGGTAACTGCTTTGAGAAAGGAATTTTGAATTCGATTCGACAGTAAGAACCCTGTTTGATCAGGGTTTTATAAAGGAAAAAGTGAATGCTGACGTGGAAGCGGTTATAAAAGATCTGACCGACAAGTACTGACCACGTGTCAACCACTGATGATGAATGGAAGACAGTTGTTTAGGAAACCACTGATGGAACAAGTATCAGTGGTTGCAACGGTCACAATGAGAAGAGTGGCTGATTTTATAACTATTAGTGGATAGCCAATCAGTGGGTTAAAACACTGATTTTGGACAACAGTGATTAACAAAGAAATGAGACAAACAGTGGTTGACTTTCATGAGTGGTCAATTTTATCAAAACGGATGTTTGAACCAAAACAGTGGTTATGGCAAACTTTTAAGGATTTAATGAAAATTTCATTTTTAGCTATTTTTAAGGATGGAATTTTGATTTTCTGAAAAAATTTTAATGCTTTTATTCATAGAAAAACTAGATTTTTCTTGTTATTCCATGTTCAGCATGCCAATCCTAAAGATCAAGCTTTCAAAGGTGGATGTGTCTAATGTTTTTGTTAGCACATCTGCCAGCTGATCTTTAGTTGGTACATGGTACAGAGAAATCAAACCTTTTTCATAGCAATCTCTCACAAAATGATGTCTGATATCAATGTGCTTGGTGGTTGAATGGGATACTGGATTTTTGATGATATTTTCTTCTGCCTGACTGTTCAACATGAGAGGTGTCTTTAGGGTAGTGATACCAAAATCCAGCAGTTGATTTTGAAGCCAAAGTAGTTGGGCTGTACAGCTTGCAACAGCTATATACTCTGCCTCAGTAGTGGATGTGGAAACAGCTGCTTTCTTTTTGCTTTGCCAAGACACTAAGCAACTGCCTAGGAATTGGCTCCCTCCTGAAGTGGACTTCCTTGTCTTGTCACATCCAGCAAAGTCACTATCTGAGAAACCTGAAAGCTTGATATTTCCATCAGCTAGATACCGGATACCAAGTGTGGGAGCACCTTTTTGGTATCTGAATATCCTTTTTACAACAATTAAGTGTGACTTTCTAGGGGCTGATTGGGATCTTGCACAAACACATGTTGCAAACATGATGTCTGGCCTAGATGCAGTTAGGAACAATAAAGACCCAATCATGCTTCTATATAGAGTTTGATCAACCAAATCATCCTTTTCATCAGACATGACTATTTTATTAGTTGCAATGGGTGTACTGCATGGCTTACAATCATCCATCTCAAATTTCTTTAAAAGTTCTTTGGCATATTTGCCTTGATGGATGAAAGTGCCATTTTGCAGTTGCCTTACTGGGAGACCAAGAAAGCACTGGAGTTCACCCGTTGCACTCATATCAAACTCAGCTGTCATGAGTTGCCTAAACTCTTCACACATTTTAGAACATGTGCTTCCAAAAATGATGTCATCCACATAAATCTGGACAATCAAGTCTTTCCCTCTCCATTTTAAAAACAGTGTTTTGTCTATTTTACCTCTTGTGAAACCAATGGAAAGTAGAAAGGTGGAAAGAGTTTCATACCAGGCTCTAGGTGCTTGTTTTAGTCCATACAAAGCTTTATTTAGCTTGTAGACATGATTAGGATTAAATGGATCCTCAAAACCTGTAGGTTGACAAACATATACCTCTTCTTGAATCTTACCATAGAGGAAAGCACATTTAATATCCATTTGATACACCTTGATGTTGTGGTTGACAGCAAAGGCCAAGAACAGTCTGATAGCTTCCAATCTGGCTACAGGGGTAAATGTTTCATCATAGTCAATGCCATCTTCCTGTCTGAAACCTTGAACCACAAGCCTAGCTTTATTCTTGACAACAATACCCCTTTCATCAGATTTATTTTTGAAGACCCACTTTGTGCCAATAGGACTCACACCCTCTGGTAGTGGTACAAGCTCCCACACTTGTTGTCTTCTAAACTGTTGGAGCTCCTCTTGCTTGGCTTCTACCCAGCTATTGTCTTTTAGTGCCTCTTGGTACTTGACTGGCTGATGGAGAGATAGGAAACCAGCAAAAAGACAAATGTTTTGGGATTGACTTCTTATGAGCACCCCTTCACTGATGTTGCCAATGATTTGGTCCGGTGGATGAGACTTCAATAAGATTAGATCTCCTTTGTATGGAACAATAGCATTTAATGGGGAAGGCTGCAGATGTGAATCATCTGAGCTAACCACTGCTGGTGACTTTGATGATCCAGCAGTGGCATCAAATGGAGGTGGATGAATAGGAGGAATAGGTGTGAAAACATGTTGACTTTTATCCACTGTTTGATGGCTTTTGTCAACAGTGGTTAATGATGTGGAAGCAGGGGTTAATGGGCTACTTTAGTCAACAATTGTAGAGGTAGCAGTGGTTGAGCTTTGACAGCTGTTTTGAACATCAGCTGCTCTTCCATTTGATGCAGACTTTTGTTGTGGAATGATGACTTCATATCCATAGTCTGATGGAGGATTTTTTGATGGACCTGCATTGTTAGTCTTGACAGATACATTTTCAAATGTGAATTTATCAAGATCAAATAATTTTGCAGGGTTTGCAGGGATTTTCATTGATGAAAGTTCATTGAACTTTACATTCAAAGTCTCTTCCACTGTTTTGGTCCTTGTGTTGAACACTTTGTAGGCCTTAGCAGTGGTTGAGTATCCTAGATAATAACCACAATCAATTTTGGCTGCAAACTTTGAGATGGAATCTTTTAAGTTTTAAATGAAACATGGGCAGCCAAAAACCTTGAAAAATGAGATCAGTGGTTTTATTTTATACAGCAGTTCATAGGTAGTCTTTTGATGCCTGGGGTTAATTAAAACTCTATTCTAGACATAGCAAGCAGTTTTTACTACCTCTGCCCAGAAAGTTAATGGCAAACCTGAATCAGCAAGCATGGTTCTGGCAGCCTCAATCAATGTCCTGTTCTTTCTCTCAACAACCCCATTTTATTCTGGTGTTCTTGGAATGCTGTACTGCCTTACAATTCCTTTTGACACACAGAAATCATCAAACTCCTTATTTCTAAACTATGTGCCATTGTCACTCCTGAAGATTTTTACTGGCAAATCAAACTGCTTTTCAACCTGTGAAACAAAGTCTTGCAGAATGCCTGCAGTCTCATCTTTGGAGTGTAAGAAATAAGTCCATGTAAACCTAGAAAAGTCATCTGTAACACCTGTGCCTCCACGGCCATCAAACAAATACCAAACCAATGAAATATTGTATTTCATACTTGGGATTTGTTAAAAATATGTGTATCATTTGCACATATCAACTCTAGTTCAATTTCAAGCTCTAAATCACTTTCTGAAAGGTTATACACGCACTGATGCGTAAATATAACCAGTTTAATGCAACAAACACTCCGGAATAGTGAAATAGGCTTAACATACCTTAAATAACCTCTACATAACTTATAAATAAGTTTTGGAAGGTTTGGTATGCCGAAATCAAGTTAATTCGCTTATAGGGACTAAATATGACAAACTGCGAAAGTATGTTAATTTGAACTGTAACGAACATTCCGGAACATGATCATAAGTTAAACATACCATAAATATCCTTTACATAGCTTAGAAATAGGCTTTGAAGGGTTCGGTATGCAAAAATAAACTTTTGGGTCATTTAGGGACTAAAAGTGTCAAAAAGTGCACAAGTTTGCACTTTTGCGCATAACTTACGTTCTGAATACATCCGGACATCCAAAATTTTATGTAAGCATGACTATATTATGATTTAGTGTTTGGCTTGCCAAAAATCCATTCGTTGCGTCATTTGGATCGTTTTTCGCGCTTATGCGCATTCCGTCGTAATTAAGCGAACATCGCGTTCGTACGACCAAACGAACCAACATCCGGCATATTTTTGAGCATGTTTCATGTCCACAATGTTTAGGCATCATTTTAGGGCCTTAAAGTTGGCTTTACGGGCCTTAGAAGTGCCGGAAATGGGCTTAAACACGTGTAGGGACTGAAACTGTCATTTCTGAAACTTTGTTCTGATCTGTGACTCCTAGGCGGCCCGCCTCAGGATCTTAACATCCTCACGCGGCCCGCGTGGCACCTTCTGACCAGATTAAATGTTTCTAACAGCAGATTGCAGCTGTTTGATTCACCACCACACAATCCTAATTGTCTAGTCAGCTGATAAGGATCAAATTTTAGTCACCATAAGGTCCCGACACTTGTACGGGTGGGATTAAGGCACGTTTTCCATGAAACGATCTTAACGGTGGACCTTTTACTATAAATACCCCACCCCCCATGCTTCAAAATTACAAGAACTTTGATTTGAGAAACTCTAAGTTGAAACTATTGTTTCATACCTGAGATTTTTTAATCGAAGTTAGCATTCGGGGACCCTTCGTAAGTATTCTTTCGTTCTTTTCCTTATTTTATTGCTTTTCGAGTCCGAAAGTCAAACTTTGTTTGACTTTCAGCGTTGACCAGCTTATGGTCAATGCGAAGTTCGTAGGAACTTCGCAACGTGAGTGTAATCACGTTGGTTATAGTCCCTTGGGACTATGCCTACTGATTACCACGTTGTTTAGGGTCGTAGGGTAAGCGATCTAATAAATCGCTTATACCTCGAACCCAACCCATTTGGTCGATCATTAGGATCCGACCAAACACATTAGGTGACCATAGTAGGTAGGGAATAACCTTCCGAGGTTATACCTTATGGTCGCTTCGTTTAAGTAGTTGTATGATAGGTAGTTTATATGCCTTAGGTAAATTACCAGAATACCCTTTTCATGTATAATTGGTAATTAAGCATATGTAACCTAAACTTTTGTCACATAACTGATTATGTAACATGTTTAGGCATATAACACTTGTCATAGGACTAGTTAGACGGTCCGAACGCGTTTCACGCGCACGACGCGTTAAAGTAGCATAAGTTACCTTAATGGGTCGCGATGGGTCGAAAGCACTTAGGTTAGTCTCAATGTAGTATGTAGGCCTTGTTAAACCATATCATATGAGTTCCAATACTCATTTGGTTTACCAAGCCTCATTCTATCCGATCTCCCGATTTAAGTCCGGTTTATTTATATAGTTTTAGATTGCCGACTGATTCCGTGCTCCCTCTAGCTTTGTTTGGTTGTTGTTCAAGACCTCTAAGCATTCTCAGGCGAGTACATTATTCCCCTCTTTTACTGTTTTCAACTGTTTTGGGGTGACTCATATGTGCTAAATATCTTAACAATGATTTCAAGAACGATTACAATGGTTTCAAAAACAATTACAATGTAGTATCAAGAACGATAACAATAGCTTCAAGAACGATAACAATGGTTTCAAAAACAATTACAATGGTTTTCAAGAACGATTTCAATAAAGTGAACGAACTTGTTGGTTGTAGTTACATAACCAATGACATTCATTAGCAATGATCAAGCCGACCAGTATTAGGTTATGGTACCATAGGATCTGACAAATCCCGTTATTTACTACACCCGTAGTTATGTGTGGGTGTTGTGGGTAGCGACTGAATCTGTAATTGTTAATTTACTCTTTGGTAAGGGTTTATTAATGCGAGTTGTTAATCTATCCTTTGGTAAGGGTTTATTAATGCGAATTGTTAATTTATCCTTTGGTAAGGGTTTATTAATGCGAGTCAAGAAGGTTTGAATGTTATTAGCGAGACGACCATTTAAGTAGTTTCACGACCTAAAACGAATTATACGATTTGGGTAAACGATTGGTTTTCACACGATGTTTTAACGATTGGGTAAACGATTGGTTTTCACACGATGTTTTAACGATTGGGTAAACGATTGGCTTCAAAGCGATATACGATTGGGTTTTGGTTACATATTACATGATTTACATTGATCATGCATTTACACAAAACATAGCTTTGATTTAAACCAAGTTTTACTTCAACGCTTTGTTTTGTGCATTTCATCCATGGTTTAGTTGATGCATTTCACTAGCCATACATATCATTTTGGTTACATATTACATGGTTTACATTTGACACATAAACACTTTTGACATTGGTTATACATTACATGATTTACCTTAGACATGAACATTTCACTTTGGTAGTTTGATTTGAGTAAGTGATTAAGTAACGAGGCGTGTGTAATATGATACAAGCATGGTGGATACGCCGATGGTACTTCATATATATAAGTGTTTGTATGGTATTACATATCGTAGCGTTATTTGAATCATTTCAATTTGGACATATAACATCTTATACAAATAACATACTTTTCACAATTTTCTGTACTAAAACAAAGATTTTTGGGTTAAGAGTCATGGCTACGAGGTTTTATAAACTGTAACCCGCTTGATTTGAGTTGGTTAATTAAGTTGCAATATTATACTCTTTTCAAAACAAGGTTTTTAATGAAGTATTGCAACATCTAAACTAGCCATGATTTCGACACTCCTACAAAACTAATGTATTCGCCAGCATTTCTTTGCTGACCTCGTTTTCACATATGTTTCAGGTATTGTTGAATGATATCGATTGATAAGATGCATGCTCACATAGGACTGGACGAGGCTTTAGTGACTCAATAACAATGATAGACTATGTTTAAATTGTGTATTTAGATTTCCAGACGATGTAAATATTCAATGTTTAATAAAACGAAACACTTTTTGTATCCATGGTTATGAAACAATGATTCTGCTGCAACACGCCCCGATGTTTCCGCCGCGCTTTGTTGTTTTACGCGGTCGGGGTGTGACAGAAAAGTTGGTATCAGAGCCAATGGTTATAGGGAATTAGGTTATTAGTAATGCTTTGACCTAGTCTATAACCTTCTTAGGACCCTAACGCGAGTTTACTTGCGTTTAGTCATAAAACAATACCGTCACCTATCCTTAGGATGATTGATTACTAGGTTTTGAACTCTCTATTATAGGGTTTTGAACCCCTTTGAGTTTTCAAAACTTCGTCAAGGTTTTGGGTTTTAAATAATGTGAACACGTGGAAACTGGAAGGGTGAATGCCTGTATTCTGGGTTTTCTGTCTAGGCAAGCACTTCGTATACATCTCATCAGACGCGAGACCAGTTGTGCTTACCTGGGAATTCTTGGGATGAGTGTTCACTTATAGGAGAGCATGTCTTCGTGATACATTATTTTTGACCCATTTACTTTGATTAGTCACTGTCTCATTTGTTTGCCTTAGGTAACAAACAAATGATCGCAATTTTCATGCGTTATCATTCTGTTTTGATTGTCCAATAATCTTTCACCTGTTTCTCCCTATGCCTTTCTTTTTCTTCAAGAATGTCTCTTCATCACGATGACGCCCAGATATCTGAGCAAGCAGCCAAATTCGCACAGCGAATAGGCAAAGTAGTCCTGAAGACTGTTGAATTAGCTACTGCCATGTATCATCTCCAGGATGAAGCCACTCAAAAGTCACCAAGACAGGCAGGACCTAGTCAGGCGACAACACCATCAGCCAATAAATCAATCGAGGAATCAAAGACCATGGATGAACGATCCCCTAAGAAGTCAAAGAAGCGAAAGGCTTCTCAGAACTTCGCCATGATCGCTCATGATTCCCTCAAAAATTTTAAGTACTCGTTTCACTCTAAGAAACAAAGTACAGAAAATTAAGTGACATTATGAGTAATCGTGCTTTTCGCACATCTGTGCCTTTAAATCCTTGGTTAGATAACTAAGGGTATTTTCAAATCTCATACCCATTACGTTTTGATTTTTCAACATACACAGTACAAGTATTTCAAAACAATCTTCATGATCTCAAAACATTTCATATAGTTTGAAAAAAAAAATTTATAGATGCATTGTCTATGTTATTTCAAAAACATTGGCCATGTTATCAAAACCAACCTTCCTAATTTCAAAATATTTCATATAGTCTGAAGACAATATTAACACAATACATTTTCTTATCAAGTGCATGATTTCGAAAAGCATCATTCATGTCTTTCAAAAACCTTATACGGAATTTCAAAATTTATCTCGCATGATTTTAAAACATTTTTGTAAATATATCTACCTAATACACCTACTTTATGATTTCAAAAAGTATTATATATAAGGTTTCAAAAACGTTAAACACATTTTTCTTGAAAGAACCCCATGCATAGTTTTCAAAAATATTTTCCTCATACATTGACTTAACCTTCAAAATTCTGCTTCATATGTCGCCATAACATATCAAGCATCTCAACTTCATAAGCATTTTACATCATGTTTTGACCTAAGCACATCCAGTGCAAGGTTTCAAAACATCTTCAACTTCTAAAATTCATATGGGATCTTTTTATCTTCACAATTAGATCCTTGTGGATGATTATCATTCAAATCAGAGTCCTTAATTGGATTCCTTTTGTACCTTAATTCGAACACTTCGGTTCCTAGTAATCGAAATCGAATTTTCTTTTTGAATCTTTCTATCTTTATAGTTGGATTCTTGTTAACGTTTAAAGTACCGAACGAAATCCACGGAATGGATTCCTAGTGTACTTTAAATGCATGTACGCAATTTACAAGACAAATTAACGAACAATTTTGTGGTTATGTGATATGTGTTTATGTGTTCTCCTCTATGATTTTGTGTGATCCGATTTTCAAATCCTCATATAATCTTTCATGTTTTCATATGAGGGATTCATAGTAGGATATTCAAAAGGTACTACCTTAAATCCTTATGGGCTTCTACCTGGTAGTTAAGTCCCTTGGGTTATATAGTACCACTCCATGATTCATAAGAGACCCTCTTAATGGTCTAGTCAAAAAGATTGATTCACAAATTGGTTAGAGAACGACATCTAGTGTTATAGCTGAACAGACTCCTTGATAGTCTATTTAGATCATTTATTGATTTAATTTAAAGGACTCTATGGCGGTCTATTCACGCTCATCACAGGTTCATTCATTTGGTTTTACCCTACACATTATAAAATAGACTGTGTGAACTGTGCAAGGAATTGTCTAATTATGGACGCGTACATAATTATGAAATTTAGTGCACAGAAACCCAGTAAAGTTTATTATGTGTAAGAACCGATAGTGACAACAATAACAAAATGAGAACGATGTAATGGAGGTACGGTGGACGCACCAATGACGCTTTATATACTTGTATATAAGTATCCCTCTTACATTGCAAGCATGATGTTATTAAAGTTACTAGAAGTTCAGAACCCATACCAATGTTGTTCGATCTTTTCAACTTCATGTTTTAAACTCTCACAAGTTTCCTCTAAATAAATTTCGGGACGAAATTTCCTAAAGTAGGGGAGACTGTAACACCTGTGCCTCCACGGCCATCAAAAAAATACCAAACCAATGAAATATTGTATTTCATACTTGGGATTTGTTAAAAATATGTGTATCATTTGCACATATCAACTCTAGTTCAATTTCAAGCTCTAAATCACTTTCTGGAAGGTTATACACGCACTGATGCGTAAATATAACCAGTTTAATGCAACAAACACTCCGGAATAGTGAAATAGGCTTAACATACCTTAAATAACCTCTACATAACTTAGAAATAAGTTTTGGAAGGTTTGGTATGCCGAAATCAAGTTAATTCGCTTATAGGGACTAAATATGACAAACTGCGAAAGTATGTCAATTTGAACTGTAACGAACATTCCGGAACATGATCATAAGTTAAACATACCATAAATATCCTTTACATAGCTTAGAAATAGGCTTTGAAGGGTTCGGTATGCAAAAATAAACTTTTGGGTCATTCAGGGACTAAAAGTGTCAAAAAGTGCACAAGTTTGCACTTTTGCGCATAACTTACGTTCTGAATACATCCGGACATCCAAAATTTTATGTAAGCATGACTATATTATGATTTAGTGTTTGGCTTGCCAAAAATCCATTCGTTGCGTCATTTGGATCGTTTTTCGCGCTCATGCGCATTCCGTCGTAATTAAGCGAACATCGCGTTCGTACGACCAAACGAACCAACATCCGGCATATTTTTGAGCATGTTTCATCTCCACAATGTTTAGGCATCATTTTTGGGCCTTAAAGTTGGCTTTACGGGCCTTAGAAGTGCAGGAAATGGGCTTAAACACGTGCAGGGACTGAAACTGTCATTTCTGAAACTTTGTTCTGATCTGTGACTCCTAGGCGGCCCGCCTCAGGATCTTAACATCCTCACGCGGCCCGCGTGGCACCTTCTGACCAGATTAAATGTTTCTAACAGCAGATTGCAGCTGTTTGATTCACCACCACACAATCCTAATTGTCTAGTCAGCTGATAAGGATCAAATTTTAGTCACCATAAGGTCCCGACACTTGTACGGGTGGGATTAAGGCACGTTTTCCATGAAACGATCTTAACGGTGGACCTTTTACTATAAATACCCCACCCCCCATGCTTCAAAATTACAAGAACTTTGATTTGAGAAACTCTAAGTTGAAACTATTGTTTCATACCTGAGATTTTTTAATCGAAGTTAGCATTCGGGGACCCTTCGTAAGTATTCTTTCGTTCTTTTCCTTATTTTATTGCTTTTCGAGTCCGAAAGTCAAACTTTGTTTGACTTTCAGCGTTGACCAGCTTATGGTCAATGCGAAGTTTGTAGGAACTTCGCAACGTGAGTGTAATCACGTTGGTTATAGTCCCTTGGGAATATGCCTACTGATTACCACGTTGTTTAGGGTCGTAGGGTAAGCGATCTAATAAATCGCTTATACCTCGAACCCGACCCATTTGGTCGATCATTAGGATCCGACCAAACACATTAGGTGACCATAGTAGGTAGGGAATAACCTTCCGAGGTTATACCTTATGGTCGCTTCGTTTAAGTAGTTGTATGATAGGTAGTTTATATGCCTTAGGTAAATTACCAGAATACCCTTTTCATGTATAATTGGTAATTAAGCATATGTAACCTAAACTTTTGTCACATAACTGATTATGTAACATGTTTAGGCATATAACACTTGTCATAGGACTAGTTAGATGGTCCGAACGCGTTTCACGCGCACGACGCGTTAAAGTAGCATAAGTTACCTTAATGGGTCGCGATGGGTCGAAAGCACTTAGGTTAGTCTCAATGTAGTATGTAGGCCTTGTTAAACCATATCATATGAGTTCCAATACTCATTTGGTTTACCAAGCCTCATTCTATCCGATCTCCCGATTTAAGTCCGATTTATTTATATAGTTTTAGATTGCTGACTGATTCCGTGCTCCCTCTAGCTTTGTTTGGTTGTTGTTCAAGACCTCTAAGCATTCTCAGGCGAGTACATTATTCCCCTCTTTTACTGTTTTCAACTGTTTTGGGGTGACTCATATGTGCTAAATATCTTAACAATGATTTCAAGAACGATTACAATGGTTTCAAAAACAATTACAATGTAGTATCAAGAACGATAACAATAGCTTCAAGAACGATAACAATGGTTTCAAAAACAATTACAATGGTTTTCAAGAACGATTTCAATAAAGTGAACGAACTTGTTGGTTGTAGTTACATAACCAATGACATTCATTAGCAATGATCAAGCCGACCAGTATTAGGTTATGGTACCATAGGATCTGACAAATCCCGTTATTTACTACACCCGTAGTTATGTGTGGGTGTTGTGGGTAGTGACTGAATCTGTAATTGTTAATTTACTCTTTGGTAAGGGTTTATTAATGCGAGTTGTTAATCTATCCTTTGGTAAGGGTTTATTAATGCGAATTGTTAATTTATCCTTTGGTAAGGGTTTATTAATGCGAGTCAAGAAGGTTTGAATGTTATTAGCGAGACGACCATTTAAGTAGTTTCATGACCTAAAACGAATTATACGATTTGGGTAAACGATTGGTTTTCACACGATGTTTTAACGATTGGGTAAACGATTGGTTTTCACACGATGTTTTAACGATTGGGTAAACAATTGGCTTCAAAGCGATATACGATTGGGTTTTGGTTACATATTACATGATTTACATTGATCATGCATTTACACAAAACATAGCTTTGATTTAAACCAAGTTTTACTTCAACGCTTTGTTTTGTGCATTTCATCCATGGTTTAGCTGATGCATTTCACTAGCCATACATATCATTTTGGTTACATATTACATGGTTTACATTTGACACATAAACACTTTTGACATTGGTTATACATTACATGATTTACCTTAGACATGAACATTTCACTTTGGTAGTTTGATTTGAGTAAGTGATTAAGTAACGAGGCGTGTGTAATATGATACAAGCATGGTGGATACGCCGATGGTACTTCCTATATATAAGTGTTTGTATGGTATTACATATCGTAGCGTTATTTGAATCATTTCAATTTGGACATATAACATCTTATACAAATAACATACTTTTCACAATTTGCTGTACTAAAACAAAGATTTTTGGGTTAAGAGTCATGGCTACGAGGTTTTATAAACTGTAACCCGCTTGATTTGAGTTGGTTAATTAAGTTGCAATATTATACTCTTTTCAAAACAAGGTTTTTAATGAAGTATTGCAACATCTAAACTAGCCATGATTTCGACACTCCTACAAAACTAATGTATTCGCCAGCATTTCTTTGCTGACCTCGTTTTCACATATGTTTCAGGTATTGTTGAATGATATCGATTGATAAGATGCATGCTCACATAGGACTGGACGAGGCTTTAGTGACTCAATAACAATGATAGACTATGTTTAAATTGTGTATTTAGATTTCCAGACGATGTAAATATTCAATGTTTAATAAAACGAAACACTTTTTGTATCCATGGTTATGAAACAATGATTCTGCTGCAACACGCCCCGATGTTTCCGCCGCGCTTTGTTGTTTTACGCGGTCGGGGTGTGACATCATCCACTATTACCGAACAATATCTTTTCTTCCTAAGACTCATGAGTTTTACTGGGCCAAACAGATCCATGTGAAGCATTTGCAAGCACTTGGTTGTTTTGGACTCTTCAATAGATTTATAGGAGCTTTTATGTTGTTTTCCTTTTAGGCAGGAAACACAATACTCAGGATAGGTGAACAGATTTTTAGGTAAACCTCTTACTAACCCTTGTTTTGACAAAGCAGTGATTGTCTTGAGATTTGTGTGTCCCAATCTCTTATGCCATTGTTCTGTCTCTTTGTTAGAGGCAGCTGAGAACAGACAGGCATCAGTCCTGGGGCTCTCTTTTAACATATCAACTACATAAACATTGCCACTCCTTTGAGCAACAAGTTGGGTTTTTCCCTTTTTTATTATTTCCTCAATCTTTTCAACCATTTCTGGTCCAACAATCCTACAACACTCCTTTGTAAAGAATGAGCCATAGCCCTTATCACTCATTTGTGAGACACTTAGGAGGTTGAATTTTAGATTGTCTATCAGATTGACATTTTCAAACTTAACATTACCAGACTGAACTGTACCAGACCCCATAACCTTCGCTTTACTATTATTGCCAAAGGATATATCACCCCCTCCATGAGTTTTGAAATCTTTGAGTAGGGCTCTACATCATGTCATGTGCCTGGAGCCTCCACTATCTACATACCAAAGACTATCTAAGCATGCAGAAGCTCCCTGCACATCAAGTTAAAGGTTAGTTCATAAGGGTCTCCAAAGCCAATAAGGCTTTGGATGGGGTCTCAACAGTGTCTAGGTTAAGTTCAGGTGGATGGACAGTGGTTAGCTCAGGGGTTTGGACAGTTTTGAGACTATTTTTCTCTAACCACTATTGGGGGTCTTGCCCTATCAACTGTTGATACTCAAAGGGATGCATGTTCATTCTTGGTTTAGATGGCCTTTTGTAAGCCTCATAAACATGTGGGACCCTTGGGTATGGTGGTTGACCTTTACCTCTTCGGTATTGGTTAGCAGGGGGTGCATCAGTCACCTAAACATCTCTTATAACAGAGGTTTGGTTCAGCTGTTTGGTAACAGCTGTTTGAACTGGCACAAACAGTGGTTGATTCTTTTGAAACTTGATTGGTTGTGTTGATGAACTCAAGGATGTTTTTGCAGTGTACTCATTACTTTTTACATCAAAGGATTTGAGATACACACATTCTTGAGTGATGTGGTTTGATTTACCACAGATGGTGCGGCTCTTAGCAGGTACAATGACACTGGTTTTGTTGATATCATATGCTTTTAGATGAAAATAATCTTTTGTTAGATGATTCTTCTTTTCACAGAAATCACAAAATAAGTTTTTAACCTTTTCTCTCTTTTTCTTCTTCTCGGGCTCGTTTGCAACAGAGTTTTGAACCACTATTGGGATGTCCTTAAGAGGAATGACCCTTGCTTTTAGAGCTTTTACACCATCAGTGGTTGTGAAGTCCATTGGTTTGAAATTTTCAAGAATATCACACTCATCAGACCATGTGAGTTTAAATTGGTATTTCTCAATTTCCTCAAAAGTTGAGGACCCCACAGATCTTTCCAATGTGATTTTGTTACCAAGTTTGTCAGTTATCTTAACTTCTTGGCCATTCTTGTTGGTTGGTATGATCTCAACAGAACCAGCTTGATTTGCAGCATTGTTTTCAACTTGGTCATTTTTTCTAAACCCAATGCCAAATTTTACATTACTTTCAAGCTGTTTTCAAGCATGATCTCATAACCTTTACAGGATTCCACCCATTTCTCACAACTGATTTGGGTGGCTTCCAACTCCTTTTTGCAACCTTGATATTTTTCTATCATTGTTTGGAGTTGGTCCTTGGTTATGCTCTGCTCTTGTTTTAAGCTGCAAATCTCACTTTCTTTTTCATTCAACTTGTTTTTAAGTTCTTTTAAAGACTTTTCAAATTGAACTTCAGAAGTTAACAACCTATCCCTAAGGTTTTCATTCACCTCTTTGATGTTAGAAAATGCTATAATGCATTTGTCTGAACACAGATTTTTAAGAACCTGAGGTGATACCTTGGTTGCAGCCATCATTGCACAATCACATGGATGATCACTTTCTTCTTCAGCTCTCTCTTCCTTCTCACCTTCTTTCTTCTCTTCTTATTCTTCTTTAGACCAGGGGTCAGACAGTGGTTCCAACAGGGGTTTTGAACTTTCTCCCAACAGTACTTCCTCAGCAACAACAGTAACCACTGCTTCAGCTATTTTGTCCACTGTTTCAGCACTTGACTGTTCTTCTTCAGCTTCCAGCCCCTCCTGTATGGTCTCCAAAGCTACAAAAAAATATCATTACCAGAAGCAGTGCTTTGAGCATCCAGTGCAGATTTTTCATCTCATGTAAACTGCTCCAGTCAACCAGCCCTTGTGTGAAAAAGCTTTGTTGGTCTGGTTGAACCACTGTTGGTGCAATTTGTTGAGGTGCAACTTGTTGCACCTGAACATGTGGAGTAGGGGCTTGGACATACTGAATTTGGGGAACAGTGGTTTGAACATAATGCACAGGAACAGGGGTTGCAGGATGTGCATAGTGAGAGGTGTTAACATGGGCAGCAGGGGTATATTGGGCATAGTGCACAGTGCTTAGGTGGTTTTGTGGTCCAGGGTTTGAGCTGGGATGTGTTATAATTGGACCAGTGGTTTGACTCCTGCATTCCCTAGCAAAATGACCTAGCCTATTGCACTTGTAGCACTTGATCTTTGACTTATCCAACCCCACTTTTAGATTCCCATGTAACCCTGGGAATTTTCTCCCTGTCCTTTTGTAAAACTTGCTAGTTCTTACACTTAGCAATGCCAATTGATGCAAAATGTCCATTTCTTCAAGGTCAGTTGGATCAAAATGCTGTAAGTCATTGAGTTTAAAACACAGATTATCTGAGTTCTGGCTTTCTCCATTTGCAGTGAAGGCAAAATTGGATGAGTGAGGATCAGAGTTGAAGTTTGCACCAGCAGTTATGTCAATAAAATGATCATAACTCTGATCTTTGACTCTTCCTGACCCAAAAGAGTTGTGTTGCCAAATGAATAGTCATCTGCAACTTTGCCAGACTCTTGCAACTTCTTTTTCTGGTTTAACTCCCTTTCATAGGTCAGGAGTCTACCATGAAGTTGGGTCAGATCTTTAAACTCAACAGAATTTCTAGTCACAAAGCAATGGTGTCCCATTTATCAGGAAGTGATCTCAAAAACCTGCTATTAATGGTTGATTTTGGAAATTTAGTATTAATAAGTTTAAGTTCACTTATGAGACAGCTAAATCGCTCAAACTTCTGGGTTAATGTTTCACCCTTCATGTGACAAAAGGTTTCATACTGTTGGTTTAAAATTTCCCTGTTATTTTCAATAACTTCTTCAGTCCCCCCAAACTGTTCTTTCAATGCATCCCATAATTCCTTGGCACTGTTACAGTGTAACAGTCCAGCATAGATTTCAATGGGTAAAGTAGATGCAACAATGCTAAATGCCTTGGCATCCAGTTCAAATTTATGAAATCCAGTTCGGTATAGTTTTCAACTTTCTTAGGTTCATATTTCTTTGGATCCTCAGCACTCGACACCATTGGAACATGTGGTCCAAAGATAACCGACTTCCAATATCCGGTATTTGTTGAGCAAGGATGTGACCCATTCTTCTCTTCCAGATGTTGTACTCATTTCGCTTCAGCATGGGTGGTTTGAAGAGAGAACCGATGTTATTGTTAACATCTTGTGATTGTGACGTCATCCTGGTTGTTTTACAGGAACTGATTAATCAACTTTGATGGTGATTACACCTTACTCTGTTTTTCAATGAAACAAACAATTTAACAGTATCAACGATTATGAGCTGAACTATTTATGTCAAAATGATTGTTAGATCAAATTTGACTGTCCGGGATCTGATACCAATTATTAGGATCTGAGTTTCTTTTGATTGTGTTTTTGTTTGAGAATTAAGAAGATGAATGATTAATTGTAGCGGAAACTAAATGGAAACAAACTTTCACACACAATCAAATAGGAGAATTGCTTTCAACACACATGTTTTAACATTGAACCGAAAGATTAAATTTATTTCAATCTCCAATTACAACTTTGCATGCATGTATTACAAACTCCCCCTTAGCCTGAGCTCACAATGAATTGTTCGTGTAGGAAGACAAGTGATGAAAGATCTAATAGAACAGTACAGGGTATTGTTCTATTTAAAGTCACGAGCAAACCACTGAAGCATCTTGGCTGACGTCACCATGAAAGTGACATCTAACTTCCTAACAACCAGTAACTACTGATCTAATACAACTACTGCTATCAAACTACTGATTATATTACAATACAATAAGTAAACAAACTACTGCTTCTCATTCCACTGTTGTGACTCCAGCAGTACTTTATGTCTTCAGTAGTGCTTGACCCAGATCAGTAGATTGAGCATCAGTGTTAGTCTTCAATAGTCTTTATACTTAATCAGTTGTTGTGGGGCAGCAGTTGTTGTAAGTGAACAGTAGATAGAGGCCATAGGTTATTTAGCCACTTTCAAGGGGAGAGAATTGTACACAAACATCTGCTTATTCTGGATCCACTGCTCTGATCCAGTTTTGGCTTTAATCAACTGTTCTTTTGGTAGGGTTCAATCCCAACATTAGTGGTTTTGGAAGGTGTGGGTTTGGGTTGGCTAACCTTTCTGGTAGTCTTTCTTCTATTTAAAGTACCATGTTCTTCCTTAGCCATTAAAGCATTCTACTCTTTTTCAAATCTTTTGGACCCCTTTCGTTCCATTCTCTCTTTTCTATCTGTTTTTTGTTCAGCAAATAGGTTGAGAGTCACATCAACCTTCTTTGTACCATCTGGCCTTGGAATTTCTACAACAGCTTTAGCTTTTGGATCAGGCTCTAAGTGTAAACCTTCTTTTCCTTTCTTTCCTTTCTCCCCCTTTTTTCGCATCATCAGGGTTTTCTACATAGATAATTGTAGGAGGACAAGTACCAGTGGTTTGAAGTAAATGAGCTTTGATGGCTTTAATGTCAGCTTGAGTATCCTTATACCTTGCTTCCATCACTTTTCTGAACATTTGTAGCTGAATTTCATGCTGTTGATCAGCATATTTTATTTGTTGATGAAGCACATGTTGGAAAAGTTGCCATAGCTCAATTGTGGTTAGAGCATATAATGAAGCAGTGGATGGAGCCTTTTAAGATTGTAACAACTGTTGCAGCATATTTTTGACATCTTCCACAGATATTTCAATTTTGTCAACTCTCTCCGTCAATTCTCTGTATTTTAAACCATCACCCAAGTGAATGGGATCATCTGATTTCCCACTAGCAGTGGTTGTATCAGCACTTGGACCAGGAGAAGTCTCTAATGGTTCATCCACTGATGCCCCTTTTTCTTGGTACTGGGGACTTCCCTCTACATTAGCCATCTTATTTAACACACCAACGGGTAAGTGAAACACACCAGTGGATAATTTGACAGAATCAGCAGTGGTTTCCTTCAAGGGAGGCTTACTGATGAAACTACTGTCCAGGTTTAAATCAGTGGATTTAACACATGTAGTAGCTGCTCCACTTGAACTACCACCAAGAGTTACTTGTAACTCTAGGGGTGTAACCTCCTCAACTATTGATGGGTTAGCAAAGGTAGAGGAATCAGACTCAGTCACTTGTTGGAGTATATTCTCAGTAATGGGTGGTTGAGAAGAACTGTTTAGTGTCTGATCCATATCCAATGCATTCAACAGAGGTATAATGGATGGTGGGATTTGTGAAGTGAGGATAGGTGTTGAAAGAGAATTTGCCATGGGGTCAGGGCTGTGGAAGATGGATTCAAGTGGATCCAGAGCTTCATAATATGGTGTCCCTGTGTATACAATCTGATCCTTTTGTGAGGATGCAGGAGGAGTTTCAAGCTCAGGTTGAGATCTTTCTACCATCTGCTGTGAGGAAGTAGCAGCAGTGGTTATTGGTGACTTTTGTGTTGTCACAGGAATTACTTCTGGGATCTCATCTTCCAGAAGGTCCTTTTTCGATGGGTTGGAGGGCTTTTTGGATTTTTTTGGCTTTTTGGTGATTTTTGGTGGGGGTTGCACAGCAGTGGTTGTGCTGCTGTGGTCACCATGAGCAGTGGGCTCAACAGCAGAAACCTGAGGAGCAGATGTGGACTCATCCAAAGTTTGCTCAGGTTCCTCTGTTTGTGTTCTCAAATCTTTTGACTCTGATAGTCTTTTAAAAGTTTCAGAAGAAAGGCTGTTAATTTGACAAGAAGCACCTTGGATAAGCACATGTGCACTATCCTTTGGGATTTTCTTTTGTAAATAATAACTCAAAAATCTTGGAAACAGCAAAAATGGTTTCTTCTTTTCTTTTATATTATTAACATTTTTAACCATATCATTGAAAATCTCTTGGGAGTAATTAAAATCAACTTTTGCCATGATAGAATATCCCAAGTATTGGATTTTCAATGGTATTTCATTGAAAGTTGTTGTTTTATTTGAAACACACATAAGTAGGGTATGGAATAAAAATTTCATGGGAGGTGGAAAATTTCCCTTTTGCAGGGTAGCTTTCTCCATTTGTCCAACATACCCTCTTTCAATTAAATCAGTTTGATACTCATCTTTGGGAAAAGAATTTTTACCTTGAAGATCATTCATGTCAAAAACCTTAGATATGGTTTGTGGTGTAATGGCAACCTGAATATCACTCACTTTCGAAGTAATAGCCCAAGACTTTTTGTCTTGAAATTCTAATTTAGCATTTTTCTAGAAATCCCTAAGGGTTTCTTGATAGATGGGTGCGTTGGAAGTCAGCAAAGTTTTGTACTTTGAAGAAGAAAGAGCATCAATGATTGAATGAAAATATGTATTGTTATCTGATTTCTCAAATGTACACAGATAATTGTGAGGATTTTTGAGATTGAGAGCCATGATGAGTTTCGAGTTGGAGAAGAAGATGAATGGAAGAGATGGAAAGCGCTTTTGAAAGGAATTTTGAATTTGATTCGGCAGTGAAAACGTTGTTTGGGGGTTTAGTCAGGGTTTTGTAAGGGGGAAAAGTGAATGCTGATGTGGCAGCAGTTACAAAGATCGGACGGCTAAGATCTGACCACGTGACAACCTCTGATGGAAATGGATGACAGTTGTTTAGGAAACCACTGATGGGCAATATCGGTGGATGTTATCAATAAAATGTGAGCAGTGGGTGATTTTCACTATTAGTGGATAGCCAACAGTGATTGAAACACTGATGTTTGGTCAATCAGTGGTCAACATGAGAATGAAAGAATAGAGGTTGTCTTTCAGCAGTGGATAACTTTTACCAATCAGATGTTTGAAGTAAAACAGTGGTTGCAACAGACTTTTAAGGATTAATGAAAATTTTCATTTTTAACTATTTTTAAGGATGGGTTTTTGATTTTTCTGAAAACATTTTAATGCTTTATTCATAGAAAAATAGGATTTTGCCAGTTATTCCATGTTCAGCATGCCAATCCTAGAGATCAAACTTTCAAAGGCGGATGTGTCTAATGCTTTTGTTAGCATATCTGCCAGCTGATTTTTAGTTGGAACATGATGCAGAGAAATCAAACATTTTTCATAGCAATCCCTCACAAAATGATGTCTGATGTCAATGTGCTTGGTGGTTGAATGTGAAACTGGATTTTTGATGATATTTTCTGGTGCTTGACTATCCAACATGAGTGGTGTTTTCAAAGCAGTGATACCAAATCCCGCAGTTGGTTATGAAGCCATAACAGTTGGGTTGTGCAGCTTGCAGCAGCTATATACTCTGCCTCAGCAGTGGATGTTGAAACAGCTGCTTGCTTTTGTAACATTTGGGCTAGAGACCAAGAAAGAACCGTAGTTCACCCATTGCACTCATTTCAAACTCAGCTTTCATGAGTTGTCTAAACTCTTCACACATTTTAGAACATGTGGTACCAAAAATGATGCCATCCACAAAAATCTGGACAATCATCACATCTTTCCCTCTCTATTTTAAAAACAAGGTTTTATCAATTTTTCCTCTTGTGAAACCAATAGAGAGTAGAAAGGTGGATAGAGTTTCATACCAGGCTCTAGGTGCTTATTTCTGTAGGATCGTTTTCTGACCCGAACGAGTCGATCAGAAGAGTTTATGCTCAATACGAGAGGCGAAAACAAATGTATCAAGTTCAATTCAGCTAGATATACACTTTAAACTATCTTTTGATTGATTTGACAAAGATTTACAGTGAGTAGACACTTCGGCAACAGTTCGGTACTGAAACCGGAAAGTTACAAGTGACAAGGCATCAAAGGTATTTATAGGAGAGCTAATTTCGCATGGACCAGCCCAAACGAAATTAGTTTCATGCGAAATCTAATTTTGTACGAAATTACCTTCTAATTTCGTATGAAATTACCTATGTGTAATTTCATGCGAAATACCTACAAACACACTTTTTCTCGTTTTGCGTGCCCTGATCTATCTAATACAATACAAGACTCGATACAAGACGAAGTCGACAGACATATGCACCAACAGACTCCCCCTTGGATGTTGACGAAGTCTTCGGTGTCGAGTCTTCAATCTACAGTCTTTATCAGTCTCCTCGACTTCTCCCGAAATATCTAACAATGTAAAGAATCCTCAATCTTCTTTCTCTTATCTTCTCTCTCTTCCAGAATCTCAACCTGGCTCTGTGCTCTTCTTGATCTTCAGCACCAGCAATTTGCGTGATCTTCAGGATCTGAATCTGGCTCTACTATCTTCAGACTCCCCTTTGCTAGCAGACTCCCCCTTGAATTGTGCTGGGATCGTAATCTTGCTTTCACAGGTTCAAGATCAAGACCTGGCTTACCTGCACAATCTCTACCTCACAATAAATTTCACAAATTTAAAGTTTGACAAATTTAAACATCATTTTCAGGTATTAATCAAATCAATAAATGATTTTACAATTTTAATCTATGATGAACCACTTGTATGAATAGAATGATTTATCATTAAAAAAAACTTCTAATGACCACTTATGGACAAGATATTCAAATCTTTTTCTCAATTTAAACAAACTCTCCCAAACCTGTTCATCATGTTTAGCACTCGAAATTTTGAAAATCAGCTCTCCAATCATCAGTTGTCAAAAATCTTTTTGAATTTTCAAAATATTATGCTAAAACACACTAAAATCTTTTTGAATTTTTGATATTAACGAAAAACAGTAAAGAAATATTTACAGACAATATTTTTGTGAGTATGTGTAAGAGGATGATATCAGTTTTTGAGACAAATCACCAACACCGTTAAGCTTTATACATTTTCAGTTTTAAACGATTCACTTAGATTACTGTAACACCTGTGCCACTCCAACCATCAAACAAATGCCAAACCAATGAAATATAGTATTTCATACTTGGGATTTGTAAAAATATGTGTATCGTTTACACATATCAATTCTTGTTCGATTTCAAGATTTAAATCGCTTTCTGGAGGGTTATACGCGCTCTGATGAGTAGATATAACCAGTTTAATCCAACGAACACTCCGGAATAGTGAAATAGGCTTAACATACCTTAAATAACCTTTACATAACTTAGATATAAGTTTTGAAAGGTTTGGTGTGGTGAAATCAAAGTTTAATCGCTTACAGGGACTAAAGTTGACAAACTGCGAAAGTATGCCAATTTGAACTGTAACAGACCTTCCGGAACATGACCATAAGTTAAACATACCATAAATATCCTTTACATAGCTTAGAAATAGGCTTTGAGGTGTTCGGTATGCTAAAATAAACTTTTGTGTCATTCAGGGACTAAAAGCGTCAAAAAGTGCACAAGTTTGCATTTTCGCACATAACTTACGTTCTGAATACATCCGGACATCCAAAAATTTATGTAAGCATGACTACATTATATTTTATGGTTCGCCTTAAGAAAAATCCATTCGTCGCGTCATTTGGATCGTTTTTCGCGCTTGTGCGCATTCCGTCGTAATTAAGCGAACATCGCGTTCGTACGGCCAAACGAACCGACATCCGAGATATTTTTGAACACATTTTAAGTTCCCTATACTTTAACTTCATTTTAGAGCTTTGAAATGGGGTTAACGGGCCTTAAACGTGTCGAAAACGGGCTGAATGCATGACAGGGACCAAAAGTGTAAATCTGCCAAACTTAAGCCTAGCGGTGCGCTACACTTTTAGCGTAGCGGTGCGCTAGGGGTCTGCAGACCAGATGCAATGTACTTAACAGCCTGTTTTCAGCTGGATTAACCACAACCACACATTCCTAATTATCTAGTCATCTGATAAGGATGGATTTCCAGCCACCATAAGGTTCCGACAAGTGTACGGGTTGGATTCATGGCACGTTTTCCATGGAACGATCCTAACGGTTCGGGTATTCCTATAAATACCCAACCCACACAACCTCATTTTGCACTAGAATTCTGAATTGAGAACCTCTAAGTTGAAACCATTGTTTCATACCTGAGATTCTTGAATCGGGATTAGCATTCGGGGACCCTTCGTAAGTATTCTTTCGTTCTTTTCCTTATTTTATTGCTTTTCGAGTCCGAAAGTCAAACTTTGTTTGACTTTCAGCGTTGACCAGTAATGGTCAATGGGAAGTTCGTTTGAACTTCGCAACGTGAGTGTAATCACGTTGGTTATAGTCCCTTGGGACTATGCCTACTGATTACCACGTTGTCTAGGGTCGTAGGGTAAGCGATCTGATAAATCGCTTATACCTTCGAACCTGACCCAGTTTGGTCGATCATTAGGATCCGACCAAATACATTAGGTGACCCTAGTATAGGGCATAACCTTCCGAGGTTATACCATATGGTCACATCGTTTAAGTAGTTGTATGATAGGTAGTTTATATGCCTTAGGTAAATTACCAGAATACCCTTTTCATGTATAATTGGTAATTAAGCATATGTAACCTAAACTTTTGTCACATAACTGATTTTGTAACATTTTTAGGCATATAACACTTGTCATAGGACTAGTTAGGCGATCCGAACGCGTTTCACGCGAACGACGCGTTAAAGTAGCATAAGCTACCTAAACGGGTCGTAATGGGTCGTAGGCAGTTATGTTAGGTTTCATTTAGTATGTAGGCTTTGATTAACCATATCACATGAGTTCCTACACTCATTTGGTTTACAAACCCTCATGCTACCCAGTCTTCCGATTTAGGTCCGGTTTATAAATGTAGTTACCTATATTAGGAGCCGTTTGATTCCGAGATCTCTAGCACTGCTTGGTGGTTATCTTTAGACAACTGAGCAATCTCAAGTGAGTACATAGACCCCTCTTTTACTGTTTTCCAAACTATTTTGGGGTGGAACACATGTGCCTACTTGTTACTTTCATGCTTTCCTGTTTTAACATCATATACTGCTATGTTCGTTAGTACATTATAGTACATGATTTTATGACATTTCATGCTAGGTGTGCCCAATTGTGTGCATTACTTAGTACATCGTTTTACATGACATTTTGACATAGACATTCGACATAGACATTTCGGCATAGACATTTTAACATGATTGACATTTGATCATGCATTTCCCACAAAACATAACTTTGATTTAAACCAAGTTTTACTTCAATACTTTGTTTTGTGCATATGGTTTAGTTGAGACATTTCACTTGCCATACATGACATTTTGACATAGACATTTGACATGGATATTTGACATAGACATTTGACATGGATATTTGACATAGACATTTTGATATGATTTACATCTTGACATGAACACTTTGACATATTACCCAATACATTTGACAATTGATTTAAACATAGACTTCTTACATTGGTTAGTTTGGTTTGATTAAGTGATTAAGTAACGATGCGTGTGTAATATGATACAAGCATGGTGGATACGCCGCTGGTACTTCCTATATATAAGTGTTTGTATGGTATTACATATCATAGCGTTATTTGAATCATTTCAGTTTGAGACATATAACATTTTATACAAATAACATACTTTTCACAAGACATTGTTTTACAAACAACTTATCTTATACAAATCCATTTTACTATGGTTATTCATTTAACCATACATTATTCACTTATTTATACATATCATCTGAACTCATTGTTTTTCAAACGATTTACAAAACAAAACAAAGCAAATAACAAGGTTCATGACTAAACATTTTCTCAAACATAAGTCATGGAACCTATTTTCACAAAACCTATGTATCTCACAGGCATTTTTATGCTGACGTACCTATTTTCACATGTGTTTTTCAGGAACTGTTGCATAAGATGATCAAGATACACATAGGCAGACTTGGGCTTTAGTGACAATAAAAGATACAAGACTAGTTAATTATGTTGTATTTTCTTGTTTGTTAAGACATTGTAACACTTTTAATCTATAAAACGAAACTTTAATTGCCATGGATTTGACACAATTAATTCTGTTACAACACTCCCCGATGTTTCCGCCACGTTTTGTATGTTCCACGTGGTCGGGGTGTGACAGAAAAGATGGTATCAGAGCCAATGGTTATAGGGAATTAGGTTATTAGTAATGCTTTGACCTAGTCTGTAACTTTCTTAGGACCCTAACGCGAGTTTACTTGCGTTTAGTCATAAAACAATACCGTCACCTATCCTTAGGCGACGACCACAACAAGAACATAAATTTCAAAACCGCTTTGAAAACTAATCATCTGTTCTAGGATGATTGATTACTAGGTTTTGAACCCTCTATTGTAAGGTTTTGAACCCTCTGTTATACGGTTTTGAACCCCTTTGAGTTTTCAAAACTTTCGTCAAGGTTTTGGGTTTTTAATAATGTGAACACGTGCAAACTGGAAGGGTGAATGCCTGTATTCTGGGTTTTCTGTCTAGGCAAGCACTTCGTATACATCTCATCAGACGCGAGACCAGTTGTGCTTACCTGGGAATTCTTGGGATGAGTGTTCACTTATAGGCGAGCATGTCTTCGCGATACATTATTTTTGACCTAATTACTTTGATTAATCACCGAGGTCGTTTGTTGCTTTGTAGTAACAAACAAATGACCACAATCCTTGCTTTCATCAGATTTGTTTCATCTCATTCATTTCGTCTAATTCTCTCACTCGTTTCTTTTCATGTTCTCCTCTTTTAGAATGCCTCCACGACGCGAAAATCCGGTATCTGTTGACAAGCTGGCAGCTGTCATTACACAGCAAATGACTGCTGCAATCCCGATCATCGTTGCCCAATGTCACCAAGCTATCAACAACAATAATGCCCCATGCAACTTCAAGACGTTCAACTCGGCTAAGCCATCAAAGTTTTCTGGGTCTCAAGGAGCGACTGCACTTCTGCAATGGTTCGAGAGTCTAGAGAGCACCTTCAGGCATGTTCAATGTCCAAACGAGCGAAAGGTAGATTTTGCATCTAGTGTCTTTGAGAAACGAGCTTTGACATGGTGGAACGGTGTGGTGAGAGATAGGGGTGCCGTAGAGGCACTGGCGCAAACATGGGAAGAACTTCAAGCACTGATGATGAAGGAATTCTGTCCTCGTCACGAGATCAGGGCATTGGAAAGGGAATTCGACGACCTTAAGCAAGACAGCGGCGAACATCGAGCATACACTGATCGATATGAGGAGCTGAGCCTGTTGTGTCCTACCATGGTCACGCCTTTGGATAAGGCAATCGAAAAATACATTGATGGTCTCCCTGACTCAGTTCAAGACATTGTTACTGGTAGTAACCCCACTACGGTTAGGCAGGCCATTGAGTTATCTGCAACCCTGACTGAATCTCAGATCAGGAAACGTAAGCTTTTCCGAAAGGGTGACAAGAAACCGATCGAGGAATCAAAGACCATGGATGAACAGACTGGATCCCTTGAGCGGTCAAAGAAGCAAAAGGCTTCTCAGAACTTCGCCATGGTCGCTCACAATGATCAAGCCGCCCCCAACCAACCAGCTAAACCCCATGCTAGGAAACCATACAATGGAACTTCACCTTTGTGCAACCAATGTAACCTTTATCATCATGTTAATGTGAAGTGCCGCGAATGCCAAATTTGTGGACGTAAAGGTCATACAGCAAAAATTTGCGTAGCAGCAGTTGCACCAAATCAAGCTAACATTAAAACTGCTCGAGCTCGCTTTCCACCAGGTTCTTGCTACAAGTGTGGCGAGATGGGACATTTCCGAAGAAATTGCCCAAAGCGTGCTAATGCTAATCCAGCACAGAGATGAGCATCTGACCGACTAGAAGACAACACTCTTTAGAAATAATCACATCTTATGTATTATTTTCTTTTGTTGTCAAGGTCCATGAAACAGTTGTTATCATTGTTAATAAATAAATCTTTTTATTTATATTGCAATGTATTTATGTGGTTGTATGCATAAACAACATATCCCCTACAATACCGACAATCAAGGAATCATATTCCTTGAAAAGCAAACTACCCCCAAAATTCTTCCATTTTACAATCTCTTGCGTTTTTCACAAGAATCCTAAGTACCCGTCTCTTTCAAAGAAACGAAGTACAAGGTGCAAGTTATAATTCCGTACGAATACCCCAAGTACCACTATAAATTTTTAATAGGGTACCCAAGGGTATTTCCGTATGTCCTAAATTATTGTGTACCTTAATTCGAATATTGCGTTTTCCTGAAAACGAAAATCGAATTTTTGGTAGATCATCCTATCTTCATGGATGGGTTCTTGAAATGATTAAAGTGCCAAATGAAATCCACGAAATGGATTCCTGGTGTGCTTTAAGTATCCGTGTCCAAAGATAACAAATTAATAAACAAGTTAAACAACTATGTGATTATGTGCTTATGTGTTTCCTTTTATGTTTTTGTGTAATCCAAGTTTTTGTTATCCAAATCCTCGAAGAATCTTCCATATCTTTGTATAAGGAATTCGTAGTAGGATATCCAAAGGTACTATATTAAATCCTCAATGGGCTTTTACGTGATAGTAAAGATCCTTGGATTATATTGTACTATTCCATAATTAGACCCCTGAGTGGTCTAGGTAATCAGATGGATCCAAAAAAAAAAAAATCTGGTTAGGGATATCATGTGATGATATAGCTGAAAGGACTCCTTGGTGGCCTAATTAAAAGGATCGTTTGTATATCTAATTAAAAGGACCCTATGGTAGTCTAGTCACGCTCATCACAGGTTTGATTTTCCTCCCCTCCACATTACAAGCAAATTGTGCGGACTATGCAAGGAATTGCGTAGTTATGGATGCATACATAATTATGGAATTCAGTGCACGGAAACCACAGCTAGTTTGGTCATGTGTCTGAAGAATGACTCTTTTCGTTCATTTTTGGTTTCTGAAGAAACGGTGAAAAATGACTCTTGTCGTTCATTTTTGGTTTCTGAAGAAATGGTGAAAAATGACTCTTGTCGTTCATTTTTGGTTTCTGAAGGAATGGTGAAAAATGACTCTTGTCGTTCATTTTTGGTTTCTGAAGAAATGGTGAAAAATGACTCTTGTCGTTCATTTTTGGTTTCTGAAGGAATGGTGAAAAATGACTCTTGTCGTTCATTTTTGGTTTCTGAAGGAATGGTGAAAAATGACTCTTGTCGTTCATTTTTGGTTTCTGAAGGAATGGTGAAAAATGACTCTTGTCGTTCATTTTTGGTTTCTGAAGGAATGGTGAAAAATGACTCTTGTCGTTCATTTTTGGTTTCTGAAGAAATGGTGAAAAATGACTCCTTTCGTTCATTTTTGTTTCTGAAGAAATGGTGAAAAATAACTCCGTTCATTTCTTTTCAATTCTGAAAAATGTCCGTTAAAGAGAAATAACAGGATTATGCCTTGCTTATCTTTGATGGTTACTTCACACAAAGTCACAGATAGACTCCTACGAATTAATTTCGGGACGAAATTTCCTAAAGTAGGGGAGACTGTAACACCTGTGCCACTCCAACCATCAAACAAATGCCAAACCAATGAAATATAGTATTTCATACTTGGGATTTGTAAAAATATGTGTATCGTTTACACATATCAATTCTTGTTCGATTTCAAGATTTAAATCGCTTTCTGGAGGGTTATACGCGCTCTGATGAGTAGATATAACCAGTTTAATCCAACGAACACTCCGGAATAGTGAAATAGGCTTAACATACCTTAAATAACCTTTACATAACTTAGATATAAGTTTTGAAAGGTTTGGTGTGGTGAAATCAAAGTTTAATCGCTTACAGGGACTAAAGTTGACAAACTGCGAAAGTATGCCAATTTGAACTGTAACAGACCTTCCAGAACATGACCATAAGTTAAACATACCATAAATATCCTTTACATAGCTTAGAAATAGGCTTTGAGGTGTTCGGTATGCTAAAATAAACTTTTGTGTCATTCAGGGACTAAAAGCGTCAAAAAGTGCACAAGTTTGCATTTTCGCACATAACTTACGTTCTGAATACATCCGGACATCCAAAAATTTATGTAAGCATGACTACATTATATTTTATGGTTCGCCTTAAGAAAAATCCATTCGTCGCGTCATTTGGATCGTTTTTCGCGCTTGTGCGCATTCCGTCGTAATTAAGCGAACATCGCGTTCGTACGGCCAAACGAACCGACATCCGAGATATTTTTGAACACATTTTAAGTTCCCTATACTTTAACTTCATTTTAGAGCTTTGAAATGGGGTTAACGGGCCTTAAACGTGTCGAAAACGGGCTGAATGCATGACAGGGACCAAAAGTGTAAATCTGCCAAACTTAAGCCTAGCGGTGCGCTACACTTTTAGCGTAGCGGTGCGCTAGGGGTCTGCAGACCAGATGCAATGTACTTAACAGCCTGTTTTCAGCTGGATTAACCACAACCACACATTCCTAATTATCTAGTCATCTGATAAGGATGGATTTCCAGCCACCATAAGGTTCCGACAAGTGTACGGGTTGGATTCATGGCACGTTTTCCATGGAACGATCCTAACGGTTCGGGTATTCCTATAAATACCCAACCCACACAACCTCATTTTGCACTAGAATTCTGAATTGAGAACCTCTAAGTTGAAACCATTGTTTCATACCTGAGATTCTTGAATCGGGATTAGCATTCGGGGACCCTTCGTAAGTATTCTTTCGTTCTTTTCCTTATTTTATTGCTTTTCGAGTCCGAAAGTCAAACTTTGTTTGACTTTCAGCGTTGACCAGTAATGGTCAATGGGAAGTTCGTTTGAACTTCGCAACGTGAGTGTAATCACGTTGGTTATAGTCCCTTGGGACTATGCCTACTGATTACCACGTTGTCTAGGGTCGTAGGGTAAGCGATCTGATAAATCGCTTATACCTTCGAACCTGACCCAGTTTGGTCGATCATTAGGATCCGACCAAATACATTAGGTGACCCTAGTATAGGGCATAACCTTCCGAGGTTATACCATATGGTCACATCGTTTAAGTAGTTGTATGATAGGTAGTTTATATGCCTTAGGTAAATTACCAGAATACCCTTTTCATGTATAATTGGTAATTAAGCATATGTAACCTAAACTTTTGTCACATAACTGATTTTGTAACATTTTTAGGCATATAACACTTGTCATAGGACTAGTTAGGCGATCCGAACGCGTTTCACGCGAACGACGCGTTAAAGTAGCATAAGCTACCTAAACGGGTCGTAATGGGTCGTAGGCAGTTATGTTAGGTTTCATTTAGTATGTAGGCTTTGATTAACCATATCACATGAGTTCCTACACTCATTTGGTTTACAAACCCTCATGCTACCCAGTCTTCCGATTTAGGTCCGGTTTATAAATGTAGTTACCTATATTAGGTGCCGTTTGATTCCGAGATCTCTAGCACTGCTTGGTGGTTATCTTTAGACAACTGAGCAATCTCAAGTGAGTACATAGACCCCTCTTTTACTGTTTTCCAAACTATTTTGGGGTGGAACACATGTGCCTACTTGTTACTTTCATGCTTTCCTGTTTTAACATCATATACTGCTATGTTCGTTAGTACATTATAGTACATGATTTTATGACATTTCATGCTAGGTGTGCCCAATTGTGTGCATTACTTAGTACATCGTTTTACATGACATTTTGACATAGACATTCGACATAGACATTTCGGCATAGACATTTTAACATGATTGACATTTGATCATGCATTTCCCACAAAACATAACTTTGATTTAAACCAAGTTTTACTTCAATACTTTGTTTTGTGCATATGGTTTAGTTGAGACATTTCACTTGCCATACATGACATTTTGACATAGACATTTGACATGGATATTTGACATAGACATTTGACATGGATATTTGACATAGACATTTTGATATGATTTACATCTTGACATGAACACTTTGACATATTACCCAATATATTTGACAATTGATTTAAACATAGACTTCTTACATTGGTTAGTTTGGTTTGATTAAGTGATTAAGTAACGATGCATGTGTAATATGATACAAGCATGGTGGATACGCCGCTGGTACTTCCTATATATAAGTGTTTGTATGGTATTACATATCATAGCGTTATTTGAATCATTTCAGTTTGAGACATATAACATTTTATACAAATAACATACTTTTCACAAGACATTGTTTTACAAACAACTTATCTTATACAAATCCATTTTACTATGGTTATTCATTTAACCATACATTATTCACTTATTTATACATATCATCTGAACTCATTGTTTTTCAAACGATTTACAAAACAAAGCAAATAATAAGGTTCATGACTAAACATTTTCTCAAACATAAGTCATGGAACCTATTTTCACAAAACCTATGTATCTCACAGGCATTTTTATGCTGACGTACCTATTTTCACATGTGTTTTTCAGGAACTGTTGCATAAGATGATCAAGATACACATAGGCAGACTTGGGCTTTAGTGACAATAAAAGATACAAGACTAGTTAATTATGTTGTATTTTCTTGTTTGTTAAGACATTGTAACACTTTTAATCTATAAAACGAAACTTTAATTGCCATGGATTTGACACAATTAATTATGTTACAACACTCCCCGATGTTTCCGCCACGTTTTGTATGTTCCACGTGGTCGGGGTGTGACAATTGGCAGTATATTGATCCACTTAAATTCTCACACAAAGTTCAACTGTTTCGAGATACGGATTTAGTTTTTAGAGACTTAAACTTATACGCGTGTCCCACCTCAGAATATACTCTCGTATCCAGATCCCAATATTCAGTCTTACAGGTGAGTATACCTAGATGATATCTGTAAAGGGTTAAATGCGAGGGCCATGAGAGCTCAGGCTATTGCTTCCGCAAAATCAGAGAGATGATGGCATCGACTTTTGGTGTGTTCCCTTTAGAGAATCTTTTCTTCAACAGCACATGATTAGCATTTTTCAATGTTTCCTCATTTTTTATGCTGAGGGGAGTGCTATATTTCAAGCAAGCGAAAAGTATTATACGGGGACTAGGCCATTGCTTCCGCAAAATCAGAAGTCCCAGGATAATACCCCAGATATCACTGAGTATAAAGACCTAGTATCTCAGAAAGAGGGACCTTTCAAACAAGATTTCGGGGGTTACCCATATATCCGAGAGATGTTCCCCACGATATAAGTAAGTTTGAAATTTAGGTTTATATCTCGACACAATCTACTAAATGTGCAAAAACCTACTGGCACATCATCAGTGAGACCGTTTATCACATTTTTAACTTCCCAATTCTTTAGCATGCTGTGATAGTCCACTGATGTACTATCATTTCCTCTTTTTTACAACAAAACTCATTTTTCATTTTATCATGTTTTTGCCTTTTTCAAATTTTCAAATGTTTTTGGATTTTCTGAAATTCTTACTCCCCCTAAAATGCAAAAGCATTTAAAAGAAATTTGAAAACAAACTGTACAAATAAAGTGACAACTGTTGTGAATTGCTTCAATTCGCCATCCACTTGGCATAAAAAATCAGAACTCCCCCTGACAACAAACTATTTTCCCATTATGATTTCAAAACACTTAAGTTTGTTTTAATCAAATGGTTTTTCCGGAAAATTAGTTTTGTTAATTTCATAAAACCACTTGTAGGTTAGGGGATCAATTCATCACTTTGTTCTTTCATCTTCAACCTTTTGAAAAATATAACAGTTTTAAAATCAATCAACAAATACCACTTGTAGAAAATCAAGTACAACTTAATGTCCCTGATTTACCACTTGTAAGTTGAAATATCACCGAAGTGAATTTCTCAAGAAAGATGCCGATTCCTGCTCCACGATTACCAACTTGGGAGCTCCGGCAAGTCCTGGTTTTCAATCATAATAGGTTCCATCCCAGTCACAAACCTGGGATGACCCATCTTTACCTGGTTTCTTCGTTTTCTTCTCATAAAATTCTTTTACCCCTTTAACCTTCCCATCAACCATTTTTCCAAAAATACTTTGAACTGTGAGGTTAAAGGCTTTTTCAATATCAAATTCTTTCTTTTCAGAGAAAAATTGATTTGAAATCTCAATTTTCCCAACTTTTTGTTTAAAATTCTCAGCCCTCAATGTTGGAAAATTGACATCATCCATTGGCGGTACTGATGTTTCCAATTTTAACTCAACACGTGGCTCCTCTGACTTTGTGGAATCAGATTCATCGCCTGAAAATAGCTCCTCTGATTTTGACGAATCAGAATCATTGTTAGGACTATCATCAGATTTCTTAATGACCCACTTTTGGTTGTCAAGATTTGCTTTTCTCTTGTAAAACCTTTTTGAACATTCACCAACCTCAAATTTTGAATTTTTGAAAACTTCGAATTGTGTAGTTAGTGGTTCATTCTCAACCATCTTTTCTTTCTGTTTAAGAGAAACTCCCTGTTTTGGTTGGATCGCCTTTGGACAATTCCTGGCAATATGACCAACTGTTTTGCATTGAAAACAGGTTCTTGTCTCCTTTTTCTGTTGAGCATCATTTTTCTCCATTTCCTCTTGCTTCTTCGCAAGGAATTCTTTGTTTGTCTGTTTTCTGAACAATTGCTCCTTTTCTTCTTTAGATGAAATTCCTGAAACAAAAACAGTTTTTGGTTTATAAGTTTTTTCATTTTTATGATTTTTTGGTGGAATAAATCCAAGACCTTTTCTTTTGAAATTACCATTATGGTTTGGTTTCTTTTGAAAACCTGAACCAGAACAGTAACTTTTTTTCTTGTTTAACCTTTGTTTATCTCTTGAGGTGTACTTTTTAGGTTTTACAGAAAGATTCACATCTTTTATTTCAAAATATTAATTTCTGTTAGTTTGAAAACCTTTTTTATCATTTCAGTTTTAACACCTCTTATTGCTAATTCTTCATCAGAATATAATTTGTCAGAATCATTCAAAGTATAAGCTACTTTAAATGTTTCATCATTCAAATTAGATTTTGACAACAGAAACTCATTATTGTAAACCCGTTTGTCATTTTTGACTTTTGGACTTGACTTTTTAGACTTTGACTCTGAATTTGACTCCAACTTTGACTCCTCGGTTTCATCGTTATCCAACACCTGATCGACCACTTTCTTTAATAGTTTGGACTCATGATCAGTGTCAGACGATGTGAAAGTGACATCGATGTTGTCTGGCAAATTTTCTAAAGACTCAGACTCCCACTGTAAGTTGGTAGCCTTTTTTACTCTTTCTGAATTTGGATTTCGTGGAGAATATCCATTTTCAAGCGGAGGCGGACACTTTGTATAACTGGCACCTTGTTTCTTACCAGAAATCTTCATTTCAATATCCTTCTTCTTTTCAGAACTCTTGTCTTCAGATACTTCCTCTTCATCAAATGCCTTCATGCCTTCAACGGTTGGATAAATCCTGTCAATAACATAAGAAGTACATGAGTAACTTTTTAACAACCTATTTACTCTCTCTGTTTCAATCCTTTGGGTTTCCAATTTCTGTTCAAGCACAACACATTTCACAATATAATTGTTGACAACTGTCTTCTTTGTCATGAAAGCTCCTTGAAGTGTCTTCATTGTTGTTGCTTGTTCACTGCTTGTTTGATTATACAGATTCATTGACTTGTTAAGGACATCATAGGATTCTTTCAATCTGTTCATGTTGTGAATCAAAATACTGTTTTGCTTTTTCACTGCTTCACAATTCTCACATTTTACCTGAATCTTTTGTGCATCAGCTTCTGTATCAACTTTAAAAACTGGAACTTCTTTTACTTTTCTTTTGATCACAGGAGCTTCTTCATCATCACTGCTGACTTGTTTCTTATCTTTCTTCTTTTTCTTTTTAACTTTTCCATCATCACTGTCACTCTCTTCCATCCTTCTTAAGTGCTCTTCCATTCTCCTTGCATAATAATCATCATCATTATCACTGTCTTCGGCAACTCGAGCAATAAAAGCTTTGTGATTTGGAGTTTTGTTAGGATCATAGTCATCCCAACTGAAATTTTTCCAGCTAAAACCTTCTGATAGTCTTTCATCATATTGATCTATCAAACATGCTTTGCTATCAGTTGAAATATATTTATCCCAACTGGATCCTTTTGTTGACTTTTAATCATCTTGACTCACCATGCAAGCTCTCTTTGATGATTCTTCAATCTCCTTCATGGCATGAGCAGTTTGTGGTTGTTGTTCATGTGGTTGTTGATGTGGTTGTTGATAAATTACTTTCCGATAGTAATCATTATTGTTGAACGGATTTTGAGCTCCACTTGCTTTGCGATTTGTGCACTCTCTCTTGAAGTGTCCTTTTTCCCTGCAATGAAAACAAGTAACTTTAGATTTATCAAAACCTAAAGTAGAAACATTTGCATCACGAAAATCATCTCTTCCCGTAATTTGTTTAAACTTTTCGGCTCTTCTCAAAACACTCGCCAAACACCACTTTATATCCATCAATTCCATCTCCTCAGCATCAATCTGATCGTAATCCTCTTTTGTCAACATTGGATTCCCGATCCGTCCTGTGACTAAGCTCCCATATGACTCTAATACAGTTACCAACAAAGACATGCGACTTTTTGCAACTTCTTCTGAGTAATCTTGATCATTTTCAAGATTTAATGCAATGTTGCATTTAATAACTTTGCCATTCTTTGTTGTTGATAAGTTCGGATTAAATGATGAATATGAAGAAAAACTTGTTTTGCTGTTTGATCCTTTAGATGATCCTCCAGACGAACTCTTAGCATTGAATGCAGTTTCAACCTTTGGTGACATATTAGTCTTTTCACTAATACCTCCTTTGTAATAAAGACCGATATCTTGTTCTCCATCAAAATCTTTCATTCTTGAAATCTTTCTTTGTTCCATTTCCTGAGCTTCAAGTTTTTCAATGAACTTATTCAGTGTTAAGTTTCCAAAATCCTTTTTATTTCTCAACATCATTAGATATGTGCGTGATGTGTGTAAAATGCAACATATAAATTACATCAAATAAGGCATAAAACTAACCCTTTTTAAGTACTAATATTGGAAAAAGAGTGTTTTTGTCTTCCTTTTGTATTTTCAGGATTAAATGAGCTCAAAAACGCAAAAGAAGCAAAAAGACAGCTAATTCCAACATAAATACAAGGAAAGGAACATTAGTGGACTGCCCGACCCCTCAACGGCACCTTCCAAAGCAAAATAGAGAAGTCAGATAACTGAACACGCCCCGTGCTCAGCCAGCACGGGGCCGTGCCCAAGAAGCAGCAGAAAAGACAAACCTATAGAAGCTTCTATTTCCCACCACGGGCCGTGCCCAGCGGACACGGGGGCGTGTCGAAAGTACAGCAGGCGCATTTATTGTAATTGCGAATTACAATTAATGAGGAGAGAGAGTGTCAGACAGGCACGGGGCCGTGCCCACCGGACACGGGGCCGTGCCCAGCTCTCTGTTCAGCCTATAAATAGGAGTGCTTGGATTCATTTCATCTCATCCCTTGGCACACCACCTCTCTCACACTTCATCCACCACCCACCACCATCACAACACCATCATCCACCACCATCATCCATTGTCCATCGTAGAGTGTGTGAGTCGTCTCGGGATCCAAGATTGATCGTAAGAGTTCTTGACAATCAAGGCCATGTTTGCCTAAGTCTCTTACATCACTTGGTGAAGACAAAGTGTCTAGTATAATACTTTTTATTTCTAATCTTTTGCACTTTTTATTTGGTTTTGTATTAATGACTTTAATAACTAGTTACTTATGTTGAAGGTGATCTTTCCTTATCGTTTGTCCGTGGTGTCTTGGCATTATTTTACTGTCTATATAAAATAAAGGATTTTCACCATTCATATCTCCACGGTCTATATGGAGGTATGTTGGCTACCTGGTCGGGGGTTAAGGGAACGGTTTGGTAAAAGTCTTGCCATTGTTCAGCGTTTAGAGGTCCTGCAATGGACCTGGGTCAAATTTAGTAGGACCTCCTTCAATACTTCGCGGTATTGGATGGCGGGGGTCCAAACTCTTTGATCCCCTCATAAGTTAACTACTATTAATACTATAACCCGGCTATTTAGGACTGTATCCCTGCTGACTCAGACTACTTAGCCGAGGGTAACGTCACCGCCAAAAGCGGGGCCTACCACAATACTGCATTAATAACTTAATTCATTATCTTCCAATAATCCACCCTTTTAGGATTGTATCCTTGCTGACTCAAACTACTGGGGTGAGGGTAACGTCACCTTCAAAAGTGGGGCCTACTACAATAACTAAGATAATCTCTTAATTATGTGCAAAAGTGCGGAAATAATCAAAGGTTATACTAGATACGAGTCGGAACCAAGTGATTCATCTTGTCTATCTGTTTTTATTTTATTTTTATTTTCAGCATTTTAGTTAGTTTTTATTTTTCTTAGTTTAAAACATTTTTCAAAACTTTTTATTTTGATTAGACGTTGAGGATAAACCGGTACTAAAAGCTCTTGTGTCCTTGGACGACCTCGGTATCTTACCAACGCTATACTACACTCAACGATGGGTGCACTTGCCCATATGTGTGTTTAGTGTTAGTGAAATACCGTGTTTTATAAATTTAAAACTTGGCTAAAATAAGTGTTAAAAAGGGCTTAAAATATACACCTAAAATAAGTAACACTTCACACGCATCAAGTTTTTGGCGCCGTTGCCGGGTCCACAAGGATTTTAAGAAAGTTAGGAATCAACGGCCTAATCATTTTTCCTTTTTCTTTTTATTTTTTTTAGGATTTTCTTAGTTTTTCAGCTTCTGCAGAGCTCAGCACGGGCCGTGCCCGCTGAACACGCCCCCGTGCTCAATCATTGGAACTGGCAATCCTGTTTAACGTCAGACAGTAAGCTGAACACGGGGCCGTGCCCACCCAACACGCCCCCGTGCCCAAGATTCACTTACTGAAAACAGAACCGTTAGATCCCGGCGGTTGGTAATTTCTGACACAAACATGAGTGATAGTAATTGTTTTTACTTTCGGCACTCTTATGGTACGTGGTGTCAATTATGTGGTGGCAAACATGAAGAAGTAAAATGCTACTTTCTAAATTATAGGCCCCACTACATGGACCCACCGACTTCTTACAACCTTAAGAGGGGCGAAAGTAAAAATAAGCACTATTTCTCCCTCGAATGCGCCCAGCCAGATATTCTAGGGGAAATGCTCCTTGATGAGTTATTTCAACTAGAAAAACTAATTCTGAATTGGTTAAAAGAGCTTAGGAAGGATTTTATTGATCCACCCCAAGACGATAACCATGAAGAAATGTTGGAACCGCATTCCGACAACCTCGTTGCTCCCGAAAATACCTTCGTTCCTAGCAAAGACTTGGACGATAGTCGTCCCTGTGTCGATTGTGCCGTGAAGAACTCTCCATCGACTTCGTTCGGTGCATACATAGACCTGAGCGATTCGGCATACACCTTCTTTAACGAGAGCCCGGGAAAGGGTTGGACTTGTCCACCTAGAATGAAAATAGGAATTACCCTCACCAACAACCTCTTGCGTTCTCGCCTTAGTCTAGGACAATTAAGGTATCTTAGGCACTTTGGGGTTGTTCCAACCAGTAAGGAACCACCCGATTTCGACGAGATCCTTGAAGTAGCAAAACTCCATAAAGCAGCCTCCAGACACGGGGCCGTGTCCAGGTCAACACGCCCCCGTGCTCACCAAAAAGATTCTCTGCTGATTTGGTCAGAATACGGACAAAATGTGTCAGAATTTTCTCTGCACACGGGGCCGTGTCCACTGGACACGGGGTCGTGCCCAGTGCGCTGTCATTTTCTTTAAATGCAGCCTGATCCCTGCTCATTTTTTACCACTTCAATTGACAGAGATTCCTGGGATTTTCACTCAAAATGTCCTAGGTAAGTCTAAAAGAAGGTTCCAACAACCCATCTTGTCCTTTCCTCTTTTAGCCATTTCCTTCTTCTCCATCTTTCTCCAAGAACTACCATTGAAAGTTTGAAATTCTTCCAACTTTGTGGTAGGGATTAATGAGTTTTGTTCAAGGAATCTTGGTAAAAACATGTTATGTAACATTGTTTTAAGTTATTAGCAACTAAAAAGACCCCACAAGTTCAGAAAATAACTTAAAAATCCAAGTTTCCTTGTTCCGAAATTCTGCAGAAAGATGAACACGGGGCCGTGCTCATTGAGCACGGGGCCGTGTCCGATATCTGTTACATTAAATAAACTTTTTCAGTTTATTTTTCGTAGAATGTCGAGTGAAAACAGCGATACATCTTCTGTGCATTCGTCAAACAGCCGAAGAGGAAGAAGACCCTCCATTGAAGCTACACTTGTGCACTATGTGATAGCATTAAGGGAGGCTCTCGACGAAATGACTTCAGTAGAGGAGGTCCTAATCGACCGTATTAACGATCTTACGATGGGACTTGAAAGCAGCTTCCAAGAAATTAACCTCTTGCACCAGAGGTTAAATATTCTTGTAGCACCCCCAATGGAACCAGTCCTTCCTCAGCAGGATTGGAACCTGGCACTCGGAATCAACAACCCTACCTGGTGGGAAGACTTTCCGGCGGAACCTCCCGTGTAACACCAACAAGAGATCCCGGTGGAAGTTGAAACTCCTCAAACTAATGCCAATGAGCCTTCTTTTCTCCTTCCAAGGGAGGTGGAAGAATGGCTCGCCGACATTTGAGGAGAACCGCACGCGGAAGATGGAGTTCAAAAAGGCCTTGTTTAACCAAGATTAATTACTTCTTGGAAGTTTTGCTAATTTAAAATAAAGTAAAGGCTAGGACTCCATGGCTTATTATTTCCTTGTTTTATCTAGTTTAATTTAGGTCTATGTAAGTTCTCTCTATGATGAAATGAAATGATGGTTTTAAGGTTTGGATGATTTGTAATGAATAAAACACACTCATGGTGGTAAAGGATGAAAAGGGGAACGAGAAAAATGAACTCATGCACCAGAACAAGGCAACCCGACAATTCTCTCCATTTCAGAAGGTTCAACACGGGCCGTGCCCACCCAACACGGCCCCGTGCTGAACCACCTGCAGAAAAAACGCCCAGTTCAGGTACCTGGACACGGGCCGTGTTCACCCAACACGCCCCCGTGTCCAGACTTCTGCTCTTCTTATTTCAATTTTGTTACTGGCACTTGAACACGGGGCCGTGCCCGGATAACACGGGGCCGTGTTCAGCGCCTAGTAACACAAATTTTTGCTTTTTAAACACTATTTTACACATCTAATCAACCTAAAAATTTATTTTTGGGGCACATTGAGGACAATGTGTAATTTAAGTGTGGGGGGGAAGCTAAAACCTTGAATTTTTTGCAAGTCCTAAATACAAGCCTTACACAAAACTCTATTGGAACCGCTAATCACCCCAAATTTTTTCAAAAATTTCATTTTTTTTTCTTACTTGTCTAGGTTTAATTCGGGAAATTCAAGTTCTCAAAAAGGTTATATTTTTACAAATTTACAACCGATAGCGTAGTGATAAAAAGAACCAACATAAGAAAATTATGAAAAGGCATGACAAACTTAGTTAAAATTTGATTATATATACTTGATCACATAAAAACCCATTCCCACAAAAGTGAGTTTTGAGCCTTTATTGAGCATACAAATTTACATCTTTAGACTAAATGCTCATTTTTCGTTTCTTGTGTGAATAGCCGCTTGGTTCTTACGACTCTAGAACTTGCCATGACGATACATTCCCGGTCCTTATCAACTTAAACCCAAGTAAGTAAATGATGGAGGCATTAGGACTAACCCTTTTTATTTCTACACCATTATTTTTCTTTTTCTTTTACCACCTACCCAAAAAATCCCCCTAGTTAGCCCCTTTGAGCCTAAACCTTTTCATTTCATCACCCAAAAAAAAAACCCTTTTTCCCACCAAAACCTTTTTCATTTTTAACCCTTTGTTTTAGTAACAAGTTCGGTTTTTCGTATGATCAAAAAAAAATATATATGTTATTGATGAAGCAAAAAGAAAATAAATAAACAAAGTCATCAAAAATAACTTTGTTTGAATAAAAGCTTCATCAAAATAAAAAAAATTAAAAAATAGAAAGTCCTACGAAAACCGACACTTGTTACGTTTTTCGTTTTTTTTACTAACCACTATCCCAACCACCTACCTTTAACCCAAGCCTAACCCTTAGCCCACAAAGTCCTCTTGATATCTACAAAGGTATAAAAGTTAAAAAGGAGGAGGATTGATTGCTTGGCAAGCCTATGGTAGGAATAAGTCCCATGCCGCTCTCGAGTGATTCACTAAAAATACACCTTCGGCCGAGTGTGAGTGATTTCTCCCGTGAGGTATGTGAACTTGTATATGAATGGAATTTTAAAAAGGCATGTTATGCCCAAATAAGTAATTTCTCCTATGAAAAGTTCTAAATAAATCATTACGAATAGGATTGTAAATAAATAAAAATAAAACCCAAAAAGATCTTGGACATCCCGACACTCTACGACAAGCCCAAAACCTTCTCTTCTACCTATTCCATTTGGGAGTGTAAGCCACATATTAAAGAGTTTTGCTTGAGGACAAGCAAAAGTTCAAGTGTGGGGGTATTTGATGTGTGTAAAATGCAACATATAAATTACATCAAATAAGGCATAAAACTAACCCTTTTTAAGTACTAATATTGGAAAAAGAGTGTTTTTGTCTTCCTTTTGTATTTTCAGGATTAAATGAGCTCAAAAACGCAAAAGAAGCAAAAAGACAGCTAATTCCAACATAAATACAAGGAAAGGAACATTAGTGGACTGCCCGACCCCTCAACGGCACCTTCCAAAGCAAAATAGAGAAGTCAGATAACTGAACACGCCCCGTGCTCAGCCAGCACGGGGCCGTGCCCAAGAAGCAGCAGAAAAGACAAACCTATAGAAGCTTCTATTTCCCACCACGGGCCGTGCCCAGCGGACACGGGGGCGTGTCGAAAGTACAGCAGGCGCATTTATTGTAATTGCGAATTACAATTAATGAGGAGAGAGAGTGTCAGACAGGCACGGGGCCATGCCCACCGGACACGGGGCCGTGCCCAGCTCTCTGTTCAGCCTATAAATAGGAGTGCTTGGATTCATTTCATCTCATCCCTTGGCACACCACCTCTCTCACACTTCATCCACCACCCACCACCATCACAACACCATCATCCACCACCATCATCCATTGTCCATCGTAGAGTGTGTGAGTCGTCTCGGGATCCAAGATTGATCGTAAGAGTTCTTGACAATCAAGGCCATGTTTGCCTAAGTCTCTTACATCACTTTGTGAAGACAAAGTGTCTAGTATAATACTTTTTATTTCTAATCTTTTGCACTTTTTATTTGGTTTTGTATTAATGACTTTAATAACTAGTTACTTATGTTGAAGGTGATATTTCCTTATCGTTTGTCCGTGGTGTCTTGGCATTATTTTACTGTCTATATAAAATAAAGGATTTTCACCATTCATATCTCCACGGTCTATATGGAGGTATGTTGGCTACCCGGTCGGGGGTTAAGGGAACGGTTTGGTAAAAGTCTTGCCATTGTTCAGCGTTTAGAGATCCTGCAATGGACCTGGGTCAAATTTTGTAGGACCTCCTTCAATACTTCGCGGTATTGGATGGCGGGGGTCCAAACTCTTTGATCCCCTCATAAGTTAACTACTATTAATACTATAACCCGGCTATTTAGGACTGTATCCCTGTTGACTCAGACTACTTAGCCGAGGGTAACGTCACCGCCAAAAGCGGGGCCTACCACAATACTGCATTAATAACTTAATTCATTATCTTCCAATAATCCACCCTTTTAGGATTGTATCCTTGCTGACTCAAACTACTGGGGTGAGGGTAACGTCACCTTCAAAAGTGGGGCCTACTACAATAACTAAGATAATCTCTTAATTATGTGCAAAAGTGCGGAAATAATCAAAGGTTATACTAGATACGAGTCGGAACCAAGTGATTCATCTTGTCTATCTGTTTTTATTTTATTTTTATTTTCAGCATTTTAGTTAGTTTTTATTTTTCTTAGTTTAAAACCTTTTTCTAAACTTTTTATTTTGATTAGACGTTGAGGATAAACCGGTACTAAAAGCTCTTGTGTCCTTGGACGACCTCGGTATCTTACCAACGCTATACTACACTCAACGATGGGTGCACTTGCCCATATGTGTGTTTAGTGTTAGTGAAATATCGTGTTTTATAAATTTAAAACTTGGCTAAAATAAGTGTTAAAAAGGGCTTAAAATATACACCTAAAATAAGTAACACTTCACACGCATCAGTGCCCCAAGTTTCATGTGGCAACGCATCGGCTAATTTTTTAATCAACTCTTCATTATCCTTTGTGATGCTCACTCTCTTCATGTTGACTAACAAATTGCAGTATCTTTCAATGATCTGCTTGGTGCTCTCAGTTCTCAAACCACGAAATAAATCAAACTCTTTTTTCAAAAGTGACTTTTTGTTCTTAATCATCTCTTTACTTCCAACAAACTTTGATTTTAATGCTTTCCAGATAGAGTATGCCATTCCATTATGTTGCAATAAAACGAAGATATCTTCCTTAACAGCTTGATGCAATAAACTCGTCATCATATTTTCATCTTTGTATTTCTTTTTCTCTTCTGCACTTAGATCTTTAATTGCAATAATCTCCTCATCATCAGTCATCGGTCTAACATATTTCGTTTCCACACATTCCCAAGCATCCAAGTAATTTGCTTGTACCCAATTCTCAAATCATTCTTCCCATCCTTTATACTCCTCGATGTTCATAAGCTTTGGCGGTTTTTGCATGGTGCGCGTTTCATTTTCTAACATTGTGTGTTGTGCAATACTGATTGGAGTAGCAAAGGCGTTGTAAAATTCCTCTTCCATGTTTCGGTTTTAAAAATTTCACAATTCAGACACTTTCAAATGAAATAACTCCTTCAAACGAAATACCCTTTGGAGCGAAATACCCTTTCAAGCGAAATAACCAATCCTGTGCGAAATCACTGTTTTCGTGTGAAATAACACCCTTTCAAACGAAATAGGTGATTTCATGTGAAATACTCAAATGAAATTCCAATCTGGTAATTTCAAGCCATACAAAGCTTTATCAGCTTATAGACATGATTTGGATAAAATGGATCCTCAAAACCAGGAGGTTGACAAACATATACCTCTTCTTGAATCTTACCATAGAGGAATGCATATTTGATATCCATTTGAAACACCTTTATATTGTGGTTGATAGCAAAGGCCAGGAATAGTCTAATAGCTTCCAATCTTGCTACAGGGGTAAAAGTTTCATCATAGTCAATGCCCTTTTCCTGTCTGAAACCTTGAACCACAAGCCTAGCTTTATTCTTGACAACAATGCCCCTTTCATCAGTTTTATTTTTGAAGACCCACTTTGTGCCAATAGGACTTACATTCTCTAGCAGTGGTACAAGTTCCCATACTTGTTGTCTTTTAAACTGTTGGAGCTCTTCTTGCATGGCTTCCACCCAACTGTTGTCTTTCAGTGCCTCTTGGTACTTGACATGTTGATGAAGTGATAGAAAACCAGCAAAAAGACAGATGTTTTGGGATTGACTTCTGGTGAGCACCCCTTCACTAATGTTGCCAATGATTTGATCTGGTGGATGAGACTTCAAGAAGATTAAATATCCTTTGTATGGAATAATGGCATTTAAGGATGAGGGTTGTAGATGTGAAACATCTGAGCTAACAATTGTTGGTGACTTTGATGATCCAACAGTGTCTTGAAATGGAGGTGGAGGAATAGGTGGAATTGGTGCGAAAAATTGTTGATTTTTTTCCACTGTTTGTATATTTTTATCAACAGTGGTTGGGGTTATGATGACAGACGTTGAAGGGCTACTTTGGTCAACAACTATTGATGCAGCAGTGGCTGAGCTTTGACAGCTGTTTTGAACACCTGCTGCTCTGGAAATGGATGTGAATTTCTATTGTGGAATTATCACTTCATACCCATTTTCTGATTGAGGAGGTTGAGATGAACCTACACTGTTAGTCTTAACAGAAACATTTTCAAAAGTAAATTTATCAAGATCAAATAACTCAGCAGGGTTTGCAGGGATTTTTAATGAAGAAAGTTCATTGAACTTTACATTCAAAGTCTCTTTCACACACTTAGTCCTAGTTTTAAACACTTTGTAGGCCTTAGCAGTGGTTGAGTATCCTAAATGATAACCACAATCTACTTTGGCTGCAAATTTTGAAATTGAGTCTTTTAAATTTAAAATGAAGCATGGGCAGCCAAATACTTTAAAGTATGAGATCAATGGTTTGATTATATACAGAATTTCATAGGCAGTCTTTTGATGCCTGGGGTTGATCAAACCTCTGTTTTGGATATAGCAGGCAGTGTTTACAGCCTCTGCCCAGAAAGTTAATGGCAAATATGAATCTGCAAGCCTGGTTCTGGCAGCCTCAATCAGTGTTCTGTTCTTCCTCTCAACAACCCCATTTTGTTCTGGTGTGTCCTTGGAATACAGTACTGCCTTACAATTCCTTTTGACACACAAAACTCATCCAACTCCCTATTTCTGAATTTTGTGCCATTGTCACACCTAAAAACTTTTACTGGCAACTCAAATTGCTTTTCAACTTGTTTGATAAAGTCTTGCAAAATGCCTACAGTCTCATCTTTAGAATGTAAGAAATAAGTCCATGTAAACCTAGAAAAGTCATCTACAATTACCAAGCAATATCTTTTCTTTTTAACACTCATGACTTTTACTGGGCCAAACAGATCCATGTGCAGCATTTGCAAACACTTGGTTGTTTTGGACTCTTTAGTGGACTTAAATGAGCTTTTATGTTGTTTGCCTTTTAAACAGGACACACAATGCTCAGGACAGGTAAACAATTTTGTGGAAGACCTCTTACAAGGCCTTGTTTTGACAAAGCAGTGATTGTCTTGAGACTTGTGTTCCCCAAACTTCTGTGCCATAGTTGTGTCTCTTTGTTAGAGGCAGCTGAGAACAGACAGGCATCAGTCATAGGACTCTCTTTTGACAAATCAACTACATAAACATTGCCACTTCTTTGAGCAACAAGTTGAGTTTTTCCAGTTTTTATTATTTTTTCAATCTTTTTGACCATTTCTGGTCTAACAATCCTACAACACTCCTTAGTAAAGAATGATCCATAACCTTTGTCACTCATTTGTGAGACACTAAGGAGGTTTAATTTTAGATTGTCAATGAGATTGACATTTTCAAACTTGACTTTTCCAGACTGAACTGTACCAGACCCCAACACCTTTCCTTTACTATTATTACCAAACGATATATCACCCCCTCCATGAGCTTTGAATTCCTTGAGTAGGGCTCTACATCCAGTCATGTGCCTGGAGCCTCCACTATCTACATACCAAAGACTATCTAAGCATGCAGAAGCTCCTTGCACATCAAGTAAATGGTTAGTTCAGGAGGGTCTCCAAAGCCAATAAGGCTTTGGATGGGGTCACAACAGTGTCAGAGTCAAGTCCAGGAACATGGATAGTGGTTAGATCAGGGGTTTGGACAGTCAAATTTGATCTGACAATCATTTTGACGTAAAAGTTCAGCTCGATCTCATTGATACTTTCGATTGTTCGTATTTAGTTGAAAAACAGAGTAAGGGATAATCACGTTCAAAAGTAGATTATTCGGTACTTGTAAAACAACCAGAATGACGTCACAATCACAGGACATTCATAACACTGGCACACTCTTTAAACCACCTATGTTGGTTAGATCCGAATACAACATCTAGCAGCATAGGATGGGTCACATCTTAGCCCAAAAAAATACAGGATGTTGGAATTTGGTTTCCTTTAGACCACATGTTCCAATGGTGTCGAGTACTGAGGATCCAAAAACCTTTGTACCTAAGAAAATTGAGAACTATTCCGAACAGGATTTTCAAAAAATTAAAATGAAGATGAAACAGAGATATAGATGGCAGCGGAATACGAAAGTAAACTTTGAATACACAATCAATGGAAGAAAAGTTTAAGCAAACATGTTTAACATTGAGTCGAATGATTGTATTTAATTACAATAATCAAATCAAATGCATGCATGCACAAGTCTCCCCCTCAGCCTGAGCTCAGTAATTGATCGTACATAATGACTTAGAAGAAAAGAGTTATTAGAAGAGTACAGAGTAATGTTCTATTTATAGTATAACTCAACCACTGAGCATCTTCGGCTGACGTCACCATGAAAGTGACATCTAACCTCCTAACAAACTCTAAGGACTGATGCATACAACCACTGATTACTAAACTACTTATTACATAGACAATACATAAATAAAACACTGATTCTTCATTCCACTGTTGTAGCCTAAGCACTGATGTTGAGCATCAGTGCTTTCTTCAAAAGATGATCAGTCTTTTAGAAGAGCAGTGCTTTGGTCTTTAACAGTGCTTGGGACACATCAATAGACTGAGCTTCAGTACTTTAATCTTCATCAGTGCTTGTTTTGTCAGCTGTTGTAATGAACAGTACTTTGAGTCTATCAGTTGTTGAAGCCACTGTCAAGGGAAAAGACTTGTGCAAACACTGCTTATGATGATCCACTATTCTGAATCAGTTTTGGCTTTGCATATCATCTGTTCCTTTGTAGGGTTCAATCCGAACACAAACTCAACGCAAACTTAACGCAAACTCGAAACACATATTTACTTTATGCTTTTACTTGTGTTATGTTTGTTACTTGTGTGATTAATTGTTTAAATGTTATGTGGTTATCAATGCAACGCTTCCACGCTCAAACGCTCACTCGCAACTCGATTAAACGCAACGCAACGCTTAACACACGAAACGAAAGTTGGAAAACTAACTAACGCAACTCGGCTGATCGAATGGACAACCGATCGAATGGACTTCCATCCGAATGACCATCCGAGCGACCAAATGGACATTCGACCAAACATCCATTCGACACCTCACCACCCTCCACCAACTTAACTCTCACCCTCACTTTAGAAATACCGCTGTACACCTCCCTTGCATTGATTTGACACCTCCATCTGATCACACGCACTCAAGTCGCTCTCAGTCCCTTTTACTCACGATTCCAGGCCATTTCGTAAGTATTTCTCCTCAAATCTTGTACAATCTTCATCTCTAAACACTTCTACATCATCTTCTTCATCAAAATCACGCACAAACACCTACTTTTTCTCTGAAATCACTGATTTAGACCTCTTGAAGGTGGTTTCCACCTGTTTTGCCCTAGCAAACGGTTAAGGAACACCAGTTGATCAAGATTGGTTCTAGATCTAAGAGATTTCATGCTATTTAAATTAATCTCAACAAGATTTCAACACTTTTCAACTATTTTCGATTTTTCTTCAACTCTCTACACAAAACCGATGGAATCTAGACTCATTCAGACTCTCTACTCGTTCTTTAGTCGAGAGCGGGCTTGAAAATGGATTTCCACCAGAGAGATGACCGATTAACGGGTTGAACATGAAATTCCATCAAGAACAGTGAGTCTGATCGAATGGGCTGAGACCACTCGACCGAATGAGCCGGACTTGTTGTATTTCCGTTGTTTGACACGTCGTCACACCGTCTCCGTTAAACTTCAAACTTTTAAAGTTTTACAAATTTTCAAATAACAGATCGCCCACCCGAAAGGCCATCCGATCGCATGACCATCCGATTGAATGACCATTCGACCAGGTGACATGTCCCTTTATAATTTCCAATGTTTAAACGACTTGATTAGACTTCAAAATTTAACAATCTTACAAACACACACTTCTCATTCGAATGGCCATCCGTTCGAATGGTCATCCGCTCGGATGACCATCCGTTCGAATGGAGACCCATCCGTTCGAATCACCACTCGAACACCAAACCATTCGACATTCCGTTTACGCTCTGTTCAACGACTTATGCTACTGTTCACAGGCTAACTCAACGCGCTCCCTTCAATCCAGTCGAGTTTGTGTTTACTAGCTAAACACCTACAGTGAGTATACTCGAACCAATTTTCTTTTAACGCACTTTTGGGGGTTACATACGTTCTATATCAAAACACAACACACAACGCAAACACTTTAAACGCTAACCGCTCCCGTATGCTATACGTGATCTATCTATGCTTGTACTATGCTTATACAATGTTACACTATACCACCTCTAGAAACGATAATACTATTATTTGGACTCAGCACTTGTCGTGGACAGGGGTTGCTAGGGATCACATCACTTTACTTCACGTGTTCGTTAAACATGTGTCGTGCATACTCTACAATGCAGTTTCATGTTTAAGTTGTAATCATTGTGTGATAGTTACTTGCTTCGCCCGTTACGTGATACATGTTGGTTATGTGTAAAACGCTTTCTCTACTATATGCTAATATGCTATGCAAACTTGTGTACTCACCTTTACATTTTATGTATTGACTTTATTTTAACGTATGTGACAGGTTGATGTTATGCTATGCTGGAAATCAAGATAGGCAATCTAGAAACTCCACTAAATAAATCTGAGTTGTTGGAATGGTTTTGTTCTTGACACTGATATTTGTAATGACTATTTTTCTTTATATGTTTGATATCTAGTATGGGATATTGAACGTTAAATATATTGACATTAATAGTTGTTATGGATTCTCTTGGATAACTTGTTTCGCTCAGTGCCACGCCCTGATGATTCCACCATCGGTTGGGGTGTGACAGTAACACCCGAATCGCGTAATACAACAACACGCGGCGAAAATATCGGGGAGTCACGTTACAAATTGCTCACAACCACTAGTACTAAATTGTTTCATTATTGTTAACATTGTTTTACAATACAAAGAATACATGTAATTGTCTTTTGATTAAAGAAGTCTAAGGCCCGGATGCAATCCTATGTGTTGCATGCTTGAATAATCGAAAATCTGAAACATTTGTGATAATGAGAGTCAGCATAAAAGTTGGCGAGTACATTGGTTTTATAGGCCAAATAAATGGCAAAAAGTTTGGTATTGCAATGCTTTGACAACTACGAGAGTTGTCAATTTGAAAATTAACTCTTTGAAGCCAAGGAATGGCAAAAAGGATTTAGCATTGCAATACATTATCTTGATTGTGAAACTTGTGACAAAAGAGTTTTGCATATGGCAATATGATTATTACTAGGTAATTTTTATGCCATTGAAAATTGTACTTTGATCTTTGTTACCACATTGAAATCGGTCATAAAACTTGTGTGAGTATTATTAGAAATCAAATCAATGATTTATAATTATACTTTGGATATCCTTCTAAGAATGTAACATATGAAAATATGGAAGATTCTACAAGGATTTGGATATTTGAACATTGAATCAACTAAACACAAAAATCCTAAAGTGATTCGGATAACGCTACAAGGGTAATACAATAAGAACACTTATATATAGGAAGTACCAGTGGCGTATCCACCATGTTCTTATGGTATTACACTCGTTTCATTATCTAAATCACTACTAATCACATAAACACATAATCATCAACTTGTAAACACGCATTAAAGTACACAAAGAATCCAATTGAGGACTTCAATTTAGTACTTTAAACATCCCACAGGTATCTAACTATGAAGATAGATAGATACTATAAGGATCCGATTTTGGTCACAGTGAATCATAACATATGCATTAAAGTGCATAAAGAATCCAAACAAGGACTTCAATTTAGCACTTTAAACATCCCACATGAATTTAACTATGAAGATAGATAGACGCTATAAGGATTTGGTTCGGTCTCATTGAATAATAACTTACGCATTAAAGTACACAAATAATCCAAACAAGGACTTCCATTTTGTACTTTAAACATCCCACAAGAATCTAACTATTAAGATAGATAGATAGATAGATAGATAGATAGATAGATGCTATAAGGATTCGGTTTGGTCACATTGAATCATTGAATCACAAAATCCTAAATCCTAACCGTGATGGTCGTTTCACTTCTCATCTTAGGCAAACGATTCAAACCGCGATGGGTACTCAACTTAATCTTAGTACAGCTTTTCATCCTCAATCAGATGGTCAAACCGAAAGTACTATCCAAACCCTCGAGGACATGCTTCGTTCGTGCATAATTGATTTTGGTGGAAACTAGGATGTACATTTACCTTTGATAGAATTCTCGTACAATAACAGCTATCACTCTAGTATTCAAATGGATCCCTTCGAGGCATTGTATGGTCGGAAGTAACGTTCGCCTATTTGTTGGCGCGAGATCGGCGACGCACAAATCACCGTTCTCGAGCTTATACAAGAGAAGACAGACAAGATCCTACAAATCCGCGACAACTTCCTTAAAGCTAGAAGCCGTAAAAAGACGCAAACCCTTGGAATTCAATGTTGGTGATCATGTACTCCTTAAGGTATCCCCTTGGAAAGGAGTTGTTCGTTTTGGTAAGAAAGGCAAACTTGCACCTTGCTTCGTAGGTCCTTTCAAGATACTCGAGAGGATTGGCAAAATGGCATATTGACTAGACTTACCTCAAGAGCTCAAGAATGTTCATCTGACATTTCATTTGTCTAACCTAAAGAAGTGCTTAGCCGAAGAAGAACTTAAAATTTCGCTCAATGACTTACAAATCAATGAGTCCTTACACTTCGTCGAGAAACCGGTGGAAATCATGGACCGAGGAACCAAACAGCTTAGGCGTAGTCGAATTCCTATAGTCAAGATTCGATGGGAAGGAAAACGTGGTGCTGAATTAACTTGAGAACTCGAGAGTGATATGAAGACCACGTACCCACACTTGTTCGTTGAGTCTTCCTCTTGAATAAATTTCGGGATGAAAATTCCTAAAGTAGGGGAGACGGTAACGCCCCACCCGTATTCTTGTGGCATTGTTAAGTAAACTAATTACGGCTTTGTCGTTTCGGCGACAAGGATATACACAATTGCAGTGTTCTTTGATTTGACATATGGTTAGCTCATGCTAGTATGATAATGCACAATGTATGCAATTTACCATGTTGGATATGAGACAGCTTTTAGACACTATTATGCTATGTATTCAAACTTGTATACTCGCCAACTTTTGTTGATTTTTATTTTAATACATGTTGCAGGAAATTAGTTGATGACGATTGAAGGAATGTACTTAGGGTGGATTAGAAACATATCTGGACTTTAATTTATGCATTTTGCTTCATGTTGTTATGTTTATTTGCAAAAATGTGGTACTTTCCCTTTCAAACAATGTACTTGCCCTTTCTAGTATGAAATGAAATTGAGTAATCTAAATATTGTCACAATTAGTCATTAGGAAGTCTCTTGCAATCTCGTTTTCGTCCCGCTCTGATGTTTCCGCCATCGGTTGGGGTGTGATAGCCATGATCTAAGGTAGCTGGTGGAAAGGTTGGGTCACAAGTTGGTTACTAGGGTGGGATCGGTGTTGGTTAGGTACTTGTCTCTGCGTGACGTGACAAGTATGGACCAGGTGACCAAGACGTCCATAACTGGTGCATTGTTGACAAGGGCTATGGGCTTAGTGATGGTAGTGACAGCTGTTAAACAAGGAGTAAGGACCATTATAAGGCTTTTTGTTCGGGTAAGTGGTAGGTGCGACTTGAGTTAGAGGTGTTGCAGTCACAACGTAGTTCTTGTCGTTTCCTTTTCGCTTCTTTTTGGAGCCAAACCGAGAAGACGATTTAGCTTTAGTTTCTTTCGTCTATTTTGACTCTTCAAAAGGAGCTTTGTCAACCGAACTCTTTGACCCCTTTCACTTAAGGCCACCAGACTTAACACGATTATCCATGAGTTCAGCTGACAAATAGATAGCAACCTCCAGTGTTGCTGGATTGCTACTTATCACTAAAACACCCAAATGTGTTTCTCTATGAACCTAGAGAGAGGAGTGAAGAGATAAGGGACCAGTTGCCTCAACTCATGAAAACGTTTGTTCTAAGCCATGTTCTCAACACTGTCTTGTTTCATGTTCCAGGATTTATCCTCTAGGCTCTTAATTTCATTATGCGGAGAGAACTCTTGGGTCATTATCTCTTTAAGTTGCTCCCAAGTTAGTGCCACTTCTGCTTCAGCACCGCGGGTGTTCTTCTCGCCATTCCACCAAGTTAATGTGTTCCCAACAAATGTCCAGTTGCGTAACAGACATTGCGTTTATTAGGACAACCGCAGTTCAGAAAAGTACTCTCCATTTCTTCAAACCAACGGAGAAAAGCAATAGCACCCGTAGTGCCTTCATAAGTAGGAGGGTCGCATAACCTAAAGTATTTGAAGGAACACTTGGAAGAATTAGCAGCATCATCGTTCTCCTGATTGTCAGCCCCATGATTGTTTAGGGATTGTTGGTCTTGAACCCAATGTTTGGGATGACCGCAATCATTTCTTCCGCTATGTGAGCGCCATCAAAGGCTAGAGTTTCCACTGTGTTTTTCGGTGCGGTAACGTCTAGCAGACATCTACAGAGATCATTCGGAAAACAGTTCATGAGTTTTTTAATAGAAATTTGATTGATAAGGTGAATAAAAATCTCCACAAAATATAAAACTTATCATAAAATGAATATCCAAAACGTGACGTCTCATGCAATATTAAAATCCAAAACTTAAAACCACATAGATTATGAGGGTATTACAAAACTTATGATAAAAGTGATATTTCAAAAATGAGATATTAAAAATTTATAGGTTTAGCACATCAAAGAGTCTGGTATGCCTTCTATGCATCACTTTCATAATCATGTGGGCCCCGCAATTACCGAGCCTCCGCATGGTCCGCATACGTTTACCCATTGACGTACAATAAACCCAAAGAAAAAATATGAAATGGGAAGTGATTCGAGTTTGGGGTGATATGAAATGATGTTGGAGGGTATCCATGACTTAACACGGACACGTTGACTGACCAAAGTGTCATTAGTTCAATTGATGTGTGGTGTGACATGCTTTGGCATAATAGGTTATTGTACTCTCATCGTTGGTCCCCAGGTAGGAAAACATGTCCGTTGGTTGATTGGATTTATACGAATGCCAGCCTAGACAAGACATCTTCACTACCGATACTAAACCCTTCGAGTTACTACATGTCCGTCACATGAACTCACTTTGACGAGATTGAAAACTCAAATGAAATTCAAAACTCAAAATGAAAAAAAAAATCCATGAATAATATAAATGTATTAAGAAAATAAATCGATTTAAAACTTTATATAAATGGGGATATAAATTAAATATTATTGGAAGATTTATAATTTATATATAGTAAGTGTGTGCAAGTATGACATTTAAAATAATAAACTATGGAATAATATTAAAGCACACATTACATGTAAGGCACATAATACCGAGCATATAACAACTAAAAGTTCTCACAAGCATATGCGTGTGACATAAGAAATTTAAAACATGTGCAATTTAAATATTTATTATAAGCTAGGACAAATAAAAAATTAAGCACATAAGGTACCTAAGGCACCTAATTAAACTATAATCTAAGTCTAGGAGTTATAGTATAATAACTTAATTCCCTATAGTCATTTGCTCTGATACCAATCTGTCACACCCCGACCCACAACAGATTATCGGTCGGAGTGACATGAATGTCCACGGCTCATGACAACTGTCATAAGTTTAAATATTCAAAGCATGTCCAAATTAAAATTTCACACGTATCATGAAATTTCCAAATATTTCTTACAGTAGCGAAAATCATCAAACATAAAATAAAATATAATTTATTAATCTAAGGCATGTCCTACATGTCTTTGTCTTTAACTCAATTCCACCTTGTTACCTATATCATACGTAAAAATAGCTTTTGAGTCAACATAAAGTTGGTGAATAGATCTAAATTTGAATAAAATATATTGCTTTACTATTTTAAAGTAAATTAACATGCAACTTCAACTGTAAGTGATATATTCATAACAATCCAACAATAACAACATCTAACACAACCGAATATGATAATGCGATCCAATGATAATGAAACAGTGCGAGATAAAGCCCCGAAAAGCAAATCTTAATAATGTTGACGATACCTAGTTCAACCCATGGTCGTGGGGAACCGGTCAGCCAGTGGATCCACATGAAACAACGACACAAAGCGAGTAAGCAATAGATACAAGTATATGAAACAAATATATAAAAGTATATGTAACACTTAGCGACACATTGATTTTGCATGTTAAGGATATAATAGATAAACATATGAAACAGTAACACATGATACACCCCAAAATATTTAGTGATATAAAGAATAAAGAAATAGATCTACTCATAATTTTGCGTTTGTTTGACCTTTAAGTAAACCGCACGAGAGTTGAAGAAAATACTCCATAAGACAAAATGTTACCCTAAAGAAATAAAAATAACAAAAATATACTAAACAATCAAATCCAAAACTACAAAAATAAATCCTATAATTTAGGGCTTGTCTAACCAAAAATTATAAATAATAATACCAACATAACTAATAATTATTATTCATAACTAGATAAATAATGTGACATATTTAAAATATTAACTCAAAAAAATATTCATGTCAGCGTTTCTATATTGTAGTATATATTAAGTCTAGAAATACTTTAACAACAAATATTTATATTCCAGTTCCAAAACATTAAGTTCACATCGAAAGGTCTAAAATGGTGACAATAAAATATCAAGGCAAGATAATAACAAATTTATGCTATTAGAAATTGAAAATATCAATTCCAACAATTTAGTAAAAAATCATCTTCCAATTTATATAAGTCCAAAAATCATCCTTATCTTATATTTTAATGAAAAGACTAAATTTGTGTTTAATATTTCATTAGACCTTTTTTATTTCTAAATATTTTCCATAGGTCATGCAATCTATGAAAAAAAAAAAATATGTGTTCTATTTATTTTATAGTAAATCAGAAAATAATGTCCATGAGGTTATATTTTGATAAATCCATTTTTTATATAATTTTTCCATAAATTGTAACATGATCAAAAATTCAAAATAAATCTATAAGGCATCCAAAAATTCTTATAAATTACACAAACCTATCTAATATGATAACGAACAATATCCTAGGTTCAATTTCAACAAAACACAATTCTAAATCAAAAGCCCCAAATTCTACATACTAAGAACCCTAAAATATAAAGAAATCAAATTCAGATTGTATATGACCTCCATCATAGAAATGGATAAAGGGATTTTGTAGAGCTCAAAAAATTAACAAGTTTGGGCTATGGAATTACCTGATTTGGTTAAAGAATAAGGGAGAAATCGATACTTGAATTCCCAATCCCTAGAATTTTCTTAATCCAAACTCGCAAATTATAATGATGTTAAACAGGTTTAAAGTGTGGATATTTGCATGAAAATGGTCCAGAATGCATATGATATAAGTTTTGCATATTATAATGAACGAAATGGATGGAAAATGATCGGTTGCTTAGGGTTCTTTACTGGTGGTTTAAGGGTGTATTGATTTTGAGTTTAATGTATCCTTAATTGATGTTTATGAAACGTTTAGATGATATACACATAATTCACCATAAATGTGTATGCATTAAACCAATCTGAAGGCAAACTGACGTGGTTCGGTTGATAACCCACTGGGTTGGGTTCGTGATTCACGGGCCATGTGCGCAGCGAAGAAGACGAAGAAGAAGCATGGTTGGGTTTGTGTTTATAAAGCGAATGGATCGGATATCAACACCACTGGCGCAATAGCCCAGCTGGAGTGTATACCCGAGTGGGCCGGGTTCGAGTCCCGCTTCAACCCGATTCCACCCTTTTTATTCTTTCTTTAATTTCAGTTTCAGAGATTTGCACATTTGGTCCCTAGTAATTTCAACTACACTAACTTGGTTTACTTAGGTGATATTTATTTTTTAAAAGATAAAATGTTTGCAATCTGCGGACCACAACTGCAAACATCTATAAAAGAAGAGGTGGGCCAAACATCTGCAGTCTGCAAGAAGAAGACTGTATGTTTTTCAATGTATATAGACTTCTAAAATAAACTGGTGGTGGAGTACGAACGATAGTGGTGTGTGGTGGTGGATGTGGACGGTGGTGGATGTGGACGGTGGTGGTAGACAGTGGTGGTGGGTGGTCGACGATTGTGATAGACATGGACGGTGGTGGGTGGTGGACGGTGGTGGTGTTTAACCCTCTGCATACCTTAGAAGATCTTAGAAGTGGTTGGGACAAGTTTGCACCAAGAAGACCTCCCGCAGACGTTTTTAATGAAACATCTTCGGAAAAACAAACAGTCTGCAGATGGCAATATCTGCGTGTGGTCTGCGCGTCACAAACAGAAGACCTTGCGCAGATCTTTTTTTAGAAAAACAAACACCACCTAACTTAGTTTAAGGTTTCGTTTTAGGCTAAATTGCATTTTACGTCCTTTATATTTAAACGAAGTTGCAGGTGTTGTCCTTAACTACAGAAATTACACTGCATGTCCTTTATGTTACTATCTTCCATCAGGCGGTGTCCTTATCTCATAATCTCGTAAGTTTTTGTTGTTAACTTCCGCCACGTGCCTTGCACATGAGGGTATTATTGTCATTTTATTCCCCCTTTAAATATATATATTTAAAACATAAAATTAAAAATTTTGAACCCCATCACTTATATTAACAAATTAATTAGGATACAGAAAACTAATGCCCCTTTGTTAGAAATCCCACCGGCAACCTTCATGTCGGGCCACCCCACCACCGGTCATCATCATCGACACCCAGTCGCCTGAAAATGCCTTGCTACTGATGTGTGTAAAATGCAACATATAAATTACATCAAATGAGGCATAAAACTAACCCTTTTTAAGTACTAATATTGGAAAAAGAGTGTTTTTGTCTTCCTTTTGTATTTTCAAGATTAAATGAGATCAAAAACACAAAAGAAGCAAAAAGACAGCTAAATCCAACATAAATACAAGGAAAGGAACATAAGTGGACTGCCCGACCCCTCAACGGCATCTTCCCAAGCAAAATAGAGAAGGCAGAAGACTGAACACGCCCCGTGCTCAGCCAGCACGGGGGCGTGCCCAAGAAGCAGCAGAAAAGACAAATCTATAGAAGCTTCTATTGCCCACCACGGGGCCGTGCCCAGTGAACACGGGGGCGTGTCGAAAGTACAGCAGGCGCATTAATTGTAATTGCGAATTACAATTAATGAGGAGAGAGAGTGTCAGACAGGCACGGGGTCGTGCCCAGCGGACACGGGGCCGTGCCCAGCTCTCTGTTCAGCCTATAAATAGGAGTGCTTGGATTCATTTCAACTCATCCCTTGGCACACCACCTCTCTCACACTTCATCCACCCCCCACCACCATCACAACACCATCATCCACCACCATCATCCATTGTCCATCGTAGAGTGTGTGAGTCGTCTCGGGATCCAAGATTGATCGTAAGAGTTCTTGACAATCAAGGCCATGTTTGCCTAAGTCTCTTACATCACTTGGTGAAGACAAAGTGTCTAGTATAATACTTTTTATTTCTAATCTTTTGCACTTTTTATTTGGTTTTGTATTAATGACTTTAATAACTAGTTACTTATGTTGAAGGTGATCTTTCCTTATCGTTTGTCCGTGGTGTCTTGGCATTATTTTACTGTCTATATAAAATAAAGGATTTTCACCATTCATATCTCCACGGTCTATATGGAGGTATGTTGGCTACCTGGTCGGGGGTTAAGGGAATGGTTTGGTAAAGGTCTTGCCATTGTTCAGCGTTTAGAGGTCCTGCAATGGACCTGGGTCAAATTTAGTAGGACCTCCTTCAATGCTTTACGGTATTGGATGGCGGGGGTCCAAACTCTTTGATCCCCTCATAAGTTAACTACTATTAATACTATAACCCGGCTATTTAGGACTGTATCCCTGCTGACTCAGACTACTTAGCCGAGGGTAACGTCACCGCCAAAAGCGGGGCCTACCACAATACTGCATTAATAACTTAATTCATTATCTTCCAATAATCCACCCTTTTAGGATTGTATCCTTGCTGACTCAAACTACTGGGTGAGGGTAACGTCACCTTCAAAAGAGGGGCCTACTACAATAACTAAGATAATCTCTAAATTATGTGCAAAAGTGCGGAAATAATCAAAGGTTATACTAGATACGAGTCGGAACCAAGTGATTCATCTAGTCTATGTGTTTTTATTTTATTTTTATTTTCAGCATTTTAGTTAGTTTTTATTTTTCTTAGTTTAAAACATTTTTCTAAACTTTTTATTTTGATTAGACGTTGAGGATAAACCGGTACTAAAAGCTCCTGTGTCCTTGGACGACCTCGGTATCTTACCAACACTATACTACGCTCAACGATGGGTGCACTTGCCCATATGTGTGTTTAGTGTTAGTGAAATATCGTGTTTTATAAATTTAAAACTTGGCTAAAAATAAGTGTTAAAAAGGGCTTCAAATATACACCTAATATATATAACACTTCGCATGCATCAAGTTTTTGGCGCCGCTGCCGGGGACACAAGGATTTTAAGAAAGTTAGGAATCAACGGCCTAATCATTTTTTATTTTTCTTTTTAATTTTTTTAGGATTTTCTTAGTTTTTCAGCTTCTGCAGAGCTCAGCACGGGCCGTGCCCGCTGAACACGCCCCCGTGCTAAATCATTGGAACTGGCAATCCTGTTTTACGTCAGACAGTAAGCTGAACACGGGGCCGTGCTCACCCAACACGCCCCCGTGCCCAAGATTCACTTACTGAAAACAGAACCGTTAGATCCCGGCGGTTGGTAATTTCTGACATAAACATGAGTGATAGTAATTGTTTTTACTTTCGGCACTCTTATGGTACGTGGTGTCAATTATGTGGTGGCAAACATGAAGAAGTAAAATGCTACTTTCTAAATTATAGGCCCCACTACATGGACCCACCGACTTCTTATAACCTTAAGAGGGGCGAAAGTAAAAATAAGCACTATTTCTCCCTCGAATGCGCCCAGCCAGATATTCTAGGGGAAATGCTCCTTGATGAGTTATTTCAACTAGAAAAGCTAATTCTGAATTGGTTAAAAGAGCTTAGGAAGGATTTTATTGATCCACCCAAAGACGATGACCATGACGAAATGCTGGAACCGCATTCCGACAACCTCGTTGCTCCCGAAAATACCTTCGTACCTAGCAAAGACTTGGACGATAGTCGTCCCTGTGTCGATTGTGCCGTGAAGGACTCTCCATCGACTTCGTTCGGTGCATACATAGACCTGAGCGATTCGGCATACACCTTCTTTAACGAGAGCCCGGAAAAGGGTTGGACTTGTCCACCTAGAATGAAAATAGGAATTACCCTCACCGACAACCTCTTGCGTTCTCGCCTTAGTCTAGGACAATTAAGGTATATTAGGCACTTTGGGGTTGTTCCAACCAATCAGGAGCCACCCGATACTAACGAGTTCCTTAAAAAAACTAGACAACTTCATAAAACAGTCCCTCGACACGGGGCCGTGTCCAGCCAACACGCCCCCGTGTCCATCAAAAGATTCCATTCTGATCAGTACGTCAGAATACGGACAAACTTTGTCAGAACTCCACCTGCACACGGGGCCGTGTCCACTGGACACGGGGCCGTGTCCAGGATACTGTCGTTTTCTATAAATGCAGCCAAGAATTCTGCACATTTAGACCAACTTGGGGCAGAGATTTGAAGGAATCTTCTCTCAAACTATCCTAGGTAAGTCTAAAAGAAGGTTCCAACAACCCATCTTGTCCTTTCCTCTTTTAGCCATTTCCTTCTTTTCCATCTTTCTCCAAGAACTACCATCAAAAGTTTGAATTCATCCAACTTTGTGGTAAGGATTAATGGGTTTTGTTCAAGGAATCTTGGTAAAAACATGTTATGTAACATTTTTTTAAGTAATTAGTGACTAAAAAGGCCCCACAAGTTCAGAAAATAACTTAAAAATCCAAGTTTCCTTGCTCCAAAATTCTGCAGAAAGATGAACACGGGGCCGTGCTCAATGAGCACGGGGCCGTGTCCGGTCACTGTTTCATTAAATAAACTATTTTCAGTTTATTTTTCGTAGGATGTCGAGTGAAAACAGCGAAACATCTTCTGTGCATTCGTCAAACAGCCGAAGAGGAAGGAGACCCTCCGTTGAAGCTACACTTGTGCACTATGTGATAGCATTAAGGGAGGCTCTCGACGAAATGACATCAGTAGAGGAGGTCCTAATCGACCGTATTAACGATCTTACGATGGGACTTGAAAGCAGCTTCCAAGAAATTAACCTCTTGCACCAGAGGTTAAATATTCTTGTAGCACCCCCGATGGAACCAGTCCTTCCTCAACAGGATTGGAACCTGGCACTCGGAATCAACAACCCTACCGGGTGGGAAGACTTTCCGGCGGAACCTCCCGTGGAACACCAACAAGAGATCTCGGTGTAAATCGAAACTCCTCAAACTAATGCCAATGAGCCTTCTTTTCTCCTTCCAAGGGAGGTGGAAGAATGGCTCGCCGACATATGAGGAGAACCGCACGCGGAAGTAGGAGTTCAAAAAGGCCTTGTCTAACCAAGATCAGTTGCTTCTTGGAAATTTTGCTAATTAAAATAAAGTAGAGGCTAGAACTCCATGGTTTATTATTTCTTTGTTTTATCTAGTTTTATCTTAATTTAGGACTATGTAAGGTCTCTCTATGATTGCAATGAAATGATGGTTCTTAAAGTTTGGATGGTTTTTAATGAATAAAACACACTCATGGTGGTAAAGGATGAAAAGGGGAACGAGAAAAATGACCTCATGCACAAGAACAAGGCAACCCGACAACTCTCTCCAGTTCAGAAGGTTCAACACGGGCCGTGCCCAACCAACACGGCCCCGTGCTGAACCACCTGCAGAAAAACGCCCAGTTCAGGTACCTGGACACGGGCCGTGTTCACCCGACACGCCCCCGTGTCCAGACTTCTGTTTCTCTTGTTTTAATTTTGTTACAGGCACTTGAACACGGGGCCGTGCCCGGACAACACGGGGCCGTGTTCAGCGCCCAGTAACACAAAATTTTTGCTTTTTAACACCATTTTACACATCTAATCAACCTAAAAAATTATTTTTGGGACACATTGAGGACAATGTGTAATTTAAGTGTGGGGGGATGCTAAAACCTTGAATTTTGCAAAGTCCTAAATACAAGCCTTACACAAAACTCTATTAGAACCGCTAATCACCCCAAATTTTTTTTTCAAAAATTTCATTTTTCTTACTTGTCTAGGTTTAACTCGGGAAATTCAAGTTCTCAAAAAGGTTATATTTTTACAAATTTACAACCAATAGCGTAGTGATAAAAAGAACCAACATAAGAAAATTATGAAAAGGCATGACAAACTTAGTTAAAATTTGATTATATATACTTGATCACGTAAAAACCCATTCCCACAAAAGTGAGTTTTGAGCCTTTATTGAGCATATTATTAAACTAAATGCTCATTTTTCGTTTCTTGTGTGAATAGCCGCTTGGTTCTTACAACTCTAGAACTTGCCATGACGATACATTCCCAGTCCTTATCAACTTAAACCCGAGTAAGTAAATGATGGAGGCATTAGGACTAACCCTTTTTATTTCTACACCATTATTTTTCTTTTTCTTTTACCACCTACCCAAAAATCCCCCTAGTTAACCCCTTTGAGCCTAAACCTTTTCATTTCATCACCCAAACCAAAAACCCTTTTACCCACCAAAACCTTTTATTTTTAACCCTTTGTTTTAGTAACAAGTTCGGTTTTTCGTAAGATCAAAAAAAAAAATGTGTTGTTGATGAAGCAAAAAGAAAATAAACAAACAAGTTCATCAAAAATAACTTTGTTTGAATAAAAGCTTCATCAAAATAAAAAAGTTACAAAAATAGAAAGTCTTACGAAAACCGACACTTGTTACGCTTTTCGCCCTTTTTCTACTAACCACTAACCACTATCCCAACCACCTACCTTTAACCCAAGCCTAACCCTTAACCCACAAAGTCCTCTTGATATTTACAAAGGTATAAAAGTTAAAAAGGAGGATGATTGATTGCTTGGCAAGCTTATGGTAGGAATAAGTTCCATGCCGCTCTCGAGTGATTCACTAAAAATACACCTTCGGCAAATTATAATGATGTTAAACAGGTTTAAAGTGTGGATATTTGCATGAAAATGGTCCAGAATGCATATGATATAAGTTTTGCATATTATAATGAACGAAATGGATGGAAAATGATCGGTTGCTTAGGGTTCTTTACTGGTGGTTTAAGGGTGTATTGATTTTGAGTTTAATGTATCCTTAATTGATGTTTATGAAACGTTTAGATGATATACACATAATTCACCATAAATGCGTATGCATTAAACCAATCTGAAGGCAAACTGACGTGGTTCGGTTGATAACCCACTGGGTTGGGTTCGTGATTCACGGGCCATGTGCGCAGCGAAGAAGACGAAGAAGAAGCATGGTTGGGTTTGTGTTTATAAAGCGAATGGATCGGATATCAACACCACTGGTGCAATAGCCCAGCTGGAGTGTATACCCGAGTGGGCCGGGTTCGAGTCCCGCTTCAACCCGATTCCACCCTTTTTATTCTTTCTTTAATTTCAGTTTCAGAGATTTGCACATTTGGTCCCTAGTAATTTCAACTACACTAACTTGGTTTACTTAGGTGCTATTTATTTTTTAAAAGATAAAATGTTTGCAATCTGCGGACCACAACTGCAAACATCTATAAAAGAAGAGGTGGGCCAAACATCTGCAGTCTGCAAGAAGAAGACTGTATGTTTTTCAATGTATATAGACTTCTAAAATAAACTGGTGGTGGAGTACGAACGATAGTGGTGTGTGGTGGTGGATGTGGACGATGGTGGATGTGGACGGTGGTGGTAGACAGTGGTGGTGGGTGGTCGACGATTGTGATAGACATGGACGGTGGTGGGTGGTGGACGGTGGTGGTGTTTAACCCTCTGTAAACCTTAGAAGATCTTAGAAGTGGTTGGGACAAGTTTGCACCAAGAAGACCTCCCGCAGACGTTTTTAATGAAACATCTTCGGAAAAACAAACAGTCTGCAGATGGCAATATCTGCGTGTGGTCTGCGCGTCACAAACAGAAGACCTTGCGCAGATCTTTTTTTAGAAAAACAAACACCACCTAACTTAGTTTAAGGTTTCGTTTTAGGCTAAATTGCATTTTACGTCCTTTATATTTAAACGAAGTTGCAGGTGTTGTCCTTAACTACAGAAATTACACTGCATGTCCTTTATGTTACTATCTTCCATCAGGCGGTGTCCTTATCTCATAATCTCGTAAGTTTTTGTTGTTAACTTCCGCCACGTGCCTTGCACATGAGGGTATTATTGTCATTTTATTCCCCCTTTAAATATATATATTTAAAACATAAAATTAAAAATTTTGAACCCCATCACTTATATTAACAAATTAATTAGGATACAGAAAACTAATGCCCCTTTGTTAGAAATCCCACCGGCAACCTTCATGTCGGGCCACCCCACCACCGGTCATCATCATCGACACCCAGTCGCCTGAAAATGCCTTGCTACTGATGTGTGTAAAATGCAACATATAAATTACATCAAATGAGGCATAAAACTAACCCTTTTTAAGTACTAATATTGGAAAAAGAGTGTTTTTGTCTTCCTTTTGTATTTTCAGGATTAAATGAGATCAAAAACACAAAAGAAGCAAAAAGACAGCTAAATCCAACATAAATACAAGGAAAGGAACATAAGTGGACTGCCCGAGCAAAATAGAGAAGGCAGAAGACTGAACACGCCCCGTGCTCAGCCAGCACGGGGGCGTGCCCAAGAAGCAGCAGAAAAGACAAATCTATAGAAGCTTCTATTGCCCACCACGGGGCCGTGCCCAGTGAACACGGGGGCGTGTCGAAAGTACAGCAGGCGCATTAATTGTAATTGATAATTACAATTAATGAGGAGAGAGAGTGTCAGACAGGCACGGGGTCGTGCCCAGCGGACACGGGGCCGTGCCCAGCTCTCTGTTCAGCCTATAAATAGGAGTGCTTGGATTCATTTCAACTCATCCCTTGGCACACCACCTCTCTCACACTTCATCCACCACCCACCACCATCACAACACCATCATCCACCACCATCATCCATTGTCCATCGTAGAGTGTGTGAGTCGTCTCGAGATCCAAGATTGATCGTAAGAGTTCTTGACAATCAAGGCCATGTTTGCCTAAGTCTCTTACATCACTTGGTGAAGACAAAGTGTCTAGTATAATACTTTTTATTTCTAATATTTTGCACTTTTTATTTGGTTTTGTATTAATGACTTTAATAACTAGTTATTTATGTTGAAGGTGATCTTTCCTTATCGTTTGTCCGTGGTGTCTTGGCATTATTTTACTGTCTATATAAAATAAAGGATTTTCACCATTCATATATCCACGGTCTACATGGAGGTATGTTGGCTACCTGGTTGGGGGTTAAGGGAATGGTTTGGTAAAGGTCTTGCCATTGTTCAGCGTTTAGAGGTCCTGCAATGGACCTGGGTCAAATTTAGTAGGACCTCCTTCAATGCTTTACGGTATTGGATGGCGGGGGTCCAAACTCTTTGATCCCTTCATAAGTTAACTACTATTAATACTATAACCCGGCTATTTAGGACTGTATCCCTGCTGACTCAGACTACTTAGCCGAGGGTAACGTCACCGCCAAAAGCGGGGCCTGCCACAATACTGCATTAATAACTTAATTCATTATCTTCCAATAATCCACCCTTTTAGGATTGTATCCTTGCTGACTCAAACTACTGGGGTGAGGGTAACGTCACCTTCAAAAGAGGGGCCTACTACAATAACTAAGATAATCTCTTAATTATGTGCAAAAGTGCGGAAATAATCAAAGGTTATACTAGAGACGAGTCGGAACCAAGTGATTCATCTTGTCTATCTGTTTTTATTTTATTTTTATTTTCAGCATTTTAGTTAGTTTTTATTTTTCTTAGTTTAAAACATTTTTCTAAACTTTTTATTTTGATTAGACGTTGAGGATAAACCGGTACTAAAAGCTCTTGTGTCCTTGGACGACCTCGGTATCTTACCAACACTATACTACGCTCAACGATGGGTGCACTTGCCCATATGTGTGTTTAGTGTTAGTGAAATATCGTGTTTTATAAATTTAAAACTTGGCTAAAAATAAGTGTTAAAAAGGGCTTCAAATATACACCTAATATATATAACACTTCGCATGCATCACTACCATCAACGGATTTACCATCTCCTGCACCCCCTTTATGAAACGTTTTTAACCAAGAAATGATTTGGGTTGGTGATATGACTGGTCCATAACTCAACCCACAAACACCCTGACTCACCCCCTTAAAAAAATACTTCTACTTTACCAATTTTACAATTCACTTCACCCCCAAACCCTAACCAAGGGTTTCAACAAAACCATGACAGCCATGGCTTCACAGGGCAAAATCCACCAAATTGAACTCGAAAACTTCAAATTCTTCAAAGGTCACCAAATCATCGGTCTGTTTTATGACTTCATCACCGTTATTGGCCATAACAGCTCTAGAAATTCTAACCTAATGGAGATTTTGATGACCATGAGAATGACGGAGGCTGTAAGACATAGGGCGGTGGTGGCGAGTTAGTCGTGGTGATGGCTAGTAGTTGTTGGTTTGCGACGGTGGCTGGATGTGGGTAGGATGGTGTGACGATGGCTGATGTGGGTGGAACGACGGAGATGTAGTCGTCGAGGGTCTGTATGGTGGAGGTTTTGTGATGGTAGTTTGGTGGTGACGGAGGTTTTATGGTGGCAGTTAGGTGGAGGTGGAGGTGGAGATCACCCATCTTGTGTTCTTTTAAGAGATCCGAGCTAAGTATTAGGGTAATAAAAATATGTCAGTATAATCTAATATTATTTTTAAAGGGGAAAAAATGACCATTATGCCCTCATGTGAGTGGTACATGACCTGACTTAACGCAAAAAAATAAACTGGGATAAGGCATAAAGACACGGCTTGGAAAGAAACTATAACATAAAGGACATTCAGTGTAATTTCAAAGTTAAAGGACAACGCCTGCAACTTCATTAAACATAAAGGACGTAAAATGTAATTTAGCGTTAAATTCATACACAAAATATTAAAACATTAAAGATAATAAAATTTCACATTTTTTCAATTATAACACTTCGGATTCGATTTACGATACGAGTCGGGTTTCGGGGATCCGTTTTCTGGCAGATGTTACAAACACTATCCCGGATTTGATCAAACTTCAAATTTCAAGTTCCAGCAGTTTCAGTGAACGTTGTCACAAATCCTAACCAATTATCAGGTAAGGAAGATAACAAAGTCACAACTTGTGTTGTCACACCCCAACCGATGACAGAATCATCGGGATGTGGCATGATGCGAATAGGTTGCTCGAGAGAATCCATAACGACTAATTGTGACAATATTTATTAAGGTTCAATATCCCATACTATCAAACACAACATTCTCACAAAGTCATAACGGAGTTCAGTAGTTTCTCCAACACAAAACACAACATTCAAAACTTACAACTTAGTTTAGGCGGGTTTCTAGACTTCCTAGACCATTTCCCAGCAATAAATCCATTAACCTGTCGCATACGTTAAAATAAAAGTTAATACAATAATGTAAAGGTGAGTACACAAGTTTGCATAAGTATAGTAAATAAGCGTTACGCATAACCAACATGTAACACGTAAAGGGCGAATAAAGTAAGCTAACAACAATGATACAAGCTAACCACCGAAGTGAGCACGTAAAGTAAGTAAACCTTAACAACCCCTGAATAAACAGGTGCTGAGTCCAACTATAGTACTATCATTGCTAAGGGTGGTAGGGCAAGTCATCACTGTGTAAACATAACAAATAAGCATTCAACTAGTCACGTATAACATGCGAGAGCGGTTAGCGTTTGTAAAAGAGTTAAGCGTTGTGTGCGTTGTGTCTTGATAGAGAACGTATGTAACACCCAAAAGTGGGTTAAGCGAAAAAGGGTTCGAGTATACTCACAATGCGTATTTAACAGCTAAACACGGTCTAGAATGGATTAAAGGGAGCGCCGGATCAGCCAGCGTACGGGAACAGAAGTGCATAAGTCTTCCAAAGTGTTGAAATGGTCAAATCGGAGTGTTGAGTGGGAAACAGAGGCTTCGTTTGAAGCTAGTGTCTTCTGATGTGCGTGAAGTGTGTTATTGTTTTAATGTTTATTTGAAGCCCTTTTACATTTTTTTAGCCAAGTTTTAAATTTATAAAACACGATATTTACTAACACTAAACACACATATGGGCAAGTGCACCCATCTTGAGCGTAGTATAGTGTTGGTAAGATACCGAGGTCGTCCAAGGACACAAGAGCTTTTAGTACCGGTTTATCCTCAACGTCTAATCAAATCAAAAAGTTAGAAAAAGGTTTTAAACTAGAAAAATAAAACTAACTAAAATGCTGAAAATAAAAAGTAAAAACAGATATACAAGATGAATCACTTGGTTCCGACTCGTGTATAGTGTAACCTTTGATTATTTCCGCACTTTTGCACTTTTTAAGAGATTATCTTAGTTATTGTAGTAGGCCCCTCTTTTGAAGGTGACGTTACCCTCAACCCAATAGTTTGAGTCAGCAAGGATACAATCCTAAAGGGTCGGATTATTGAAAGATAATTAATTAAGTTATTAATGCATATTATGGTAGGCCCCTCTTTTGAAGGCGACGTTACCCTCGGCTAAGTAGTCTGAGTCAGCTGGGATACAGTCCTAAATAGCCGGGTTATAGTATTAATAGTTGCTTACATATGAGGGGGTCAAAGAGTTTGGACCCCCGCCATCCAATACCGTTAAGTATTGAAGGAGGTCCTACTAAATTTGACCCAAGTCCTTGCAGGATCTATACACTGAACAAGGCAAGACTTTTACCAAACCGTTCCCTTAACCCCCGACCAGGTAGCCAACATACCTCCATATAGACCGTGGAGATATGAATGGTGAAAATCTTTTATTTTATATAGACAGTAAAATAATGCCAAGACACCACGGACAAACGATAAGGAAAAATCACCTTCAACATAAGAAACTAGTTATTAATGTCATTAATACAAAACCAAGTAAAAAGTGCGAAAAGATTAAAAATAAAAAGTATTACACTAGACACTTTGTCTTCACCAAGTGATGTAAGAGACTTAGGAAAACATGGCCTTGATTATCAAGAACTCTTACGATCAATCTTGGATCCCGGGACGACTCACACACTCTATGATGGACAATGGATGATGGTGGTGGATGATGGTGTTATGGTGGTGGTGGGTGGTGGGTGAAGTGTGAGAGAGGTGGTGTGCCAAGGGATGAGTTGCAAGAGCTCCAAGCACTCCTATTTATAGGCTGAACAGAAGCTCGGGCACGGCCTTGTGTCCACTGGGCACGGCCTTGTGTCCACTGGGCACGGCCTTGTGTCCACTGGGCACGGCCCTGTGTCCATCCTCCTATCTTTCTTCATTAAATGCAGTTTGTCTGCATTAGTTGACCACGCCCCCGTGTCCGCTGAGCACGACCCCGTGTGCAGAAGCATATCTGTACTATCAAGATTTGCCTGGATTTCGCGAATCTTATAGTTGACCATGGCCCCGTGTCCGCTGAGCACGGCCCCGTGGTGGGCGATGGAAGCTTCTACCACTTTGTCTTTTCTGCTGACACTTGGGCACGCCCCCGTGCTCACTGAGCACGGGGCGTGTTCAGTCTTCTGTCTTCTTGTTTTGCTTGGGAAGATGCTGTCGTGGGGTCGGGCATGTCACGTTTGTTCCTTTCCTTGTATTTGTGCCAGATTTAGCTGCCATTTTGCTTCTTTTGTTAATTTGAGCTCATTTAATCCTGAAAATACAAAAGGAAGACAAAAGCACACTTTTTCCAACATTAGTACTAAAAAAGGGTTAGTTTTATGCCACAATTGATGTAATTTATATGTTGCATTTTGCACACATCATCTTCGTACGAAGGCGTGCCTTCGTACGAAGGGAGGCTTCATACAAGTGTTGCTTATGTTGTCCAAAATCGAGTTTTCTTCGCGTCTTTCTTCGGGAAATCGAGTGTTGATCCCTCCAGCCTTAAGCTACTGATTTAACTTAGAGCCAGAGCCTAGAGAGGTCTTTGTTAAAGTCACATGTGAGAACTTGGGCTGGGTTGTATGAAGTCAGTGCCTTCGTACGAAGGCAGTGTCTTCGTACGAAGGCAGGGGATTCGCACAAAACAGTCCAGCTCGTATAGGTGGCCGTTTTTGCTTCCTGAGCTGTGTTTTCGCCTGAATAGGATGTATTTTCAAGTCTTTTTCATAACGGTTTCGACACACCTCGTCCCACTATCCAGTGAACGAAATATATGTCGGTTTTGGTCCGTTTTGTGTAAAAATCAAGTTTAAAAGAATTTTTACTTGGATTAAACACTTGGTGAGTGCGAGATATTCAGATCTACATCTTGGGAAACCAAAGCATAGCCCAATACACTCATTTAAGTGTAAATCCATGGTAAAATCAGAAGTTTTGATGAAAAAGATGAAGGTTTATGTAAAAAGAATGAAGGTTTTTATAAAAATAAAGAAGTTTAGATGAAAAAGATGAAGTTAAGATGAAAATAGAAGAGTTTGGATGAAATCAGAGTTAAACTCGTGGAAAATCATAGTGGAAATCGTTGTGAAACGTGTTAAAATAATAAATCTTACTTGGAAAATGAAGGGACAGCAGATTGGGAGCATTTTGTGCAAAATGGCAGCAAGTTAGAATAAGAGGAGTGAGCTTGGTATTTATAGAGTGAGAGCTTGCACGCAGGTTGCCTTCGTACGAAGGCAGGGCCTTCGTACGAAGCCAGGTGCCTTCGTACAAAGCCTCTGCCTTTGTACAAAGCCACCTGTTTCGCACATGTGGCTTTCGTTTTGCATGTAGGATGCTCGTTTGGTGTGTTTTGTGGCGTTTAGTTAGTTCTAGTATTTTAAGTATTTTAGCGAGATATTAAGTGGTGCGTTGTGTTGTGTTTTAGTGTGGTAAATCGAGTTGCTAGAGTGAACGTTTGAGCGTGTAACAATCACATATAACACAATTAACATCTAAACACACAAATACTGCAAATATTTTAAATAAATACGCGTTTTGAGTTGACGTCGAGTGCGTTGCGATGAGCGTTTAAGTAATAAGCGTTTAACTGCGAATAGTAAGCGACATAAAATGCGTTTAAAAATGTAGTTACCCATAGTAGTCATCAAATCTCAGAGTACGAGCATTTGCGAGTGAAACAACGATAAAATAGGAACAACTAGGAAGACTTTTGGTTGTCGTGTTGTTACAGTATCCCCCACTTTAGGGAATTTCGCCCCGAAATTAAGTAGTAGACATAAGAAAGAGTTGCGGATATTTAGCTTTCATAACACTTTCGAGTTCCCAAGTGAACTCGGCGCCGCGTTTGCCTTCCCATCTAACCTTCACTATGGGAATGCGACAACGTCGAAGTTTCTTGGTCTCTCGATCCATGATTTCTACTGGCTTTTCAACAAAGTGCAGTGTCTCGTTTATTTGCAAGTCTTTAAGAGGTACATGAAGATTTTCTTCAGCTAGACACTTCTTAAGGTTTGAGACGTGGAAAGTCGAGTGTAAGTTGCTGTTTTAAACCGGTAATTCAAGTCGGTAGGCCACTTTACCAATTCTTTCTAGAATCTTAAAGGGACCCACGTAACGTGCCGCTAGTTTCCCTTTCTTGCGGAATCGGATCACCCCTTTCCAGGGTGAAACCTTTAAGAGGACGTGATCTCCAACTTCGAACACTCGGGGCTTGCGGCGTTTATTGGTGTAGCTCTTTTGATGACTCCGAGCTTTCAGGAGATTGCCTCTTATTTGGAGAATCTTGTCTGTCGTTTCTAGTATTAACTCAGGACCGGTGATTTGTGCGTCTCCGATCTCGTGCCAAACAATAGGCGATCGACATTTTCTACCGTATGGTGCCTCAAAGGGTGTCATTTATATACTAGCGTGATAACTATTATTGTACGAAAATTCTACTAAAGGTAAATCAAATCCTAATTACCACCAAAATCTATAACGCATGAACGAAGCATGTCTTCAAGGGTGCGGATCGTGTGCTCAGTCTGACCGTCGGTCTGGGGATGGAATGCAGTACTGAGATTGAGAGTGGTACCGAGAGTGGATTGGAATGTCTCTCAGAGACATGAGGTAAAACGACCATCGCGTTCAGAGATGATGTCACGAGGCGTCCCATGTCAACAAATGACTTCGTCGGTATAGATTCATGCTAATCGTTCAACCTTAAAGACTTCTCGTATCGGAATGAAATGAGCATATTTCAAAAGACGATCAACGATAACCCAAATGCTAGCGTAACCAGAAGGCGTGCGAGGGAGTTTCGTAATAAAGTCCATAGCTATACTTTCCCATTTCCACACCGGAATTTCGGGTTGTTCGAGTAAACCAGAGGGTCGTTGATGCTCGGCCTTAACCTACGAGCAAGTTAGGCATTTTGAAACATACAGAGCTATATCCTTTTTCATGCCCGGCCACCAATACATAGAACGGAGGTCCTGGTACATCTTGTCGGCACCAGGGTGAATGAAGTATCGAGATTTGTGAGCTTCGGTCATCAATGTCTCCCGGAGGTTATTGCGACTACGAATCCAAATACGGTCGAGATAGTGAAAGATACCATTCGGTTTATTCACTAATTGGGTTTTGGCACCACACTTCATTTCCTCTTTCAAGGTACTCTCGATGAAACATGAGTGTTGTGCGTCGCGAATTAGGGTTTCGAGATTTTTCTGGGCCTGAACATTATGAATACTATGCACATAACTTCGTTGACTGAGAGCATCGGCTAATACATTTGCCTTGCCAGGATGGTAGCGTATCTCATAATCATAGTCGTTAAGAAGTTCAACCCATCTGCATTGGCGCATGTTCAGTTCTTTCTGGTTTAAGATATGTTGTATGCTCTTGTGGTCGGTGAAGACCGTACACTTTGTACCATAAAGGTAGTCTCGCCATATCTTTAATGCAAAAAAAACTTCACCGAGCTCGAGGTCGTGGGTAGTGTAGTTCTTCTCGTGGACCTTGAGTTGTCGAGACGCATACGCGATAACCTTGTCTCGTTTCATAAGAACACAACCAAGACCTAGGTTAGAGGCATTACAATAAACAACGAAATTGTCGTTTCCATCGGGAAGTGTGAGGATTGGAGCATTGCAAAGCATATGCTTGAGAGTTTGAAAGGTGTCCTTTTGGTCAGAGCAACAAATAAAAGGTTTGTCCTTATGAGTTAGGGCGGTAAGAGGCACGGCGATTTTAGAAAAGTCGGCGATAAATCGACGGTAATAACCCGCCAATCCGAGAAATGAACGGACTTCGAATGGATTCTTTGGTGTAATCCAACTCTTAACAGCTTCAAACTTCGCGGGATCAACGTGAATTCCTTGACTGTTAATGACATGGCCGAGGAATTGAACTTCGTCAAGCCAAAATTCACACTTGGAGAACTTGGCGTAGAGGAGATTTCCTTGAAGTAGTTCGAGAACTAAACGAAGATGTCGTGCGTGTTCGGCTTTCGACTTCGAGTAGATAAGAATGTCATCGATAAACACAATGATGAAACGATCCAAAAAGGGTTTGCACACGCAGTTCATCAAGTCCATGAAGACCTCTGGTGCGTTCATGAGACCACAAGGCATGACCACGAATTCATAATGGCCATAACGAGTACGAAATGCAGTTTTTGGGATGTCTTGTTCTTGTATACATAACTGGTGATAGCCTGAACGTAAATCAATCTTTGAGAAACATGTAGCGCCTTGGAGTTGATTAAATAAATCAGCGATTCGGGGTAGCAGGTAGCGGTACTTAATAGTAAGCTTGTTAAGTTCTCTATATCGATGCACATTCGAAACGATCCATCCTTCTTTTTCACAAAGAGAACGGGTGCGCCCCATGGTGATGTGCTCGGGTGTACAAAGCCTTTATCAAGTAGTACTTGAAGTTGGCTAGATAGCTCGCGCATTTCAGATGGTGCGAGGCGATAGGGAGCTTTTGCAACAGGTGTAGCGCCTGGAACTAAATCAATACGGAAATCGATATCGCGAGTAGGGGGTAAACTAGGCAATTCGTCGGGAAAAACGTTAGGAAAATCACAAACAACAGGGACGTCTTTCATCATTTTCTTCTCGCTCTTCGTCTCCACACTATAGGCTAGGAAAGTGAGGTATTCCTTGCGTAAATACTTGCTCGCTTGGATACACGACATAAGCTTCAACTCTTTCTAGAGTACTTCACTGTATATACACGTAACTGGTCACCGTTTGGAAGGGAAAATGAATCATCTTATCGAAACAAACAAGTTCGGCACGATTCTTACGAAGAAAATCCATGTCTACTATGATGTCAAAACTACCTAGTTGCATAGGTATGAGATTGATCGGGAATACGTGGTTGTTGAGTTCAAGAGTACAATCACGTAGAACAGAGTTAACGGTAACGGTTCTTCCAGTGGCAATTTCTACGTCGAATGTCTTTGGCAGTTTAGCGAGTTCATATTTTAGAAGCTTTTCGAATTCAAACGATACAAAACAGTTATCGGCTCCAGTATCAAATAAGCATGAAGCATAAATACCGTTGGCAAGGAACGTACCATTGACAACATTGTTGTCAGTCTGAGTTTGGTGGACGTTGATGTTGAAAGTTCTTCCACGGGTAGCTTGCGGTTGTGGATGCTGTTGTTGTTGTTGTGGCTGCTGGTGTGGTTGTTGTTGCGGCTCTTGTTTCACAACACGCTACGGGCAGACATTGGCGAAGTGGTTTGGGTCACCGCATGTGTAGCAAGCACGTGCCTGAACAGCTGGTGCTTGAAGGGCCTGAGTGGCTGGGGTAGCACGGATTGGTGCTGGCGGTGCTGCGAGAGCTTGAGGAGCTTGCTGACGAGGGCCTGTGCAACAATTGGCTGTGAAGTGCCCATAAATGTTACAGTTGACACAAAAATGGCACTTTGCCTCCAGTGGATGATGATAGGTGCAGGTAGGGCACATTTGGTGATTCTCTGTATACGCACGCTTAGCAGGCGGTGCATTGGGAGCAGCGATCTGAGAGGGCTGGGTGTTGGGCGATGTTGCGATAGTTGCACAGTTCTTGCTGGAGTTCCTTCGCTTGCGACTTTGATGAGTAGACTTGGGGGCTTGAGATGGTGCATCGTAAGAGCCTTGTGTTGCAGTAGCTTAGTTGAGACTCTTAGTCGGGTTTTGAATACTCTGGCCAAGACTCGCTTGTCGTTGATTTCTGCTGCGAGCTGATAAGTTTCCTCCATTGTTGCCGGTTTTGCCGCATGAACAAAGTCAGCGACACAGTCAGGAAGAGCATGGATGTACTTCTTGATAGCTTTCTCAAGAGTGTCCACTCGACTTGAACAGATGATGCTCAACTGCTTGAATCGGGCGGTGAGACCAGCTTATCACCTCCAACTTGCTTGATGTTCCAGAATTCGTTTTCCAGCTTCTTCTGGACTTCATGGGGAGGACAGAATTCCTTCATCATGAGCTCTTTTAGCTCCTCCCATGCGAGACCATAGGCTGCATCATTTCCGTGCCTGTTGTGCTCGGCGGTCCACTAGTCAAGTGCCCTTGACTGAAATACACCAGTGGCGTTGACAGTGCTGAGATTCTCGGGACATCCACTTTGTTGGAAAGTGACCTCGATCGAGTCAAACAATTGAAACATCGTACTGGGTCCATCTTCGCCAGTAAAATTCATAAGACCACAGGCTTTAAACAGTTTAAAGCTGAACAGAGCTTTAGGAAAGTCATTCTTTGAATCAACAGAAGAGGTGTTTATCACAGCATAGATCTCGCTGACGATCTGAGGTATCACCTTGGCCATTTCCTTGGCCACGAGAGAGGCGATGCGTTTGTCAGCATTGTTTCACTGAACAGTTCGGAGAGTGTGAGAGCCCATTAAAGCCATTGGCAAGTGTGAGTTCTGCAGATGGCACAAGGAGAATGAGACGAGATTCGATTGTAGCGTTTTATACAACGTATTTATCATTATTATTATTCACATAAGGCATAGAATCACATAATCATATAAGCACATAATCACATAGGCACAAAATCACGTATTTACACGTATACACATAAGCACGTATTAGCACATAAATCACATATTTTTCATGTATTCACCTTTAAATGGCTCACTGGGATCTCACAAATTGCGTGGAGTAAATTGGGCTGCTTAGTTTGTTCGCAATTAATTAGCATTTTAGATTGCGAGAGCTGTACGAGTGGTGCATATTTTGTAAAGCGAGGGGAGACTAAAACGAAATCATGAAGCGTAAAAGATCGACATCGACAATTTAAAACACTTAAACACAATAAACTCGATGATGCATAAAATCGATGATTACAGGCTTAAAAATAAATGGAGTGTCTTGGGTGTTGAGACATCGACTATCCAAAGCGATTCGACCATTCCCAACGAATTTGAGCACACGCTTTGGCCTAATAGACTATGCTCTCACCGTGATACGACTAACAGCATTCATCCTTCCAGTTACTACGTGACTCAAGTCATTGGAACTATCGAGACTTCGGTGAGATCTTTAAAAAAATCAATTTAGAGAGTGGAACGGGTTATTAAGATGCGGGTTTCACCCCTAACTTAACAACTTCGCTCCCAGCTGTGGTTAGAACAACCGCGAGATAGAAATGGAGATTTCTGTCGAGATATGGATATCATTCCTAACTCAATGAAAGGTTCCCGTGCTAAGAGTAATGCGTGGAGTGAGTGATCTTATCAAGAGTTCTTGGTTTCCACACCTAATCTCGAAACAATCACTCATTGGTGTTATACGAGTGTCTTCAAACATGTATATTGTGTTAGCCTTAGGAAAGGTAAGTAAACATTTAAAACTTAGGAAAGGTTCCCCTCGTACGATGCTAGTGAGTTCGTACGAAGGTGCATTTTGTGGGTTTATACAGAAAGGGTTGTTTTGGGTACTTAGACTATAGACTAGGTATGTTTTGTATGACTCGACCTAATTCCCTATAGTTATGGCTCTGATACCAACCTGTCACACCCCAACAGATGGTGGAATCATCGGGATGTGGCATGTTGCGAATAGGTTGCTCGAGAGAATCCATAATGACTAATTGTGACAATATTTACTAAGGTTCAATATCCCATACTATCACAAGACATTCTCACAAAGTCATAACGGAGTTCAGTAATTTCTCAAACAACAAAACAAAACATTCAAAACTTGCAGCTTAGTTTAGGCGGGTTTCTAGACTTCCTAGACCATTTCCTAGCACTAAATCCATCAACATGTCGCATACGTTAAAATAAAAGTTAACACAATAATGTAAAGGTGTGAACATAAGTTTGAATACGTATAGTAAATAAGCATTCACGCATAACCAGCATGTAACACGTACAGGGCGAATCAAGTAAGCTATCGACAATGATACAAGCTAACCAACATGACTGCGTGTAGAGTATGCGCAATACATGTTCATCGAAGCGAGCACGCAAAGTAAGTAAACCTTAACAACCCCTGAATAAACAGGTGTTGAGTCCAAACTATAGTACTATCATTGCTAAGGGTGGTAGGGCAAGTCATCGCTGTGTAAATAGCAAACAAGCATTCAACTAGTCACGTATAACATGCGAGAGCGGTTAGTATTTGTAAAAGAGTCAAGCGTTGTGTCTTGATAGAGAACGTATGTAACACCCAAAAGTGCGTTAAGCAAAAAAGGGTTCGAGTATACTCACAATGCGTGTTTAATAGCTAAACACGGTCTGGAATGGATTGAAGGAAGCGCCGGATCAGCCTGCGTACGGGAACAGAAGTGCATAAGTCTTCCAAAGTGCTGAAACGGTCGAAATCGGAGTGGCGAGAGGGAAATAGAGGCTTCGTACAACGCTAGTGTCTTCGTACGAAGGCGTGCCTTCGTACGAAGGGAGGCTTCGTACAAGTGTTGTTTCCGTTGTCCAAAATCGAGTGTTCTTCGCGTCTTTCTTCGGGAAATCGAGTGTTCATCCCCTCAGCCTTAAGCTACTGATTTAACTTAGAGCCGGAGAGGTCTTTGTTCAAGTCACATGTGAGAACTTGGGCTAGGTTATGCGAAGTCAGTGCCTTCGTACGAAGGCAATACCTTCGTACGAAGTCGGGGCTTCGCACAAAACAGTCCAACTTGCATAAGTTGTTGTTTTTATGTCAGGAGCTGTGTTTTCGCCTGAATAGAATGTATTTTCGAGTCCTTTTCATGATGGTTTCGTTCGTCCCACTATCCAGTGAACGAAATATATGTTGGTTTTGGTCCGTTTTAGTGTAAAAATCGAGTTTAAAAGAGTTTTTACTTGGATTAAACACTTGGTGAGTGCGAGATATTCAGATCTACATCTTGGGAAGCCAAAGCATAGCCCAATACACTCGTTTAAGTGTAAATCCATGGTAAAATCAGAAGTTTTGATGTAAAAGATGAAGGTTTTTTTAAAAAGAATGAAGGTTTTTATAAAAAAAATAAAGAAATTTAGATGTAAAAGATGAAGTTTAGATGAAAATAGAGGAGTTTGGATGAAATCGGAGTTAAACTCATGGAAAATCGTAGTGGAAATCGTTGTGAAACGTGTAAAAATAATAATTCTTATGTTAGTGCACTATGTCTATTGACTTCGTCTTGTATCATGTAATAGGATTATCAGTGTATAAGGTAATTTAGCTTGAAAGTGGTGATTTACCTTGAAAGTGTCACATGTCATTTCAAGGGAAATCATGATTTAGCTTGAAAGTAGCATATGTCATTTCAAGCTAAATCAACACACTATATATAGATTTCAAGCTAAATCATTTTAGACTTTTGCACATTTGACATTTGGAGAGCTTAGATTCTAGAGAGAGAGTCTAGAGAGAGAAAGTACTCCAAGTGATTCAAGGTTCTTTGTACGTTTCAGATTTATAAATAGAATCACGTTTATATTACATCTTGTGTGTTTCGGTCTCGATCGTTCACGGATTCCGCACGTCGAACGTTCGTTACGCAATCGTACGGTGTCGAAACAGGTCCTAACAAGTGGTATCAGAGCAGGAGCTCGATTGCGTTGATCAAACAACAAGATTCGTACCAGATTACAGCATTTTCAGATCTGAATTGCATCATTTCTTCATCATCTACTTATTCTTTCACGTTTTCTATGAATTTTCAACAAATTGAATGGGATTTTATGGTCCGAATTAGCTGATTTTTTAGAATATTGTGCGAAAACTGTTGATCTACAATCCTGCCAAGTTTCAGATTCAAATTCCTAGTCGTTTAGGAGAATTTCGAGTTTTTGTGTCCGACTTCGTAACAATCAGCAAGATTTCGCTTGAAAAAATTCAAGCGAAATCCTTACAAGTCAGATTTCGCTTGAAAAAGCTGCTGGATTTCGAAGATTTCACTTGAATATTCTGAAAATTTCGCTTGAACATGATATTTGGTTTTGGTTTCGCTCGTTATGCATGTGTAATTGTCAGCTGAAGTGATTTACATGTGAATCATCTGTGCACTCAGTATATTGGTTCAATCAAAAATAGACATCACGTGAACTTTGAATCAATTTATTGCATCAAAACTGCGGTCAAATAACATTTATATTTGATAAAACCAAAACAGAAGTTGCTGCGGACAAGAATTGAGTGGTCCAATGAGAATTGAAGTGTAATAAAAGTTGTCGGCCAAGTAGGTTGAACAATTAAAGTTGTCTGCAATTTAAAAAATAATAATAAAAAAAATCAGATTGCATGAACTGTGAGTTGGTTACGTGATGTTGTCGGCCCCTGATTGATTTTGTTTGTCGGTCATTAAAAACAAATTGTTTGGGAACTTTTGAATACTTGAATTGTTTGAAGTTTGGAAATCTTGTGAATTTTTAAGGTGGCTTGATACTTGATCAGTTCACACGAAGTGAACTCTGTTTTACATGGTTTGATTCAAGTTTGTATGTGATTTTGCATTAAAGTCAAAGAATCAGCTGTCACCCAATACGGACAACACATTTGTCGTTTAGTACCATACATTGAGAAGTTATCCGTTCAGACAGCTCCAATCCCACCCGAACGGACAGCGTTGTCACGCGATTATTGTAACTGTTGACTTGTGTTGACTCACTTGATCGGATACTTGTCCGTTTCATTTCAGTTGGTTGATATTCTTGTTGAAAATAATCATTGTTATTTGATTGTTTCTTGTGTTGTGATTTACGAGGTGTAAATATCAAGGTTTACATCATGGCTGAAAACAAAGAAGAAAATTTTGTTGCTGAGATTCAAGATGAAAACAAAGACAAAGACATTGCTGAAACCAGTGAAGAAAAAGTTGAGATCAAAGAGAAAACTCGAGAAGAGATCTTGAGTGAGAAGACCTACAGAGAAAGAAACGTGGTCTACAACAGAATGGATGACATGCAGGAGGAGTATGAGATGGCTGTCGGTAGCAAAAGATGGGATAAAAAGAGAGAATGCTATTATAACAGAGAAGGAGAACCGGTTGTTCCCAAGAAAGACATAATCTTCGATGATGTTCTTCTCAAAGTCCCGTTGAGAGCTGAATACTATAGAAATGTATTGAAAGATGACACATACGTTAAGAGATTTGAAAAGGAGATCAGATATGCTATGTTATCGTGTCTGAGAAAAAGGGATGAGGAGAGAATGAAGAAGAATGTTGAAGAAATGGTGAACAATCTGAAGAAAGCTGCTGAAGAGGTTAAAGCAGAAACTGTTGAAGTTGAAGCTGTGAAGGAAATCAAAAGTGAAGAAGGTGTTGTGAATGAAGAGGTTAAGAAAGCTGTTAATGAAGAACAGCAGATTGAAGAAGAGGTGAAGAAAGAAGAAAAAGAAGAAAAGAATAAGAATGAGGAAGTTGATAATGTTGGTGATGAAGTCGGTGTTGAAGAAAAGCTGAATGTTAATGAGAAGACAGAGGTTGCTGAAAACACCGAAGTGCCAATCACTGAGGTAAATTCTGATTCTGAAAATTTGAAACTGATTGATCAGTGCAAGAAATGCATGGAACCGTGCAGAGTTTGTACTGAAAAAGATGAGCAATTTAGAACAAGAGATCTTGAGTTCACAAAAATTGAAAAGATTTTCAAAGAAAAATGCAAAGAAATGCTAGAAAAAGAAAAGGTTTTTAAAGAAAATGATGAAAAACTTTCAGAAAAATGTAATAAATTAGAGAAAGAAAATGAAGTTTTGAAAGAAAATGTTTTGAAAATGACAAATGAATGTGAACAAAAAGAAATTGCTTGTCAAGAAATGAAAAAGGAATATGACTCAATGAAATTATCATATCACATTATGAAAGAGTCATATGATAAAATAAAAGATGAAATGAAATATGCTCAATCTAGAATGAATTATATGTCTGAAACAACCAAAGAGCTTAAACGAATGTATGCGATAAAACAAGATGTTGTTAATTCCTATATTGAGGATGTTGCTAAGTTGAAGCGACAGATTGCTGATTTAGAACAGGATAACAACAAGTTAAAGAGTTACCATGTGTCGTCATATGTGCTTGAACGAATTTTCAATATAAAACCGGGTGATGGTGAGTCTGAGCAGAATAAGAAAGGCATTGGCTCAGAGTTTCATCAAGTTCCACCACCGGGAAAATTTGCATTTTATGATGAGGAAAAGGTCGAAAAAGCTTTCAACATGGTAGACCAATTGCCAGACAACATTGACATAACCTATTCCAAATCTGATGATTTTCATGATTCAGAGGTGGTAGGTAAAGTCGTTGAAAGTGTGTTGAAAGAAGAGTCGATTGTTACAGGTAAATCTGAATCACAGGATGAAGATGAAGGAAATCTTCATGATGGATATCTGAAAAACACAAAATCCGAGAAAAATTTGAATGATGATTCAAAAGGATTGGTTTATACCATGATTGGATCGGACAAATTGTTCTTAGATGTTGTATTTCCGATTCAGAATGTGATTTCAGAAAAGGTTGACAAAGTTTTCAAAATGGTTGAGATTGAGAAGTCTGAGATTTCAAAGTTTGTTGGTAAAAGTCATAAAGGTTCGTATAACAAACCTGGTTTCAAAAAGAAGAACATGAAGGCTGGGTTGGGTTATAAGAAGAAACAGAATCGAAACAAAAATGAAATGCCAAATTTTCAGGCAAAATTGAGTTTTGTTCAAGGAGGCAGTTTAGAAAAAGAAAAAGAACTCAAAATGAGACAGTCTAATGATGAATTCTTTGCTAAAAAGAAAAAGCAACAACCACAGGTCAAAGATGTGTCCATGAGAACATGTTTCAAATGTGATAAAAAAGGACATCTTGCACGCAAGTGTCCTAATCTAAAATCTGTGGATGTTGACAAAAAGAAGATTGATGCTGAGAAACAAAAATCTGAGAATGTGAGACAAAGGTCAACCAAATTTGATTCAAAACAAACTTGGAGGTACAACACAAACAAGTTTGCTTTGAATCAAAATTGGAAGTCAAACCCGTATAGGTTCGATTCTAGACAGACTTGGAATTCTCACACACCCAGATTTAGAACAACACAGAGTTGGAAAATCACAGTTGATATGACAAAACCTCAAGAGTTTTGGAAACCAAAAGTTGTTGTTCAAAATCAAAATGTTCAAAAAGATTCACATTTTTACAAACGAGGTACACCAAAAGGTCAAACATGGAGTGTTAAGAAACATGTTGATTTGGTAAAAGATGAGAAAGTTGAAGTTAAAATTGAGAAAGTTTTTGTGAAAAATGATAAAGAATTTCCAGCATTGAATGAAAATTATTGTGTTGAAATGCCTAAGGTTCAAAAGACCTGGGCTAAATTGTTCAAGTAATTGAGTAGTTTGTTTGTGCAGGTGCTCAACAAATCTGAAGATTGTGAGAATGGAGGTTGGAGCAGCCTGGCACAACAAGGAGAGGCTGCTGCTAGATCCTGTTCTGATTGAACAGGGAGTTTATATGTTTTCTGTAAATAAATAAACAATATTTCAAAAACCCTAAAAATTGAAAAATTTGTAAAACCAAAAATATGTTTGTTTTTTAATTTTTGTCAAATATTAAAAAAAATACAAAAATATGTGTTGATTGAATATGTCGAAACCCTCACGGCTGAACAAACATGATTACTTTCATCAGATTGAAAAACGGTTTTCAAACTGTTAAGATCAATGGGTTGTAAATCATGGGGGTATGTTATATTTTCTGCAAATCAGAGCACTTGAAGCAGAAAATGGATGGCGAGACAAAGCTATCAGTGTTGGTTGTCAAATTTTTCTTTATATGATTTTGCATTTTAGGGGGAGTAATATTGTTAGAAAATACAAAAACATTTGAAAATTTGAAAAAGTCAAAAACATGATAAAATTCAAAAATTGAGTTTTTGCGTAAAAAGAGGAAATGATAGTACATCAGTAGACAGTTACAGTATGCTAAAGAATTGTAATGATTATATAGCGTTAAACAGTCTCACTAATGATGTGCCGATAGATTTTTGCACATTTAGTAAACTTTTTCGGGATATAAACCTAAATTCAAACTTGCTTATTTCGTGGGGAACACTACTTGGATATATAGGTAACCCCTGAAATCTCGTTTGAAATGTCTCATAATCTGATATACTAGGTCTTTATACTCAATGATGTCTGGGGTATTATTCCGGGACTTCTGCTGAACGGTAGTTCTGACCTAGTCCTTGAATAATATTTTCTGAAATGCTTGAAACATAGCATTAAACCCTCAGCATGCCGATGAAACAATAAAATTGATAGTCGCTGCTGTTGTAAGCAAAAAGATCCTCTAAAGGGGACATACCGTAAAGTCGAAGCTGATATCTCTCTGCGTATACGGAAGTATCGACCTGAGATCCCTCGGCCCTCGCATACCTAATTTATATACAGATATCATTGTAGTATACTCACCTGTAAGACTGATTATTGGGATTCTGGATACGGGAGTATATTCAAGAGGTGGGACACATGAATGAGTTTAAGTTCTTAATTCATCTAATTCGTATCCTGAATCAGTTGAAATTTTGTGTGAAAATTTAAGTGGATCAGTATATCGACAATCTAAGTGAATTGTTTAATTCTTACTGTGTAACTAAGCTCAACGGTACTTGTGACTTGTCATAAACTGATATGATCCTCTGATGCATACTCAAACAAAAATATTGTCTGTAAATATGTTTGTACATATTTCTTTACTGATTTATGTTTTCAGAAAATACAAAAAGATTTTGATTTCTGCTTTATTTTCGACAACTGATGTCTGAGTGCTGAGTTTCAAAATCTAAGTAAGCAGATCGTGTTTCTGAAAATAAAACAAGTTCATTAATTTGAAACTTGAAATTTTAAAATCAAAAATAAAAAATAGTTTGTGATATCTCCAAGGTCATTAACTTGAACTTGGATGATTAACTGTGAGGGAGTTGGATTCTTTAATGCTGCTAAATCTATGAAGTTTGTTGATAGGGGGAGTGGATTAGAGAATTTGATTGAGAATTCAAAAAGCTGTTACTCATAAATGTTTGAGAAATTGCAGATGATAGTCTAGACTACGATCCCGAAAGCAAAGTCTAAGGGGGAGTCTGAAGACAAGCTTGAAGCAAAGAGAAGCTTGTAGATGGAAAGCTAGGTGTCGATCCCAAAGCACGGAAGCTTGATGAAAGGGGGAGCCTGAAGCTGATGGAGAAGATAAAGTTTGAAAGATGCTTTTATTGTTACAACTTGAAAGAGAAGGCAGAATGATCAAGACTGAAGATGTGTCATATTGCAAGAATAGTCACTGAAGACTTCGTCAATATCCAAGGGGGAGTCTGTTAGTGCACTATATCTATTGACTTCGTCTTGTATCATGTAATAGGATTATCAGTGTATAAGGTAATTTAGCTTGAAAGTGGTGATTTACCTTGAAAGTGTCACATGTCATTTCAAGGGAAATCATGATTTAGCTTGAAAGTAGCATATGTCATTTCAAGCTAAATCAACACACTATATATAGATTTCAAGCTAAATCATTTTAGACTTTTGCACATTTGACATTTGGAGAGCTTAGATTCTAGAGAGAGAGTCTAGAGAGAGAAAGTACTCCAAGTGATTCAAGGTTCTTTGTACGTTTCAGATTTATAAATAGAATCACGTTTATATTACATCTTGTGTGTTTCGGTCTCGATCGTTCACGGATTCCGCACGTCGAACGTTCGTTACGCAATCGTACGGTGTCGAAAAAGGTCCTAACATCTTACTTGGAAAATGAAGGGACAACAGATTGGGAGCGTTTTGTGCGAACTAGCAGCAAGTTAGAATGAGAGGAGTGAGCTTGGTATTTATAGAGTGAGAGCATGCGTGCAGGTTGCCTTCGTACCAAGCCGCCTATTTCGCACACGTGGCTTTCGTTTCGCATGTAGGATGCTCGTTTGGTGCGTTTTGTTGCGTTTAGTTAGTTCTCGTATTTTAAGTATGTTAGCAAGATATTAAGTGGTTCGTTGCGTTGCGTTTTAGCATGGTAAATCGAGTTGCGAGAGTGAGCGTTTTGAGCATGTAACTATCACATATAACACAATTAACACCAAAACACACAAATACTGTAAATAATATAAATAAATCCGCGTTTTGAGTTGACGTTGAGTCCTTTGCGATGAGCGTTTAAGTAATAAGCGTTTAAATGCGAATAGTAAGCGATATAAAATGCGTTTAAAAATGTAGTTAACCCATAGTAGTCATCAAATCTTAGAGTATGAGCATTTGCGAGTGAAACAATGATAAAATAGGAACAACTAGGATAACTTTCGGTTGTCAGGTTGTTATAGTCTCCCCTACTTTAGGGAATTTCGTCCCGAAATTAAGTAGTAGACGTTACAAAGAGTTATGGATATTTAGCTTTCATATCACTTTCGAGTTCCCAAGTGAACTCGGTGCCTCGTTTGCCTTCCCATCTAACCTTCACTATAGGAATGCTACTACGTCAAAGTTTCTTGGTCTCCCGATCCATCCTATTTTATTCTTTCTTTAATTTTAGTTTCACAGATTTGCACATTTGGTCCCTTGTAATTTCAACTACACTAACTTGGTTTACTTAGGTGCTGTTTGTTTTTTAAAAGATAAAATGTTTGCAATCTGCGGACCACAACTGCAAACATCTGTAAAAGAAGAGGTGGGCCAAACATCTGCAGTCTGCAAGAAGAAGACTGTTTGTTTTTCAACGTATTTAAACTTCTAAAATAAACTGGTGGTGGAGTACGAATGATAGTGGTGTGTGGTGGTGGGTGGTGGTAGACGGTGGTGGTGGGTGGTCAACGATTGTGGTGGAGATGGACGGTGGTGGTGTTTAACCCTCTGCAAACCTTATAAGATCTTAGAAGTGGTTGGGCCAAGTTTACACCAAGAAGAGCTCGCGCAGACGCTTTATATTGAAACGTCTTCGGAAAAACAAACAGTCTGCAGATGGCAATATTTGCGTGTGGTCTGCTCGTCGCAAACAGAAGAGCTTGCGCAGATCTTTTTTTAGAAAAACGAGCACCACCTAACTTAGTTTAAGGTTTCCTTTTAGGCTAAATTGCATTTTACGTCCTTTATGTTTAAACGAAGTTGCAGGTGTTGTCCTTAACTACAGAAATTACACTGCATGTCCTTTATGTTACTATCTTCCATCAGGCGGTGTCCTTTTCTCATAACCTCGTAAGTTTTTGTTAACTTCCGCCACGAGCCTTACACGTGAGGGTATTATTGTCATTTTATTCCCCCTTTAAATATATATATTTAAAACATAAAATAAAAAATTTTGAACCCCATTACTTATAATAATAATTTAATTAATATACAGAAAACTAATGCCCCTTTGTTAGAAATCCCACCGGCAACCTTCATGTCGGGCCACCCCACAGCCGGTCATCATCGTCGGCACCCAGTCGCCTGAAAAATGCCTTGCTACCATCAACAGATTCACCATCTCCTGCACCACCTTTATGAAACATTTTTAACTTAGAAATGATTTGGGTTGGTGATATGACCGGTCCACAACTCGACCCACAAACACCCTGACTCACCCCCTTAACAAAAATACTTCTATTCTACCAATTTTACAATTCACTTCACCCCCAAACCCTAACCAAGGGTTTCAAACAAAACCATGCCAGCCATGGCTTCACAGGGCAAAATCCACCAAATCGAACTCGAAAACTTCAAATTCTTCAAAGGTCACCAAATCATCGGTCTGTTTTATGAATTCATCACCGTTATTGGCCACAACAACTCTGGAAATTCTAACCTAATGGATATTTTGATGAACCTGAGAATGACGGAGTCCGTAAGACATAGGGCGGTGGTGGCGAGTTAGTCGTGGTGATGGCTAGAGGTTGTTGGTTTGCAACGGTGGCTGGATGTGGGTAGCATGGTGTGACAGTGGCTGATGCGGGTGGAACGACGGAGATATAGTCATCGAGGGTCTGTACGGTGGAGGTTTTGTGATGGTAGTTAGGTGGTGACGGAGGTTTTGTGGGGGCAGTTAGGTGGAGGTGGAGATCACCCATTTTGTGTTCTTCTTTTAAGAGATCCAAGCTAAGTTTTAGGGTAACAAAAATACGTCTGTATAATCTAATATTATTTTTAAAGGGGAACAAAATGACCATTATGCCCTCATGTGAGTGGCACATGACCTGACTTAACACTAAAAACAAACTGGGTTAAGGCATAAGGACACAGCTTGGAAAGAAACTATAACATAAAGGACATTCAGTGTAATTTCGAAGTTAAAGGACAACACCTGCAATTTCATTTAAACATAAAGGACATAAAATGTAATTTAACTTTAAATTCATACACAAAATATTAAACATTAAAGATAATAAAATTTCGTATTTTTTTAATTATAACACTTCGGATTCAGTTTACGATACGAGTCAGGTTTCAGGGATCTGTTTTTTGGCGGATGTTACAAACACTATCCCAGATTTGATCAAACTTCAAATTTCAAGTTCCAGCAGTTTCAGTGACTGTTGTCACAAATCCTAACCAATTATCAGTTAAGGTAGATAACAAAGTCACAACCTGTGTTGTCACACCCAACCGATTGCGGAATCATCGGGATGTGGCATGATGCGAATAGGTTGCTCGAGAGAATCCATAACGACTAATTGTGACAATATTTATTAAGGTTCAGTATCCCATACTATCAAACAAAACATTATCACAAAGTCATAACGGAGTTCGGTAGTTTCTCAAACAACAAAACATAACACTCAAAACTTGCAACTTAGTTTAGGCGGGTTTCTAGACTTCCTACACCATTTCCTAGCAGTAAATCCATCAACCTGTCACATACGTTAAAATAAAAGTTAACACAATAATGTAAAGGTGAGTACACAAGTTTGCATAAGTATAGTAAATAAACGTTCACGCATAACCAGCATGTAACACGTAAAGGGCGAATCAAGTGAGCTATCGACGATGATACAAGCTAACCAACATAACTGCGATGTAGAGTATGCGCGATACGTGTTCACCGAAGCGAGCACGTAAAGTAAATAAACCTTAACTACCCTTGAATAAACAGGTGCTGAGTCCAAACTATAGTACTATCATTGCAAAGGGTGGTAGGGCGAGTCATCACTGTGTAAACATAGCAAACAATTATTCAACTAGTCACGTATAAAATGCGAGAGCGGTTAGTATTTGTAAAAGAGTCAAGCGTTGTGTGCGTTGTGTCTTGATAGAGAACGTATATAACACCCAAAAGTGCGTTAAGCGAAAAAGGGTTCGAGTATACTCACAGTGCGTGTTTAACAGCTAAACACTGTCTGGAATGGATAGAAGGGAGCGCCGGATCAGCCTGCGTACGGGAACAGAAGTACATAAGTCTTCCAAAGTCCTGAAACAGTCGAAATCAAAGTGTCGAATGGGAAACAGAGGCTTCGTACGAAGCTAGTGTCTTCGTACGAAGGCGTGCCTTCGTACAAAGAGAGGCTTCGTACAAGTGTTGCTTCCGTCGTCCAAAATCGAGTGTTCTTCGCGTCTTTCTTTGGGAAATCGAGTGTTCATCCCTCTAGCCTTAAGCTACTGATTTAACTTAGAGCCGGAGAGGTCTTTGTTCAAGTCACATGTGAGAACTTGGGCTAGGTTGTGCGAAGTCAGCGCCTTCGTACGAAAGCAGTTGCTTCGTACGAAGAGGACAGTGCCTTCGTACGAAGCCGGGGCTTCGCACAAAACAGTCCTACTCGCATAAGTGGTTGTTTTTGCGTCCGGAGCTGTGTTTTCGCCTGAATAGGATGTATTTTTGAGTCCTATTCATGACGGTTTCGACACACTTCGTCCCACTATCCAGTGAACGAAATATATGTCGGTTTTGGTCAGTTTTAGTGTAAAAATCGAGTTTAAAAGAGCTTTTACTTGGATTAAACACTTGGTGAGTGCGAGATATTCCAGTCTACATCTTGGGAAGCCAAAGCATAGCCTAATACACCCGTTTATGTGTAAATCCATGGTAAAATCAGAAGTTTTGATGAAAAAGATGAAGGTTTTTGTAAAGAGAATGAAGGTTTTTATAAAAATAAAGAAGTTTAGATGAAGTTTAGATGAAAATAGAGGAGTTTGGATGAAATCGAAGTTAAACTCATGGAAAATCGTAGTGGAAATCGTTGTGAAACGTGTAAAAATAATAAATCTTACTTGTAAAATGAAGGGACAGTAGATTGGGTGCGTTTTGTGTGAAATGGCAGCCAGTTAGAATGAGAGGAGTGAGCTTGGTATCTATAGAGTGTGAGCATGCGCGTAGGTTGGCTTCGTACGAAGGCAGGGCCTTCGTACGAATCCAGGTGCCTTCATACGAAGCCTCTTCCTTCATACGAAGCCGCCTGTTTCACACACTTGGCTTTTGTTTCGCATGTAGGATGCTCGTTTGGTGCGTTTAGTTAGGTCTACTATTTTAAGTATTTTAGCGAGATATTAAGTGGTGCGTTGCGTTGTGTTTTAGTGTGGTAAATCGAGTTGCGAGAGTGAGCGTTTGAGCATTTTGATCGTGTAACAATCACATATAACACAATTAACACCTAAACACACAAAAACTGCAAATAATATAAATAAATCTATGTTTTGAGTTGACGTTGAGTGTGTTGCAATGAGCGTTTAAGTAATAAGCGTTTAAATACGAATAGTAAGCGATATAAAATGTGTTTACAATGTAGTTAACGATAAAATAAGAACAACTAGTATGACTTTCGGTTATCGGGTTGTTACATGTGTGTCATTATCTAACTTCATGCCCACAGTTCTTAACCTGGACAAAATCGAATTGACTTTGTTAATGTGATTAACAACTAGTCTACCCCGTTCATTCTCATTGTGAACAACTCCCTCATCAAGAACACCCTATTACCGGCAGACAGCTTCTCATACATATTTGACAGAGCTGTTATCATACCACGAGCAGTTGTTTCTTTTATGATATTAAAGGCAATGCTCCTCGTCAAAGCCTATGTAATTTTACCTCTTTTGTCCTTTGATTCCCAAGTTGCTTCGGCAGCTTATCCATTTCAGTAGGTTTCTTTTCCAGTACCATATCCAAAACGCATTCACCAAACAATGACTTTTTTGCATTCTCTACCATGCAAAATCAATACCGTTGAACTTTTGGATTTGGAACTTCCCATTTTCAGCCATTGCAAACGAGAAAACCAAAAAAAAAAAATTCAAGCACCCAAAACTTGAGCAACCTTCAATAAAAGAAAAAGACAAAGCACCCAAACCAGAAACAAAGCACCTGAGAGAAACCAACGAATAACCAGCCTTCAAGAACCGAAACCCAATCGCAAAAGACACCCAAAATCTCCAGAACTGCAACAAAAAACACAAATGCCCAAACCCTAAACCTTTTGAGTCGTACCCCGAGATTTGGTATGTGTCGTAATCACGTCAGCGGTTGCGGCGGCAACATCAGATCTAGGCAACTCTTCCAGCTCTCTCCCTCTCCTGCGATAACCGTGTGTTTAACTGAACCTACGGCTCTGATACCATGTGTTCGGGTATCAGATTAGAGTAGGCTCAAGTGGAAACGAAACAAACACACACATGCACACTATAACACCTCATGAAAATTGTGTCCAATTATATAAAGACACGTGTCCTAAACCCTAAACATATAACGGATTCATTCCAAAGGACTAAACTTGACAACTTTGAAAGATGTATACGGAGGGACTAAAAGTGTGAACATGCTAATTTATGCCTCTGAGTGACCTTTTACCAAAACCGAGACTTTATAATGTTGAAACATGCTCTCGAAAATGATTAATATTGAATATAAAAGTAGAAGGGTTAAAGGTGTAAAGTTTCAAAAATTTCAAGTTCTCTGGTCAAAGGCTTACGGACCGTAAAGGTACAAGCTTACGGTCCGTAAGGACTGTATCTGGGCGATACAATTCAAAATCGGTTACGGACCATAAAGGGTCAGGCTTACGGTCCGTAAAGTCTGTATCTTGGCAGAAAATTTTGGACAGCTGTAGGTTTTCGCCATAACCAACTTATACCCACAAAACTTGATACCAGGAGTTCTTTAATGGTTTTTAAAACCACCATGGACACCTGTGATGATCTCTTGACATCCCTTAACTCCTGGTTTGATCTTGGATCATCCTCTTCAACTATATATAGGAGTTCAAGTTGCCTTATTCTTTGCTCATCTCAAAAATTCAATCTTTCTCAATCTTCTGAGGTTCCTAATAAAAAAGGAAGCTCTCTCTAGTTGAAAATTCGAGCTAGGACCCTTTGTAAGTGTTCTTAGCCACTTTAGTTCAGTTTTTCTATGTTTAAAGACCGAAAGTCAAAGTTGTCGTAAAATGACTTTGACCTTCCTTTAAGACCTAAATGGTCCAGCCATTGTTCGAAGTAAATGTGGCTATGTGATCATAACTGGGTAGGTGTTAATCCCTCAAAAGGGCACCTCCTAATTATCATGTTTACTTAGTTAATTGTCGGGTCAAACTAATTAATCAAAAAGTCAAACGGGTCAGATTTGTAAACAATAATCAAAATTGATAATGTAGAGGTTATAAATCATATGCTGACACTTAAACAACTTCGCAATTACAATTAGAACATGTTTAAACATCTTCAACCCGACGATTCTGAGTTTAAGCTCGGTTCGCAACCGAAAGTCGCAAAAGCTTGACTTTTGCTTTGACTTTCAGTTCTGACCCGATTAAGCTTAATTCCTTTATGTTTTAAGCTTTCATTGTGACCATATAATGTTGTAGTATAACCCTCCGAGGTTATATTACATGGTCACTTAGAAATTCTGAGTTATATGCATGTTTCTATTATTATGCTCTTTGTTGACAATTATGCCCTTATACTCTAAAAATAGGATTTTTGAATAAGTGATCATGCAAATGGATTAGGTACTGATTAGTAAACATAAATAAGGTATTTTGACATTTTCATTCTGGTCATAAAATGATGTTATGCTAATGATCGAAATTTAGGCTTTTATAAAGACTAAAATACCCTTTTGGGATATAAATCATGCTTAAACATAAATTTTGCACAAAACTCTTAACCTACTGTTATGATATCATTTTTAGGAATTTTTGGAATGTTGTGTCAGATCATAAACTGACATTAGTATTGAGTTCTTGTATAAATCCTATAATTGACAAAAATCTCCTTTTTGCAAATAAAATGTGTTTCACATATGATTAACATGCAAAACTTTTTGCTACTGATCTATTATGAAAAATAAAGTATTTTGACCATCCAAGGCTGGTCAAAATCTCAGAATCACATAAACTTTGCAAATATCGTCAATTATCGGTTTTTACGCTAAATAGGTGCATAATATGGTTTAAAACCATATTTAGCACCCCAGACTTGTTACCTACTGAATTTATAAATGATTTTTTATATTTTTACAGTATGTATAAGTTATGAACTCAGGCTTCCAATTATGTCCTTAAAAGCATATGTGAAATGACCAAAATACCCTTTCGGGGAATAGTTTGGGCATAAATGGTAAACCACACATATGTATGATATCCTACTGTTATAACATCATAAAATAAATAATTTTACAGAATGTTTTTTACCAGAACATCAGTTTACCAATAAACCTCTTTTATAAATCCTAAAAGATATTTTCATAAAGCCTTAGGAATATACGGTTGAGTAGCAAGTAGCTTTGGTAGAAGATATTTTCATAAAGCCTTAGGAATATACGGTTGAGTAGCAATCTTTGCATAATTAACTCAGGTAAATACTTTTCACTTATTTTCCCTATACGGGCTTGGGATACAGTAAATTATTACCGCTTGGTCGGGTGTGGGATTATTTAGTCGGATTGTGATTCAATAAATCCGCATAACCCATTTTACTCTGTTTTGTTTGATAACATAAACATTGGGGTTAACGACCGTGTCCTGGATATCCTCGGCTCATTTAAGTTATTAATGGCCACGACCTATGCACAGGGTGTAGGCATACACCTGACAGATGCAAATGCTAAATATTAAATAACCCACAAGTTGGGGATAACTCCTTTGTGGGTTTTATAAGTGGTGAGTCGGTTAATCATGACCGGCTTCCAAACCGGCCCCAATTGTATGACAAACATATAAATCTGTATACAAGATTTTAATAAAATTGTCCCAAGTTATAAAAGGTTTTGTGCCTTGTGCGCCTAAATCAATTTTCATAAACTCTTTTCAAATGAGTCAATTAATTGTATTTACCAGTGAAAACTGACGTATTTTTTCAAAGACAAAGTGATAGGTACCTCTCGAAACTAGGTTGGAGCTACTTGGTGTCAATTAAGAGGATCTTACAAATCCTTAGATGCCTGAAGTTTGTTAAACTTAGTTTTATGTATTTGTTTTATGGTCCGCATGTGAATCTCTATTACAATCCTTTTGTATATTCTTTTGGTTTGAACTTTGCACATTATGGGTTGTAATAGTAATTAACGTCCAAGCCTTCCGCTATGCTATAATTGTGTTAATTGTCTATGATGATATCAACTATGTCACGATACTCCCCAGCGGGCCCACCAGAAATATGTGGAAATATTGGGGTGTGACAAGTTGGTATCAGAGCCAACATTGAGTTAATTAAACACTAGCCTTTTGTGTTTAATCTCAATGACACAATAGCACATTCCTTAGACTTCCCAGTCTAGGTAAATGACCAATGATTATTCTTAACCTTTGTTTTATTTATATATGTTGTTTTCTTGTTTTTAGAGGTTTTATAATAATTCCGCCACATGTCAAGGGAAAAGGAAAAGGTCCCATGAGAGTAGGACCATTGACAGACTGTGTCGTCCTAACCAGTCAAAAACCCAATTAACCTAGGTAGCTAGGGTAAGTCGAGTCTCATATCCACGAAGAGCATGTGGTCAATATTGCACGACTTGTTTGATTTGTTTAAACTATTTACAAAAATGTACAAAGTAATTATGAAGCTTGCTAATTATTTTTTTTCTAAGTTTGTTTAAAAAAATATTAAAAACAACTAATTAGAATGAGTAAAAAATAATAAGTTAGAAACAAGGGTCACACCCGGTTTGACAACTGCAAGACCTAGGGTTTCTACACGTTAGACTTAATTTAGTTGCATTTGATTATTAACGGATTTAGTATTACGTGACTTAGGTGCCAAGAGCTATCAACGTCATAGACAACGGACCGCACTGCACTTCGTTACCAAGAACATGTAAATCCTAACCTATAGCAAGGCATAATTGCACATATTCATTTCACAAAGTCAAATTTAATAATTCATTCGACAATTCATGAATCCAATACAAATGCAAGACAATTGATATAAGTTTCAAATGGTTAAATATAACTAGTCACAAATTAAATCATAAACAAAATATTGAAACCCTAGAATTCTTACAAAGTCTACACCGGGGTGAAACCCTTAGGAGATTAGCCGCGTATGGTTGAAGGAACTTGATCACCGAATGTTTGAGACTAGACTTGGATCATCTCGAAGCTTGTGGAATGGTGGAACAATGAGGATTAGGGTTTGGTGGGTGATGATGGTGAAAGGAATGATGGATGAATGAACTAGGGTTTGTGGATTAGTGATGAAGATGAATTGAATGGAGATTCGGGTTGATTCGGGTGAAGGTTGATGATGGTAAATGATTGGTGATGGAAGAGATGATGATAATTGGCTCCAAGTTGCTTATTCAAACTCAAAGAAAGTGTAACTTACGGATTAATTGCCAAAGAACCAATAGAAATCGTTCTTCATACCCAAAAAACCCAAAATTCGCGTTTCGTAGAAACAAAGCCCATCGCCGACGCCAGGGGGCCCGTCGCCGATGGCCTCCCCTGATCAAGCTTTCGTCCGACGTGTTATTTTCCTGGATACGGGATGTTTGGGCGACGGGGTAAACAAGTGAGCGTCACCGACGACCTCTCTAGCTCCAGTTCTCCATTTTTTTCCACTTTGCACTCCTGGTTGACCCGTTTGATGTCCCGATGGTCCGGTTTTCACTCCGGTGACCCGTAAAGCTCCTGAAAAGCTCCTTAAACTTCATTAAACCTGCAAAACACAAATCTAATTAAAAGTAGACTATTCAAGATTAAAAGTCAAGTAAAAACCTAAACTTAAACATATACAAGTACCGTTATTCAACCACGTATCACATCCCCACACTTGTCTTTTGCTTGCCCTCAAGCAAATCTGTTTTTCACTTTCACGTGGGTCGAACAAAGAATACACTCCCCATTCTCGAGACGAAGGTTAAGGTCAATTGTCATACAAAAGTTCAAACTCTTTACAGTTTTCAACATATTTAACGGTAAGGTGAATAATCACATATAAAATGGTTATCCAAGATTAACCCGCCCGTGAAACCGACAAATCATGCATATCCCTCACAATGTTCTCTCCACTCGGTTTAAAATTGGCTAATAGTTGATGCATTAGCACTTTTGAAATAATCACTCAAACCGATTAGAACATGCGCCCGCATAGGCTTGCAACTCAATCATTCTCCACCACCGAACACGGATACTAAGCACAAGTCATAAGGTCTTGTAAGGATTCTAACGGGGCTAGGCTAAGGGTAGGAAATAGGATATTTTAAAGTGGCTAAGGTGATGAAAATTCGATTTTTATTACAAAACAACTATTCTAAACACGACTAACTACCAATATCAAACTAGAAGGCAACAATTTTTCGCCTTTTATTTCTCAAACTAAGAACACATATTTTTATTCTTTTCTCAACAATTTTCTATTCTTTTTCGTAACATTTTCGGATTTTTCTCTCTCTTTTTTTTATATATGCGAACAAACAATTCACAACTATACAAACTTGACTCCTATAATCGAATTTCCATCACACGGGTTTAAAAGAAAAAGGTTTAAGGTTATGGGCTATAGGGTGATCAAACGAAAGGATTAGGCTCAAAATTGGCTACTAAGGGATAAATTTTTGGGTAAGTATATAAAAATGGTGTAAAACAGAAAAGGTTTACCTAATGCCTTAATCATTCTTGTGCTTGTATTCGGTCTATGGTCTCAAACGTATCAAAAGTTGCAAGTTCTACAACACATGACTAATGGTCCACTCAAACAAAGAAACATACATATGTAATATTATGATGTAAAAGTGGCCCAAAACCTCACATATATAAAGGGTATGGTATGTGACATGCATAATATGCTAGTTTCTTAAACGGATTATTCCCAAATAACCACATACTAAATACCCATCATGCTATTAATTTGAACTTAACCATGACAAAAGACCACATGGGTTGTGTTATCCCTCGTTAACTCAGTTACTTGTGCTTTAAGATCACTTTCTAAACAAGACATTTTTTAAAAAATTTTGAAATTTTCCCCCATCCCCACACATGAGGTAAACATTGTCCTTATTGTGTAGTGTTTAAGTGAACGGGTCAAAATCAAAAAACTTGTACTCCCCCATCCCGACACTTGAGGTAAACATTGTCCTCAATGTGTAAGAACTAGAGTTTTTTTAAATCGCGATGTGACACGGCTAACCTTCCCCAAAATTTCACCCCGGAAAATAAAATACAAATTACACTCCACTTATTTGCTAACTAAAAATCAAAGGTAAAAAGAAACGTATGCACCTGGTTTTTCGCTAGTTCCTCGTGTGCTCTTCATCTTTTCAACAAAGCGGTCGTCTCACGAACATAATGTATCTACAAATATTAACCCATGTGTAGAAGCATGCTTCTCACAACCATTAAAACTTGTTAGTTACCTAGTTCTACCACTTTTATGAAAATGTTACCAAACCATACGTTAATTCACTTTGATTTATGTGGAGAAAAAATATGCAACAATAACAAACCTAACTCACTTTCGTAGAAATCATGGTTGCATTTAGCGTATGCAACAAACCCTTTTAAACCTCCCGATAGCTCGGGAGGACGAGAAGTCTCGTGAGGGTTATATAGGGAACACACCCACAACGTTCATTTAATTAAGAAAATAAAATAAAGCGGATAATAGTACAAACTCTACAACAATCATACCTGATTTGCCTCTCATGGTGGTCGGAGTGAACATTTGCCTATCGAGTTTCCAACATACGCTCGGTAGTTAGCATGCCGAATCCACTCTCTTTTTCTTTTACGCGGCATGCGTACAGTACAACTTTGGGGTCGTTTCTTAATAAATTAGCCAATATCTTGCAACGCCACCCTTCGAATCCTTATACCCGAACCCGCATCCCCAACTTTGTTGGTTGGAGTGATAAGTATGGAAGAAGGATGGATATGAACTTGGGCTTCTTTTGGTTCTGACCCGTCTTGCGGTGTTATGTCTTCCACCCGGTTCAAACATTCAGTTTCTTGCTTCGGAAGTCCCGTAACCTCTTCCACCACATCACCGTCAAACATGGTACCACTAGCCAACATCGCTTGCTCTCGCCTAAGTTGAGCCAGTTCTTCGGCGAGTTGACCCACTTGCTTTGCCAATGCCTCGTGAGCTTTATCTCTCACCTCAAGTTCCTTTTTCAATTCCATTTTAATTTCTTGCCTTGAATCTTCTATTACATTCAGAATTGCATCAAGCTTTGAAATTATTGAATCTTGAGGTTCCTCGTATGCCGGTTGAGGGTATTCATTATAATAATCATCATACTCCTCCCGGTAACTTGAGAAATGTGGCAATTTGGGTTCATAGTTGTAGTAACCCTGCCCTTGCTCATAATGGTAACCCATCTCTGAATAGTAATATTCTTGATAATTTGGTGGTGGTGGTGGTCTATCGTATGGATAATGTGAGGATGGACCATTGAAATCTTCATAATTCGCCCTCCTATATTCATACAATCCGTTGAGGTAGTCTTCCCGATCCTTGTAGGCTTGAACTTTTTCGTAGAAAACAGAGCAATCCTCTAAATAATGCTCTCCACTTCCGCAACACTCACACGGATCATCATCTACCCAATTCATATTGAAAGATGGTACCAGCAAAACATGTACCTACACAAACAAGCTCGACCACCCAAAGTAAAATCACAAAAATACAAGAAAGAAAAACTAAACTAAAATCGAAGCACTAGCTCCCCAGCAACGGCGCCATTTTGACAGACCGTGTCATCCAGATCAGTCAAAACCCCAATTAACCTAGGTAGCTAGGGTAAGTCGAGTATCGTATCCACGAAGAGCCTGTGGTCAATATTACACAACTTGTTTGATTTGTTTAAATTATTTACAAAAATGTACAAAGTAATTATGAAGCTTGCTATTTTTTTATTTTTTAGTTTGTTTAAAAAAATATTAAAAACAACTAATTAGAATGAGTAAAAAATAATAAGTTAGAAACAAGGGTCACACCCGGTTCGACAACTGCAAGACCTAGGGTTTCTACACGTTAGACTTAATTTAGTTGCATTTGATAATTAACGGATTTAGTATTACGTGACTTAGGTGACAAGAGCTATCAACGTCATAGACAACGGACCGCACTGCACTTCGTTACCAAAAACATGTAAATCCTAACCTATAGCAAGGCATAATTGCACATATTCATTTCACAAAGTCAAATTTAATAACTCATTCGACAATTCATGAATCCAATACAAATACAAGACAATTGATATAAGTTTTAAATGGTTAAATATAACTAGTCACAAATTAAATCATAAACAAAATATTGAAACCCTAGAATTCTTACAAAGTCTACATCGGGGTGAAACCCTTAGGAGATTAGCCACGTATGGTTGAAGGAACTTGATCACCGGATGTTTGAGACTTGACTTGGATCATCTCGAAGCTTGTGGAATGGTGGAACAATGAGGATTAGGGTTTGGTGGGTGATGATGGCGAAAGGAATGATGGATGAATGAACTAGGGTTTGTGGATTAGTGATGAAGATGAATTGAATGGTGATTCGGGTTGATTCGGGTGAAGGTTGATGATGGTAAATGATTGGTGATGGAAGAGATGGTGATAATTGGCTCCAAGTTGTTTATTCAAACTCAAAGAAAGTGTAACTTACGGATTAATTGCCAAAGAACCAATAGAAATCATTCTTCATACCCAACAAACCCAAAATTCGCGTTTAGTAGAAACAAAGCCCGTCGCCGACGCCAGGGGGCCCGTCGCCGACAGCCTCCCCTGATCCAGCTTTTGTCTGATGTGTTATTTTCTTGGATATGGGATGTTTGGGCGACGGGGTAAACAAGTGAGCATTGCCGATGACCTCTCTAGCTCCCGTTCTCCATTTTTTCAACTTTGCACACCCGGTTGACCCGTTTGATGTCCCGGTGGTCCGGTTTTCACTCCGGTGACCCGAAAAGCTCCTTAAACTTCATTAAACCTACAAAACACAAATCTAATTAAAAGTAGGCTATTCAAGATTAAAAGTTAAGTGAAAACCTAAACTTAAACATATACAAGTACCGTTATTCAACCACGTATCAACCATCCAGTCACGCCGGACCCTCACACTGACGCACGCCTTCAGCTTCATTCAGCAGCTCCGATTCACATAATGTTTGGAGACATTCTCTTGAACCAGCGAGACGCTCCGTTTCTCTTAGTACCTCACCTTCATACCATCACTCATTCGGACCTGACGATCCCCAACATTCAGATCACTCGCAGCATTCGCTACATTCACACTCATTCCACCACTCCTCTCATCATTCATCACACCATTCTCATTCCCATAATTCTTAGTCACAGGGTCACTTTAACCCTGATGATTACATCAATGCACCACCGGGATATAACCCGTTGGGCCCCGAGGACCACTTTTCACAGGACATGGATATGGATGATGATCCAGATCCAGCAATGTCACCGTCTGGGACACCTACGCATCCCATTGATATTTCTAGCAGTTCTTCTTTTGCGGGGTCTCCCTATCGAGGTCCCGATACTTATAAGGAATGGTTTAGGCAATGGGATTTTGTAAACACCCCTTCTTTTCACAACACCCCACCACAGCAGCCACATGAGGAGCCGCACTCGAAGCGGTTACTCCACCACCACTGCCAGTTGAGGAACCACCTCAGCCACCTCCTAAGCCACAAAGACGGAGGAGAATCGCGCGTATGTCCATGCAAGGGGGACCAAGATTTAGCTCCCCTTAAGCTTCCAGCAAGTACCCTCCGATTCCTGAAGATCCACAAATGGGTGGACCTTCACACGCGGTGCCGGAAATTGATACCACACCGGCCACCTTTGCACCACCGCAACCTCCTATGGGTTATGAAAACCCAATACCTACCTACCCAGGTCCGACTGGGTACAACCCGTACGGGCCACAAGCTCCTACTGGTTACCAGTATCAACCTCCTACCTACGACCCATATATTGAGGCAGTTAACTACAATGCCCTCTATCCTTCCCCGTTTCCACCAGCATACCCAACAGGGTATCCAGTCCAAGGGTATCAATACCCTCCATATCAGCAACAACCACAACCTCAACCTCCACCCCAACAACAACAAGAAATCTTACAAAGGGTGAAAGAGGTTGAACATAGGGCTGAAGAACGTGATAGAAAGGCCAACAAGTTCTTTAAAGGACTTGTAAAACTTATCAAAGGAAAGAAGCATGATGGCTGAAGACCTTTACTTTATTTTATTTTGTACTTGTTATTTAATTAAGTCCCTGTGTGGACATTTCTTTTTAGTATCAGTCCCTGCGAGGACTTGTTTCTTTCTTTTTAGTCCCTGCGTGGACAATTTATTTCAAGGACCCGTTTAGGGTAGTTCTGTAGTTTTTAGTACTATTAATGGAATTTTCTTGAAATTCATATATGTGTATTTTATTATATCAACATGCAAACAATCATTTCAATTTTAATTGATCTGCGAAAAGAAATTTCAAAAGATGTTCTTAAAGGTATAACCGAGCCAAAATATAAATGGCCATGATGGTATAACTCTCTTAAGACAATAAATCCTTGTTAACATCTAAAAACGTGTTAACATTCCTGGCAGTGTGACTTGAGAAACCACACCAGCCTTCAAGTACTTGGATCCTTCCAAACTTTTACATAGTCTAAATGATCAATGTGAATCATGGCTAATAACATCGAATATGATGTCTATACAAAAAATCCATTTGAGGTGCTCAGTCTACGGGCCAATTTGTATTCATGACGAAGATAGTTATATTTTATAACTTCTTATCAAAAGTCGATGAACTATGTTCGACCCTTAAAACTTTCAATCTAAAAAGATCATAATCATATTTTAAATTGTCCTAGTAACAAGGCCTTTTGTGCCATCTAAATGTCCTTTGATACGAGCCTTTGTGCTATATAAAAATGTCTATACGACATTGACAGTTGTGACTATGTCCCCTGTCTAATAACTTTAAAGGATTGTATCCTGTTTAAATGCCAATAATGGTTCATTTGTAACCTAGGCAATTTATAATCAAATAATTTCAAACATATTTCTTTATTGGCCTATATGGTTCATTTATACCATGGCTATCTAATCATCCAATATGATGATTCATTATATGATAACTAAACAAATCATTATTGCTAGATTATAGCATTCAAATCATGGTTGGCTCCGATGAAGCTAATAGTCACCCAGTTGATGGGAACAATGATACCAGGCTGAATGTTACTGGCGCTGAACTTCAAGCCATGATAAACACCGCAGTTACTAAAGCTGTGAACAATGTATTTAAAGAGTCGAGTGAGGCTCGATCGGAAACTCATTCAAAGTCCCTATCAAAACCGCATACGTTGAAAAAGGATGAATCTCAACACTCATCCAATCAGAAGAGTGAATCCCAAAAGCAGATTGTACATGATCATGCTCCCTGGTACAACAAGGGTTGTACTTACAAATATTTTGTCTCTTGTAAACCAAGAGATTTCACTAGGGAAAAAGGAGCCATTGATTGTATGAAATGGCTGGATGAGATGGAGACAGCGGTTGATATCAGTGGGTGTGCCAAGTAGGACATTGTAAAGTTTGTATCTCAGTCCTTTAAAGGCGACGCCCTGACATGGTGGAAAGCCTTAGTGCAATCCACAGGGAAAATTCCTTTGTATAACCTCTCATGGGTTAAGTTTGTTGAGCTAGTGAAGGATATTTATCGTCCACAGCATGAGGTGGAAAAGGTGGAGACTGATTTCCTCACTCTGGTTATGAAGGATTTGGATTGCAGGTCTTATGGTACCAGTTTTAATTCAATGTCCCGACTCGTTCCATACCTGGTCACTCCAGAGCCTAAGCGCATTGCGCACTTCATTGGTGGGTTAGCCCTGAAATCAAGGGGAATGTCAAGGCTTCTGAGCCTACTTCTTATAGATCGGTTGTAGATCTTTCACTGTCACTTACTCTTGATGTTATAAGGAGTAAGTCAAAGAAGACCATTGAGGATGGAAAGAGAAAGAGAGAGGATGACCAGTCCCACCAGTCAAGAAAGAAGAAGAAGGGAAACTCTGGGTCTAAGAGAGACCAGTTTAGTAACAAGCCCAGGTGCAAGAATTGTGATAAAAGGCATTTTGGGAAATGCAATCTGGATCCACAAGCTAAGCCTTGTGGAATCTGTAAAAAGAAAGGGCACAAAACTTTGGAGTCTCGAAACTTGAAAGATGCAACCTGCTATAGTTGTAATGAAAAAGGGCACATTAAAACAAACTGCCCAAAGAACACCAAGAAGCCTGATGAGGCGAAAAGGACCAATGCTAGGGTGTTTCAGATGAACGCCAAGGAGGCGGTGGATGATGATAAAGTTATAACAGGTACCTCCCTCATTAATGATATTTATGCTAGAGTTTTATTTGATTCAGGTGCTGATAAGTCGTTTGTAGACCATAAATTTAGTAAATTGCTGAATCTGCCTATTAAAACTCTAGACATTAAATATGAGGTGAACTCGCAGATGGTACCTTAGAAACTGCTTCACCTCTTGTTGATGGATGCTTTATATCCATTAAGAATCATTCTATCCCGTTATCTCTTTTGCCAATGAAATTGGTTGGGTTTGATGTAGTATTAGGCATGGATTGGTTGTCACGTAACTAAGCTCAAATTACCTGCGACAAGAAATTAGTTAACATCAAAACCCCATCTGGTGAGTCAATCACCATTCATGGAGATACACACTACGGATTGCCCGACAATGTATCTATACTCAAAGCATCCAAGTGTCTGAAAAGTGGATGTGTCATCTACATGGCACATGTGACAATAGATGATCCGAAACCCAGTTAGAAGTCATTTTAATCATTTCTGAGTATCCAGACGTCTTTCCTGACGAACTACCTGGATTACCTCCTGAGAGGCAAGTAGAGTTCAAGATTGATATACTGCCAGGAGCAGTACCGATTACACGAGCTCCTTACCATTTAGCACCTACAAAAATGAAAGAGCTGAGAACCCAATTGGATAACTTACTGGAAAAGGGTTTTATACAACCCAGCTCGTCACCTTGGGGACTACCCATACTATTTGTAAAGAATTGGGATGGTTCAATGCGTCTATGCATTGATTACCGTGAGCTAAATAAGGTAACAATCAAGAATCGTTATCCATTGCCCAGGATCGACGATCTGTTCGATCAACTTCAAGGGGAAAGTTTCTTCTCAAAGATTGATTTAAGGTCAGGGTATCATCAACTCAAAGATAGAACTGAAGATGTCCCTAAAACCGCGTTTAGAACGAGGTATGGCCACAATGAATTCTTAGTGATGCCTTTCGGGCTCACTAACGCCCAGCAGCATTCATGGACCTCATGAATCGAGTATGCCAGCCATATCTAGATAAGTTTGTTATTGTCTTTATATATGACATACTTATATATTCTCGTAATCAAGCTGATCATGAGAAATACCTTCGGTGCATCCTAGGACTACTACAATGGGAGAAGCTTTATGCTAAATTCTCCAAGTGTGAATTCTGGCTTCGTGAAGTCCAATTCCTTGGAAATGTTGTAAGCGAGCGTGGTATCCAAGTGGATCCCACTAAGATTGAAGCAATCATGAACTGGGAAGCACCTAAGACACCTACTAAGATTCGCAGCTTTCTGGGATTAGCAGGTTATTACATTAGATTCATCGAGAACTTCTCAAGGATAGTTGCACCTCTAACTACCTTGACCCGCAAGAATGTGAAATTTGACTGGGGTCTTAAACAGCAGGAGTCTTTCGAGATCCTCAAACAAAAGTTGAGCAATGCTCCTGTGTTGACATTGCCTGAAGGAGTAGAAGAGTTTGTTGTTTATTGTGATGCTTCGCACACCGGCATGGGCTGTGTATTTATGCAAAGAGGCAAAGTGATTGCCTATGCATCACGACAACTAAATGTGCACGAAAAGAATTACACCACCCACGATCTGGAATTGGATGTTGTTGTATTTGCGCTTAAATTATAGAGACATTACCTGTATGGAACTTAATGTGTGATATACTCATATCACAAAAGTCTCCAACACTTGTTCAATCAAAAGGATCTCAATATGAGGCAACGCCGTTGGATGGAAACCCTGAATGACTACGACTGTGAGATTCGCTACCATCCTAGTAAAGCGAATGTAGTCGCAGATGCATTAAGTAGAAAGGAAAGGATTAAACCTATACATATTAATGCCATGAGTATCGAACTTAAGAACAACCTGAATGAAAGGCTGTTCGCTGCTCAAAAAGAAGCTGTATTGGAAGCTAACCTTCCAAGTGAGAAATTACGTGCAACTGTTGATCAGTTATCACCTGGCAAAGATGGAATCCTCAGATTAAGTAGTAGAATTTGGGTTCCAATTCGTGGAGAACTTAGAGATATAATCCTTTAGGAAGCTCATAATTCAAGATACTCAGTTCATCCTGGAGGTGACAAGATGTATCAAGATCTAAAAGCCAACTATTGGTGGATGGGTTTGAAGAAGTCCATAGCCACACATGTAGCTAAATGTCTGACTTGTGCTCAAATAAAAGCTGAACATCAAAAGCCATCAGGTTTACTACAACAGTTAGAACTTCCCACATGGAAATGGGAGATGGTAACCATGGATTTCATTACCAAGTTACCTAAGACTAGGCATGGAAATGATACAATATGGGTCATAGTTGACAGACTGACTAAGTCAGCTCATTTCTTGCCCATCAAGGAGACTCATAGCTCCGACAAGTTAGCTCAGTTATACGTGGACGAGATTGTATCTCTCCACGGAGTGCCAGTATCTATTGTATCTGATAGAGATACTAGATACACTTCTCATTTCTGGAAAAGTTTCCAACAATCTCTGGACACTCGTTTGAATTTTAGTACTGCTTACCATCCTCAAATGGATGGGCAAAGTGAGCGTACGATTCAAACATTAGAGGACATGCTTCGTGCATGTGTCATTGATTTAGGTGGTAGCTGGGATGACCACCTTCCCTTGATTGAATTCTCCTACAATAATAGTTACCATACTAGCATTCAGGCTGCGCATTTCGAGGCTTTATATGGGAGAAAATGTAGAGCGCCCATCTGTTGGGCAGAAGTTGGAGAAGTTCAATTGTCAGGACCTGAGATAGTCCTAGAAACAACGGACAAGATTGTCCAGATTTGTGATCGCCTAAAAGCTGCCAGAGATAGGCAGAAAAGCTATGCAGATAAGAGGCGAAAACCTCTAAAGTTTAAGGTAGGAGACAAAGTCTTACTAAAGGTATCACCCTGGAAGGGCGTGATGCGTTTTGGTAAGAAGGGCAAGCTAAGCCCAAGGTACATAGGACCATTTAATATTATCAAATGTGTCGGGAGTGTAGCTTATAAGCTAAACTTACCTGAGGATCTGAGTGGAATTCACAATGTGTTCCACGTCTGTAACTTAAAGAAGTGTCTAGCTGATGAATTGCTAGAAATGTCTCATAAAGACGTACAGATTGATGAAAGCCTGAGGTTCGTTGAAAGACCTTTATCGATCGAGGATCGACAGGTTAAAAAGCTCCGAAGAAAGCATGTATCGATTGTAAAAGTTAAATGGGATGCCCAACGAGGCCCTGAATATACGTGGGAGGTTGAGTCCACTATGCGACAAAAGTACCCTCACTTGTTTCACTAAATCTCGGGGTCGATATTTCTTTAAGGGGGTGAGGATGTAACACCTCGTGAAAATCGTGTCCAATTATATAAAGACACGTGTCCTAAACCCTAAACGTATAACGGATTCATTCCAAAGGACTAAACTTGACAACTTTGAAAAGATGTATGCGAAGGGACTAAAAGTGTCAACATGCTAATTTATGCCTCTGAGTGACCTTTTACCAAAACCGATACTTTATAATGTTGAAACATGCTCTCGGAAATGATTAATAATGAATATAAAAGTTGAAGGGTTAAAGGTGTAAAGTTTCAAAAATTTCTAGTTCTCTGGTCAAAGGCTTACGGACCGTAAAGGTTCAAGCTTATGGTCCGTAAGGACTGTATCTAGGCGATACAATTCAAAATCGGTTACGGACCATAAAGGGTCAAGCTTACGGTCCGTAAAGCCTGTATCTTGGCAGAAAATTTTGGACAGCTGCAGGTTTTCGCCATAGCCGACTTATACCCACAAAACTCGATACCAGGAGTTCTTTAATGGTTTTTAAAACCACCATGGACACCTGTGATGATCTCTGGACATCCCTTAACACCTGGTTTGATCTTGGATCATCCTCTTCAACTATAAATAGGAGTTCAAGTTGCCTTATTCTTTGTAAAAATTCAATCTTTCTCAATCTTCTGAGGTTCCTAATCAAAAAGGAAGCTCTCTCTAGTTGAAAATTCGATCTAGGACCCTTTGTAAGTGTCCTTAGCCAAATTAGTTCAGTTTATCTATGTTTAAAGACCGAAAGTCAAAGTTGTCGTAAAATGACTTTGACCTTTGGTTAAGACCTAAATGGTCCAGCCATTGTTCGAAGTAAATGTGGCTATGTGATCATAATTTGGTAGGTGTCAATCCCTCAAAAGGGAACCTCCTAATTATCACGTTTACTTTGTTAATTGTCGGGTCAAACTAATTAATCAAAAAGTCAAACGGGTCAAATTTGTAAATAATAATCAATACTGATAATGTAGTGGTTCTAAATCATATTTTGACACTTAAACAACTTGGTAGATATTATTAGAACATGTTTAAACATGTTCAACCCGACGATTCTGAGTTTAAGCTCGGTTCGCAACCGAAAGTCGCAAAAGCTTGACTTTTGCTTTGACTTTCAGTTCTGACCCGATTAAGCTTAATTCCTTTATGTTTTAAGCTTTCATTGTGCCCATATAATGTTGTAGTATAACCCTCTGAGGTTATATTACATGGTCGCTTAGAAATTTTGAATTATATGTATGTTTCTATTATTATGCTCATGGTTGACAATTATGCCCTTATAGTCTAAAAATAGGATTTTTGAATAAATGATCATGCAAATGGATTAGGTACTGATTAGTAAACATAAATAAGGTAGTTTGACATTTACATTCTGGTCATAAACTGATGTTATGCTAATGATCGAAATTTAGGCTTTTATAAAGACTAAAATACCCTTTTGGGATATAAATCATGCTTAAACATAAATTTTGGCACAAAACTCTTAACCTACTATTATGATATCATTTTTAGGAATTTTTAGAATGTTGGGTCAGATCATAAACTGACCTTAATATTGAGTTCTTGTATAAATCCTATAATTGACAAAAATGCCTTTTTTGCAAATAAAATGTGTTTTACATATGACTAACATGCAAAACTTTTTGCTACTGATCTTTTATGAAAAATAAAATATTTTGACCATCCAAGGCTGGTCAAAATCTCAGAATCACATAAACTTTGCAAATATCATCAATTATCGGTTTTTACGCTAAATGGGTGCATAGTATGGTTTAAAACCATATTTAGCACCCAAGACTTGTTACCTACTTAATTTATAAATGATTTTTAATATTTTTATAGTAGGTATATGTTATGAACTCAGACTTCCAACTATGTTGTCGCAACGCCCGATCCCTAATCCCCGGGAATGGGCGGTCGCGAGCCAGTTTCGGTGGTATCGCGTATTGTCTAATTTGGCAGCGGAAATTTTCATCAGGACCGTAGTTAGGAAATATTTGATCAGAGTAAAATACCACATTTTCATAACATTAAACATCTGGGATAAAACCCAAGTTCGTAGTACACACGTTTTCATAGGAATAATTCATATTTTATTTAAGAAAAACATCTATTTCTTTTTAGGTAACTTTATTGCCACTTTTCCAAGCCTTCAGTGCTGTTCAGCTGGCTTCTATTTGGCTTTCACATATTGTTACCTGAAACGCGTTTTAAAAACATTTGTCAGTGGGAAATACTGGTGAGTGAATCCCAATGTAATCAATTTTAAATAAAAATCCCATTGTACAGTATTGAGGGCGATCTCGCAATTACAGTTGTTTCCAAGTTATAACAATTAACATCCATGGTACTGTCAGACCCGACTTGTGGAAAATTTACTCCTTGACCAGGTGGTAACAAATTTTGTATCAAAACCCCAATATACTCATGATAATTGTATTCTTACAAATACTCAATAACTGCTTCAGATATAATTAATTAAGTGAGGTTTTGTAAAAACAGTTTGCAAAAAGGAGATTACTCACTTTGCTGTCTTAGATTTTCCGTAAGGGTTTCCTGGTGACAATCTATAATTTACACAAATGCACACGTGTTAGTATAATAACCCATTTTAAGATTAGTAATACCCTCCCCGAGACGGCATTCCAACGACTACGTCGGACAGAACCACGACAGCCGTTACGGAACCCTAGATCAATCGGGCAGCGTATCTAATACGTATCCAGGGGTTATAATACTTACAACAGAGCAGAACTTCGCTATTTAGGGGGTATTAGACCCGAATATAATGCCTACTCTGAGAGAATCACGTTTAGAAAGAAAGATTTGAGCGAGTGAAACTGATATCCCGAGCTCCCATTATATAGGACCTCATCTGGGTTTTCTCGCGGCCCGCGTAAAACACGGCAAGGGCCTTACGCGGCCCGCGTCAACTATAGTCAACGCGTAGGTGATCCGGGTCATCTGGTAGGTTCGCCAGGTGTTGAGCCACGTGGCCACACCGGGTTGCGCCACCTTTTTATCTCACGCGGCCCGCGTAAGAGTTGGGGTGGGGTTTACGCGGCCCGTCTCAACTTAAAAACCTAATTTTTTATTAAATTTAATAATATTTAGGGTATTCGGGGCCCGTTTTCACGTATGGGGTGTATTTTTGGACATATTGGGATATTTTAAAATATATTAGGGTGTCGGAAAATATTCGAGGGTGTCGGTTTTCTTGAGGGTTGTTATATCCTCCCCACCTTGTTTTAAAGCTCGTCCTCGAGATCTACTGGAATAGGTGTGGATATTTCCTTTGCATTTCTGATTCAAGCTCCCATGTGTACTCAGGTCCTCTTTTGGAGTCCCACTTTACTTTGACCAGAACTAGTCTCTTGTGATTGAGATTCTTGACTTTCCTGTCTTCAGTCTGTAGAGGTCTTTCTACAAACTTGAGTTGTTCATTTACCTCTATATCCTTAAGAGGTACCATTAGTGATTCATCGGCTAAGCATTTCTTGAGATTTGATACATGAAATACATCATGTATCCCTGCCATTTCCTCTGGCAGCTGTAGCTGATAGGCTACAGGTCCTATTTTTCTAATAATCTCAAAAGGTCCAATATACCTGGGACTTAGATTTCCTCTTTTGATGAATCTTACCACTCCTTTCCAAGGAGAGACTTTTAATAGTATTTTATCTCTTACTTGAAATTCCAATGGCTTACGTCTGTTATCAGTGTAGCTCTTCTGTCGATCACGTGCTGCTTTCAGTCGTTCCTTGACTTGAATAATCTTGTCGGTCATTTCTTGCACTATCTCAGGTCCAGATAGTTGCCTTTCCCCAATTTCTGCCCAACAGACTGGGGTTCGGCACTTTCGTCCATAAAGTGCTTCGAATGGTGCAGCATGGATACTTGTGTGATAACTATTATTATAAGAAAATTCTATTAAAGGTAAGTGATCGTCCCAATTACCTCTGAAATCAATTACACAAGCTCTAAGCATGTCCTTGATTGTTTGAATCGTCCTTTCGCTTTGTCCGTCCATTTGAGGATGATAAGTTGTGCTTAGATTTAACTTGGTTCCCATTGCCTTTTGGAAACTTGACCAAAAATGAGAGGTAAAACGGCTATCCCTATCAGAAACAATTGATAAAGGAATTCCATGTAATGAAACAATTTCATTTACATACAATTTAGCTAACTGTTCCATACTGAAAGTTTCTTTCATTGGTAGGAAATGAGCTGACTTGGTTAGCCTATCTACAATCACCCAGATTGTATCATTACCTTTCCTTGTTTTGGGTAATTTAGTAACAAAATCCATTGTTATTAATTCCCATTTCCACACTAGCATTTCTAATTGTTGTAATAATCCTGAGGGTTTTTGATTTTCAGCTTTAACTTGTGAACAAGTTAAACATTTAGAAACATAGGCTGTTATGTCCTTTTTCATTCCTATCCACCAGAAATTCTTTCTTAAATCCTGGTAGATTTTATCACTCCCTGGGTGCATCGTATACTTAGACTTGTGGGCTTCTTCTAATATACGATGACATAGGTTTCCTAATTTAGGTATCCACATTCTCTTCTTATGGAATCTCCAAATTCCCATATGTTCCTTGTTCTAATTCTTTTAGCATACCTTTTAATTTTTCAGTATCATCCTTGATTACTGATTCTTGTGCTTCTCTTATTTGATCATTTAAATCTACTTGTAGATTTAATTTAAGAGAACGTACCCTTTTTTACTTTTCGTGATACTTTCGGCTTAAAGCATCAGTAACTACATTTGCTTTTCCTTTATGATACTGGATATCACAATCATAATCACTAAGCATCTCCATCCAATGTTTTTGTCTCATATTCAATTCCTTATGCCCGAAAACATATCTTAAACTCTTATGGTCAGTGAATATGGTAAACTTACTACCATAAAGATAATGTCTCCAAATCTTAAGGGCAAAAATTATAGCTCCTAACTCTAGATCATGGGTTGAATAATTCTTTTCATGATTCTTAAGCTGTCTAGAGGCGTAAGCTATTACCTTTTGGCATTGCATCAACACACATACATAACCTAGTTTGGAAGCGTCACAATAGACTACAAAGTCTTCGGTTCCTTCTGGTAACGCTAGTATGGGTGTATGGGTTAATCTTTGCTTAAGAATTCTAAATGCTTCTTCTTGCTTTGGTCCCCATTCAAACTTAATGGATTTACAGGTTAACTTAGTTAAAGGAATGGCTATTCTAGAAAAATCTCGAATAAATCTTCTATAATAACCGGCCAATCCTAAGAAACTTCTAACTTTAGTTGGTGACTCATGGGTTTTCCATTTAGTAATCGCCTCGATCTTTGTTGGATCCACATGAATTCCTTCATGATCAACTAAGTGTCCAAGAAACTGTACCTGTTCTAATCAAAATTCGCACTTTGAAAACTTAGCATAAAGCTTTTCCTTTCTTAATAAACTTAGAAGTGCGTGCAAATGCTTTGCATGATCCTCTTTACTCTTAAAGTAAATTAGAATATCATCTATGAAAACAATTATGAATTTATCCAAATGTGGCTTACATATTCGGTTCATCATGTCCATAAATGCGGCTAGGGCATTGGTTAAACCAAATGGCATTAAAGTAAATTCATAATGACCATACCTTGTTCTGAAAGCGGTCTTATGAATGTCCTCTTCCTGTACCTTTAATTGATGATATCCTGATCTTAAATCGATTTTAGAGAAAAATCGAGCTCCTTGCAGTTGATCGAACAGATCATCGATCCTCGGTAATGGGTACCGATTCTTAATCGTGACCTTGTTCAATTCACGGTAATCAATGCACATACGCATTGATCCGTCCTTCTTTTTAACGAAAAGTATCAGCGCTCCCCATGGCGACGAACTTGGCTGTATGAATCATTTTTCCAACAATTCATCTAATTGTTTCTTGAGTTCCTGCATTTCGGCGGGTGCCAAACGGTAAGGTGCTTTGGCAATCAGTGCCGTTCTTGGTAGTAGATGAATTCTGAATTCAACTTCTCTGTCCGACGGTAGTCCTGGTAATTCTTCCGGAAATACATCTGAAAACTGGGATACTACTGGAATTTCTTTTAGTTCCTTTCCTTTAGTGTTAGTGATTATAGAAATCAAATACACTATAGATCCTTTTCTTATATAACTTGCAGTTTTCATCACAGAGATGAATTTAGTGGATCTAGATGGTTTATCTCCTTTAATTGTGATCTTTTCACCCTTTGGTGAATTTACTTGAATTGACTTTTGATCACATAAAATACTGGCTTTATTGGCTATTAACCAATCCATTCCTAAAACAACATCAAATCCTCCCAGATTCATGGGATAAAGGTTTGTAATAAACTTTTGGTTTAAAAATTCTATTCTTGCTCCATGCAAGATTTCAGAAATCCTAACAGATTCTCCATTAGTTGTTTCTACTAGAGATTCTTGTGGTAGTTTAGTTAATGATTGATTTAGAAGTTTGCAAAATGAAGTATTAATAAAACTTTGGTTTGCGCCAGAGTCAAATAATACTTTAGCAAAAACATCATTAACTAAAAACGTACCAGCTATCACATCTGGAATCATCTTGGCTTCATCTGTCGTTAGAACGAATGCTCTAGCATTTTTAGTGTTCCTGTTGTTCACAACTGGAGCCAATTTTGGACAATTCGGCTTGATGTGACCTTTCTCTCCACAATTGAAGCACAGTCCATTACTGGATTTCCTCCTGCAATCTTCTTCCTTGTGTCCGGGCATCTTGCAAAAATTGCAAAGAGTGGAGCATCTTCCATAATGCTTTTTCTTGCAAATCCAGCAGAATGGTGAAGAGGTAGAACCCATATTCCTACGGTTGTAATTTCCAGAACGGAATTCTTGGGTAAGTCTTTGGGTTAGGTTTCTCCTCTGGTCTTCTTCCCTAGTACGGATTAACTCATCTGTCAAGGTATTGGCTAGTTCTGCAGCTTCTTCTATAGTTTGAGGTCTAGCTGCCTTGACTACATGTCTAATCTCTCCAATTAATCCCCAGATGTAATGGGAGATTAATACCGGTTCAGGTGATGCAAGGGTAGGTACTATTCTAGCATATTCAAAGAATAACTTTGTGTACCCCTTACTATCCACCCCAGTCATTCTTAAGTTCAAAAACTTATTTGCTATCTGTTCTTTTTCATTTGGAGTGCAGAATTTCCTTTCTACCATATTCTTAAATTCTTCCCATTTCTTGTTGTATACCTTATCACTTCCTCTTGATTGGAGGATAGTGTTCCACCATTCTAAGGCTGGATTCTTAAATAAATTAGAAGCAAACATTATCTTGTCTTCTTCAGCACACTTGCTTATTTTTAAAACAGCCTCAGTCTTTTCTATCTAGCGTAGAGCTGCAATAGGTTCTTCATTGCCCGAGAATTCTATCGGTTTACAAGACCAGAATTCTTTGTAAGAACAACCATAAGGCATGGTTCTTCTTCTTTTGGGAATGGGCACTTGAAGTATAGGGGCGCTGTTCACGCTGTTTTCTGGTCCAGTTGGTCGCTTACTGCTATGTTTACTTTTATTATTCGCTTCTTGAACCGTTTGAAAAATAAATGGCATTGCATCTATGATTCCTTGTGCCATTATATGTTGAACGACACTATTATCCATTTGGTTTCCATTATTATTGACGCTTGGATTCTCATTAACCAAGTTAATGTTACTCTGGTTATCATTATCCAGATTTCCTTGATTCCCTTCGTCGGCCATCTGAATTTTAAACAGTTACCCCGTATTAATGTCACAAAATAATATTTCATATAGTCAATCACATGACACGCATTTTAGCCAAAAGCGTCGATCATTGCGACTTTACTATATTCATATACTATGCATCTATTACACACCAGTACTGAAATAAAATTACAATACCAACAGAAATAAAATTACACTAATAGTAGTAGGCATCCGTACTCACATATATTATTTTTATTTTATTATTATTATATTATATTATTATTATTACTATTACCGTTTCACCATCCGTTTCACCATCACATCTATGGATATGGATTCATCCAGAAATCCATATTGCGCTCGTCATACTTCCAGACGAGTCGCTCTCCCACCTGTCTCAATCGTTCACTACTCTCTAAAATTTCTTCACCAAATGTCCTAAGTTCTTGTACGTTTTCTGCACCCATTGGGGGTGCAGGTTCTAGGACTGGGTTCAGAATCTGGGGTGCGGGTTCCTGATATGGGGGTGTAGGTGCCTGGAATCGGTAAGGATCTTCTAAAATCTCCCTAATGTATTCATCATGGTAATAGGGATCTAAAGGATCCAAACCTGGATAGGCTCCTAGAGTTGGCATGGGCATGTCTTCATGTATCGGGTAACGTTGCACATAGTCCCTAACATCATCCCACCAGGGGTCGTAATTTGGGTCTAGGGGGTTTGGTGCTGGTACCCTAGGTATTTCTTCTGGATTGAAGTCATGCATTTCTACTTGGTTTTCAGGGTTTTCTATTTCCATTGGTTGGTCAGGGATTGGTAGTTGGGGTCGGGGTGCTATTATTTGTTCTAGATTAGGGTCAGCTGCAGTGGTTGCTAGGACGTTGATGTTAGCTATACCCCTATTAATCATATCCTGGGCATAGGCATCTGTCTCTCTCTTGGTTGCTGCTAGTGCTCTCTGGTCTTGTAACTTTTTCATACGTTTTCTACGCTCGTGTGCCCCTCGACTGAACCATCCCCTCTTTTTCTGAGGAAATGGCTCTTCTGACTGAGCCTTAAACACAAAGATTCCTTATTTCGTATCAGCAGAGTACCCTGAGAGGGCAGGATGAGAAGATGAGGTGCCTTCGCTTCTAGGCGAACCAGACAATTGACGATACGCGTCAGATGGTCCTTGGTCGCTCATACTGTAAACTAACAAATAGTTAAATAACACATAACAATAAATACAGTTATGCACGTATTTCCTTAATTTATTTCCTAACAAATTGAATTTTGATGTCAGCGGAACACTTATGTGGCTGAATCAGTGGCTTAGCTCTGATACCACCTTCTGTCGCAACCCCCGATCCCTGGTCCCCGGGAACGGACGGCCGCGAGCCAGTTTCGGTGGTATCGCGTATTGTCTAATTTGGCAGCGGAAATTTTCATCAGGACCGTAGTTAGGAAATATTTGATCAGAGTAAAATACCACATTTTCATAACATTAAACATATGGGATAAAACCCAAGTTCGTAGTACACACGTTTTCATAGGAATAATTCCTTTTTTATTTAAGAAAAACATCTATTTCTTTTTAGGTAACTTTATTGCCACTTTTCCAAGCCTTCAGTGCTGTTCAGCTGGCTTCTATTTGGCTTTCACATATTGTTACCTGAAACGCGTTTTAAAAACATTTTTCAGTGGGAAATACTGGTGAGTGAATCCCAATTTAATCAAGTTTAAATAAAAATCCCATTGTACAGTATTGAGGGCGATCTCGCAATTACAGTTGTTTCCAAGTTATAACAATTAACATCCATGGTACTGTCAGACCCGACTTGTGGAAATGTTACTCCTTGACCAGGTGGTAACAGTTTTGTATACAAAACCCCAACATACTCATGATAATTGTATTCTTACAAATAATCAATAACTGCTTCAGATATAATTAATTAAGTGAGGTTTTGTAAAAACAGTTTGCAAAAAGGAAATTACTCACATTGTTGTCTTAGATTTTCCGTAAGGGTTTCCTGGTGACAATCTATAATTTATGCACACGTGTTAGTATAATAACCCATTTTAACATTAGTAATACCCTCCCCGATACGGCATTCCAACGACTACGTCGGGCAGAACCACGACAGCCGTTACGGAACCCTAGATCAATCGGGCAGCGTATCTAATACGTATCCAGGGGTTATAATACTTACAATGAAGCAGAACTTCGCTATTTAGGGGGTATTAGACCCGAGTATAATGCCTACTATGAGAGAATCACGTTTAGAAAGAAAGATTTGAGCGAGTGAAACTGATATCCCGAGCTCCCATTATATAGGGCCTCATCTGGGTTTTCTCGCGGCCCGCGTAAAACACGGCAAGGGCCTTACGCGACCCACGTCAACTATAGTCAAGGCGTAGGTGATCCGGGTCATCAGGTAGGTTCGTCGGGTGTTGGGCCACGTGGCCACACCGGGCTGCGTAAGAGTTGGGGTGGGGTTTACGCGGCCCGTCTCAACTTAAAAACCTGATTTTTAATTAATTTTAATAATATTTAGTGTATTCGGGGCCCGTTTTCACGTATGGGGTGTATTTTTGGACATATTGGGATATTTTAAAATATATTAGGGTGTCGGAAAATATTCGAGGGTGTCGGTTTTCTTGAGGGTTGTTATATATGTCCTTAAAAGCATATGTGAAATGACCAAAACACCCTTTCGGGGCATAGTTTGGCCATAAATGGTAAACCACACATATGTATGATATCCTACTGTTATAACATCATAAAATAAATATTTTTACAGAATATTTTTTACCAGAACATCAGTTTGCCTATAAACCTCTTTTATAAATCCTAAAATGACCAAAACGCCCTTATGAGGCTTAATTCGGTTTCAAATTTTTTTTGGGCATAAATGTTGACATCCTATTGATGTCCTAACATATTTTAAGCATAATAATATATGAGACTTGCATATGGTTCATTCAGTTACCCGTTATGCTTATACGCGTTCGGTTCGGTTTATGTAACTAGGTTGCATAAATTCGCCGAAACGGGTTTAACCTTATCATGTAAGCTTCAAAATCTAGAATGTATTTAGTTTACCCATATTATACAAGTATTCGTACTTGTTGGGTCTAAATTACATTCCATTCCGGTCTTCGCTTAATCTAGCGTTTCGAACCGTAAAGTATCTTTAAAACTAACAGGTTTAAGTCTTTGACTTAAATAAGACCCGTTAGTATCCTAATAGGTTAATAAAACCTTCCTTACAAATTAAGTAGCCTCGGTAGAAGATATTTGCATAAAGCCTTAGGAATATACGGCTGAGTAGCAATCTTTGCATAATTAACTCAGGTAAATACTTTTAACTTATTTTCCCTATACGGGCTTGGGATACGGTAAATTATTACCGCTTGGTCGGGTGTGGGATTATTTAGTCGGATTGTGATTCAATAAATCCGCATAACCCGTTTTAATCTGTTTTGTTTGATAACATAAACATTGGGGATTAACGACCGTGTCCTGGATATCCTCGGCTCATTTAAGTTATTAATGGCCACGACCTATGCACGGGGTGTAGGCATACACCTGACAAATGCAAATGCTAAATATTAAATAACCTACAAGTTGGGGATAACTCCTTTGTGGGTTTTATAAGTGGTGAGTCGGTTAATCATGGTCGGCTTTCAAATCGGCCCTAATTGTATGACAAACATATAAATCTGTATACAAGATTTTAATAAAAATTGTCCCTAAGTTATAAAAGGTTTTGTGCCTTGTGCGCCTAAATCAATTTTCATAAACTCTTTTCAAATGAGTCAGTTAATTGTATTTACCAGTGAAAACTGGCGTATTTTTTCAAAGACTAAGTGACAGGTACCTCTCGAAACTAGGTTGTAGCTACTTGGTGTCAATTAAGAGGATCTTGCAAATCCTTAGATGCCTAAAGTCTGTTAAACTCAGTTTTATGTATTTGTTTTATGGTCCGCTTGTGGATCTCTATTACAATCCATCTGTATATTCTTTTGTTTTGAACTTTAGACATTATGGGTTGTAATAATAATTAACTTCCAAGCCTTCCGCTGTGCTATAATTGTGTTAATTGTCCATGATGATATCAACTACGTCATGATACTCCCCACCGGGCCCACCAGAAATATGTGGAAATATTGGGGTATGACACACACACTAGCAGAAAATAAAGAACACGAGAATTTATGTGGGTAGGTCAAGGTGACCTACATCCACGGGTTGCAACTAGGGTTTCACTTCTATTAGATGCTCACAACTGTTCACATAAAGATACAGACTACAATCACATCATGTGTATATATAGAACAAGATTAGTGTTAACTCCTTAGTCAACAAGTTAACTAAGTGGGCCTAAAACCTAATTAGGGCCGGCTATCAAAGCCTACGAACCCAATACATAAACTCACATAGTCAAAGTTGAGAGTTTGAATCTTGTAGAATGCAGGTTCTTATGTATTTATCATAGAAAATCTAACAATTGTTGTTAAAAGAAATATACCACCTTACTTCAAAGGTTTTGAACTCATGCCATATTATTATTATTTTTTTTTTTTTGCGCAAACATCCTCTAAACAACTAGGTAGTTGAATTTTTTTTTAGAATGACAACTCACACACGCTCTAGTTTTACACTTTAACTATTGAGTTACAACTTTTTTTTGTTCATCAAAGGAATTAAACCCTCATTACTTGGAAAAAAAAGAGTTATACAACATCTTAGTCATGGTTGTAAAAATCCCGACTAGACGTTGATTAATCACAATTAATTCTGATTAATCCCTGGTTAATCGCTAGTCCCCACTCACCAGCCGACTAACGACTAGCAATTTCTAGAACCATGATCTTGATACAGCTGGGCAAAAGGTTCATTGTTTGGTAGTTATTAGCTATATGCTTTTAAAGAGTCTAGTGTAGACTGTAGAGGGCGCTAAATGAAACCAGAAGGTAATCTCAGGCCATTCAAGAAGAATGGCTCTCAAAGCCCATGACCCATCGAGTTAAAACAACCCATTTTCGATGCAATTGACCCAACACGAAGCTTGATCCAGTCATCACGCTTGGTTTAGAAAAACTTGATAATTACTAGTACAAAATAAAATAAATATTTATAGAATGACTCCTAAAACATTTAGAAAAAAAAAATTGTTAAAGATAATTATTGGTACAAAATAATATTAATATTTATAGAATTACTCCTAAAATATTTAGAAAAAAAAAAAAAAAACTTGTTAGATTAAAGAGGAATATTAAATAATTTATTCAAAATTCATTTATCTTTACTGCCAACCAAATATAGGAACGGCAATGAGACGTGTTTCAACATGTATTGGTAATTTTAGTCTATAGTTGATTGTAAATCTGATTGCCATATAGAGTCTCGTTACCTTTTGAATACCTGATAACAACTCTTCAGGTATCGGGTATCCCAGTTTATTTTTTTTAATTACTCGTTATGATTCCCAAGTACATTTCTTATTGTTATAATTTTATTCTTCAAGAAAATTAGATATATAAAACTAAAAAAAAAAGTTAGTGGATTACCATATTACTCTTATTACACAAAGACTGAGGAAAGAAAAAAATGAAAATTTTACAGAGAATGATCCGTAAAAATAGGTATGTGTGTTTCGGGTGATGGGGATGTGTATCAATAAATACTATACTCAAAATAGTCTCAAATAAATGTAATCTAATCTTGTACTAGGTCTTATACTGAATACATGTCTCAATGTTTCGGATTTACACGTTGTGTTCAGGTTTAGGTTCATTTGCAATCAAACTCTTACTTTTAATAATTTCCGGATACCAAACATGTAAAAAACATAATTCAGATTATACTTCTATAATTTTAATTATATTAAGTTCTAGCAACTCAAACACACCTACTAATTGACATATGGATTCATGAAAATTCAGCATGGTTTTTCTAACACTCGCCCTTCATAACTACAATAATATTTTAAACGAATAATATATCATAGTTAATATGAGAATAATATATCATGATTAATTATTTACTCTCTATATCCCAATATGATATATAATTATCATCAAAATATTATCTAGATAATCAAATAAATGCGATTATTATTGAAATCTAGGACCACCATAAAGAAGAAAAGAAATAGAAATGAAAGGTGTAGAGTGGTCCAAATAGTCGTGCAACAACAAACCTCATTGTAGTCATCGAAGCCAAGGATCATAAACGACCCCACCAAATCATAATGATTGTACCCTCTCCTCCCATAAATAACACTTTTATTTTATTAGGTTCAAGCAACTTCTGAGACATAAAAGAAACACATGTAAACTATTATGATAAGTTATTAATGTGTTTAGTTAAGGAAGCCAGTTTATGTGGCTAGCCATGTGGTTCGGACTCATATATGGTTTGGGAATACAAGTTCGGACCTATGAAGTAACTAACTATAGGGGGGCTTCAACTCTTTAGATGTGCAAATTCACTTTTGGGAAACATTAGAGGAATCAATGTTGGTTGGGAGCTACGAATGAAGTCCGAAAGATTAAGCATAACAATGACGTAACAGTGAATGTACTTTAACAATGTAAGTGTGTGGTCATTAGCTACTTCACATGAAGGTACCGTGTACCTGTACTCTGACATTATACAATGCATCATAAAATGAACTATATATGTCAACAATGTATCGACTTAGCGACATTAATAAACCACTTGTGAGGTAATTGAGATCAGTTTGCTATATTTTTTAACTGAACCAAACTTAAATGAAATCGAGCCTAAATTGATGTTCTTTTAATGAATACGCGGCTTTGTATGCAAAATTTAAATAGGTTCATTACTTTATTTAAATATAATAAGTTTGATTTAATATAATATTATGTATAATATATATCATTATATAAAACTTTTTAATTTAATGAATAAAGTTATAAATATAAAAAGTATATATGTATGTATATTATTATATTAAAGTTAATATATTAAAACTAATAATAGATATTAAAGTTGATATATGAATTTATTAGTACATATAAAAAATGATATATGTATGTGAATAAAATAATCAAGTAATAATAAATGAGTCGAACTCTGAGTTTTAAAATTAGTCACGTGTCAAGCTCTTAAAAGTTTAACAAGATGAGCTCAATGTTTTTTTAATGTTAGTCGTTTGAATCGTTTACACCACTAGCATGTATGTGATTGGTCATTAGACATTAATCATTACTATACAAACATTAAATAAAGGATTTAGTATGTAGGGGAAGGTTCATTTGAGAAGAAAATTTTATTAAGAATAAAAAGAACAAAAGGGTACAATGGTAAAACACTAAATATTTTTTTCTCATCTCATTTATTATTATGTTTGACTAATTAATTGGTCATTAAGACTATCATCCTCCACACTAAAAAAATTTGCCTACACACATCAAAAGTTATCCTACACATTTCGAAATTTATCCTACACATATTGAAATTTATCCTACACAACTCGTAATTTATCCTACACGCCTCGTATTTATCCTACACTATAAATGAATTTTTATTTTTATTTTTTGAGAAAAATATATATCTTAAAAATAAGTTACAAATTTAATATAGTTAGTTATTAAAGATGAAACTACCAATTAATGATGTATGTAAGTTTACCAATATACTCTTATAGTTACATTAAGTACAAATATTAAATGAAGTCTAATGAAGCATTTCTATTGGTTGAAATTTCTTCTTATAAAGAATTTCTTCTCATTTGAACTCTCCACTTAGTATGTATTATGTAATCAAACCATATCAACACAATCAAATTAAAAATCAAATCAAACCCAAATCACACCAAAACCAAATCTAGACAACCATACTAGTATCAATTTAAACCCTAAAAGTGAAAAAAATAAACACTTGCTTGATTTCATTTTTAAACTTATCTAATACCAAACTTGGTTTGATTTCATTTGATTAAATAGAATATTCTTTTGATTTGATTTTAGGTTTAAAAATAATGAAGACCATTGAAGAAGGTTATGAAGATGATTGGAAACGAGACATAATAGGCCTTTAAAATAAGCACGTGCACAGCACAAAACAAGCTTATTATTAAATGCCTCCGTTAATTGTGGTCTTATTAGGGTGCATAAAAAGTTTGTCTACAAACTTATTGTGGAAACCAACATTTTCTTTAGTGGCAAACAATTGCATAGGCTACTAGTAACCACCGGACTATAGTTATCTTTATGTTGCTACTAATAACCATAGTACTATAATTAATTTTATAATGTACATAAATTTATTGTGTATAAATAAACCATATAACTATATGTATTGAGGTTTAAATTTACACGTTAACTTTTCCAGATGCTTTTTTTCTATAATTTTTTAAGAAAATCTAACTGATTTGTGCAAGGATCAAGTTTGAACTAGAACTATGATAAACATTGTTAAGTATTATCAAATGTGTAAATACTATTTCACCAAAAGATATCACCAATTGCAAAAAGTTTCCCAACCACTCGCATGGGTCTGGTTTGTGTTTTAGTCTCAGTTAGACTAATAATCCTCTCAGATCCGTCATTGATGATCATCGGATTGACAAGTGGCAGAGCTTAAACGAAAAATCAGTGGGGGCTGAACTCTTATAATCCAAATCAGTGGGGGCCGGACTCTTAAAAATCCAATATTTTACACTAAAAAATCAAAAAAATTCGATAAAATTAACACTATGAGCGAAAAATCAGTTAAGGCCAGGGCAACCCCGCCCCCAATAAAGCTTAGCCCATGGTATTGACACTCTATAGCTAGCTAATCAAGCGTGAACACCTAGAGTAAATTACTCCTTTTGCTCATCGGTTTACATTGTATAAACAACTATTTTCAAGTATTTACGCGTTACTCATCACTCGGCCAATTAAAATAGTACAATCAAATAACACTTACCTATCAAGTATAACAATTTAACATATAAAATGGTAACATATATGTTTTCAAACTACACCATCTCAATTGCTCTTGCTAATTTGGTTTAACTAATGGGTTGTCCTTGGCTCTATGCTTGTATGCCAATTTGTCAAGCCAATTTATGCTATAAACTTTATTATACTTCCTTAATATTTCACACTTGTAGCTCCACACTCATATTAATATGAGTGTTATTTAATATATTAATAACTATGTAATCGAGTTTTGAATGAGAGACATATCCACTATTCATTTTTTATTCACTTTTTTACTTTTATCTTTTAATTTTTATTTTACTATAAATTTCACTCCTTATACTATATATAAAATACGCTTTTAACCCGTTTAATTTTTAATCTTTTTTTACATAATAACTTTCGTTCGTAAATTTTAAAAAGAACTTAATACGCGGCTATGTTTAATTTTTGTTCCTCGACATTCCGGTATAATAGATTTTGTTGAATGCATAATCGTAATCAAAGAATCTTATCTTTTTGGTATCATAAGCTATGATGATTACTAGTCCCGTACCGTATCGTGATGAACCAAACTGATATCGACATCAGGTTTTATCGGAAGCGATATCGGTATTCGTTTATATAAACATGTGTCACATTTTGACGTATTAGGGCTTTATTTATTTATTTGTTTGTTTTCTCTTTCGGTTGATACACCAAATATCGGTACCGTATCAGTAACGAACTGAATCAATATCAACTGAAAATGAATTCCAACCGGGTGATGAGAGAAATCCTACTAGTTAGCTTTTAATTTATATTTAAGAAACTAGTCATTATACATTATTATATCATCTAAATATATGAAATATAAAACATACGTAACGATAACCTATATAAACTATTAGAAATAAAAATTACATAACTTGAAAGATATAAACTAATAAAGATAAAAATTACGTAGTCTGAAAATTTTACTTGAAAATGAAGAACTTGTACATTATTTTTAATTTATACGACAATTATAAATTAATTCTGATTACTTTTTATAATTTATAAAGTTTTGTATTTGTATAAATACCTAATATAAAATGCACGATATACATATTTATATTACTTATTTAAAAACTATATGAGACTATCAAGAAAATCAAATTAAAAAAGGTTACCAATTTATAGCATCTATATTATTACCTTTTACCACGTGGGTTTAGATTTACATAACAAAAGATCGGTTGGCAACTATGGTAGGATTAAAAAGAAGAGAAATGTTACCGGGGGCAGCCGTGTGTAAACTTTGAGGGGAAAAGAAGAAGGATCCTTCATTAAAATTTTTTGATTTACAATGAACGATCTTTTGGAATTTCACAAACAAACGACAATAGAAGAAACGAAAAGAAAATTTATACAAGTAGTAATAATAGTAACATGTTGTGGGATATGCAAAGCGAGAAACAAAGGTATCTTTGGTGGGAAAAGAGCTAATATAGACGCGATTTTATGGGAGATACAAGCAACAACATACCTATGGATTAAATGTAGAGCAAAAGGGCGGAGCATGGAATGGAATAATTGGAGACGTTTCGAGGTGTCGAACATCTAATTTTATGTAATGTTTTAATCTTATTTGGCGATCATAATGAGGGGGTTGGCTTAGTAGCTTATTAACCATATGATTATGTATTCCGTGTAATGAAACTTTTGGGTGATGAATTAAGTTTTTTGTCATTCAAAAAAAAAAAAAATACCAGGATTCAATCTAAAATCTGTATGTAACTTTATTTCCGTTTATTTAAACTAGCTTAGAACCCCGTGTTATACACGGATTGCATAAATTTAATTTTATATAATAAGCAATATAGTTATATCTTTAAAATACCCCGTATATTTCACGAGTTAAATAAATATAATGTAATCGATTAACACACACGGTCGTCAAGATATGTATTTAAATGATTAATTTGATGTATTGTTTACTTATTAAAATTATATTTTTTTATTTATTATTAGGTTAGAAACATGTGTATTACATGTGATAGAACCAATGAAATATTATATGATTATTAATAAGCGGAAAAAATAAAATAAATAGTAGATAAATAAGAGAGATCTATAAAGTTTGTGATTTAATATAAAATAATTTTCTTATTTATGTATCCTATTAATTAAATTATAATAACAATAGTATTAAAAAATAATTTAACTAAATCTAATTTAAATGAGAATAATCTCCTAGGGAAGAAAATACAAATTATATTGTTATTAATTCAAAGTCTGATAAAAAAAAGTTATTATTTTAATCTAAATTATATTTAGTTAAACTATTGTTTAATAGGAAAAAGAAATTGAAAAATAAGATAAGGAGATTATTAATTTAAAGTTTGATAAAAAATTATTATCTTTATCTAAGGTCTTTGGGTATACTTTAACCTAACTTGACTCCACCTAAGTGACACATCAACTTTTTTTCCTCATTTCACTTTGTCTCACTCTAAGGAAATGATTTAACATGTTAACACATAACTCATTTAATGCACTTTAACATTGAGTTTTTGTCTAAAAAAGAAAATAATAATTAATTCAATCTCTTAACAGTGGGTTAACATGTTAACACATAACTCATTTAATGCACTTTAACACAAGGGGGAGTGGTTTGCAATGTTAGTTAACATGTCATGTCATTGTTAACACTCTAGATGTTAGAGTACACTCAAATTTAGTTAAACTATTGTTTAATAAAAAAATAAAAAAATAAGATAAGGTAGGAGTCACCAGAGATTGACACGTATAAAAAATCATTTATTAATATAGAAAGATTTAGTGAAATCTTAAAATAAAAAAGTAAAAAAACGTTGTTTATAAAAGGATTTACTGTTTTGAATAATATGATATTTACATGATTCCATGTAAAAGACTGCTTACACGTAGGGGTGTCAATTGTGTCGGATTAATGGGTTGACAGGTTACGGGTTGGTGGGTTGAAATGTTTAACCCGAACCCGACCCATATTATTATTTGAGTCAAAGAATTCAACCTTAACCCGACCCATATAAATTCAGGTCAACCCGAACCTGACCCGATTAACCCATATTTTTAAATGAGTTATACAACTTGAGGATTTATAAGCGAGTTCCTGGGTTTTAAGCGGGTTATTAATAACATGTTTAATAATATGCATCTGACAAATAAATAATATAATGTATCAAAATTAGCATTATTATAACTAAACATGTAAAATGAAAAAAAAATATAAAAGATTTTTTTTCTAAATAGTTAAACGGGTTAATTGCTCAACTCGTTTTTATACGGATCAACCCAAACCATACCCGTTTTTAATACGGGTCAACCTAAACCTAACTCGTTTTTTTTTAAACGGATCATGTTAGTCGACCCAAACTTGTGTTTTTCGTGTTGGGTTCGGATCGAGTTGATGAATCGTGTCAAGAATTACCGCCTAGTTACACGTAATCTTACAAGATATTTAAAAGAACATGGGAATAAAATCATATGAACTTGGTTACTTATTCTAATTTAAAAATATTAGAGTAAAATAGTTTTATATATTATTATAATGTACTAGGAACTAGGAAGCAGTCAAGCTACACCTATCAATGAGAACAACTACACTTGTCACTCCATTTATATTTATATAATAATTAGTAATAGGCATTGCCCACGTACCAAACAAAATCTCCATTTGCAGCAACTTTTTGTTAATATCTTTTTTAATTTTTGAAACACTTTATTTTATTATTCATCGAATTTTATAATAGTGGGCGGGTGCGTTTCACCTTTAAATTAGAAGGGGTCGGCAAGTGAATTATGGAGTCAATCAAGCATTCATTCATGTGGACAGTATTCATACATGCATCTCTTTTCATTTTGTAGCATACGTACCATGATTGTAGCTCCAACACACCAATTCCATTTGTATAAGAAACAATCATGTTTTATCTAATTTTTTATTATGATCAGTGGCGGACTCAGAAATTATTTGCTGAGGGTGCGGATGAGTGGTTCAAGCATATTTTCAAAGGGTGCGGTCGGATATTTTTCCTAAAAAGTACATTTTTTTTCAAGGGGTGCTTCCGCCCACCCTGGGCATCACCTAGGTCCGCCCTTGATTATGATTTCGTTGTTATTGGGTTTGGGGTTTTAAAAATAAATATATACACACATGTACATGAAGTTTAATTCAAACGTCTGATTAATGCGAAAAAAAGGGAGAAAAAAATAAAAACATTTCATTTTTTTTCAAGCTTAAAAATTTTACAATTACAAGAAAATTGTTTAAATGCAACATTTATTCATATATTATGACATTAAAAAACTGAATAAGTTTCGTTTATTTATGCAACATTCACATATGTAACAAAAAAACTAAACATTTAAAAACATATGAACAAAATAATTTAATAAGTTTTAATGTATATAAAATACACATTATTTGTATGTAAAGGTAAAACAAATAAATATATAAAACCATCAATAAAAGTTGTAACGATTTAAGTTTCTTCTCACTTTTTTCACACTAAAACTATCTTCCAAAAGAAACCTTCCTATATATAGATAGATAGATAGATTAATAAACTCAAAATCTATTAATTACTAATTCAAGATAAGTTTCGATAGCTGATCACCAAGCATCAATCTGAACCGTTTAAAATATGACTATGTTAACTGACTATTTAACAGCATGTTGTGTCGTCATTGTGTTTTAGTTGTGTTAACTATATGCAACGATCGTCTATATAGTCACTAAAGTTTGATTCCGCTAACAAATTTGCCGGTGATTCTTTTTCTTAACCGATGATATATGGTTTGCTCAAGAGACTGACAGATAATAAATTTTATGACAATCACGAGAGTGTCGATACATATTTTTAGAATGTCAGGTTTTTGGTATCTCTCCATAAAAGATTTTCCGATAATTTATAAGTGATTGAAAATAACTAAAGGAACTTGGTGACCCTTTGACTGGGTCACTAGTTACCATCAAAACAAACATTGAGATTGAATATGCAAGATCATAACCAAACTATTGTGTTGTTATGCTTTGATAGTCCTTCAAGTGTGACTACGAACTAAACCATTGTGAAATTTCTAGCCAACATTTGTAATGTCAGCCGAATAAGTGTAACAATTTGAACCACGGTTTGAACATTCCATTTCTATTATATATAATAAATAAAAGTGATTTGGGCCACGTGTCATTTAATTAGGGCATTCTCAGTTCCCTTTTCCCGCCCAACAGTACCACACTTCCATCCCTTTTATACTCCCTCCGTCTCCTTTTTTCCTTTTCAAAACCCTAGATCTAAATCTTCTTCTCATTCTCCTCTACTCTTCTCCCTTCTGAATCAAAGATCAAACCATATCATCTCATCATGAATCATTCGAAGCGTCACCAGGTAAGCCCTATATCTTCATTTATTTCAGTATTGTAGCCCTAATTTTGGTTGCAATCCTAACTTGGTTTTCTTGATTTTGTAGCTCTAATTCGACATTGAACCTGAAATTGAAGAACACATAACTCGAAATCAGCCTTTGTAATTTTCATGTCTGATTATACCATGAAGAGGTAATATCTGGCTTTTGTAATTTTCATCCCGAGCTATAGTTGGGAAGATTCTTTCATCTTCTTCGTCGGCAATGTTCTTCCATTTGAGGTTTGATTTGTATGTTTATAGATCTGTGTTGATTTCTTTTTATTTTCATACAAAGTTTCTAATTAAACCCTAATTTCTACTCCTAATCTCATCATATGGTTCCAGGGTTGTTGTCATCGATAGTCATCAAAGTTGAGATCCGCTTACCTGCGGCTAGATTTCCCCCATGAACTGGTATGTTTGAATATGTTCAGAAACTAAGTGTTTTTTTCTTAACGGTGATGATATGAGTACAACATCTGTTGATTATTGATTTGTGAATATGTTCACCGATTATTCTTTTTGAAATTAGGGTTTCATTTGCTTGAGATTTGAATCTTCCGATTGTTGAAGCCTTTGAAGCCGATCCTTTTAAATTTCCAGTTCCCGAGGTATGATCTGTTTGTAACAGCAGTGGTTCAGCATCTACAGTGGATTCAACATCAGGTGTTTGGTTAATTTTTGGTCATGTTTCCTGTTCAGTTTTGATGTTCACTTATCTAATTTTCATTTTATTTTTAGGCTTCTATATGATTTTGAGTTTGATTGATTGGTCACTTGCTATTGTTGTTTGATGTTCTTCGTTATTTCATATAATATAATGATTTGTTATACAACTACCTGATTTCATATTTCATTATGATTTGTATGCTTTTAGGGTTTGATTTTATATTGGTCATCACATTAATGGTGATTACTTAAGAATATTGGATGGTTTAATTAGTTTTATTTTGGGTATTTTTGGATGATTTCATCCATTTCTTTAGATAGTTCATGATTGAAGATGCAGTTGAAGTTATCATTTGAGTGAAATGAATGTTGATTTATCAGAAGATGCAGTTGAAGGTATCTTAAATAAGGTAATAATTGCATTACATCCCTGTTGAAAAATAGAATTGATAAATTTAGGGAAAGTGAGGTTGAAAGATGATAACCCAACAGCGGAGATCTCATTCTACAGCTTTGATAAATTGAGCGGTATTCTCATATAATTCTTCCTAAATGCTTCCAATGAAGCGGCACTTTGGACATCTGTTGTCTTCAAACATCTATTATCTATTATCTATTCTATCTATTATATATAATAAATGAAAGTTATTTGGGCCACGTGGACCAAATAACTTTCATTTATTATATATAATAAATAGAATAGATAATAGATAATAGATAATAAATGTTTGAAGAACAACAGGTGTCCAAAGTGCTGATTCTTTGGAAGCATCCAGGAACCATTATTTGAGAATATCCTTAAATTTATCGAAGCTGTAGAATGAGATCCTCCACTATTGGGTTATCATCTTTCAACCTCACTTTCCCTAAATTTATCAATTCTATTTTTCAACAGGGATGTAATGCAATTATTCCCCTCGATTAAATAGACCGACCCTTGCTTCCTCTCAAAGGGTTATGGAGAGGTTATAACAGTTGATCATGCTAAGGACTGTTATAACTAACCACTGCTCCTTATAAAGACTGATGGATTTAAAGACTGATGAGGCCTATCCACTGTTGAAGACAAATCCCTGTTAAAGACAAGCACTTATGTATCTCATCTCTGATTATTTGTTTCTTTGTTCTTTGATTATTTGTTAGATGTACAGATTCTATGGAATGTAGTTAAGAGCCGCACATAAATCTGACCAGTTATGGTTTCGGTAAGTATCGGTAAATTGTCTTTGATTTGTTATTGTGTATTCAGATGCTTGCATTGGTGTACCATGTGATTACCAGTAGATTGATTTCGATATGTTTGTAGTTTTTGTTTTTCACAATCTGTTTTGTTGTTTTATTCACCCATGTTTCATTCATAGATCTCTATAATCCATATTTATGGTTTCAAATCTGATTCCTGAGTTATTTACAGTTGTAGCACACCAAGTATTTGTTATTTGTATTGAGTTGGTATATTAGGATTAAATACTGAACTGATGGAATTACAGCAAGTCCAGGTTATGCTTCAAGCTGTCTCGATCTCTTTGGAGCTGGGTAGGTGTCTTTCGGAGGTCTGAAAAACAGAATTGACAAATTTAGTGAAAACGGGGTTGAAAGATCATAACCCAATAGTTGAGGATCTCATTCTACAACTTTGATAAATTCAGGGTTATTTTCAAATAATGCTTCCTATATGTTTGAAGACCGACAAATGTTCAAAGAAGAAGCCATGTGGACATTTGTCTGTCTTTGTCGTTCTTCAAACATCTAGGAACCATTATTTGAGAATCCCCCTGAATTTATCGGAGATGTAGAATGAGATCCTCCAATGTTGGGTTATCATCTTTCAAATCCATTTTCTCTAAATTTATGGATTCTGTTTTTCAACAGGGATGTAATGCAATGACTCCTCTCAATGGAATAGATGGACACTTGCTTCATCTCAAAGGGTTATGGAGTGGGTATAACAGTTGTTCATGCTAAGGACTGTTATAATTAAACACTGCTCCTTATAAAGACTGATGGACTTAAAGACTGATGAGGCCTATCCACTGTTGAAGACAAAGCCCTGTTAAAGACAAGCACTTATGTACCTAAAGCCTGATCAACGAAAGGAAAACCACTGCTCAGTAGCGGCAGTGGTTCAGCATCTACAGCGGAATCAACGAAAGGAAAACCACGGCAAGTATCTTATGGTTGGATTGTTGAAGTAGTTTTATTTTGGGTATTTTTGGATGATTTCATCAATTTCTTTAAATAGTTCATGATTGAAGATGCAGTTGAACGTATCTTTTGAGTGAAATGAATGTTGTGTTAGTCATGTATTTGTTTTTTGGCCTTTTCTTTACCATTGAAGTTGTGGAGACACGAATTAAGATAGTGGAGTGGAAGATAATCTCAGATGAGTATAGGAATTTTAGTGCATGATTGAGATCATTTGGACCCATGTACTGTAAGTCATTGAATGTTTTAATCTTACAATCAGTTTTACTTTGTTGAAGACCAAACCACTGATGAAGACCAAAGTCCTGTTGAAGACAACCACTGATGAACCAAAGGCCTGATCAACCAAAGGTGAACCACTGTCCAACAACAACAGTGGTTCAGCATCAACATTAGTTATTCTACCTTTGTTTATGTTAACAGTGTTTATATGTAACAGTGTTTTTCACATTAGTGTTTTATAGTCTGTTAGGTTGTTAGATGTCATCACCTCAGTGTTTTATATGTAACAATTTTTATGACATCAGTGTTTATATGTAACAGTGTTTATCACAACAGTGTTTATATGTAACAGTATTTATCACATCACTTCAGTGGTTTGATATGTACTATAAATTGAACAGTTGTTTCATCTTTATATTAATAAATAAAAATTAAGTACACTTGGATGATTATTAAGCTCCTCATTTTGATTGTTTGGGTATAGTATTCTTGAAATTGGTCTTTTTTTGCAAACATCTGTTTATGGCCAAACTTCTGTTTATGGGCAAACATCTGTTTAAGGTCAAACTTCTGTTTAAGTCCAGACAACTGATATATAAGGTGAAACATCTGTTTAAGCCCCAACATCTGTTTAAAAGCCTGTTACAACCACTGTGTTGGTTCAAACATTTGACTGTTAAAAGTTACCCACTGCTGAAATACAACCTCTGTTTCTTCAATCTTCGTGTTGACCACTGACTGACCAAACATCAGTGTTTCAAAAACTGTTGGGTATCCACTGATAGGAAAAAATAGCCACTGCTCACTTTTTTATTGTTGACATCCACTGATATTGACCATCAGCGGTTTTCCTAAAAAACAGCCACTGCTCACATTTTTATTATTGATGGTGTTAATTAGTGATAGATTGAAATTATCAAATAAAAACTAGAATTACAATGAAATGACCATTTTACCTAATCGTTACATTCCAATGAGATAAGAGTTCCTCCAACATTGTTTTCATGATAAAATTTAAAGTTAAATTAAAAAATAAAAAAAATTCTTGATGACTATTTGTTGCAAATCAAATCAGTAATTAATGCTAATTTCTTGAGCTTTGGACATTTAAAATATGCAAAATGTGAATTTCAAACTGACGGTTATTAAAATCCAAACTACTGTCGATTCCCAATAAATATCAGTTCCCAATAAACATCAGTTCCTAATAAACATCTGCCATCAACATTTTATAATCAAACATCAGTTCCCACTATATTTCAAAATTCAAACCATATCTGGTTTCACATTCAAATCTCGCTCGCTCATATATGTGAGCGTATCTCTCTCTCTCAAATGCATATTTCTCGTGATTCAGCCGCTAATCTACGATTACACTTCGTTGTTCAAATGTTTGTTGATTATGTTTACATGTTATCGTTTCAGTATCATTGTTCCAACATCATCGTTTCAATGAAGCTTTCCATCACACATCAACCTTTCAATATCGATGTTGCAGTATCATTGTTGCAACATCGTGAAAAGTTGCATGTGCTACCTTCTTTGATGGGAGAGTTGCAACTTGAACGGACGATATGTATCTTCTATCGTGAAAAGTTACATGTGCTATCTTCTTTGATGGGAGAGTTGCATTGTTCGATTTTCGTTAAATCGAAAGTCAGCTTTTCTTGCGTTAGGAAGATTTTCTCCTTTTATAGAAAGTATAGATTCGTGCAATATCGTGAAAAGTCAGATGTGCTACAACAGTTGAGAAGAGACCTTTGCATTTTAGCTTTGTTTCTTATTTTGATTAACTGTTGATGATGTTGAGAGTTTTTATTTACACTGACATTTTAGAATATGTTAAGATGCATGTTTATATTATTAAAATGAACTACTACATAGAAAAATAGAAATTTAATGAAATATTTATAAAGTATTACACGCTAGAGTTAACACTTGCTAGGATTTCGTAGACTCTGGCCTTTCTCCATGTGATTTCATGCTCTCTTTTGAATTTCAGGTCAGTTAGCATGGGCAGATTTTCTGATCCTGTTTTAGAAGTTGTGTCAGAAACTCTTCGGCATTCTTCTGGAACTCTGATGGAGGAGAGTGGAGGACTTCATCGAGCAATGCTATGTTGTTCCAGGTTTTGTTGTAATTAGTGTCATTGATGTTGTCGACTTTCCTGTTTAGTTCTTCGTCTGTTCTTTGTTCTTTGAGTGACTACATCGAGAATTGTGTTTTAACATCGCTGGTGTCTGACCAGTGGTAGAAGCTGAAGTTTGTCATGTAGATTTTTTGTTGGTTTTGTGATTTGGAACAATTTTTGACAGAAAGTGATTTGTAGGACAATTTGTTGATGTTTTGAATTAAAAGTAATCATCGGTCTTTTATAGAGTTTAAAAACGCGTCTACTTGGTAAATGAAGAGGTTAATTGTAATTGTGATAATCTGCTTTTGTTCTTTGAACTTCGAAATTTTGTCCCTTGGGTTTCTTGGTATTTAATTTTACAGTTTTCCCATAAAAGTTGGGGTTTGAAAAGGTTTGTGCATTAAAGGACTGTTGTTTTGAAATATACATTAATATGTTTATATTAAATATACACGTTTTCACAATTACAAATTTCAGTATATAAACTCATAGTCACTTCGCCTGTTTTTCATCAAGTTTTCCTACGAAGATATCATACTTTCAGGAAAGTCGAGTAATATAGTTTATTCAAATGGCGTCATTCACAAATGCAAAATCAGATGATTTAAAGCAGCGTTTTGTCAGGCAAATCGAGGAACATGTGTATGAAGACAGGGCTACTCTTCAAGAGCTGAAGAGATGTTTTGATGGATTGCAAGTTGGCCTGTTCACTAGAGAGCAGGTTTCCAGAGATCTTATGCGGATGCCTTCAACTTCCGTTCATGAGCTTTGTGTTGTCAGTAATATAGAGTGCGGTGATAGAGACGTGCAGTTCATGGCGATGCTGAAGGACATACATCGAGAGGTTCAACAATCGATGGAGTTGAAACTAAAGTTTCTTAATTCTTGTTGTTATTCTTAGATTTGAACTTTAATGTTGTTTAGTATGTGATGTAATTATTGGACTTTTAGTTTTAAGGTCATGAATGAATGAATGAATAAATTTTAATTTTATGAATCTATGTTGTGTTTTATTTTTACTTATTATTTAGTGTTTGAGTAAGATTTAGATTATGTTGATGTTGAATTGTGTCTGAACATCTGTTTGGTAAGTCAACAGAGGTTTAATAGTGTCAAGGATTGGTTTAATGGTGAACAAATTATGTTGATGTTGAATTGTGTCTGAACATCTGTTTGGTAAGTCAACAGAGGTTTAATAGTATCAAAGGTTCGTTTGATGGTCAGCAGGAGAGTGCAAAGATAAAACAAATGTTTAGAATTTGATCATTGAGAGCAGTTTTTTGAAGAATCTGTGCTCCTGCAAATTACAGAGAGTCAACCTCTGTTTCTTCATTCTTCATGTTGACCACTGACTGACCAAACATCTGTGTTTCAATCACTGTTGGCTATTCACTGATAGTTAAAAATAGTCACGACTCACATTTTTATTGTTGACATCCACTGATATTGACAATCATTGGTTTTCCTAAAAAACATCTACTGCTCACATTTTTATTGTTGATGTGGTTAATTAATTATAGAATGAAATTATCAAATGAAAACTAGAATTACAATGAAATTACAATTTTACCTAATCATTACATTCCAATGAGATAAGAGTTCCTCGAATATTGTTTTGGTGATAAAAAATAAAGTTAAAATATAAAATAAAAAAAAAACCGTTGTTCAAAATCAGTGTTTTAACCCACTGATGGCTATCCACTGCTAGCTTAAAGTCAGCCAGTGTTCTCATTTGTAACCATTGCAAACCACTGATACTGTTCCATCGGTGGTTTCCTACCAACTGTCCTCCATTATCATCAGAGGTTGGCACGTGGACATTACATAGCGGTCAGATCTTTCTGTAACCGCTGCCATTTCAGCATTCACTTTTCTCCCTATAAAACGCTGATCAAAACCCCCCAAACAGGGTTTTTACTGTCGAATCGAATTCAAAATTCCTTTCTCAAAGCAGTTATCATCCATTTCTATCAAAATCACTGGCAGATGTGCTAACAAAAGATCAGCTGGCAGATGTGCTAACAAAAGCATTAGACACATCTAACTTTGAAAGCTTGATCTCTAGGATTGGCATGCTAAACATGGAATAACAAGCAAAAACTTGTTTTTCTATGAATATAAACATTAAAATCTTTTCAGAAAATAAAAAATCCATCCTTAAAAATAGCTAAAAATGAAAAATTTTCATTAATCTTTAAAAGTCTGCCATAACCACTGTTTTTGGTTCAAACAGCTGTTTCTACTAAATGCTGTCCACTGCTGAAACTCAACCTCTGTTCTCTCATTTCCTTGTTAAGCACTGTTGATCAAACATTATTGTTTTAATCCACTGATAGTTAAAAATCACCCACTGTTATCATTGTTACCGTTGTAAATGACTGGTATTGTTCCATCAGTGGTTTCCTAACAATTGTCATCCATTATTCATCAGCGGTTGGCACGTGGACAGTACTTAGCGGTCAGATCTTTTGTAACCACTGCCACGTCAGCATACACTTTTTCCACCTATAAAACCCTGATCAAAACCCCAAACAGGGTTTTCACTGTCGAATCAAATTCTAAATTCTTTTCTAAAAGCAGTTACCATCAATTTCTCTCAAATCATTTCTCCATTTCATTTCTCAATCACTCATCTTCTTCATTCACTCATAAAAATCCACGATTCATCATGGCTCTACGATACAAAGCTCCTCATAACTACTTGGGTTTACTCGAAAAACCAAGTCATACCACCACCTTCGATTCTGTCATAGACGCTCTTTCGTCCTCAAAGTACAAAACTTTGTTGACCTATGATGCTCTGATCTACCTGGAAACCCAAAGAGAGTTTTGGAAAAATGCGAAACTTGAAACTAAGGATAAAACGCCCTTAGCCATTACTTCTACAATAAAGGGTATTTCAGTCACCATTACTCCACAAACCATCTCGGAGGTATTTGAACTCGATGATCTTCAAGGTAAAACTTCTTTTCCAAAAATTGAGTATCAAACTGATTTTATTGAAAGAGGGTATGCTGAACAAATGAAAAAAGAAACTTTACAAAAGGGGAGTTTTCCATCCGCCCCAAGGTTTTTATTTCCTACCCTTCCAATGTGTGTGTCAAACAAAACCACTGCTTTCAATGAAATCCCATTGAAGATCCAATACCTGGGTTATGCTATAATGAATGAAGAAAACTTTAACTATTCCCAGGAGATTTTCAATGATCTTGTTAAAAATGTTAATAAAAAATCATTTTTATTATTTCCAAGGTTTTTAAGTTACTATTTTAGAAAGAAATTTTCAAAAGATAATGCTCATGTCCTTATTCAAGGAGAACCTTTTCGAATAAACAGCCTAACCTCTGAATCATTTACAAGGCTGTCAAAACCTTCCAAAACACAAGCAGAGGTACCTGAGCAGACTTTAGCAGCAACCGCTGCTCCTCAGGCACCTGCTGTTGAGCCCACTGCTCAAGGTGATCACAACAGCACAACCACTGCTGTGAAACCCACACCTAAAACTACCAAAAAGCCCAAAAAGAAAAAGATCCAAAAGCCCCCCAAACCCACAAAAAGGTAACTCTGGAAGATGAGATCCTAGAGCAACTACCTGTGACATCATAAAAGTCACCAGAAACCACTGCTGCTACTTCCTCACAGCAGATGGAACAAAGATCTCCACCTTTGCCTAAAACTCCTCCTGCATCCTCACAAAAGGATCAGGTTGTAAGCACAGGGACACCACAATATGAAGCTCTGGATCCACTTGGTTCCATCTTCCACAGTCCAAATCCCATGGACATATCTCTTTCTACCCCACATCCTTCATCAATAACATTACCACAATCCATGTTACCTCTATTGGATGCAGTTGATTTAGCCCAGACAAAAATCATTTCTTCTCAATCACCTATCACTGAGAATATGCCACAACAAGTGACTGAGTTTGGTGTCTCAATCTCTGTTAACCCACCAATAGTTGAGGAGGCTACACTGCAAGAATTACAAGTAATTCCTGTCAGTAGTTCAAGTGGAGCAACAACTACAGGAGTTGGATCCACTGGTCTACACCTGGCCAGTTGTTTCATCAATCAGACTCCCTTGAAGGCAATTTCCTCTCCAGCAACCCTGATATCCACTGGTGTGTTTGTTTCAACCACTGGTGATCTTGAAAAGATATCAATTGCTGGGAAAAGAAGTCCCCAGTACCAAGAAAAAGGGGCATCAGTGGATGACTTTTGGGAAACTTTCCCTAAGTCAACTGCTGATACAACCACTGCTGGTGGGAAAACAGATGATCCCATTAACTTGGGTGATGCTTTAAAATACAAAGAATTGACGGCAAGAGTGGATACAATTGAAACATCTGTTGCATATATCAAAACTATGCTGCAACAGTTGTTACAAGCACAAAAAGCAATACCCACTGCTGCACCAGCTCAAACATCTGTTCCATCACCTGCTCCTACTCCAAATGAGCTTTGGGAATTATTTCAACCTCTGCTTCACAAACAAAGAGAACATGCTGACCAGGAACATGAAATTCAAATTCAAAAGATCAGAAATTTAATGGAAGCTAGGTTCATGGATACACAAGCAGACATCAAGGCAATCAAGGCCCATCTATTGCAAACCACTGGCACTGCTCCTCCTACAATAATCTTTGTTGATAACCCTCCACCAAATGATGCCAAAAAGGGGGTGAAAATGAAGCAGTTAAAGAAAAGGGGATATGAAGATGGTCTGTACATTGCACCAGAGAAATCCAGTATGCTTGCAGACCTCCCTAGGCCAGATGGTTCCAAAAAGGTTGATGAATCCTTAAATGCCTTGGCTAATGAAAAGGCAAGGTTGAAAAAGGATATGGATGCAAAACGAAAATCAAGGTTTGAAAAGGAGAAGAAAGTCTTTATGGAGAAGGAAGAGCAGGGTACTTCTGAGCCCAAGGATGAAGAAAAACCTAAGACTAAAAGAAGACAACCCACTAGACAAGTGAGGCAAACCAAACCCATACCTTCCAGATCCACAAAACATACTCCCAAACCTCCTAAAAGCTCCTCTCATCAATCTTCCAAACCAATAGATGTTGGAACACCTGTTGTATCAACAGTTGTTGATACTTCAGTGGTTTCAGCAGATGTTAACCCAACAACCACGACTAATACATCAACACACATTTCAACTACCGCCATCACTCAATCAACCACTGCCACAACAAAACCACCATCAAAATCACCACCTGCCAAAAAGCAGAAGACATCAGATGACACATCATCTGTTGTAATGACAACAGTGGTTGAAACACCAGTTGTTTCAACAACTGTTAGTCAATCACCTATCTCTTCACAAGCCATTGTTCCTTTTGATCCAAAAACTCAAATAGAAACACCTTCTCCCAAAAAGTTGTATACAAGAAAAAGAAAATTTCAAGTGCATGATGATGATATACTAGCACCTATTCCCATTTCATCTGCCCCTTGCAATATCACCAAACCTCAATCCTTTATTCCTTCAAAATTGTTCAACCCAATCAAAGATCCTATAGAACTCCAAGGATATGACTCTGCTGATGTTGTACCAGTAGCTGCCAGTTATCCACTGGAACTGCATGCTGTAAAGAATGAAATGAGGCAGTTTTACTTAGTGGATAATCCTTCAAAAAGGAAATTCCCTTCCCTGATTGGTTATAGAGATCCAGCCAACATAAATGAGTATTTAAAACTCAAGTCCAGGCAAGCTGGTACCCGAGCTAGACTTGAATGCCAAGGGAAAAGTGACAATGAAGTCTCAACTTATACGCAGTTCTTGCTCACTAAAGTTAAATAGTTGGAAGATTATGCAAGAGACCTAAGCAAAGAAATGTCCAACCTACCTCCAGAAGCTAACTTACAGGAAGATCTGAAAGAAGACATCATCAAGCTGATCTTGAGTGAAAAATTCTACCCTGCCACAACTGAACAATTCCAAGACTGGCCGCTTGTTGCTCTCAAAACAGAACTGAATAGAATTGAAAGAATAAAGAGAGATCCAGGCATGAAAAGGTCAGCACCAAATTGGAGCAAATACAAAAAGAAAATTGATGATTTTACATTGGAGTATAAAAGAAAGAAGCAGGAATTGGTTGATGCAAAATTGGGAACTACCAAAGCCATATCAAAATGGACAAGGCAGTACATTGATGAGGCTTATGAAAGATTAAGAAAAAGGAGAGAAACAGATCCTAAACTTCCAAAGAAGCCTGATTACAAAACCACTGCTAAACCAAAGCAGCAGGCTCACACTTCTGAACCACTGTTCACATCATCAGATACCTCTACCATTGTGGTAAATCAAAGAAAGAGGCAAAAACTGACTGATGAAGAAGAGAAAGAACAAGAAGCTGTGTATTTCAAAGAAACTATCAAAAGAATGGCACTAGAGGATGACAACTCAGCATAGCTTCAAAACATAGCCAAACAAGTTATGAACATTGATTGACCAAACATCAGTTTTTCAATCACTGTTGGGGGAGAGTTTTTGCATGCATGCATTACTTTTGAGTATTGTAATCAAATACAATCATTCGACTCTATGTTAAACATGTTTGCTTAAAATTATTCTCTCTTTGATTGTGTTGAAAGTTTATTCATCTATTTCCGCTGCAATTATTTCTGATTCATCTTCATTTTAGTTAAACAAACACAATCATATCAAACTCAGATCCTATCAGTTGTTGAATCCAATGAGATGCTTGATGTTGTATTAATAACAAATAATAATTAATATAACTAAGTTTTCCGAGCCCGGGAAGCAATCACGGGTAATAACCTAGTAAAAATATAAACGCAGGTTGTCGACTTTGATCACAATCACAATGCGTGTGTGGATGTGGGTGTGTTTTAGGGTGTTTTCATCATTTAAAGCCCCACCAATTCAATTGAAAATAGAGCTAACAAATAAAGAGGCTTGCCACTTATAAACGTATTTCAAGTTCCATCTTGTAACTATATGTAGGGCTGTTAATGAACCAAACGAATATTAACAAGGTCTTGTTTGTGTTCGTTCGTTAAGTAAATAAATGTGTTCATGAACGGTTCATGAACATCCACCGAACTAGATTTTATGTTCGTGTTCGTTCATTAAGGAAATGAACATGTTCACGAACACAAATAAAATCGGTGAAAGCGATGGAGGCTAGAGGTGAATGATTGAGGGAGCAGCGCTGGAACTTAAAGGCGTAATCGTGGAATGAAGGTCGATGTGATTACTGAGGAATGAAAAGGGAATGATACATAAAACTGTGAGATAAGGTTTCCTATTTTAATTGTTAGGGTAATAAAATAAACAAAAATTAAGAACTATGAAAAGTTTAGACAAAATGAAAGTACAAAAATCTTTCATGAACAACAAAAACAAGCATACATGAACAAATGTTCACGAACACGTTACCGAACGTTCACGAAAACAATCGAACGACGAGACCTATGTACATGTTTGTTCATATAACTAATCGAACAAAATATCTTATTCATGTTCACTCATTTATTAAACGAACGAACTTCCCGTCAAACGGTTCACAAATTATTCACTAAACGTTTAGTTCGTTTAAAACCCTAACCGCATGCCTTTATTTTCTCCATAACTTGATAAAAATTATACTTGACATATTTACGTACACTGACCAACATTAGTTAATCATTTATAGACTTTGAAAATCGTACCAAGCAAAAGAGGGCTAAGTTTGTGAACATATGATGAGCCTTTACAATATTGAGATCCTTACTTAGCCTATGCATCTAACATTAATTGCTTAATGTATACAACTATTTATGATTCTAATTAGGTCATTCGTAATGGTTAATTTCTTTTAATGAGCATTTTTTGCAACTTCAATATTATAATGCCCCTTAAAAAGTTGTGTTATGGTTAAAGCCTCTTAATGCCCCATCCATCATCAAGTTCCAATTTTGATCCTTATTGGGCATTATACTAGAAATGTCTCTTTCTTTGCATGCCCATATAAAGCCCACAGGATGGTGTTGGGGGCATTGTCAAGCCACTTCACGCTCCTATAATACTCACAGTGGCGGGCCCAGAAATTATTTGCTGGGGGTGCGGATGAGGTGTTCAACCATATTTTCAAGGGGTGCGGTCGGGTTTTTTTGCCTAAAATATACACTAATTTTTTTTTTCAAGGGGTGCGCCCACCCTGACCACTATGTAGGTCCGCCCCTGAATACTCATTACGCATGGTCTTATATGTTTAGAGAAGGACTATTTGGGTTTTCTTTTTAGTTTCTAAATATAGACAAATTAAGGAGGATAGTAAGGTAAAAAATTATCTACTATTACACATGACATGGTTTAACATAGGTTATTAACTAAAATTAATTCTAAGAATCATTAGCGTTATGACTTAAAAAGAATAATAATAAGAATCAATTGATTGATCCCAATAATGAAACTTAATATAAAACCAAAAGAGAATTGAATAAGAGAAATGAGCAAGGTGTTTATAAATTAAAGAACAAGCATAAACACAAACACGAACTCCAACTCAATATATGCGAATCTTTTTAAATAGTTCAATAATGATAGAATAATATAAATAATATAATTCCACCTCGGACTTCTCAATACTGAGATTATTATTTTTTTCTTAACTATAAATACAATCAAATAAGATTATTTGTACATTTTTACGATTACTTTTACATCCAAGCTTTCTTGCGGCATTTAAACCCACGTACGCGCCAAAGGTTTTATTTAGTTCTACAAAACATTAAACTAATTTTTTGGCCATCAGCTTTTTAAACCCGAATGTTTTATCGTTTTCTTTTCTCTCACTATTCTCACATCCTATATGAGCAGTGGCGGATCCAGAAATTATTTAGTGAGGGTGCAGATGAGGTGTTCAATCATATTTTCAAGAGGTGCGGTCGGGATTTTTGCCTAAAATATACACTAATTTTTTTTTTCAAGGGGTGCGGCCGCCCACCCATAGATGTAGGTAGATCCGCCACTGCCTACATCTTATTCTTTTACTATTTTTTACTCTATCTCTATATATGTATAGAAAGAGATAGATCTATGTGAATATTAACTTTTTTTTTCATCAAATTAATGGTGTAAAAGTAGCCTATGATGTAAACTACATATAAAAAACAAATCAACACAAGCTTTATGCTACAAGACAACACTTCTCTAAGACATGTGCATTGTTTGTAGAAAAGTTAAACGTGATTTCTAATTGTATTTCATATTTATTAAACGAATGACAATGCTTTGATTTTTGCATTACTTTACAATTATCTAAAAGAGTTAAATGTCATTTTAGTCTTTGTGGTTTGAGCTATTTAGACAGTTTAGTCAAAATGTTTTATTTTTTGCCTGTGGGTCCAAAAAGTTTCACTGTTGTCATTTTAGTCCACTAAGTTAACTTTATCAATTATTTTTGTTAACAAGAAGGGTAATTCGGTCATTTTATATGGCTGAATTGTCCTTCTAGTTAACATAATTACATATAAAATAACCGAATTGTCTTTCTCGTTAACATAAATAATGGATGAAATTAACCCAGTTGACTAAAATAGCAACGGTGAAACCTTTTTGGACTCACATGCGAAAAATGAAACCTTTGGACTAAGGGGCTGTTTGGCAACTTCTGAATGGTTAAGTGCTAAATCAGTAAGAGGTCTGAACCCAGTAAAATGTCTGAACCATTAAGAGCCAATATATTGCTTAACCGTTCAGAGGCTATTGTCTGACCAATTCAGATTAGAGGTCTTAACCATTCAGACTCAGTATAATATTTAACCATCCAGAGACAAATGTCTGAACCAATCAGACATCTGCTCGTGAAACAAACAGTCTGAACCATTAAGTGCTGAACCAATAAGATATCTGAATCATTAAGAGTCTTATTAATAGATAAACAAACAACCCCTAAACTAGCAAAATAACCCAAACCACAGGAACCAAAATGGCATTTAACTCTATCTAAAATTAGCGTTGAGAGTTATGACTATAATTAGGTAACAATAAAACTTAAAACTAATATCTAGTTATGAATAATAAAAAAAGTTATTGATAATATTTAGTACTTAATATTTATGATTAGCTAATAACACAATCAAAACGAGACAATGATAGATTTTGGTACCATCGACTTCTTGCACCTAAATTATTTATAAATACTATTACTATCATTAAATATTTAAAATTATAAAAAAGGTTGTTAAGGCCATGTGTAGTCATAAAGCCCCTTTTGTGGGCGTTATGCGACAAGTGGCGAAATGCGTAAGAGAGGGGCGTTATGGGGCTTTATATCACAAGAGGGTGTAGTGGTAAGGGGGTTATATAACCCCTTCATTTATACATACATATGTATGTATATATATGTGTGTGAGTAGGGGGAACATCCTGGAAAAGATGACGCCGCGAAGATAATCACGGGAGAATGATTTGCCCACCCCATAGCTACCGCCGTAGTGGTGTTGGAGGCGCTATAGGGGCGCCATAGTTGGATTTGGCATGAGATCACGCCCCATTATTAATAAATTGTTCGCCGCAAAACAACCGTCGGTCAAACCCACGTTCAAGTAGATCCTGACCGTAATAATTCAGGCGGTTACCTTCAAGATTTAATCTCGTCCGTTCAAACCCAAAAACTTTGGCAGTTTGTTTTTTCAACGCCAGTTAAGTTTTGTTGTGTTTTCTGCATGTTTCTCGCTACGTGGGTACGCTCCCTCAACCTTGTCGGTTCATCTTGGATAACTTCTACGTGGTAGTTAGCATACAAGATGTATATATATGTCCGTGTATGCTTTGCATTACATCGTTTTCAATAAAGGATATCAATGTAAGGTGGTTACATATTTTATGTGTTTATGATGTTTGTTATGTTTCGAAAATAGTTTCTTATTTAGTTTGTTTGTTTTGCTTCAGTTATGATCGATGGATAATGCTGTGTATGATGAGGATTCAATTACGGGGAAAAATGTAAGTTGTTAATTTATATGGTATTGTGTTTATTTAACCATGTTTGTTCATTTGAATAATTATGCTTTGTTTTTCAGTTTGCTGGGTTGGACAGTGTTGTGGAAATCAAGCAGCCAGCATATATGAAGTCTTCTAATATAGTTGGGAATGTATTATCATTTTGTTTTGTCAAGTATTGGGATTTACATAGCATTGTGTTTTTTACAATCGTTTTGTGTTTGTATGAATATTTTGTGTTATTATAGTAAAAAATCATTGACATGCTTTTTTTGTCAGATTGTAGCTGACGAGTGTGTGGATGGTCATTTGCATGAATTTTCTTATTGTTCTAATGAGAATGTACATTTAGAAGCAAGCTTATGATGAAGTTTCTGTTATTATTTATGATATTGTGTGTTACTTAAAATCATTGTGTTATTTACAGCTATTGTGTTTTTTGTGATGGTTTTTTTGTTTTTTTTTTGTAATATACTATGACAACAGTGGTTGATAGTTGTTTTTTTTCCTTTTCCAGTTGTTTTTTTTCTTTTCCAGGTGGCGGCTGACAATATTTTATCATGTTGTGTATTTTTAAAAATCATTGTTTTTTTTTACAGATACTGTGTTTTTTGGTTTATTTTTGTAATATACTATGACAACAGTTGAACATGGTAGTTTATTTTATTAATGAGTATATTTTTACAGATACTGTGTTTTTTGGTTTATTTTTTACAGATTATTTTCAAAAGTTGAGTAAGATATCTGATGAAACTGGAGATGTATGTAATAATTCTTTTATAAGTGTAAGATAACATTGTTTTAGTTCAACATGGTAGTTTATTTTATTAATGAGTATATTGTTTTTCAGTTTGAAGAATTGTTTGGAGTACTTCCTGACTTGACTATGTCTTCAATCGGAGCTTGAAAGGTAAATCGTTTATGTTAAAGTATGTAAATTATTTTGTTAGTGATAGTTAGTGATGTTTATGCTGAATCTTATTATGTTTGCTTATATTTTGTTTTGTAAATTTCAGAACAAATCTAAAGGCTTTGACTTGGAGTTTGGTGCTTTGGTTGGATGTCCTGACAATTCTATAAAGCATGAGATCAACAAGGTTGGTTCCATATCTATATGTTTAGTTGTGTTTAGTTAATATTCTAGATGAGTGACTGACATATTATTCTCTAGCCTCGTAATTTCAGAAGAATTAATCAAAGGGTAAAGGCGCTGAAGAATTGGAAGTGGGATGAGGTGATTGAAATCGACAGTTTCGGCGAAGATTAGTTATGTTGTTTTTTTATGTATGATGATGGTTATTATATTTTGGTAATGATACTCTGTTGAGTTGGAGTTATTTTATGTGTGTATTTTCCTTTCCCTTAAACATGCATGTTTTTCTTTGTTTGTAATATTTTCGTTATAAATTAAAGGGTAATTAAAATTTTCGTTGATTCATGCATAGTAAGCCGTGTACCAGTTTAAGTTTCCCGTGTTTAATTAATGGTTTGTGTGTTTATAGTAATGACTGTATGTAAACGTGTGTCTCTTCAGTTTTTTGTATGATTGTATCGTTTCCCGGAGCAATTTTTACATCATGTAACCGTTGCTGCCATTAATAGTTCCGCGTTAGTGACCATAAGCCTTTTATATATATAAATATGCATACCTTTCATGTATATCGTATCTCAAGTTATTTAAGTTTTACTGATTTCTAATTAAAAAGTTAACTTTTTTCAATGGCTTCATCAAGTAATCAAGGAGAAGATTTGAAGGAACTGTTTTATAAAGCAGTGATGGAAGAATTGGAAGCTGAGTTAGAGTTTTCTAAAGATCTAAGGAAATGCTTTCATTCTTTGAAGACTAGAGTTGGCTCTCGTGATGATGTAACTGAGACGTTGCGTTTATTGCCTCCAACTGTTGTTCGTGACCTGTCACTTTTGAATAATGGTGAGAGTGGGAACAAAGATGTTCAGTTAATGGCAGAGATGTTAGAGATATTTAGACAAGTTAATGAGTCAATGGAGTTGAAGCGTAGGTTTTTACTTTCCTTATAAGTAATTTTGTTAAGTTTAGTGATAGTTGTTGTTATAGTGAAGTGGTTTGTATTCAATTATTAGGAGTTATTGGTGGTATTTTTATTTTAACGAAATGTTTTGTTTTGTTTCTTGAAAGTTAGTCTGGATGAATTGTGTTTTTTATTATGGTCGTTTTTTTATTGTGGTTATTTAATCATATATTATTTCAAACATTTAATATCTTCAGTTTAATTTCTTCGAGCGACCATCTGGAGAATTGTAATTGATTTGGTTTATTTTGATGTTAAATTGTGCCTGAATATAGAGTTGCACACATGAAAAAAACACTATCTATATCATAAACATCTAACTTTGATAGATCTCATCTATCTTTATTTAATGGTGTTAGCAATTGCTATGTTAATCAATTTAAAAATAGTTACTTAAAAGTTTTAAATTGTGTGAATTAAATGTAAGAATATAAGAGCAGTTGTAGTTACTAATCGCAATCGAATAAAAAGTCATTATTATCTTAAATATAGACATGGTTATTGATGTTCTTAATAGGGATGTAATGCAATGGTTCATCTCAATTGAATAGGCGGACCACTGTTTTGTTCAAACATCTACTCTGTGAAAATATGTCCACTCCCATAACCACTGTTTTGTTCAAACATCTGCACTTTGAAAAGCTGCCCACTGCTGAAAGTCAACTCCTGTTCTCTCATTTCCTTGGATATCACTGTTGTTCAAAATCAGTGTTTTCATCCACTGATATGCTATCCACTAATAGTTAAAATCTCCCACTGTTTTCATTATAACCGTTGCAACCACTGATATTGTTCAATCAGTGGTTTCATAAAACAACTGTCTTCCATTACTCATCAAGGGTTGGCACGTGGACAGTACATAGCGGTCAGATCTTTTGTAACCGCTGCCACGTCAGCTTTCTCTTTTTCCTTTATAAAACCCTGAGCAAAACCCCAAACAGGCACCTGCTGCTGAGCCCACTGCTCCTCAGGCACCTGCTGCTGAGCCCACTGCTCTAGGTGATCACAACAGCAAAACAACTGCTGTGAAACCCACACCTAAAACCACCAGAAAACCAAGACAAAAGAAAACTCAAAAGCCCCCCAAACCTACAAGAAAGCCAACTCTGGAAGATGAGATCCCAGAGAAACTGCCAGTGACAACACAAAAGTTACTAGAAACCACTGCTGCTACTTCCTCACAGCAGATGGTAGAAAGATCTCAACCCATGCCTCAAACTCTTCCTGCTTCTTCTAAAAAAGAACAGGTTGTAAGAATAGGGACACCATAATATGATGCTCTGGAATCAGTTGTTTCCATCATCCACAACCCACTGTCCAGGGTAAATTCTCTTTCCACACCCATCCTCACTTCCCAAATTCCACCACAAACAAAACTTTTGTAGGATGCTATTGATTTAAACCAGACACAAATTAGTTCATCTCAATCACCTGTTAATGAGATTATACCTCAGAAAGTGACTGAGTATGTTGTTTCAATCATTGCTAACCCACCAACAACACCTGAGGAGGTTACACCCCTTGAGTTACATGTAACTATTGGTGGTAGTTCAAGTGAAGCCGCTACTACAAGTGCTGAACCCACTGGTTTGCACTTGGACAGTAGTTACATCAATTAGACTTCCTTGAAGGAAATTCCTTCTTTGGGAACCATGGTGCATCCAGTTTTTACCGGTTCCCTAGTGGTCACCCCAGCTGAAGGAAGAAGTCCCCAGTTCCAATACAAAGGGGCATCAGTGGATGACTTTTGGAATACATTCCCCGAGTCAACCACTGTTACAACCACTGAATGTGGGAAATCAGATGATCCCATTAAATTGGGTGATGGTTTAATGTACCGAGAATTGACGGATAGAGTTGACAAGCTTGATACATCTGTTGCAGAAAGCAAAGACATGTTGCAACAGTTGTTGAAAGTTCAAAAGCTACCACCCACTGTTGCACCAACTCCAACAGCTGCTCAATCATCTGCCCCTACACCAAATGAGCTGTGGAGTTTGTTTCAACCTCTGATCCATCATCAAAGAGAATTAGCTGATGAGCAAAATCAGATACAAGTTCAAAAGATCAGAAATCTCATGGAAGCAAGGTTTAAAGATACCCAGGCTGATATCAAGGCAATCAAGGCCCATTTACTGAACACCACTTGCACTGCTCCTCCCTCTATCATCTTTGTGGACAACCCACCACCAGCTGATGCCAAAAAGGGGGAGAAAATGAAGCAGTTGAAAAAGAAGGGATATGAAGATGGTCTGTACATTGCACCAGACAATTCAAGTATGCTTGCAGACATCCCTTTGCCAGATGGCTCTAAAAAGATTGATGTAACCACAAATGCCATTGCTGATGCAAAAGCAAGGGTAAAAAGGGATATGGAGGCAAAGGATAAAGCAAGGTTTGATCAGGAGAAGAGAGTTTTTATGGAAATGAATGAGCAGGGTGCTTCTGAGCCAAAGGATGATAAAGTGTAGGATCGTGTACGGACTCGAAACGAGTCAATCAGAGGCGTTCTACTCAATATGAAAGGCGGAAACAGACATATTGAGTTGGATTCAGCAAGAATATCACTTTAAAGGTCTTTCTGATTAATCTGACAATGTTTTACAGCAAGACGAGACTTCGGCAGCACTTCGGCTCCGGAAACACACATACATGACTTGCTCAAACGAAATCAGGCACTAGCTATTTATAGGCATCTTAATTCCGCTTGAACATGACTCAAGCGGAATCACAGTTCAAACGAGATTACCTTCAAACGGGATTAACAGATTCAAGCGAAATTAGCAAAGCTAATTTCGTTTGAAATGGCTTGTCACTTTCAAACGGAATTACATGATGTAATTCGTTTGAACTTGCCTGTTGACCTATTTTCTCGTTTTCCGTGCCCTGATTAAACTATTCTAATACATGACTCGATACAAGACGAAGTCGACATACGTATGCACCAACAGACTCCCCCTCGGATGTTGACGAGTCTTAAGTGTCGAGTCTTCAACGTCTTCAGTCTTTATCAGTCTGATTGCTCTCTGAAGTATCTGACAGTGTAAAACTTCCTCAATCTTCTCTTTATTCTCCTCTTCAGCATCAACAGACTCCCCTCGAACAATCTTATCTATCCTCGGATGTTGATTGCAATCTGGCTTTCACAGGATCAGGATCATGACCTGACTCTATACTCAGACTCAGAATCCAGGCTATCCTGCACATCCTCTACCTCACAATAAATTTCACAAATTTAACATTTTACCAATTTATATAACTAGACTCCCTCTCAAATTTATCCATAATGATTTAACAATGTTAATAATTGATGAACCACTTGTAAGTAAATATTCAAAATCTTTTCTCATTTAAACACAAACTCCCCCTCACCACATGCTCATCATGTTTAGCACTTGGAATTTTGAAAATCAGCTCACCAACATCAGTTGTCGAAAATCTTTTTGTATTTTTCAAAATTTATGCTAAAACACACTGAAAATCTTTTTGGAATTTTTGAATGAAATGAAATGCAGTAAAGAAATATTTACATACAATATTTTTTGTAAGTTTGTGTAAGAGGATCATATCAGTTTTTGACAAGTCACAAGTACCGTTGAGCTTAGTTACACATTAAGAATTAAACAGTTCACTTAGATTGCCAATATACTGATCCACTTAAATTCTCACACAAATTTCAACTGATTCAGGATATGAATTTGGTGTATTAAGAACTTAAAATCATTCATGTGTCCCACCTCTTGAATATACTCCCGTATCCAGATCCCAATATTCAGTCTTACAGGTGAGTATACCACAGATGATATCTGTAAGGGGTTAAATGCGAAGGACCGTGAGAGCTCAGGTCAGAACTTCCGTTCAGCAGAGAGATGACGGCTTCGACTTTTGGTGGGTCCCCTTTAGAGGATCTTTTTTACAACAGCACATGATTTTCATTTTGCAATGTTTCATCATTTTTTATGCTGAGGGCAGGCATTTATTTCAAGCAAGCGTAAAGTATTCTCCGGGGACTAGGCCACTGCTTTCGCAAAATCAGAAGTCCCGGGATAATACCCCAGATATCACTGAGCATAAAGACCTAGTATCTCAGAAAGAGGCATCCTTCAAACGAAATTTCAGGGGTTACCTATATATCCAAGTAGTGTTCCCCACGAAATAAGCAAGTTTGAATTTAAGTTTATACCCCGAAAAAGCTTACTAACTGTGTAAAAACCTATCGGCATATCATCAGTGAGACCGTTTAACGCTATTTAAACAAAACATTTCTTTAGCATACTGTAACTGTCTACTGATGTACTATCATTTCCTCTTTTCTACAACAAAACACTCATTTTGAATTTTATCATGTTTTTGTCTTTTTCAAATTTTCTAATGTTTTTGGATTTTCTGAAATTCTTACTCCCCCTAAAATTCAAACACATTTAAAGAAATTTGAAAACAAACTATACAAGAAAAGTGACAACCGATATCGAATTGCTTCAAATCGCCATCCACTTGGCATAAACAATCAGAACTCCCCTTTTCAACAAACTATTTTCTCATTATGATTTTCAAAACACTTAAGTTTGTTTTAACCAAAATGATTTTTCCGGAAAATAAGTTTTGTTGATTTTACCACTTTTAGGTTAGGGGTTCATCACATTGTTTTTCTTAGTATCACTTGAAAAGTTTAACAATTTTAGATATTACCAACAAATATCACTTGTACAAAATCAAGTACAACTTAATGTCCCTGATTTACCACTTGTAAGCCGAAATATCACCTACGTGAATTTCTCAAGAAAGATGCCGATACCTGCTCCACGATTACCAACTTGGGAGTTCCGGCAAGTCAGGTTTTTTACTCATGAAAAACTGCCATCCAAGCCTGACTAAACTTGGATGTGACTTTCTCAACTTCACTAGGGGTTGGGCTGTAAGTTGCCTTCTTTGATTCGTAAAATTCTTTAACCCCTTTGGCCTTTCCCTCGACCATTTTCCCAAAAATCTTTTTAACATTCCCATTAAACGCTTTCTCAACATCAAATTCTTTCTTTTCAGAATAAAATTAATTCGAGATCTCAACTTTCCCAACTTTTGATTTAAAGTTCTCAGTCCGCAATGGTGGAAAATGAACATCATCCAAAGGCGGAACTGAGTTTTCACCATTTTTAGCAACTTGTGGCTCTTCTGATTTTGTGGAATCAGATTCATCGCCAGGTTTTACATCTGATTTCTTAACAACCCAAGTTTGGTTGTCAAGATTTCCCCTTCGCTTGTAAAACCTTTTCGAACACTCACCAACTTCGTATTTTGAATTTTTAAACATTTTAAACCTTTCAGTTGGTGGTTCGGTTTTATCAACAACTATTTCTTTGAGTTTTTCTGAAATTCCCTGTTTTGTGTTGGTTGCCTTAGGACAGTTCCAGGCGATGTGACCAACTTCTTGACATCTGTAACAGGTTCTAGTCTCTTTTCTCTGATGAGCTTCAGTTTTCTTCTTTTCAGCAAGAAATTCCTGATTTGACTGTCTCCAGAATGAGCTCTTCTTTTCATCCTCAGCAGAAGTACCTGAAACAAATTTTGTATTTTTAGAAATTTTCTCATTTTTATGATTTTCAGGTGGTATAAAACCTAATCCTTTCTTTTTGTAATTACCATTATGGTTTGGTTTATTTTGAAAACCTGAACCAGAACTGTAACCCATTTTCTTGTTTAACCGTTGTTGCACTCTTGAGGTGTAAGGTTTAGGTTTTTTAGAAAGATTTACATCTTTTATTTCAGAAATATTAATTTCTGTTAGTTTGAAAACCTTGTTTATCATTTCATTTTTCACACCTCTTATTGGAAATTCTTTATCAAAATATAATTTGTCAGAATCATTCAAAGTATATGCAACTTCAAATGTTTCGTCATTCAAATTAGATTTTGACAACAAAAATTCTTTACTATACACCCGTTTTCCCGACGACTTTCAACTCTTGACAGACGAACTCGAACTCCCGGACTCAGACTGTGATTCGGACTCCTCATCCTTATCTAACACCTGATCGACCATCCTTTTTATTAACTCAGACTCATGATCTATGTCGGACGCTGTGAATGTGATGTCAATATTGTCTGGTAACACGTCGGTTATCTCGGATTCTAACTTTATATTGACTGCCTTTTTTACTTGTTCTTCATTTGGTTTTCTAGGCGAGTACCCTTCCCAAATCGGAGGCGGACACTTGTTATAACAGACACTCTATTTCTTACCAGTATCCTTTTTCTTCGGCTTCTTGTCTTCAAACACTTCAAAACCTGCAACAGTTGGATAAATTCTGTTAATTAAGTAATCAGAACTTGAGTAACTTTTCAGTAATCGTCTGATTCTTTCATTTTCAACTTTTTCAATTTCCAACTCCTGCTTCAACTTAGCACACTCTTCAATGTAGTAATTGATCTCTTTTTGCTTGGACATCATTGTTGCATTCATCATTGTCAAAGCATCTTCTCTTTCAGAGTTTGTCTTCTGCAAACTATTCACAGTTTTGTTCAAAACATCGTACGACTCTTTCACATTCTTGACATCAAACAGCAACTTCTCTTTCAACTTTTCAAGCTCACTAAACCTTTCATCTTTATCTTCACATTGTTTGCAAGGTTCCAAACATGTGAGACAAGGTTTTGTGACTTCAACAATCTTTTCAATCTCCACAATCTTCTTGACTTCAACTACCTTTTCCACTTCAACAATCTTCTCAACAACCTTAACTTCTTCCTTTTCTTTTGCAGCTTTTCTCTCTTTAAGTTTCTTCAATTTATCTGCAAAATAAAATTCAAAACTGTCAGAAGATAAATGAGTTTTTCCAATGTTTATCTGTTCAATTTCTTCATCATCATCACTAGTATCTGTTGAACTGTTTTCAGAAGAAACAGATTCTTCATCTTGACTTTTCTCTTCATCAGCTAACACTGCTATCCATTCTTTCATCAATTCTGGCTTTTGAACAATTTGAGCAATGAAAGCTTTAAACTCCTTATTCTCATCCACAAACCTATCCCAGCTAAATCCTGGAGCCATTTTCTCATCGTCTTGATCAATGATACCATAATAAGCTTTCTTGTTTGCATCTTCGATCATTTTCCCATGAGCAGTTTGTGAATCTTTTTGTTGATGCGGTTGATGAGCAACTTGTTGATATATAGCCTTCCGATAGTAATCATGGCCACCAAACGAATTCTTTGCTCCATTTGCTTCTTGATTTTTACATTCTCGCTTAAAATGTCCTTTCTCCCTGCATCGAAAACAAGTAACTTTAGATTTATCAAAACCTAAAGTAGAGACATTTGCATCTAAGAAATCATTTCTTCCTGTAATCATTTTGGATTTCTTAGCTCTCCTCAGAACACTTGCTAAACACCATTTAATATCCATAAGCTCCAATTCCTCTGCATCAATCTGGTCATAATCTTCCTTGGTTAGCGTAGGATTACCAATTCTTCCAGCAATCAATCCTTCATACGATTCCAAAGCAGTAACCAGTAATGCCATATGACTTTTAACAACTTCTTCAGAAAAATTTTGACCATTTTGAAGATGCAATGCAACATTGCACTTAATCATATGTCCATTACCAACATTTGCACTGTGAACACTTGGAGGATTAACATTTGAAAATCCACTAGTGTTGATTGGACTTTGACTGACTGATCCAGATGAATTTCCTGCACTAAAAGCAGTTTGAATCTTTGGACTTGATTCAACAGTTTGAATATTTCCTTTATAGTACAATTTGATGTCTTGTTGATTGTTCGAGTTGTTCATTCTGGCAATCTTTTGCTGTTCAAGATCCTGTCCCTCAAGCTTCTCAATGAATTGTGCAATTGATAATTTACGAAACTCTCCTTTATTCTTTAAAATCATGAGATATGTACCCCATTCTTTCTGAGGTAAAGCATCAGCTAACTTCTCAACCCATTCTGCTGGAGTTTTAGTAATTTTCAACTGAGACATGGTACGTACAAGATGATAATATCTCTCAATGAGAGTCTTTGTTGATTCACCTGGCATACTTGTAAACAACTCAAATTCTTTCTTCAATAATGATTTTTTGCTATTGATCATTTCCGTACTTCCTTCAAATTTCTTCTCAAGTGCCTCCCATATTGAAAAAGCACTACCATCACGCTGAAGCAACACAAATATATCCTCTTTGACAGCTTGTTGTAAAAGACTAATCATCATTTTCTCTCCTTTATAACTATCTCTCTCTTTGTCTGTAAATTCTGAGATGATTTTATCAACTTTCAAAGCGTTCTGTGGTCTAACATATTTTGTTTCAATGCTTTCCCAAGCTCTTAGATGGTTTGCCTGAACCCAATTCTCAAAACAATTTTTCCAGCCATGATATTCTTCAATTCCCATGAGTTTCGGGGGGGTTTTTGCAAAGTTCTAGTTTCGTTTTCCAAGTTCATATTCTTAGCAATGTCAGCTGGACTAGTCGGGGATGTAGCAAACGCGTTGTAGAACTCTTCTTCCATGATTCGGTAAAAAGTTTCACAAACAGACACTTTCAAACGAGATTAAGTCTTTCAAACGAGATAACAACTCAAGCAAAATCACCCCTTCAAACGAGATTAACCTACACACAAACTTCAAACGGAATTAAAGTTTCAAGCGAAATTAGACTCTTCAAACGGAATCACTGATTTCGTTTGAAGTTTCAAGCGGAATCCAATTTGAAACGAAATTACTAATTCCGTTTGAACTTTCCAAGCGGAATTACACTCTGATGTGAAATACTCAAGCGGAATTACGTTTTTCAAGCGGAATTAACACCAACTTTCAAACGGAATTAAGGTACTCGTTCAAACGAAATTACCATTTTGGTTCAATTTTGTCACCTTTAGACTGAATTTGGGTCTCAAACTTTCAAGGGTTTGGTAAAACTGTATTTCGCACGTTATGTGAGAAAATTAGCCGATTTTAACCGTAAAAAGTTGTTCAATTGAGAAAAGAAGGTGTAGAAGTAAGAAAACAAGATGAAATCAAGCTGAAATCTGCAGAACTCCTCCTCCTGAGCTCTGATACCACTTGTAGGATCGTGTACGGACCCGAAACGAGTCAATCAGAGGCGTTCTACTCAATATGAAAGGCGGAAACAGACATATTGAGTTGGATTCAGCAAGAATATCACTTTAAAGGTCTTTCTGATTAATCTGACAAAGTTTTACAGCAAGACGAGACTTTGGCAGCACTTCGGCTCCGGAAACACACATACATGACTTGCTCAAACGAAATCAGGCACTAGCTATTTATAGGCATCTTAATTCCGTTTGAACATGACTCAAGCGGAATCACAGTTCAAAAGAGATTACCTTCAAACGGGATTAACAGATTCAAGCGAAATTAGCAAAGCTAATTTCGTTTGAAATGGCTTGTCACTTTCAAACGGAATTACATGATGTAATTTCGTTTGAACTTGCCTGTTGACCGATTTTCTCATTTTCCGTGCCCTGATTTAACTATTCTAATACGTGACTCGATACAAGACAAAGTCGACAGACGTATGCACCAACATAAAGTGAGGGAACCCAAACACACACCATCCAGATCCACAAAACATACTCCCAAACCTCCTAAAAACTCCACACATCAATCTCCCAAACCAACAGCTGTTGTATCACTTGCTATATCAACAACTGTTGGTACTTCAGTGGTTTCAATAGTTGTTAACCCAACAACCACTTCAACTACAATCACTGCTCCCACTTCAACCACTACCCCACCAAAAATACCATCACCACCAAAAACCACCTCACCACCAAAAACAACTTCATCACCACCATCACATCCTGCTAAAAAGCAGAAGACAGCTGATGACACATCATCAGTTGTAGTGACAACAGTGGTTGAAACACCAGTTGTTTCAATAGCTGTTTGTCAACCACCTTCCACTACAATAACCACCACTCAAATCACCACCACCACTGAACCAACCAAAACACCACCAGCCTCTCCCAAACCAACAGCTGTTAACCCAACAACTACCACTTCAACTACAATCACTGCTCCCACTTCAACCACTTCCCCACCAAAAATACCATCACCACCAAAAACCACCTCACCACCAAAAACAACTTCATCGCCACCATCACCTCCTGCTAAAAAGCAGAAGTCAGCTGATGATATACCATCAGTTGTAGTGACAACAGTGGTTGAAACACCAGTTGTTTCAACAGCTGTTTGTCAACCACCTTCCACTACAATATCCACCACTCAAATCACCACCACCTCTGAACCAACCAAAACACCACCAGCCTCTCCTAAACCAAAAAGGAGAAGGATGATTTTAAAAGATGATGATTCTCCACCACCACCAACATCTTCACAACCATTATCACTTGCTATAATTCCAAACCCTGTTCCACTTTCTTCTGCACAGGCTTTTAACCCAAACACTGCCATTGTTTCAGCAGCTGTCCAATATCCTCTGGAACTTATAACAGTCAGAGAAGAAATCATATCTTTTTATTCTGAAGATGACCCTGCTAAAAGAAACCTACCATCTGTCCAAGGATATTCAAGGCCTAATAATATTGAAGAATACCTGAAAGTCAAAGCTCAACAAGCAGAGAATATCTCTAAAAGAGACTCACAAGGAAAATCTGATAAAGAAATTCAAAGGTACTATCAATTCTTGCTCACACAAGTCAGAACATTGGAGCAGTTTACAAAAGATTTGCGTCAAAAGCTTTCAGAAAGAGATGATGAAACCTTGAAGAAACATTACATTGAGCACATCATGGCCTTCAAATGGTACAAAGGTGACAAAGCTCAATATAAAGAATGGACAGTGGGTGAACTCAAAGAGGAGTTAGAAAGGATTGAAAAGATGAATAAGGACAAGGTTAAATATACTCCACCTCTCTAGTCAAAATACATGAAAAATCTACCAGACAAGGTGCTAGAGCTAAAAAGAATGAAAGAGGAACTTATTACTGCTAATTTTGGGTCAAGAAATCAAGTAACAAGATGGAAGGAAGACAAGGTCAGGGAAAGTTACCAAAGGCTGGAAGAACTAAGGAAGAAAAATCCTGATATTCCATAAAAGCCTGATTATTCTAAAGAAGTGGTTCCAGAAAAGCCACAAAAGCAACGATTCAAAAGATCCACTGCTCCACCAGCTGCCTTCCTTTACCAAAGAAGGAGACAAAAGTAGATGGATAAAGTAACAGCAGCAGATCAAGAAGCAGAAGAGTATCTTGTGAAAGTAGGAGTTAAAAGAATGATTGAAGAAAGACTTGAGTCTGAACAACCTTCAACCACTGCTCAGCCAGTTATTACCAGGCCACCATCTCCAAACTCATCTGCAATAAAACCTCTCCCAAGAAACCCAATGGATTCAAAAATACTAAAGTGGAAGTCTGACAATCAGGCGCACGTGTTGACTCTGATCAAATCCAGTGGTGAAGTGAAGAAAATATCAAGGGAACAAGCATTGGGCATGGGTGTTGAAGATCTGTAAGATCTCCTTGATCTTCCACTGTGCAGGGATGAGGATGACACAGATGCCCTGGACTTTGAGTTACAACTTAAAGGACAGATAAGGAAACTGTTGATGAGGCAATAAAGATCTACAATAATGAAGGGTTTTGGCATCATCTGTTCCAGGGGGAGATTGTTGGGATTGAACCCTACCAAAGGAACAGTTGATTAAAGCCAAAACCGGATCAGGACAGTGGATTCATCATAAGCAGATGTTTGTACTAAACTTTCCCCTTCAAAGTGATCCTAACATCTGATGGACTCAAATACTGCTCTTGCAACAACTACTGTTCTAAAGACTGATGCTGTTAAAATACTGATGCTCTATCTACTGTTGTTCCCTAAGTACTGCTGAAGACACAAGCCCTGCCTATTCAAGGACTGATCACCTTTGAAGAAAGCACTGATGCTCAACATCAGTGCTTATACTACAACAGTGGAAAGTTGAAGCAGTAATTTGCTTATATGTTTTGTATTCTACTTATAATTAGTAATTTGTAATCAGTGGTTGTAATAGATGTAAGTGAAGTTGTCCTACAAACCTGATAACATGAATTGTGTTTTTTACAATGATTTGTGTTTTATCAACAAAATTGTATATTATAGTTTATATTGTATTTTTTTGGCTTTTGTGTAATATCCTTGGGAGATCTTGATAACATCAATTGTTTTTTTTCTGTATATGTAACCTGCATGTTTATTATTTATTACAACTCATGAATGTGTGTTAAAAAGCAGTTGTAGAAGAGTGAAAACTGTTAACATCAACAGTTGATTTTTATTACTTTTACTATAGATGTAGGTGAAGTTGTCCTACAAACCTGATAATATGAATTGTGTTTTTTACAGTGATTTGTGTTTTACTTACGAAATTGTATATATATTATATCTTTTATGTTTACAGGATGATGGTACTGTGCGATTTCCAAACGAATTAAAAACTTTGGTGGATAAATTGTTTGCATTCAAGATTGAAGTCAGCGAGACTAACTTGACATATTGTGATGAAGAATACGAGATTCAAAGAATAACTGACGATGAATCAGTTGTTGATCTGGTTAATCAAATGTTGGGATTAGTCAGGTACTATGAACTTTTAACTGAAGTATTATAGTTGTCTTTTCCATTTTGTTGTCTTTTGTTAATAGACTTTTTCAATTTTGGTTTAGAGCTGTATGCCTGATGATAAGAAGAATGGTACTCCAATTTCGCTTGTCATGAGTTCCGATGGTGATACAATTGATAAAAAAACATGTTCAATATTTAACATATAAACTAGAACTAGAAAACGTATATATTTATAAACACGGTTACATAGTAGCCGTCCAAACTATGTAAAGTTTGGAACTAACAAACATGTTAACCTACTTACAAACAACTATTTTAACACTACAGAAGCTACGCTAAGTTTCTTCGTTTTCCAAAACTACCATATGTTATGGTTCAACCCTGTTTCAAAGTTTCAAACATCACCACTAGCGAAAAACATCGGTAAGGAACAAAGCACAAATATCTGGAAAGTACTGGAACATGCAATGATCACCTTTTTTATGTTGTTATCTTTAAGCCATTTCGCCCAGCCTTTGACAATGTACTTGATACTGTTTTTATTTGGCTCCGCCCTAACATTATGTTTTGTCTCCACATGCTGCCTGTTGATGATCTTAACTTTCAAGGTTTCATCAATTCCTGTCATCTGTGCTACTGCAACCGGTATGCGTTATAAGTTTCAAAACATAATAATAATTTCCATTAATGATGTTGAAGTATTAAAAAATACAAAACTGAACCAAATTTTGTAAACATATTAGACGCCTATTAACATATAATTTTGTCGGAACTTACAAACCGTTTGGTGTATGGCACAAAAAATATCAGCTGATCAGTCTCATCATCATCAAACTCCTCTGATTCAGCCGAAGAGTCTTCAGAATCCGATATGACGATAACATCGTTTTCAGCTCCAACCATTCTAAGAAACATTTAAAATGTTGACCCATTTTAGTAATGCGAAATTTATTTATTTTTTCTTTTTGTTGTACTTTAAGGAATGACAAACATACATAAGCTGCATAATACCATTCCTCGCCGTTTTACATCTTTATTCTACTTTAGTGACTTTCTTTTATTACATAACCATATCTTATATTTCTAACCCTTTTTATTCAACCTAATCGTATAAAACACCTCACTATTGTTGAAAGTTTTACTTTAACAAAATGATACTTTCGTTAAGTACAATTTTTTTCATACAGTCATTTGTTCGAACACCTGGTGTGCATCTTATATTTAATGTCTTTTAGCATTTCCCTGTGTTCAGATGACTTCCTAAATCTGTTTTTTTTTTCATACCCGAAGACATGTATGCAGTTAATACACAAAGAACATATGTATGTTATGTAACTGAATCAAGGTAAATATGCCAACCAAACAAGTTACATCTACGTTTCTGTATACAGATTGCCATTTTCATTAACTTATTCCAACCAACAAATGGCAAATGAACATCAAGATTGAAAAAAGGAATTACTTTACCTGATTTTTGTTGACTTAGAAACCGTATGATGGAGAAATGAGCAATGCAAATGAGAGAAATTTTGAATCCCTTATCACAAATCCACTAATCGAAAGGATCTTTGATGGAAGGGTAGTCATAAAGAAGTTCAACTATGATGGATATTTTGACTTTTTGATACACCTTTCATTATGAGAGAGAATATGGCTTTGAAGAGAAGATTTCATAAAATCTGATATATTGTTGTTGCCGTCGTTTTGTTTTTAATATATATATTTTTTATTATACATTTATCTTTTCATATAAAAGATTAAAATTCACATATTCTATTTTGGTTGATAATTTACAAAAATCAAATTTCATAATATATTTAGAGAATATTCTAATAGTAACTATTTTTGATGTTGTACAATTAACACTTCCTAAGATTTCGACGACTCTCGCCTTCTTCCACACGATTTCATTCTTTCTTTTGTTTTACTATAGATGTAGGTGAAGTTGTCCTACAAACCTATTAATATGAATTGTGTTTTTTACAATGGTTTGCGTTTTACCAACGAAATTGTATATTATAGTATATATTGTGTTTTTTTGTAATATCTTTGGGAGATCCTGATAACATCAATTGCTTTTTTTGTATATGTATCGTGCATGTTTATATTTCAAAATAACAAGTGGTTGATAAAAAAACATTTGGAGTGGTGCTGTTGAAGCTGACCTGAGCAATGAAGTTTTTAATTACCTCCAACATGTTGATTGCTACATCGGTGCAAAACGAGCATTATTTATCAAGACCAGTGTTTCGCCGATCGATTAAAATTATTATGCTATATTATAGGGAATGGTGGTGTTCGAATTTTGTTTATTGTTTCAAGTAGTTCTGTATGTATAAGTGTATTAACAATTGTCTGCATGGATATTTAATTCCGATTGGTGTTATTTAATCATATATTATTTCAAACTTTTAATATTTTCAGGTTAATTTGTTTTACTATATATGTAGGTGAAGAAGTCCTACAAACCTGCTATCATGAATTGTGTTTTTTCAAATGGTTTGTGTTTTACCAACTAATTTATATTTTGATAGTATACATCGTGTATTTTTTGGCTTTTGTGTAGATTCTGATAACATCAATTGCTTTTTTTTGTATATGTATCATGTATGTTTATCATTTAGTACAACTCATGAATGGGTGCTAAAAGGCAGTTGTAGAAATATATGGTATGTTTATCATTTGGTTCTATCCTTCTTTTGTATAATATTGAAGTTCAGTTTACATATTGGTTGTTAATAATAATATGCTACATTAGTTAAGTTGTATATAGAAAAACTTATAAGATGAACATAAATATAACCATCATTCATTGACAAAATTATACATAATAACAAAATTTGTCAATACATTAGATGTGGAATCATGATGGTCGTTAAGTATGAGATCAAAATGCAAAAACTTAAGGAAGATGTCCTACTATCATGGAAAGAAATCCCATACCAACAGCTACATGCACAACAAACAAACTAATTTGCATTCAGTTTAAGAAGCCAGAAATTTAGCAAGAGCTTGCTTTCCTTGGTTGGTTTTTGCTGTGTATTGGTCAGCTAAGCTGTTTGCTTTATCAAGAAGATCTTGTGTCTCCCTTTGTTCATCAGATAGAAGTAACCCAGCAATGTTCTGTTCATGTGAAGGTGGGTTGCTCTTGATCTTCATTCTCATCTTCTTATTCTCCCGTAGTTGCTGTTGAAGTAGACGTGTTATGTCAATCAAGCTATCTCTGATCTCTCTTTCTGTGTCTTCATGTTGACCTTTGAATCCTTCATAGATATCCCTTTTAACTTGGGACAGTTCAGACCAACCTTTGGAGTTTGATGTATTCATTGTAGTTAGAACAGAGAAGAGTTGAGTGAAGATAGAAAGTTGTTGAAGAGGTGAGTAAAGGATGTAGTTAGGAGGTATTTTATATAATAGGATTAACAACTTGTGTGAAAGAATTGTAATGATTTCTTATTGGCATCTGAGCTAAGATACAATGATGAAATATTGAAATGGTCTTTTCATTTGCAGTTGAGTCTTTTCAAGTAATTAATGTAAAGTGGTTTAGAAAAATATTTGTTATATATATATATATATATATTGTGTTTTTCCAATGTCAGTTATTTTTATAGTCTAGATAACTTAAGTGATGATTAGCTACATGTTATATGTTAGTTGTATATATATTCTAAATTATAGTTGTGTTTTTTTTTTCATATGGATTGTGTTATACGCGAGTCAATTGTTTGTTATGGTATGATGTTGTGTTATTTTTTTTCAAATGTGCTGTTGTCTCCTATAGATGATGGTGCTTTGTTGTGGCATCCTTGGTTATGCGTGTGCGCTTCTTTTTGTTCAACATGTTCTTTTTTTGGGATTATAAATTTACTTCCACCAGGATGGAAAACAATCATCGTCAGCTTTGGATTTTGAATTATGTCAAACACGAGAATGTAGCCGATGTTGACCAAAAGTCAATCAGATGTTGACTAATAGTCAAACAGATGTTGACCTTAAACAGTTGTTTGGTTTAAGGCCAAACATCTGTTTATGGCCAAACATCTGTTTAAGGTCAAACATCTATTTAAGTCCAAATATCTGATATAGAAGGCGAAACATCTGTTTAAGGCAAAACATCTGTTTAAGGTCAAACATCTGTTTATGGCCAAACATCTGTATAAGGTCAAACAACTGTTTAAGTCCAAACCTCAGATATAAAAGGCCAAACATCTGTTAAAGGCCAAACATCTGTTTAAGCCTGAACAGATGTTTAACTTAATAAGATCTACTGTCTTCTCACACTGTTTTCCTCTTCAAAACACTGTTCAAGCTAACATGGGTTTCCATTAACTATTGACCAAAAGGCAAATAGATGTTCAAATCACTGTTTGTTATTGTAATTCTTTACAAAATTACATAGAATTCAAGAAAATGAAACAATGACTTAAAGAACTATAATTTAACACATAATCTAATCGGCCAAAGCAATCTATTATCTGACAATTCCGTGGTTTTTACAATATGAAACACAACATCATCATGCCAAATACAGTCATATATATCCATCCATTATTCTGAATTCATAAACCCATAAATGCAGAAGAAACATCATATTATCTATATATAAAACATAAAGTGCTAATAACAGTGTTTTATCATGTTAGCCATACATAGAAACAAACCATCAAGTTAATAATTAAAAAAAAAACATACATCACCATCAAATAATTCATAGTTATAGTATCTGATATCAGAACATACTTAAATGTCTTTGTTAAACTGACGTAACTTGATTTAATACGATCTTCTGTTGCGAAGACTCGTATGTGAAGTGCAACATATCACCAAACCTCAAGTTATTGTCAGTCATAAACTTTCGCCAACCGTCCAACGCATAATGTGGGTTCAATTCATTTAACTCCGACTTAACATGATAAACCTCCACAACTCCAAGCATGTTTTGAACTTTCAAAGGATGAAGATCAAGAGAAAGACCTGCTCGTCTGGTAACTTCAGCAGGAAGACGCTACATGTATTGTGTGGAAAAAAATAATAGTTAGACAAATAAACATAAATCATTAGTTTGTTATAAAAAATGGTATACCAGCCTATAGTCTCCTTTGTGATCAAAATGAAAGAACTCAGGGTCGAGAAGATGTCCAGAATGTTTTTTTTGCAGTCTTTGCAATCTTATTTCTACGGTTAAGCTTTTTCTGAACGTTGGCGGCTCTCTTCCCCTTGATGAAAAAGTAAACATATACATGTGAATTAAAGGAATGTTGAATATATGCATAAAAAAACAGTTTATATAACATATACTAATTAACTGGCAAGTATAGATACCTTAACTTTACGAGCAGATGAAGAACATCCAATATGATCACTTGTGTCGACAGGTAAGGCAGCATTTCCCTTAGTCGTTTTCTTGACCATCTCCTTTCTCTCAGAAGTAACTTTACCTTTCTTCTTAACCTGTTGTCATAGAGTAACTTTAATAACAATAGTAATATAACAATCTTTAAGATGGTAAACTTACATCTTGGGTTTTGTTCAATCGTGAAGACATGCGTCTCTTCGACGTGCATTCGGCATTGGTTGGTAACTTCTTCTAAATAATACATTATTGGATAAATATAACATCAGTAAACAGCATTACTAATAGTTGTAAAAACATTAAATTCTTATATGTGTTAAATTAAAAATAATTTTTTTAATAATTTAGTAAGTACCTGAGTAACGGTTCTACCTTCACCTACAGTCGCAACTTCTTCATCCTCATAGATGTCCTGGTCAACATTAATGAAATAATTAATATAATGCTAAAAAAATAAAACTTTTACTGTTAATGCTAAATACTTACGTACCTTGAATGCATTCTCAACATAATCAGCCTTTGATATCTCAAGTACACTATCATCGTCAGATTCAGGTTTCTTCAAAAAGCAAATCTCAGTCTCATCTCTATAAACTACTACCTCAAAAACAACATCATCAATTCTGCTAAACACAAGCAAATCATCCTCCAGTATCCCAACATCGTTGCACATTTCCGGCCATCCTCTAGCAAATACAAAGTTGGTATCAACCTTAGACGCCTCAACATTCCAATAGGAACCCTTATAACAGATTTGAAATTTGCCACTTGGTGGGCTGTTTACGTAAAATTGCTTAATGAAGCAGTCTTCGATTACCTGCATAAAATTAAAAATAATGAATACTATACGTGAAGTATGTAACTTATGAGAGTAAGTGTTGACACGTTAAAGATGCAAAAGAATTCAAGTTAAGATCAATACTCATACCGTAAAACCAAATCTTGCATAACGATTAAACGTGAAATAAGATTCACCACACATGCCATCAACAAAACATGAAAGTTCAAGTCCAAAATCACCTAACGGTTTGAAAACCAACAAAGTATCCCTCGGCAGATTGAGATCTTTAACAACATTGTCCCAACCGTCAGTTATTATTGGCATTGAATTTTCTGTTCTGACCCTCACAACCCATTTTTTACCAGACTCATGATAGATTCGCAACCTATTTGTTTGCCAACAATCTCCCCACTTTTGATTAGCAAAGGCTATAGGTACATCCTGTATATAATTTTTAAGTAGTGTAAGAAAATATAAACCATAAGAATTGTTAAATATATATATCTCAATAAAAATAAATTATGTATGTAAAAACATGTCATACCAGTTTCAAAGATTCTGGGTTATCAAGAAACTTGACAAATGAAGTATACATCATAAAACCTGAATCAGTAAAGATGTTAAAAGATTGTAATTAAAAAGTTGGCTTCAAAAACTAACATTAACTTTTTGTATTAACAGAGTATGTAGTGAAATTAATCATAGAAACAGAATATGAGTTAAAATTTTTCTGCAAATAATAACTATTTTAACATGTTCTCAACAAATGATTCAAACACCTAAGTAAACCCTTCTTGAATGTATAGCAATAAACGTTTAAAATCGTATTAGTAGCAAGATAGGATTTGAATTAAGATCGGTTAAACAATATAAAGTTCATTACAATATGAAAGACAAACATATAAGGTAACCATACCTTCTCGGAGAAGATTCAAGTGATGAAGATTGTGGAGATAACCAGGTTTAAGAGAAGAAATGTTTCTCTTGTGTCGGAAATCAAGATTTGATCGGTTGAAGATATGAGATATGCAGTGTAGATTTGGTGATGATGAAAGGTTTTGTGGGGAAACGTGAAGAAGATGTGGGGATTGTGAGAGATGAACAACTAATTAGAAGTCTTTTATAGGATCCGAAAAAATGGGTCGGGTTTTTAGGTCGGATGATCCATTCCATGTTAAAAGATTGAGAAGGGGGTTTTGGAGCCAAAAACCATATTTGATGCTTCATTATTGAGTGCCACATCAGCCCAACTTATTTTCAAATATATGGTAGATATATATATATATATAATATAAGATATAAGATAATATAATCCTTAATGAAATCTTTTGGGAATTTCCTGTATAAAATTTTAAAGTTATATTTGTTTTTAGTTAAATTTTATTTTCGTAGTTTGTTCAGTTATGCCAATTCAGACCAAACTTCAAGTTTTTATCATTTTTGTCCCTGTCATTCTTGAAAGATGCCAACTTTGTCCAAAAAATTTAAGGTTGAATCAAATGATACAATTTTCAAGTTTGACCTGAACTGTAATAATTGGTCAAACTGTAATGACGATGAATAAAAGGGGGTTTGTAAATGTAACTGTTAAAATGAAGGAAATAAGCGGTACAAGTAGAGTTTTCTGAATGGGACTACTAAAAAGAGAAGTAAATAAATGATGGTGTGAGAGAGAGACGATGTAAATGGGGGGAAAATTCTTGGTCTTATGAATATGTTGCAGGGATCTTAAATAGTGTTGGTTATTTTAAAAAAAACTTAAATTAGGTTAATTTTTTTTCTTTTCTTTATTGTTTAAAAATTTATTAAATGGATGACATTATGGTTTGAAAATTTGAGATAATCATTTTGAAATTTGTGTCTTAGACGTGGTGAGTTTGACTTTGTCGAGCTAGCCTTTATCGCTATTTATTAGATAAAAATGATGTTACATTAGATTGTTTTAACCATTTAATATTAAATTATGGTAATTTTGTACGTTGTTGTGCTTTTATAAATTGTTGATAATATATTCTTACGATATTTTTGTTAATGGTTGTTGGTATATACTTACAACTAATATATAATATATAAAGTAAAACATATACGTTAATTAAAATTATATAAATTAAATTGTAATAAAGTGGTAATTTAACAACAGTTATTTGTATTTATTCTGAGCATGATATCACGTTAAATATAGCTAGATTCATATAACATAATGTTCTGATAGTGAGATTACGATCTACTATAGTAAGTATTTTATTTTAGATAGAATGGATTGTGTTTTAACCAAAGCTTTTGATTTTGATGGTATAACATTGTGTTTTTTCTTTTGTGTTTTTTGTTTTTGTTAATATAATTATGTTTTTTATATTCAGACGTATCAAAACTTATTACATCAACCGCTGTATATATTTTTATATGCGACATGGTAGTATAGTAGTTACGGGTAAATGAGCTTTTGCCCGTAAAACTTTTGATAATGAATAGAAATATTACATGTTAACAAGAGGTATACCCTAGAACTATCTAAATCCCATGGGCTTTCAAAAATCGGATAACATGGGCCTTGAAAGCGTCAACCTTATTAGGTGCAACATAGGTTTCAAAGGAGATAAAAAAATAGGTCCATCTCACACCAATCATTGAGTGAGCATTGGGTTCATCTGGTTTAACATAAGAGGAAAAAATGGGATGCCGGCTCATGCCAAACGACAGTCCAAATCCCTATATGTAAGAATCTTTGTGTAACTAATAGATGAAGTGTTCTTTTATTTATTAGAAGATTAAATAAAACAAGGTATACCTTATTAAAAGTAGTCTTTATATCCTCTCCAGTATGTATGATTTCTATCAATATGGTTACTTAGACTGGAGGGTATAGGGGCCGGCCCTGCCTCGGCGAGCCCCGGTGCAGGACACCCACACCGCCCCCTGAGGTTTGTCCCAGTTTCTCTGTTGCCTGAAGACGTCATCGACGGGCCTCTTTTTCTCTCCTCTCTCTTTATTCTCTCTCCCCTCTCTCTCTCTCTCTCTCTCTCTCTCTAAAATCAAATCAGTTTATTTTTTCTTAAATGTTTTTATAAATAATGTGGGACCCCATCCTCCACCTCCTTGGTCCATCCCACTTAGGTCTATCCTCACTCCCAATGACGTGACGTCCTACGTGGCGGCCCACCCTCATGGGGATGACTCTCCCCATACCCTCCAATCTTATTTTAGTAACTACCCAATTTCTATTATTCCATTCTATTAGGACTTTATGTTAAGTGTTTTTTTGTCTCCTTTACCATTTTTAAATAAATATGCTTCTTCTAAATGACGTCAATATCTCATTCTTTTGAATAACATGTTCAAAGTTGTTTCAAATTCACACATTAGAAGAGAAAAGTCAGTCTTAGTGTTATATTTCTTAGCTTTTATTGTGTTTTTTGTTTGGTTTTTTATATCACATTATTTTGTATAGAATTTTTTTTTGTTACATATTTTTATTTACCTTGCGTTTTTTTATATTTTGTATCATTAGGTTTTAGTTGTTGTGTCTTATGTAAGTTTAATAATGACATATAATCTTCAATATATATATATGTATGTATATTATTATTAATATTTTTATTTAAGAATATGTGTGATTGTTAAATTAATGACATTTAATGACAGTACATTTCCTTGGTAAAAGGATGACTAGCCATAATGTGTTTTGTCTGCAGAAGTTATAGAGTGTACTTGATTACATTGAGAAGTTCAATATGTCCCTTCTTAACAAAAGTTATAGGGTGTTCTTGATTACATTGAGAAGTTCAATATGTCCCTTCTTAGCAAATAAGTTTGAAAATCCCAACTGTTATATTTAAGGCAGAGTTATATACTATTTGCAACTTCCCACTAACCTATATTTACGTGATTTTTCGGTAACCATATCTAAGAAATACTTTCTCAGTTATATTCATTTGTATGTTTATTTCTTCCCATATAGTTCAATTCGATTTATCAGAAAGATCCCCCAATATAGCAAACTCGAGTGGTGACATCAAGGCACTATCTTATTTGTGGGTGAAAACTAGGGCTGGACTCCCGGAGTTAAGTTGGGAGAATTGGAGAGGATTCAAGTTCACTGACTTCACCTTGTAATTCTTTAGTTCTGTTTTGTTTTCGTTTCAGTTTCTTTTATGCACTGTATGTCTTGAGCTTCTTGATTAAGACCTTTTTTATGAAAATCACGTTCTTTCAAAGAAAAAAAAGTTGATTTCATATTCCAGTTGCTGTTTTAAGGTGTGTAAGCATTGTCTTTTCGTGCTTTTCCTTTGCAATTGTTAGCGAGTTTCTCAATCGAGTTTTACCTTTTTAAATTGTTTTTTTTTTCCTTTTTTCAAGTATTGTTATGTTGTTTAGCAATTTCACATATTTATGTTCATAAATGTTAATTTATCGTATTTAAATGTACATTGTAGGAAAGTGTTACCATGCCGGAGATTCCGATTGACTTATTTATGTTTGAGATATTGCCAAATCTTACTGCAAGAGACGTAGGCCGTTATAAGTTGGTGTGTAAAGAGTGGTGCTCTTTCCTGTCAACGGTATTCTTTGCTAGGCTTCATTGTCGTAAGATGCCATCGTTAACCAAGATGCAATTTGTTTTATTAACAGGAGGCATACATCGTCCACTTCGTACACTTAGTTATGGTTCAGCCAATATTTCTTTAACTGAAATTGTGAAAGTGCCTTTCAAAACTCGGGCAGAATATATGATGATCTTAGGTAGTTTGGATGGAATGCTATGTGTCTGTCTAAGTAACACTTGTCAGTTGTTAATATGGAATCCTCTCACCAATGCCTATAGGAACTTGTCAATTCCTAAGAAATATGGGTTTTTCAAAGTAAATTTTGATGTTGTTGGCTTTTATGTGGATTACTTGAAGGATCACAAGCTTTTACATGTTGTATTTAGGCGTAACAATCAGTCGGTTTACATTTACTCCATGGAAAGCCAATGTTGGAGGCAAATAAAGTTTGTTAAAGACTTTATTTTAGATGATCAGACCGTTCAATGGTCATGTGGGACTTTGTGTTGTGATGGATTATACTTCACGGTAGGTTCGTGTTGGGATTATAATGTGGCGTTAATTGTTCGCTTTGATGTGAATTTAGAGACATTTACTAAAGTTTCCTTTCCCTTTAATGAGTATGAAGTATATTTTAGTGGGTCTTTGGTTAATGTTTCTGATGAACTTCATTTTTTTGTTCTTCATGGTGAATTTGATGTTTCTGTTGATTTGTGGAAGTTGAAAGGTGAAGAATGGATAAGGATTTTGTCTGTACCTGATATTGGTTGTATTCCATTGCCTATAAAATGCTTTGTGAGGTACATTGGTTCAAGTAAGAAGTGGTTGTTGATGACTGATTATGGGGATGTGTATGAATTTGATTTGGAGGTGAGGAAAGTTGATAATTTCTTTCCTGTTATCAACTTTTATGCATTAATAGGAGCAGTGTACTCTGAGAGCCTTATGTCTCCAAATGTTTAAATCTACGATGTTAGGTAATTTACTTTGTTTTATTTTTGTATGTTTGTTATGTTTTTTCAGTTGTATTGTAATATACTTTGGTAATGTTAGAAGATATTTTATTTTTGTATGGTATTTTAGTTGCTTATGTTCTTTGTTATATATATGGTTATCAACTTCTTAGAGTATGTTGTATGTTGTGTATTAAAAATTGTTGATTTCTTGTAATTACATAAATAGTATGATAATATGTGATGTGTAAACTTGGCAGTTAATTATTTGAATAAATTTTAGCAGGTATAACCCCTAATGTTAAAGATTAGTTATTTTATTTTCAAAAAAAAGCGGAAGTAGTATAAGGTAGTTATTGGAGTGTTTATTATTGTGTTTTTTTATTTTATTGTGTTTTATTTATTTATTGGTTTTTATTTATTGTGTTTTTGTTTTATTGGGTTTTTTATTATTGGATGGCTAAAATAAACTCTAAATGTGGGGCCTTTTCCAGTTTTTGACTTATATATGTTTTCAATACTTTATATTAAGAATATGGTGGTATATTTATGTATTATAATGTTTTATGAGAAGAAAGCGGTTATTGTTATATGAATTCCACTCAATAGTAGTTGTTTATCTTTAGTGACTGAAATTCATTAAAATTGTTTAACTTTAGAAATGGAATCCTAAAAATCATTAATTGTTTTAACTTTAATGACTGAAATTCATTTTTGTTGAATAATATATCTCAGTTTCCCCCTTGGTAAACCAGTATCAAAATAAACAATATTACTTGGGTTGAGCCAGCCTTTGGTAAAAAATAATATATCTCATTTGTTGCTTGGATTCCAAGGCTATTGGACACCATTAACAGGCATGAAGATAATGCAATCACATTGGGAAACAGGAACATGATTCTTGAAGAACAAGTAAAAAAAATGGGTAAGGGGAACAGGATGTTGAAAGTAAGCCTAGGGTTTAGTTATTCTTGGTGTACTATGTTAAAATTAGTCAGGATGTGGGTTGTGTTTGTTTGGTCTATGTGAACAACTATTGGGCTTTTGTAAGTGTTATGTATTGTTTATGGTATGTATTTGCAGTTAATTTAGTGGAATGTATGGGTTTTTGTAAGTTTGACAGTGTTGTATGTAAAGGCAGTATGATTAATACCTGATATTTTGAGTTGTTTGTGTGGTTACATATAATATTGCGTTTTTATATGACATGATATAAATTTTGTTTTGTGTTATTTTACCGGATAAGGTGTATTAGAAAGTTGGAGATATCATCTGCTATGTTGTCTTTTCTATATATATAGAAGTTTTGCCGTTCAAAAAAAAAATCAACTGCCATGTTAGTGGTTACTAATCCTTTTATTACGTGATTAGTTATTAAGCATTTCTCTCCCATTATCTCTAGTCTTTTATGGGTTGACGTTTCTTTGTCACATCTTCCTATTTATATGATTATAGGGTAACATTTTAGTCAGAATTGTTCCAGATCTTTGAGCAAAGAAAAGTTGTTGTTTGTAAGTATCTTTTCTTCAACTTGTTACTTTGCCTTCTATTCTTCATAACTATGATTTACACTTTGATGTTAAAGTGAATTGGACTAACATGTGTTGATCTAATGTGAGCAGATAATCAATATTTGTTATGTCGGAGTTGCTTGTAGAGATATTAATGTTTGGTATTTTTACAAAACTTTCTGCAAGAGATATAGGTCATTGCAAGTTGATGTGCAAAAAATGGTTGTCTATCCTGTCCACACCAGAGTTTCCATTAATTCATTGTCGTAGTACGTCAGCGTCAGCTACCAAGTGGGTGCTTGCGAAAGTAGATCGTTGTGATTTTCTTGCAAAATTGTTTTATGCAAGCACGTTTTGTGGTCCTAAAATGATGTCTGTTAAACCATTCAAAACGCGACCAGATGAATTGATGATATTAGGGAGTTTGGATGGAATGTTATGTGTGTGCCTGGAAGAGACTTCTCAAATTTGAATTTGGAATCCACTTACACAGGCAAGTACAACTTTGTCATCATGTAAATCACATGGTTTCTTCAAAAAAGATTATGATTCTGCTGCTTTCTATGTGGATTCTGCAAATAAGTACAAGGTTTTACATGTTATAAGAAGTCGTGGCACAGAAGCAGTTTATATTTATTCTACCCGACTACATTCTTGGAGGAAAATTACGGACATTCTGTCTTTTAAGCACGATGGAAAATGGTCATTAGGTACATTGTGTGGAGATGGCGTATATTTCATTGTTGATTCATGTTCTGGTGATTGTGTGCAGTCAATTTTACGTTTTGATGTTAACCTAGAGCAATTTACAAGTGTTCCATTACCATGTGATTTTTATGGAGGAGGTTTTGATGGATCTTTGGTCAGTATTGCTGGGCAACTTCACATTTTTATGCGTTATAAATATGATATGTATTTAGTTGGTTTGTGTAAGTTGGGATATGAAGGATGTATTAACTTATGGGTTCTGCCTGGTATTGGTGTTGTTCCATCGAGTTTCCTCGGGTTTGTAGAGTATGTAGAGTCTACTAATGAAATGCTGTTGATGACTACTTGTGGGGATATTTATATGTTAGATATGAAAACTATGCGAGTTGGGTACTACTTTCCTTGGAAGTACATGACTGCCTTACAAGGGTCTGTCTATTTTGAGGGCCTTGTGTCTCCAAATTACTAAAGGTATCAAGCTTCTCTTTTTCTTTATGTTTTGATGTATCATGTTTGTTTATAGTTTATGTTATTGTCTTTAGTATTTTAGTAATTTAATGTTAATATAGTAGTTTATTGTGTAAGGATCTTCTAATGTTTGATATTATGTTTTATTATTTGATATATGGATGATGTTTAATGTAGTATTATTTAATATATGAATGATGTTTAATGTAGTTTCTGGTTCGGGTAGTGTAACAAATTGTATACAGGTTTTGTATTTTTAATTTGGCATTATATATACAAATTGTTAAATGATCAAGTCAACTCCATTGTGGTTTGCAAGTTAAACCAGTGTGAAAGCTACATCCAAAATGATCGTATCACTAACAACATAAATTGAAAATCCTAAAAGTTATAGTGATTTCATATTCAATTTTAAAATAACCAAAAGTTTCTTTAAGTTGAAATTAGAAACATAAACTCAAAGTTATGATTAATTATCCAATTGTAACCCAATCTTAAAGTTTATCATATTTTATTATAAGTTCAAATTAGAAACGTAAACTCAAAGTTATGATTAATTATCCAATTGTAACCAAGCTTAAAGTTTATCATATTTTATTAAATTCATTGAAACATTCCAAACAGCATGGGTCCATTTTTGTGTTTGTCACCGGAAGTCTTGCAATGTTTTTTACTTTTGGTTCCATGTTATTGAAAAAAAGTCAAGCTGAATTTAGAATTCATGTCATTGTTTTTGAAAACACAAAAATACATAAAAAAGATACTACATTTAAAATATTCAAAAAATAATATTTTGGTTATTGAGTTGATTAATAAAAGACAAAACAATATCTTGAATTGTCTTATGGATAATGTTAATTGTGTTTTTCCCAACAGATATATGGCAGGCAACCAGTGACTTGAGTCAAGATGAGATTATCTTAATTATTATATTAAAATGTATGCAGATATAAATATTTTTATCACTATTCGTCGTTTGAACATAGCTTAAAATTTTGATGTGTTATTTTAAACTATTGATTATAGCTCATGTAGTGTCTCATTTATTCAATTTATTAAAAAAAAAGAAAAACAAAACGTGGTTGGTTAGTTGTTATCTTTTTTGATGAAATAAATGGTGTGGTGATGTAATTTATGAAACTTCCACGTATTTACAGTTAGCAGGGTATCCATGTTTTATGCTCAAGTTTGTCAGCGGTGCATATATATATAATTATATGTATGTATGTATGTATGTATGTATGTATGTATGTATGTATGTATGTATGTATGTATGTATGTATGTATAAATATAATCGTGAAGGAATATTTGAGTTTTTTAACCTCTGATTATATCATTCGTTTGTATAAGTATATCTGGTTTCCGTCATTTTAACTTTTAAATAAAAGATGGTCGATGAGGTAGTTTGGCAGTTACAGAGGGATGTCTTGTATATGATTGTTTTTAAGTTCAGTTTCAAACGTGTGGCTAACTTTATAGAAGATATGCGTAAAATAGTAGGTGATTTGTTAGAATTACCTGCTTCCGATGTTCGTGACATTGGTGTTCGTGCTTCTATCGATGTGATTAGGAAGGCAATTAATTATTTGGATCGTATTGCAATAGGGTAACGTACTATTCCTAAACATATTGATTTCGTATAAGCACAATGTTTTCCATAATAAAACACAATGTAATCAACAACATAAGTGGTATAGGACAATGTTAGTATATATTATTACATTTCTATAAAAACACGATTTATTTAAAAAACTTAAATTAGGTTAACACACCTAATGTTTGTAATTATAATTAGCATTTTAAGTTATGCATTCATTTGTGGTAGTACCGTATTTACTTTGTTTTTGTATAAAATATATAATATTATCTAATTAAAGACAAATATAATTCCTACAATTATGGTGCATGTTCAAAAACTACCCACTATGTTGCCCCATTATTATTTTAACTTTGATAACTGTATTTGATAACCCATCTGTTGTCTTAATATTTTTTACTACAGTTCTTTAGTTTCCCTTATCAATAGGTTTTGAAAAGTTGTAATTGGAAACGAAGTATCAAAGGAGCTACTATCTATTCAGCAATGTATGTGTGATTTTGTTTTTCATAGTGTGTATAGGTGTTTCATATTCATATTTAATTTCATTGCTTTCTTTTGTTGTTACTTGTATTTAATAGTTGGTTGCATGTCTTCTTATAGCTATGTTTGTTGCTATTTTGTTTTGTTAATTTAAATTATGTAGTATAAATAATAGATTAGGGTATAGCTTGACAATGGGTATTTGTGATGGAGATATTTGCTGTACTTGCATGAAACAGTGTTATGTTCTAAGTATGTATATAGATCCAATGGTGTTTGTATATGATAGTCGTCTATTTTCTTGGATTGATATCAAGTTTGGATATGGTGTTTTGTGCTTATGTAATGATGGGTTGTGAGATGGTATTTTGGAGTGCATTCACGCATACGCAAAAGAAGTTTATAAAGTGATAACAGGAAGTTTACTACAAAATATTTTCAGATGTTGTTGGTTTATTTGCTGGTTCTTCTAATAAATGTCAGAGCTTGCATATAGTGTGTAAGGCTGGTGTGCTGGTTGTTTGGTATATTCCATGATACTATGTACGTTTGGATTGGTAAGTATTGTGTAGAGCTTGCAGTATGTAATAGCTATCAATATGAATAGTTGAGGTATTTAAGAACTAGATATGAAGAGGAAGAAGATGGAGAATAAAACATTGACATTATTCGTCAAGCGGTATCAAATGAATGCTGTTTGTATACAGATCTTGGTGGTATGGATAGTGTTAATATTAACCATGGTATTGCAAGTGATTATTAAATATTATTAACACTGTCTTCTTCATCTATGTCCACATTTCGATCTGATGAATCATCCCGTAATATTTGACGTCGTGGTCGTCCTCGATTACGAGATCGCCCTGCTGGTTCAAACATTGAAAATATGCCAGCTCAACGACGTTGTTATGGTACGTATTGTTAATTTTTTTTGTGCCAAGTAATGTAAACGTGTTCATGTTTTTAGGACACGTCTGATTGTATCTACGTGTATTGCAGTTGGCCCAAATTCAAATCAATTCCATGGAACTAATTCAATGAATAGTGATGTTCCTTTTGTATCACATTCTTTAACTTTGGAGTTTGTTTCAGCATCGCCTTCTATGCACAACCGGAGGTCATCTTGTGCTGGTGTTTACCAAGATGAAAACTCATCAAGTATGGATTGTTCATTGATGACTGTTAGTTGTTTGAACGCCTCATTAAAATGATAAATATAACTTTCTCTTACATGATTGTTTTATTTTTTATAGGAGATGTATCATATTGGGATTGTGGAATTACAAAATATGTATGTCCTTATTGCAAAGCGATCTTGTGGTATGGTGAGAGAAGTGTTAAATATCTTGCACCGTCTAATCCAACTTTCTCTATTTGTTGTGGTAAAGGCAATGTTGTTTTACCTTTACTCGGGCATGCTCCGCAACCATTGCGATGACTTTTACAGCTGAATGGTGAACCACGATCTAAGGTGTTTAAAGAGAATATCACACATCTAAATTCAGTGTTTTCGTTTACTTCTACTGGAGGTAAAGTCTGTTCGGATGTTAATGATGGAGGTGGTCCCTATACATATGTGTTGAATGGACATAATCATCATAGGATTGGTACTTTGTTACCTCAGCATATTGATGGATGGCCAAGATTTGCACAACTATACATTTATGACACAGAAAATGAGGTTGACAATCGATTAAAAGCAGTGGAGAAGTGTATTCAGTCTGGGAATGATGATGCATGTATTCGAAGTTTAGTTAATGATTTAATTAGAATGCTTAATCGGCACAATCCATTAGTTCAGAGCTTTAGTATGGCCAAAGAAAGATTTACTCACTTTTCGCAGCAACCTGTTAGACTTAGACTGCTTGGTACACGAAGAAGGGATGCGAGACAGTTTAATTTGCCTACGGTCAATGAAGTTGCTGCATTGAATCCAGGTGATGGTAATCCTACAGATTGTCGTGATATTATTGTTGAAGACCATGGTAGTACAAATGCGAAACGTATTTCTGAACTTCATCCCAGTTACATGTCGTTTCAATATCCATTACTTTCCCCGTATGGAGAAGATGGTTTTAATGTGGGCATTCCTCTAAGTAATATTAGTGCTGAAAGTAAAAGAAAAAATGTTTTATTGAGAGAATACTATTGTTTTCGGTTGATGGTTAGAATGGAAGAAGGTAGAACATTGCATAGTTCTGGCCGGATATTTCTTACATTTGTTGTTGATGCATATACGCAAGTGCTTGAACATGACTTACAATGGTACAAGACTCATCAGACAACAATTCGTTCGGAGTTGTATAATGGGTTGCATGATCGTATATTAGAAGGTGAGACAAACTGTGATTCTATAGGTCGACGTGTTGTGTTGCCAACGTCCTTCACAGGGGGGCCTAGGCATATGATGCAACAATATCAAGATGCGATGGCAATTTGTCGTTGGGCTGGTATTCCAGATCTTTTTATTACCATGACGTGTAACCCAAAATGGCATGAAATTCAACGGCATTTGCAGGAAAACACACTGGGTCACTTAGTATCTGAAAGACCTGATATTGTTGCACGGGTATTTAAGATCAAACTTGATGAGCTCATGAAAGACATATGGAAAAAGCATCATTTTGGTGTTCCTAAAGCGGGTAAGTTAAATTAATTTTATTCTCAATGGGTGTATGTTAACATGTGATTAATGTGTGATTATGTTGTGTGTTAAAACATTGTGTTTTTTTTTTGTTTGCAGTTCTTTACACAATAGAGTTTCAAAAACGTGGTCTGCCACATTGCCACATTCTTGTGTTTCTTAGTCAAGCTGATAAAATTACTTCACCAGATGAAATTGATAGATTTATATCTGCTGAGCTGCCTTCTGAATCGGCTGACCCAATTGGTTTATTTAATGTTGGTACTCATATGATGCATGGTCCATGTGGTAGGCTTAGACCTTTGAGTCCTTGTATGAATGATGGCAAATGTACTAAAGGATTTCCGAAGAGTTATTGTGACGAAACTTTTATTAGAAATGATGGGTGGCCGTCGTATCAACGACGTGATAACTCACATAAAGTTTGTGTTGGTCGGCAAGATATTATGCTAGATAATGGATATGTTGTTCCTTATAATCGTGCATTGCTTATAAAGTATGGTTGCATATCAATGTAGAATGGTGTAACTAAGGAATGTTGGTTAAATATCTTTTCAGCTATATTAACAAAGGTCAAGATCGTGCTACCGCAGTATTGGAAGGTCAAGGTAGGAGAACAATATTTACATCTCTCTTAAATCATGAAAACGAGATTGAGCAGTACATGAACAGTAGGTATATTTCAGCATCATAGGCGTGTTGGAAGATATTTGAGTTTGACATGCATTATCGTTCAGTGGCTGTTGAAAGACTCCCATTTCATGAAGAAGGGTGTAATAGAGTATATTTTAAGGATCATGAACAAATTTATGATGTTTTACAACGAACAACAACTGCAATGTCAAAGTTTACTGAATGGATGGCTGCAAATGAAAGGTATGAGTTTGGCCGGACATTGACGTATGCCGAATACCCAACTTTGTTTACATGGCATGAGAAGGAAAGAGTGTGGGAGCCCCGTAAAGGTTCATTTCAAACTATTGGACGTATATATTATGTAAGTCCTACGATGGGTGAAAAGTATTATCTTAGAATGCTATTAAATGTTGTGCGTGGTCCGAGAAGTTTTAAAGAGATTCGAACTGTTGACGGGGTGGAACATCCAACGTATATGTCCGCTTGTAAAGCATTAAGTCTTTTGGGTTATGATGTTGAATGGGTTGATGTTGTATACCAGGCTTATCATTGGCAATTTGGGGATCGCCTTCGTGAATTGTTTGTTACAATTTTGTTATTTTGTACTGTTAGGGATCCTCGGCATTTTTTTTATTGTTATGAATACCTATCAGAGGACATTCCTCATAAATATCGAACAATTTTGAAAATTTTTTCATTGAATTTCTCAGATGCTGAGATATTGAATTATACTATGAAAGAGATTGAACAAGTGTTGATTCAGAGTGGCCGGTCGTTGACTTCCTTTCCAACCTTACCACAGATTGACCATACTTCGGAAGATAGATTTATCAACAGGTTGGTTCAATTTGAGAGAATGTATGATGCTAATGAGGAAAGGACACGTTTTATTAAGCAATACACTGGGTTGAATAGTCAACAAAAGGAAGTGTTTGATAGTATATATTCTGCTGTTCAGGCAAGAAAAGGAGGCGTATTTTTTGTGTTAGGTAGTGGAGGAACTGGAAAAACGTACTTATAGACGACCCTTATAGCTCGTATTCGATAAAATAATGAGATAGTTTTGACTGTTGCGTCATCTGGTATTGTTTCCTTATTACTACCTGGTGGGCGTACAACACATTCTCGGTTTCACATCCCTATTGAAGCTGATAAGGACGCATGTTGTGCCATTGATGTTGGTTCAGATTTGGCTAAGTTAATCAATTATGCTTCACTTATTATTTGGGATGAAGCACCTCTACAACATCGCCATGTATTTGAAGCTGTTGATCGAACATTGAGGGATGTGTGTCGAGACAGCATGGCTGATGCTGAGCATAAAGTATTTGGTGGAAAGGTTGTGGCGTTTGGTGGTGACTTTCGGCAGATACTTCCTGTTGTTCAGTTTGGTTCACCAAGTGAAATTGTTGCTTCAGTGATGCGTGTGAAGTGTCGTAGGTTTTTAATGTATCTTTTAAGCCCTTTTACACTTTTTAGTCAAGTTTTAAATTTATAAAACACGATATTTATTAACACTAAACACACATATGGGCAAGTGCACCCATCGTGAGCGTAGTATAGTGTTGGTAAGATACCGAGGTCGTCCAAGGACACAAGAGCTTTTAGTACCGGTTTATCCTCAACGTCTAATCAAATCAAAAGTTAGAAGAAAGGCTTTTAAACTAGAAAAATAAAACTAACTAAAATGCTGAAAAATAAAATAAAAACAGATAGACAAGATGAATCACTTGGATCCGACTCGTGTTTAGTGTAACCTTTGATTATTTCCGCACTTTTGCACTTTTTAAGAGATTATCTTAGTTATTGTAGTAGGCCCCTCTTTTGAAGGTGACGTTACCCTCAACCCAGTAGTTTGAGTCAGCAAGGATACAATCCTAAAGGGTCGGATTATTGAAAGATAATTAATTAAGTGATTAATGTATAATGTGGTAGGCCCCTCTTTTGAAGGTGACGTTACCCTCGGCTAAGTAGTCTGAGTCAGCAGGGATACAGTCCTAAGTAGCCGGGTTAAAGTATTAATAGTAGCTTACAGATGAGGAGATCAAAGAGTTTGGACCCCCACCATCCAATACCGGTGGGTATTGAAGGAGGTCCTACTAAATTTGACCCAGGTCCTTGCAGGATCTATACACTGAACAAGGCGAGACTCTTACCAAACTGTTCCCTTAACCCCCGACCAGGTAGCCAACATATCTCCATATAGACCGTGGAGATATGAATGGTGAAAATCTTTTATTTTATATAGACAGTAAAATAATGCCAAGACACCACGGACAAACGATAAGGAAGAATCACCTTCAACATAAGAAACTAGTTATTAAAGTCATTAATACATAACCAAATAAAAAGTGCGAAAAGATTAAAAATAAAAAGTATTACACTAGACACTTGTCTTCACCAAGTGATGTAAGAGACTTAAGCAAACATGGCCTTTGATTGTCAAGAACTCTTATGATCAATCTTGGATCCCGAGACGACTCACACACTCTATGATGGATGATGGTGGTGGATGATGGTGTTGTGGTGGTGGTGGAGTGTGGGTGAAGTGTGAGAGAAGTGGTGTGCCAAGGGATGGTTTGCAAATGAGCAAAGCACCCTTATTTATAGCCTGAACAGCAGCTCAGGCACGGCCCCGTGTCCATCTTCCTTCTCTTTCTTCATTAATTGCAGTTTGTCTGCATTAGTTGACCACGCCCCCATGTCCGCTGGGCACGACCCTGTGTGCAGAAGCGTATCTGTACTATCAAGATTTCCTCAGATTCTGCAAATCTTAGAGTTGACCACGGCCCCGTGTCCGCTGGGCACGCCCCCGTGGTGGGTGATAGAAGCTTCTACAGCTTTTTCTTTTCTGCAAACACTTGGGCACGCCCCCGTGCTCACTGAGCACGGGGCGTGTTCAGCCTTCTGTTTTCTTGTTTTGCTTGGGAAGATGCTGTCGGGGGGTCGGACATGCCACGTTTATCTCTTTTCTTGTATTTTTGTTAGATTTAGTTGCTTTTTTGCTTCTTTTATTTATTTGAGCTCATTTAATCCTGAAAATACAAAAGGAAGACAAAAACACACTTTTTCCAACATTAGTACTAAAAAAGGGTTAGTTTTATACCACAATTGATGTAATTTATATGTTGCATTTTGCACACATCAAATACCCCCACACTTGAATCTTTGCTTGTCCTCAAGCAAAACTCTTTATAATGTGGCTTTACACTCCCAAATGGAATGGGTAGAAGAGAAGGTTTTGGACTTGTCATAGAGTGTCGGGATTTCCAAGATTCTTTATTAAGTTTTATTTTTATTTATTTACAATCCTATTCGTCATGATTTATTTAAAACATTACATAAGATAAATTACTTATTAGGGCATAACATGCCTTTTTAAAATTCCATTTATATACAAGTTCACATACCTCACGGGGGATCACTCAACACTCGGCCGAAGATGTATTTTTGTGAAACACTCGAGAGCGGCATGGAACTTACTTCTACCATAAGCTTGCCAAGCAATCAATCCTCCTCCTTTTAACTATATACCTTTGTAAATATCAAGAGGACTTTTGGGGTGAAGGGTTTGGCTTGGGTTAAAGGTAGGTGGTTGGGTTAGTGGTTAGTAGAAAAGGGCGAAAAGGCGTAAAAAGCGTCGGTTTTTGCAAAACATATTGTTTTTGTGACTTTTTATTCCAAAGAATTATTATTCAAACAAGCCTTTTTGATGACCTTTGTTTGTTTATTGCAAACTTCATTTTTTTTTCAACATAAGAGAGTCAGACAAAAACCGAGCTTTGTTACTAAAACAAAAGGGTTAAAAATAAAAAGGTTTTTGGTGGGTAAAAGGGGTGTTTGTTTTGGGTTAAGAAATGAAAAGGTTTAGGCTCAAAGGGGTTAACTAGGGGGATTTTGGGTAGGTGGTAAAAAAATGGTGTAGAAATAAAAAGGGTTAGTCCTAATGCCTCCATCATTTACTTACTCGGGTTTAAGTTGGTAAGGACCGGGAATGTATCGTCGTGGCAAGTTCTAGAGTCGTAAGAACCGAGCGGCTATTCACACAAGAAACGAAAAATGAGCAGTTAGTTTAAAGATATGTATTTGTATGCTCAATAAAGGCTTAAAACTCACTTTTTGTGAGAATGGATTTTTATGTGATCAAGTATATATAATCAATTTTTAACTAAAAATGAGCAGTTAGTTTAAAGATATGTATTTGTTTGCTCAATAAAGGCTTAAAACTCACTTTTTGTGAGAATGGGTTTTTATGTGATCAAGTATATATAATCAAATTTTAACTAAACTTGTCATGCCGTTTCATAATTTTCTTATGTTGGTTCTTTTTATCACGACGCTATTGGTTGTAAATTTGTAAAAATATAACCTTTTCAGAATTTGAAATTCTCAAGTTAAACCTAGACAAGTAAAAAAAATGTAAATTTTTGAAAAAAATTGGGGTGATTAGCGGTTCCAAAAGAGTTTTGTGTAAGGCTTGTAATTAGGACTTGCAAGATTCAAGGTTTTAGGATCCCCCCCCCCCCACACTTAAATTACACATTGTCCTCAATGTGTCCCAAAAATAAGTTTTTAGGTTGATTGAATGTGTAAAAAGGTGTGAAAAAGCAAAAATTTATGTTACTGGGCGTCTGGACACGGCCCCGTGGTGTCCGGGCACGGCCCCGTGTTTAGATCGCTAGTAACAAAAATGCGTAAAAAGAAACAGAAGCCTGGGCACGGGGGCGTGCTGGGTGAGCACGACCCGTGTCCAGTTACCTGAACTGGGCAATTTTCTGCAGATTGCTGAGCACGGGCCGTGTTGGGTGAGCACGGCCCCGTGCTGAACTTGCTGTAAAGAAGAAAAATTTGTTGGATGGCCCTATTTTTGTGCATGGGGTGCTGGTGCAAGTTTCCCTTAGTATCCTTCACCATCCCGAGTGTATTTTATCCATTACAACATCATCCAAACACCAATTTAACTAGAAACCGTCATTCCATTAAATAGAGAAAATTACATAATAGTCCTAACAAAGTTAAAATTCTAGGTAAATAGGTCAAGAAGCACAAGAAGTCTAAACCAAGGAGTTCTAGCCTAAAGTTTATTCTATTAGCAAAATTTCCAAAAAGATAATTCTCTCGGTTGGATGCGGCTCTAAGAACTCCTTCCTCCGGTTATGGGTCCATTACACGTCGGCGAGCCACTCCTCTATCTCCCTTGGGAGAAGAAAAGCGGGCTCATTTGCATTGGTTTGAGGGGGTGTAACCTCCACCGGGACTTCTTGTAGATCTTCAAGAGGGGGCTCCAATGGAATGTCATCCCATCCGGTGGGATTGTTGACTCCAAGTGCTAGGTTCCAATCCTCTTGAGGGAGGATTGGTTCCATGGGAGGTGTCACAATAATGTTCAACCTCTGGTGCAAGAGGTTGATTTCTTGAAAACTGTTTTCCAACCCCACCGTAAGATAATTTATACGGTCTATTAGGACCTCCTCTACCGATGTCATCTCATCAAGTGCCTGACGTAATGCCATTACGTAGCGTACGAGAGTTGCTTCAATGAAGGCCTTCTTTCCCTTCGACTGTTTCTGGAGTGCGCAGAAGAAGTTCCACTGTTTTGACTCGACATTCTATGAAAATAAACGGAAAAGAGTTTATTGTAATGAAACAGTAATCTCGGACACGGCCCCATGCTCAGTGAGCACGACCCCTTGTTCACCTTTCTGCAGATTTTTAGAACAAGGAATCTCGGAGTTTTAAATTATTTTTCCAATTTTTAAAGCATTTTTTAGCAGAAATAACTTAAAACAATGTTGCAAAGCTTATTTTTAACAAGATTCCTTGAACAAAAACCTAACCAACATCACAATAAAGCTTGGAATCATGTTGATCTCAAGCTCTAATGGAGGTGTTGAGGTGAAAGAAATAGGGAAGAAGGTAATTGACAAAAGAGGAAAGGACAAGAAGGTTGTTGAGAAGCTTCTTTTAGAAAATACCTAGGATGGTATGTGAGAAGATTCCCTCAAATCTCTGTCCCTGGAATGGTCCAAATGTGCAAGATCCTTGGCTGCATTTATAGAAAACGATAGCATGCTAGACACGGCCCCGTGTCGGCTAGACACGGCCCCGTGTGCAGGCGAGGTCCTGACACATTTTGTCCGTATTATGACAAAAAGTCAGAAAGGAATCTTTTGGTGGACACGGGGCGTGTTGACCTAGACACTACCCCGTGTCTAGAGGCTGTTTATGAAGTTTCGTCTATTTCTTAAGGAATTTTTCCGGATCGGGTGGTTCCTTGCTGGATGGAACAACCCCAAAGTTCCTGAGTTACCTTAATTGCTCTAGACTAAAACGAGAACGCAAGAGGTTGTCGGTGAGGGTGATTCCTATGCTAAATGTAGGTGGACAAGTCCAACCCTTTCCCGGGCTCTCGTTAAAGAAGGTGTATGCCGAATCGCTCAGGTCTATGTATGCACCAAACGAAGTCGATGGAGAGTCCTTCACGGCACAATCGACACAGGGACGACTATCGCCCATGTCTTCGCTAGAGTCAGAGGTAATATCGGGAACAACGAAGTTGTTTTTATCCGAATGTGCTCCCAACAATTCTTCATGGGTATCGTCTTGAGATTAATTATTGAAATCCATCTTAAGTTCTTTTAACCAATTAAGAATTAGATCTTCTAATTGAAATAGTTCATCAAGAAGCATTTCTCCTAGAAGATCCGGTTGAGAGCATTCGAGGGAGAGATAGGGATTATTTTTACTTTCGCCCCTCTTAAGGCTATAGGAAAACAATGGGTCTATATAATGGGGCTTATAATTTAGAAAATAACATTCTAAATCTTTATGGGAGCCACCACATAATTGACACCACGTACCATAAGAGTGCCGAAAGTAAAAAATATCAGTATCTCTCATGTTTGTGTCAGAAATTACCAACCGTCGGGATGTTACGGTTCTGTTTTTAGTAACTGAAACTTGGGTACAGGGGCGTGTAGGGTGGGCACGGCCCTGTGTTCAGCTTACTGTCTAACTTAAAACAAGATTGCCAATACCAAAGATTGGGCACGGGGGCGTGTTCAGCGGGCACGCCCCGTGCTGAGTTCTGCAGAAGCTGAAAAACTAAGAAAATCCTAAAAAAACAGAAAAATAAGAAAAAACGATTAGGCCGTTGATTCCTAACTTTCTTAAAATCCTTGTGTCCCTGGCAACGGCGCCAAAAACTTGATGCGTGTGAAGTGTCGTAGGTTTTTAATGTATCTTTTAAGCCCTTTTACACTTTTTAGTCAAGTTTTAAATTTATAAAACACGATATTTATTAACACTAAACACACATATGGGCAAGTGCACCCATCGTGAGCGTAGTATAGTGTTGGTAAGATACCGAGGTCGTCCAAGGACACAAGAGCTTTTAGTACCGGTTTATCCTCAACGTCTAATCAAATCAAAAGTTAGAAGAAAGGCTTTTAAACTAGAAAAATAAAACTAACTAAAATGCTGAAAAATAAAATAAAATAAAAACAGATAGACAAGATGAATCACTTGGATCCGACTCGTGTTTAGTGTAACCTTTGATTATTTCCGCACTTTTGCACTTTTTAAGAGATTATCTTAGTTATTGTAGTAGGCCCCTCTTTTGAAGGTGACGTTACCCTCAACCCAGTAGTTCGAGTCAGCAAGGATACAATCCTAAAGGGTCGGATTATTGAAAGATAATTAATTAAGTGATTAATGTATAATGTGGTAGGCCCCTCTTTTGAAGGTGACGTTACCCTCGGCTAAGTAGTCTGAGTCAGCAGGGATACAGTCCTAAGTAGCCGGGTTAAAGTATTAATAGTAGCTTACAGATGAGGAGATCAAAGAGTTTGGACCCCCGCCATCCAATACCGGTGGGTATTGAAGGAGGTCCTACTAAATTTGACCCAGGTCCTTGCAGGATCTATACACTGAACAAGGCAAGACTCTTACCAAACCATTCCCTTAAGCCCCGACCAGGTAGCCAACATATCTCCATATAGACCGTGGAGATATGAATGGTGAAAATCTTTTATTTTATATAGACAGTAAAATAATGCCAAGACACCACAGACAAACGATAAGGAAGAATCACCTTCAACATAAGAAACTAGTTATTAAAGTCATTAATACATAACCAAATAAAAAGTGCGAAAAGATTAAAAATAAAAAGTATTACACTAGACACTTGTCTTCACCAAGTGATGTAAGAGACTTAGGCAAACATGCCCTTTGATTGTCAAGAACTCTTACGATCAATCTTGGATCCCGAGACGACTCACACACTCTATAATGGATGATGGATGATGATGGTGTTGTGGTGGTGGTGGAGTGTGGGTTGTCACACCCTCAAAATCCACCCGCGGAGTATTACCGCGAGACGTGTGACGACCAGGATCTTAGCCACTAATTATTTTGAACGGATTAGTTATTGTTATAAACATTAGCATAATTAGTGACCTAATTTAAATTTTTCAAAACATAGTTTAAGTTCACAGTGGAAAGGGGAAGAAAACGCATCATAATTGAAAACCACAAGTTTGTTATCACGTTACTTACGATCCACGCACTCCATCCGATTGCAACGTCCGTCCAGAGCTGTATCGAGCAACCTGCAAAGCATGCAGTAGAGTGTCAACATAACGTTGGCGAGTTCACGTGTTTGCAGTTTTCCAGTTTTAATTCCAAGAACTTGTTTCAACAGTTAATTTACTCATTTATACATGCCATGGGGAGCTACCCCATAAGTAAGCCACTAAACTGTTTTTACAATACCGAATACTACTTAACCGTACGTTTCCGCAGTGCCCCGTTTGTCAATGTTCTATCATCATTGACGGTTTTGCCTGAGTACATTAGTTCACTCCCGTTCCCAGTAACAAGGGTCGGTGTGAGGCTGGTTAGACCTAAATAGCGCTATCAACTAATAACCCGTTCGCCAGGCCCCGACGACTAATCAGTATTAAGAAGTGAGGACTTAAGTGATAGAGTTTCGTTTAGTGTTGCTTGTTGCATTCCGTATAAACAGTAATTAACTAAGGGTCCCGCATAAGGGGAGAAAAGTAGGTTTGTATCCCTCACAGGGGATAGTGTTGTTACCCGTATCCCACACAAGGAGATAGAAATACCGCATCCCGCACAAGGAGATAGTAAGCAATTCCAAACCAGGAAAAGTTGTTTCGTTCCATTTCCCAACCACCGGGAACGCATGCTTTAAGTAAAAAGTAGTGAACTCACCTTTGCTTTGCTCGGTAGTCAATTTACTTGTGTTACGTTGGTCAACCATACCCTATTATGGTTTATAAATATTTATTAGGTCCGTATGCAAGTAATGTCACGTACAAACTATACATATCTAACACATAGCACGTAAGTCATACTAGTATATATGTTATTGGGCCTATCCTAGCATATAAGCAGTTAAATAGTAGCAGCACATAGTTCAGTTAAGCAGTGGTAAATAACACACAGTCCAAAACAGGTTATCACATAGTGCGGCCCAATAACGGAGTCAAGCAGCCAGTCGAGACCAGGTGGTCTCGACTCGAGATCACGAGGTCTTGAGTCGCAACCAAGAGGTCTCAGGTGGCAAATAGATGGTCTCGAGTAGTGCATATATGAGTAGGAGCCTTGGGGTCTCGAGTCCCTGATATGCACGCCCTGGTCTGATTTTGAGTTGTTCTTCAATGGTCTCGAGTCGCAACCGTAAGGTGTCAACTCGCAGACTATGCAGATGCTTCTAGAATTTCCATATCAGTACTAGCCAATCAGATTTCATAAGCAGGTACTATCCAATCAAATTTCATGAGTATGTACTGTCCAATCAAAATTCACTAACATGTTTTCAACATTCTACCCAAATCAAATCAGATCAATCAACAAATTTTTCAAATATTCATCACATATGCAAACTGTTCATCTTGTATGGTTTTCACATCCAAATTCATCCTAGACATTATGACCCTATCACTATTTCATCAATCTCATGAATATTCCTAGACTCATCTTCAATCATTATTCAATAAAACTCATTCATTTTGACTTAGTCGCCAATCAAGTAGCAACCATCCTATTACGAAATCATCTTCAACAGGTAGGGTTCATGATAAAAATCACCATTCATCTCAACATAATTTAATATACATATATTCCAACAGCAACATATAACAGTTTACACAAGCCAATACCAATACAATTTCAAACAAATCTTGACTAATTATGACAAACCCACTATCCACACAAAGTCACCATTTCAATAGATCAATCCATTCAACATACATTTTTGTTTAACCTTAACTAACGGAAACAGTATCTTAGCATTTTATTTAAAATAATTAAATCACAAGGAAAAATTACTCAATCAGCTTTTAAAACAAATAAACTTCTAATCTCTGTATTTATACATATCTCACAAACAAATGTTTATCAATCTTATGCCAAATCAGGAAACACAAAGGTACCAGCAGTGGCATTTCACTGACCGTGAGGGTTTTCAAACGTGGCTGCTGCTGTTACGTCCACTGGCCGGAGCTCCGGTGGCGCCACTGCTGCCGTCGCTACTCCTCAGCCGCCCGCGTCGATGCTCCAGCTGTCCCGACTCAGTGAAACTCATCGGACAACCTGAACCACCGCCACGATGGTCATCGCTTCTCCGGACAGCGCCATCACGGAACTGTCGCCGATGCTCGGACCGTCGGGAAACGGTCTCTCTCTCTCACCTTCTCTTTTCTTTCTGCAAATAATTGCTATCGTACACCACCACCGGTTGGTGGTCGTCAGCAGGTGAACCAAGGGGAGACAGGGGGCTGTGGGATAGCTTAAAACGAAGAGTGAGGAGGGGGTTTTCAGGGGTGTTGTGGGTGTGCGACGGAACAGGAGCGGAGTGCCGGAGGGTTCGCCGGAAAAGCTCCGGTGGCCGGTCAGATTTATCGAGAGGGAACAGGGAGAGGATAGTGTGCGGCTGGTGTGAGGGGTGTTAGGGTTTTAGCAAGAATGAAGGAGGGGGGTTTAAGCTTATATTTAAAGGGTAGGGTTTTAGGTTAGTTGGGTTGGGCCTAGCCCAAGTACGTGAATTCGTCACACGATTAGGCTCCTTGCTCAACGGACAGGCCCGGTCTTGTTAACTAATACGTAAATAATAGAATCCCTCGTCATGGATTATTATTTCCGAAATAATAATAGTAATAACAAATATAATACTAATAATAATAATAATGACAATAATAATAGTAATTATTAGGCGCACGTTTTTACCAAAATGCCCTTCTCTTGACAACGAGAGTGCGGGGTGTTACATGGGTGAAGTGTGAGAGAGGTGGTGTGCCAAGGGATGGTTTGCAAATGAGCCAAGCACCCCTATTTATAGCCTGAACAGCAGCTCGGGCATGGCCCCGTGTCCATTGGGCATGGCCCCGTGTCCATCTTCCTTCTCTTTCTTCATTAATTGCAGTTTGTCTGCATTAGTTAACCATGCCCCCGTGTCCGCTGGGCACGACCCCGTGTGCAGAAGCATATCTGTACTATCAAGATTTCCTCAGATTCTGCGAATCTTAGAGTTGACCACGGTCCCGTGTCCGCTGGGCACGCCCCTGTGGTGGGTGATAGAAGCTTCTACAGCTTTGTCTTTTCTGCAGACACTTGGGCACGCCCCCGTGCTCACTAAGCACGGGGCGTGTTCAGCCTTCTGTTTTCTTGTTTTGCTTGGGAAGATGCTGTCGGGGGGTCGGGCATGCCACGTTTATCCCTTTTCTTGTATTTTTGTTAGATTTAGTTGCCTTTTTGCTTCTTTTGTTTATTTGAGCTCATTTAATCCTGAAAATACAAAAGGAAGCCAAAAACACACTTTTTCCAACATTAGTACTAAAAAAGGGTTAGTTTTATGCCACAATTGATGTAATTTATATGTTGCATTTTGCACACATCATTCAGCTATTAACAAGTCGCCAAATATATGGAGGTCATGTAAAGTGTCTTCTTTAACAACTAACATGCGTTTACGTGATCCAAGTATTTTTCGTAGGGATCTTATTCAAATGCAGGAATTTAGTAAATGTCTTTTAGACATGGGGACTGGTTGTCTTCCTTCAGTTTCTGTGGATGGATCAGATGATGTTACCTGGATTCGTATACCAAGAGATGTGTTAATTTTTGTAACTGATAATCATCTTGAGTCTGCTGTGTTAAATACGTTCCCTAATATTATGAACAGATTTAATGATGTCGATTACCTGAAGCAACGTTGCATTCTTTGTCCAACTAATGATGAAGTTGACACGATTAACCAACATGTTCTTGAGAAGATACCAGGTGAAATGTATACATTGTTTAGTGCTGATGAGATATGTGCGAGTACACAAAATGTTGATGAATTGCGTGCTATGTATGCTCCTGAGTTTCTTAACAGTTTGAAATTTTCTGGACTTCCGAATCATGTACTACATCTCAAGGTTGATGCACCTGTTATTTTGTTGCGTAACCTAAACATGAAACGTGGCTTGTGTAATGGGACGCGGTTGGTTGTAAGTCAAATAAGTCGTTGTGTTCTTGAATGTACGATTATTACAGGTCCACATGTTGGAGAGAAAGTATTAATTGGTAGAATTGATATGACTCCAAGTAATTCGTCTTGGCCTTTTGAATTTAAGCGACGACATTTTCCTATAAAAGTTTGTTTTGCTATGACTATTAACAAAAGTCAAGGGCAAACTTTTAATAATGTTTGTGTTTACTTAGCAAAGCCCGTGTTCTCCCATGGACAGTTATATGTTGCTGCATCTCGTGTAACATCTCGTGCTGGACTAAAGTTCTATGTGGATAATAAAGAAAAATGTCCTAACAATATGACTAAAAATGTTGTGTACAAGGAAGTTTTTTATAATTTGCCATTATCGCCAGCTGATAGTATTGTGTAATTGGTGTTGTCAATCTAAGTTGTTCAAAGGTAACATGTTTTCTTTGTTGAGTATTATTAGCCTTGTGTGTATATATATGGGTCTATATGTGTAGTCTTTGTTTATAGTGTTATGGATTATATGTCTGATGTTGTTTGCAGTCTTATATATATTTGCAGCTTATTACTTTATAAAATGAATCGTGCAAGTATTTTGGATTTACGTGCTTATTTTACCAACAATTGGCAAGTTGATGTGTTGGTCTCGCGTGCTTGGACATCGTTCAACCCTAAAACAAATCGTATCCTTTCGTTTGACATGATTCTATCTGATGCACAAGTAAGTATTTCTTTCTAATGCAATATTGTTTAGTTTTTGATTTTACATTGGTAATTATATAATCTTAAAATGTATATGTTTTTTCAGGGTTCATCTATTCATGCAAAGATTCCATCTTACTTGCTGAGGTTATTTCAGAATGCGTTTAAAGAGGGATGTGTTTACAGGATTCGTAAGTTTATGTATCGTCCATTGCGGTGCGATATTTATATTCAGTTCTTGTATTCAACAAGTATTACTACTTGTCCGACGCATCCGTCTGTCTTCAGACGATATGTGTTTGATTTTCTTCCATTCAATCTGTTAGCTGATCGTGTTAATGATGACAAATATCTTACAGGTTTGTGTGCAATTTATTCTGTTAGTTTTTTTTCTTCAAGTTTTCTAATGTTATATATATATATATATATATGTGTGTGTGTGTGTGTGTGTTATTGGCATTCTTAGGGAATGGGGCTCTGTTCAGTATCAATTGGAATCTGTTTTATCTTGTAATCCTGGTGTACGAAACATTGTTATCTCTGACACCAAGTATGTTAGTGTTGTCTATATTAATTTTTTCGTCCATATTGTTTATTTTTACTCTCTCATTCTTAAATATATATAATTCAGTGATATTAAGGTGAATGTTTCATTATGGGGACACCTGGTGAATCAGTTTACTGATGATTATATTCGAAGAAATGCAAAAAATACAGTTGTTATTATTTTGACATCTTGCAAAGTTCGATCTTACAAGGGTATGGTGTTATGTATAGGATATGTTGCATTGTTAATTGATTAATTATAACTTATGTTTAAATGTTTGTATTGAATTAGGTTCTATAAGTTTAATGACAACTGTGGCGACTCAAATTTACTTGAATCTTTCAATACCTGAAGTTGATGCCTACAGGATTATGTGATTATGTGATTTGGCATGTTTTATTAGATGTATTATTATTTTATGTTTTATATACGTTGTATTTTTTGTTTTCAGTGAGTCTCCTCAAATTACTATCAATGAAGACAATGCAGCCACCAGTCAAATTACAAGTATTGCAAACATATACAGCCTTCTTACAACAGGAGATGTGCCTGAGGTATTGTATTGCTAATACACACAAATAAATTATTTTTTGTTAGTTTTTGACTTTTAATCATTAGTTTTTGACTTTTAATCATGTACAGGGAACAATTTTCAACATTGATGCAAACATAAGTGGTGTGGAAATGCATAGTGATTGGAAATATGTTAAGTGTAACAAATGTCGTAAGAAGGCGTCAATGGTTGACCCTTACTATTTTTGTTGGAACTGTGAAGAAGATGTTGTCAATCCACGTCATGTGTAAGTTTTTTTAATATTTTATTTGTTGTTTGTTTTTCGTTTTATTAATCGTTTCCGTTTTGCAGATACAAGTTGGAGCTTTGTGTTACTAATGATACCTATGATGAGATGACATGTGTTCTTTTTAATGAAGTTGCAGTATCTCTACTTAAAATAACTGCTGATGAGTTAGTTAACAAGACTTTGTCAGAGGTTTATTTTACATTTCCTTTTACAATTATTAGTTGTTGAATGTTTTTGCATGTTTAGTATATATTAGTTTGTTTAGTTGTGTTGATAGCTTATTATGTTTTTTGTAGGGTGTTGATGATCCAAATTGGATAGAATCGTATTTGAAAGAAAATTTATGTTCTCGAAGGGTTATTTTTGTTATTAAGATCGATGCCTATAATTTAGAGCCTAAATTTTCCAGCCGTTTTACTGTTTCTAAATACCTCGGAGATGATATCAATGTGCTTATACAGCCTAGGTCTATATCTACAACTGTTGACACTGCCAATCCTCCATCAGCTGGTGTTCTTCAAATTGATGAAGAAACCGAAATGTGTGCAAAGATCAAAGATGTTGAATGGGAGATGGCTGATGAAGTGTTTAGCTCATTAGTTGATAATTCTGTTACACCGTCTAAGAAATCATCAGTAACTCTTTATGTATTTTGTTTTTTATTTTCAATATGTATTTGTGGTTTGGTTTTTTGTGAGTTTTAAACTTTTAATTGTTTTCATGACTATATTAACTTTGTAATATAGGTTACTGTTACTATTATTTTAATATTACTTAATATGGTTAATTAGATTTAGTTTAATTATTGGTTTGTTTTCTTAGGTTATTGTTGGTAATGGGCGAGATGCTAGCCTTACCCAAAATGTTGTACAGGTAAATGATTTGTTTTATTTGGATTTAAGTGACTTTACCTTAGTAAGTTGGTTTGTTTGATAATAGTAACATTACCTCGGAGATGATATCAATGTGCTTATACAGCCTAGGTCTATATCTACAACTGTTGACGCTGCCACTCCTCCATCAGCTGGTGTTCTTCAAATTGATGAAGAAACTGAAATGTGTGCAAAGATCAAAGATGTTGAATGGGAGATGGCTGATGAAGTGTTTAGTTCAGTAGTTGATAATTCTGTTACACCGTCAACGCAGTCATCGGTAACTCTTTATGTATTTTGTTTTTTATTTTCAATATGTATTTGTGGTTTGGTTTTTTGTGAGTTTCAAACTTTTAATTATATTCATGACTTTATTAACTTTGTAATATAGGTTACTGTTACTGTTATTTGATTAATGGTTCGTATGTTACGTTTAGATTATTGGAGATAACAAGACAGCTGGCAACCATTTGCAATCTGAAGTAGAGGTAAAGTGTATTTTTCTTTAAATTTTATAGTATTAGTTAGCTGGAAATTGATTTTGATGTTATATATAGGTTATTATTGATACGGAGGCTAATGATTGCCTTACTAAAGCGAGAGTTCAGGTAAATGATTCTTTTATTTGGATGTGTATTATTATGTACTTTGAATGTAATATTGGTTGTTTTGTTATGGCAGGATATTGGTAATGATAAGAAGCATGATGACAGTTTTGGTCAATCTGCGATGGAGGTGAATAAATCGGTTTATTTTTATGTTATTATGTTGGTTATTTTTTTATGTACATTGAATGTAATATTGGTTGTTTTGTTATGGCAGGATATTGGTAATGATAAGAAGCATGATGACAGTGTTGGTCAATCTGTGATGGAGGTGAATAAATTGTTTTATTTTTGTGTTATTACGTTGGTTATTTTTTTAGTGTAACATGTTGGTTTGTTGCATTTAGGGTGTTGTTGGTACTGAGCAATATGAGGGCTCTGCCAGACAAATCAATAAAGACGTAACTGGTTTTTTGTATATCATTTTAATAATTTAGAAATTATAGAAGTGTTTCATGTTGTCTATGTTTCATGTAGGGTGATGTTCAATATGATCAAATGACTGATTCTAACAAAAGTCATATAGGAGTGCAAGATGTTGTCAACAATATGTCTAATTCAACGGTTGGTGGTTGTATGGTTGTTAAACAAATTGGAGGGAAATACAAGAAGAGACTTAGGAATAATTCAGAGAAGGTGAAACGCGTTAAGAAGTAGTTCGTTTCTGTCGTTGTCTGTTCACATTCCATAAACGGTTTATGCTTATGTTTTTTTTATTTTAATGTAGTTAGTATGTTTGTGTGTTCAAGTAATTTGTTAACTTTATGCTTGTACCTTGTAATGCCGTTTTTGTGGATTGCGAAATCTTTTGTTTTCTTTGTTTTTTTTTTGGTATTTTCTTTTAAAGCTTTTGACTGCTGTATTTTGAGTGACTATTATTTGTAGTAGGATGTTTTTAATGTTCATAGATGTCAATTTGTGTGTAGATAATAGTTAATTACTTTTGTAATAGAGAAATTTACATTAGATTAATATTTAACAAATATAATATATAACAAAAAATGCAGTATTTATGGCAATGTTTCCCAAAACCACATTGTTATTATTAACACAATGGTATACGTTAAATACAATTCTTTTGTAATATTAACAGGCATTTGTAAATTAACAAATACGTTGTATCTACTGTCTAATATTTATTGATATTCTACACGTAAAATAATCAATCTAAATATTGTAGAGCAATCTAACACAAGTTATGTAAGAAAATAAACGTTTATTAACTATAGCTGTGTTAATACTTTACAATCAGTTAGTATACATACTTCTATATGTTACTTGATCATGTATTTTGTAATATGTTACTCTATGTAATACATCTAAATTCTAAGCAAAACAAATAAAATTTTTGGTAAAATGGTAAAATAGAGTCATTAGGTAAATTTGTTATAAGACAGTGTCAATATTTAAATAAGTTTATTACATTAAGTAGATAGGATACACTTGTAGAAGGTCAAATACATGAGCGATCAATAAAAATAAAAGTAATCATGAAACGTTTCTGATAGTTCTTCATTATAGTAACCCTTTCGTTCTTCGTCTTCATGTACTCCGACAAGGTATCCTTGAGTTCTTCTAACGAAACTGCTATGTTTTTCTTTATCTGTAACTGTTTATCCAGATATTGTATAATCTTTATTTGATCTTCGTTCTGGTAGCCCATTCGAAATATACTGCAGAACGTTGTAGTTCATGTCAGTTTTGTTTCTCTCTACATCTCCAGTGGCGGTGTTATGCATTCTCTGTAGCGTTCGTAATATTTCTGAATCCTTTTGATCCTCTACAAAGTGTGCAGTGGTTATAATTTTCTTGGCCTCTGTTGTGTCTCTGAAATGGTAGTGTGATCTAGGCATGATTGTAGTTGTGTTGAACGTAGAGATGTTTCGAGTTAGTGTTAGAAGATAGGTGATGTGTTATGGGTTAGTTTATTTTATTTTATAGGTGGTCAGGGGTAGGGAATTGAATAGGCCGTAAAGCGATTGGATTATTCCGTTAAAAAAAGCGATTGGATTATTATGTTATAATTACAAAGGTTATTAATATTTTTCGTTGATTCATGCGTAATAAAGTGTGTATCAGTTTAAGTTTCCCGTGTTAACTGAATGGGTTTGTGTGTGTAGTAATAACTGTGTGTAAACGTGTGTCTCTTCAGTTATTCGCATCGTTTCCCCAAGCAGTTTCTACATTATGTAACCGTTCCTGCCATTAACCGTTTAGTGTTAGTATCCAGATCCAGGTTTATCTAATTTTATTAACTTTTAAATTGTTTCATAATTTATAAAAAAACCAAACGTGTGTTGCTTGTGTACAAATATGTTATACAATTGTGTTTTTGTCATTGTGTTTTTATGTCATTATTTTTATGTATGTGTGTGTGTCATATATTACATGTGCAACTTCACCTTTTGAAAACATTAATCCTTTACAAGTCATTCATTTCACCAAACACTTGACAACTTCAATGAAAAAGGATTCTTTCAAAAGGTCAATCCTGAAAGATTTTCCTTCTTGTTGGCTTTCTACCATCTCATCAACAAGTCATGCACCTTGGGGTACTAAAAAGACAGAAAGTTGGGTAGATGTCTTGTAAGAGGGGCTTCTGCAGTTCAGTGACAACAAGTTTGAAAAACTTGTGCCACACTCAAAGAACATAGCATATGCTAGGATCATGGTTGTCAAGATTTATCATACACATATAAGTACAGACACCAAGAGTGTGAAAAGCTTACATCAGGGGGATATCAATTCCTAGGCAATAAGCTTAGTGTTTTGATCGTACACATGCAGCAGATGTTTTCCCAACCGCTGATTGAAGAATATTATGATGCTGCTGCTGTTGCTGAAAAGTCCAACTGATAGTCAAGTAGCTGAAATATATCATCAAAGATTCAATATCTCATTGATTCACCATCATTCGCCATCAGACATCACTGTTTTTGTTCAAACATCTGTTCTGTTAATACTGTCCACTGCTGAAAGTCAACCCTTCTTCTCTCATTTCCTTGGTAATCACTGTTGTTCAAAATCAGTGGTTTAACCCACTGATGGCTATCCACTGATAGCTTAGAGTCACCCACTGTTTCCAGTATAACCGTTTGCATCCACTGATCTTGCTTCATCAATGGTTTCATAAAACAACTGTCTTCCATTACTCATCACTTCATCAGGGGTTGGCACGTGGACTTTTGTAATCGCTGCCACATCAGCATTCACCTTTTCCGTATATAAAACCCTGATCAAAACCCCCAAACAGGGTTTTTACTGTCGAACCGAATTCAAAATTCCTTTCTTAAAGCAGTTACCATCAATTTCTCTCAAAATCACTCATTTTCTTCAAACGTTCTTTATCACCTTCAAACCATCATGGCGCTTCCATTTAAGGAGTTTTCTCCTTCATCACCAGTCATCTTGTACGATCAACCATTAAGCTCAGGCTGAGGGGGAGCTTAGTATGTAAGCATGCATGTAATCTTTTGATTGTAATCTTTCGACTAATGAGAAACATGTGTTTACGAAAACTATTTTCCCTTAGATTGTGTTTACAAAGTTTGATTCCACTTCCGCTGCATTTAATCTCATTTTACTTTCATTCATTTGTTCAATTATGACAAACAAACACAATCATAAGAAACTCAGATCCTAACAAAAATAAAAGTAAACGTGAAGTCTCTGTGTTATGTGTAATCATATATGTTATACAATTGTGTTTTTTGTCATTGTGTTTTTTATGTTGGTACTTTTTAAGTAGTTTGTATGTTATGTATACCATTCTTTTTAAGTAGATTTGTGTTACTTATCATAAACGGACTGTACGGATGAAATTATCATGGCAATCTGAATTTAAATATTAAAAAAAAAACCAATGCATCGTACTACAAATGTAAAAAAAGGGGGATCGAAAAGTAAATCTAAGATATATGTTTTTCGGGTTTTCAATATAAACTGAAACTCTATTGCTGTAACACTTCTGCTTGCTGGAGTTTCGTAACCAATAATTTTGAATTCGTTTTAGACCAGTTGAAAAAACAATTGTCTCCTAAGGAAATATGTTCAGCTTGAAGTATATCATGCCATCCAACAACACCGAACTTATGGTAGGAAAAATATGAAAAATTTTGTTAGTAATATATACACATTGGGTAAAATAAAAATAATAACTAAGATAATAAATTGATTGACAAACCTTCTTTGACCATCAATGTTGTGTGTACAAAGATTCTTAACCCAAGTATTTCCTTTAACAACTTTGATCTTTACTTCAGAAAACTCATTTAAACAACTTAAGTCAGTAATTAACTTGGGAAGGATCTACATTTTGTAAGAGCGTTAAAAATATAAATGTTATTAAATGAAAAACACTAAAAAACAAAAAAAAACTAACATAAAACAAGATAGTATAATACCAATTGATGAGTTACTGTCATTGCAAAAAAAGGATAGTTAGGATCGTCACTAACTTGTCGATAACCTTCCACATTGCTAATATGTTCATATTGTTGCTCAATCAAAGGAGTGTTGTTTAACAAAACTTGACGACCATCTTTATTGAATATGATAATATTAAAATGTTTCACGTCCTTTATTTGAAAATGTTAGTGCATTCATCTGTCGACTTCGTCTTATATCGAGTCTCAGTTGCGTTGCGGATCTGAACAAGTGTGACATCATCCTATACAATGATGACATCATCAATTGCATCATTACACAAGAAGACAAAACAATATGGCATGTTTCACGTGAAATCAGATTATTATAACTTTTAGAGATTTCGCTTGACTTGAATGCTTGATTTCGCTCCAACAAGCCATGTGATTTCGCTCCAACAAGCCATGTGTGGTTTGGAGCGAAATCAGGAAGGTTATAAATAGGGGTAGTGTGCATTTCATTTGTAACAGAATTTGCCAAGTGATACCGAGGTGCTGCCAGTTTTTCCTTTGATTGTAAACATTGTTAAATCAATATATAAGAGGTTTAAAGTGTGAATCAAGCTGTTTTTCACATCCGTTTCTTAGTTTCTGCCTCTGAAACGGATTTGAGCTCTTCCGAACTACTCATTCAGGTCGTAATCCGATCCTACAAGTGGTATCAGAGCTCAGGACGAGGAGTTCTATACGATTCAGCTTGAAAATCTCTGTTTTTCTACACTTTCTTTAAAAAAATTCAAGATTTCACGGTTAAAATCGGCTAAATTTCAAATATATGGTGTAAAGGTGCAAGATAACAAATCCTTGAAAGTTACACGTTAAAACTCGGACTAAAAATGGGTAAAAATGATGTTCGAAGTGATTCCGCTCGTACGAACATTTGGGATTCCGCTCGAAAATACTTGATTTTTCTCTGATTCCGCTCCAAAATTACCAAAATTGTTGATTCCGCTCCAGAGATTTTCTGATTCCGCTCCAAAACTGCCATATTTCTGATTCTGCTCCAAAATTGCCATACTTCTGATTCCGCTCCAACATACTTTCTGATTCCGCTCCAGACTGCCATACTTCTGTTTCCGCTTCATACCGTTTGAATATGAATGTCAACTAGGTTCAGTAGTTCACGAGATACAATTGTTTTGATCAGATCTATATCATCAGTTTGCATGTGATTTGATCAAAGTTTATCGGTCATATATTCAATTGAAATCAAGAAAGTTATGTTGATAAAATGTGTGTCTGCCATGTGACCTGAACTAAATAGAGTTGTCAGCCCACCACACATTAGTGGCCCAATCACTGATTTTGGGTATTGAAGTTGTCGGCATATAGCTTTTGATAATATCAATATTGCATGTGAAGTGATAAGAAAGATTTGCGGCCCAATCATATTAGTTTGACAGATTATATTGGCAGCTCAATTAAATTGACTTGATAAACAAAAGTGTCGGCCACTAAATTTTGAGGTCCTATTAGAATTGTGAAAGACTTTGAAGTTGTCGATTAGTTGTTTTAAGTGTCCATGTGCATGAGATCAGTCTTATTAATGCAGCCCATGTGATTGGTCTATGTCATCGGCCCAATAGTTTGAATCCATAGTGGCAGCTCTCATCAAAGTGTCTCGGTCGAATAGAATTTATTCAGTAACATCAAGTGTGTTGACATCATTAATCACCATTGGAGCTCGGCTCAATTATATTTCAAAGGCCCAATCGAGAAGCCCAATTAATAATTGAAGTATTTTCCCGAAATATCTTCTGATTACTGAAGCATGGAAGAGGAATTCTACAACGCGTTTGCCACACCAGTCGTTCCGGTTACAGCTGCTGAAACATTGTACAGTGAAAATGAGACGGGAACTCATCAGAAACCGCCATAACTTATGTACATTGAAGATTTCCAGGGATGGAAAAATCGATTTGAGAACTGGGTGCAAGCTTACAAGTTTGATGCATGGTGTTCGTTGGAGAAAAAACTATGAGAAACCGAAAAAAGAACGTGGACTTGAAAAAGGTTTCAGTGACTTTACGGAAGTTGACAAATTGAAGTATACTAGTGAGAAAATGATGATTAGTATTCTTCAACAGGTAATTACAGAAGATATATTTGTTTTGCTTCAACATGGTAATACAGCTAAGTCAATTTGGGAAGCATTGATTCAGAAATTCAAAGGAAGCACAGATATGATTAAAAACAAAATGGCGTTATTGAAGAAGTCGTTTGATATGTTTTCAGCTTTCGACCATGAAACTACAAAGCATACCATTGATAGATATTGTCATCTAGTCTTAGAAATGAAAAGATTTAACATTGAGAAAGATGATGATGAGTGGGTTGATAAACTAGCTGAAGCACTACCACAACAAAAGTGGGGAACTTATTTGATGATTTTAAAACACACAAGAAAGTCTGAGAATATGAATCTGGCACAATTCATTCAAAAGATTGAAGAGCAGGAGCTGGATATTCAGAAAACTACTATAATGACGAATCCAAATGCCAAACAAGATGTCAGTTTGTATTACAGAGGGAACAAGTTTGTGGCTACTCCCAGCCCTAGTCCTAAGATTCAAACTGGTTTCAGTGCTGACAGTTCGTCTGGAACAAAGAGTAGCAATGTGACTCAAAGTGGTGGATATTCTTCATCATTCTCAAGTTTTGATCCAAACAGCACAACATCAAGTTCTCAACGACAAAACTCAACAAACCTTCAGTGCAATGTTACCTTAAACATTCAAAATGGTCAGAATCTGTCTCCGGAAGTTGCCAAGCAACACATGGCATCACTGGTTGCTATGTTAGAATCTTACGAAAGTTTGATCAGTGGGAAGATTGGTAATCCTATGCTTACTAAAGAGGATTACGACCAAATTGATGCTGAAGAACTTGAGCTGATGGATATAAAATGGTGCTTAGCGAGTGCTTGGAGAAGAGCCGAAAAGTTTCAAGAAATTACTGGCAGAGATGAATTTCGAGGAATGGCTACTTCTCAGTTGGGATTTGACAAATCGAAAGTTACCTGTTTCTGTTGCAAAGGAAAAGGTCATTTTAAACGAGAATGCAAAAACCAAGAAGCAATCGGGAATCAAGAAAAGAACAACTATTATCAGAAATCAATATTCCATCAGATTGCTCAACAATCACAAACTGCACATTCTCATGCTATTGAAGATGGAAAGAAGAAAGCTTTACTTATCCATCAAGATGATGAATTTGTTGCTGAAGGATTTAGCTGGGATAAATACATACCTGGTTCAGCTCTTGTTGCTAGAGTTCTGGGTGAAGATGAGACTAATCAGAAAAGAATCCCGATTTTTCCAGATCTTGGAAGCGATGTAGATACCGATGATGATGAAGAACATCTCAACAGAGCTAGAAAAGGCATTGATCCTGACAGTTTTAATTTCTTCTTGGTAGATAAAATGGAAATGCTAAATCAGAAAAAGATTGCCAGATTAAGGAGAGAGCTGGAAGCAGCAAAAATGCAAGCTGATGAAAAGACAAAGACAGAAGCTGGAGAAGCAAATGTTGAACCAGTGACTGAGAAAGTAGTTGAGAAAATCATTGAAGTGGAGAAAGTGGTGGAAAAACTTGTTGAAGTTGAAAAAATAGTTGAAGTTGAAAAATTAGTCGAAGTTGAGAAACTTGTCGAAGTAGAGAAAATCGTCGAAGTAGAAAAGATCGTTGAGGTTGAAAAGATAGTTGAAAAAGAGGTTGAAGTTGAAAAACCGTGTTCGAAATGTTCAGAATCTTGCAAAGTTTGTGAGGAGAAAGATAAGAAGATTGCTGAATTAGCGAAGATTAAAGAAGATTTACTATCTGATGTGAAGTACATCAAGGAATCTTATGATGTGCTGAATAGAACAGTTGATGGTCTGAAAAGGACAAATTCAGAAATTGAAAAAGCAAATGACAAAATGAGTGCAACTTTAATGACAAAGCAGAGCGTCATCAATGATTATATTGAAGATTGTGCTAATCTGAAGAAGGAGCTGGAACTTGAAAATATCGAAAGTGAAAGGATTAAACGCTTACTGTTGAGTTATACTACTTGTGATTATTTGATTGATCGTGTTTATCCTACTGTTGCAGGTCTGGAAGCATTCATGGATAAAAAAATTGAAGATACTGATACTGGTAAGAAACCAAGTGTCAAGTATAACAGATGTCCGCCCCCGATCCATGAAACTTATTCTCCAAGGAATCCTAACGAGGAGCGTCTAAAAAAGGCAGTCAACATCAAGTTAAAGTCTGAAATCTTTGATGAATTACCAGACAATTTTGATGTTACATTCACAGTGTCTGACACTGATCATGAGTCCGAGTTATTAAAGAAAGTGGTCGATCAGGTGTTAGATATGGATGAAGAGTCAAAACCGGAGTCTGAGTCTGATAGTCCGAGTTCATCAGAAAAGAGTTCGAGTTCACCGGTTAACAGGGTTTACAATAAAGAATTCCTGTTATCAAAATCTAATTTGAATGACGGGTCAATCAAAGTGGCATATACTTTGTTTGATTCAGACAAATTATATTCTGATGAGGAATTTCCAATAAGAAGTGTAAAAACTGAAATGATCAAACAGGTTATCAAACTAACAGAAATTAACATTTCTAAAATAAAAGATTTAAATCTTGCTGAAAAACCTAAAAAATACACTTCAAGAGTTCAACAGAGATTGAACAAGAAAAAAGGTTACGGTTCTGGTTCTGGTTATCGAAAGAAACCAAACTACAACGGTAATTTCAAAAAACAAGGTCTTGGTTTTAGTTCTTCAGAAAATTATAAAAATGAGAAAAATTATAAACCAAAAAAAAAATTTGTTGCAGGTGGAAGTTCAGAGGATGAACAGAAGAAACCTTTCTGGAAACAGTCAAACCAGGAGTTTCTTGCTGAAGTGAAGAAGAATGTGAGAATGTTTGCTCAAAGAGTTGACAGAAGAACTTGCTTTAAATGCCAAAAAGTTGGACATATTGCTTGGAATTGCCAACAGTCCAACAACACAAAACAGGAAGTTACTTCTAACTCAAAACTGAAAGAAAAACTTGTCTTTGAGAAGAAACAATCAACTGAGAAATCAAAAGTGTTTGAAAATTCAATTTTCGAAGAAGGTGAAAGTTCAAAACGATTTTACAAAAGAAGAGTTGATTTGACTAAACAAAAATGGGTTGTTAAAAGTTCTCAGAGTAGTTCTGACAATGAATCTGATTCCATAAAATCAGAGGAGTCATGTGTTGAGAAAAAGATTGATAATTCCGTTCCTGAGTTGAACGAGGAAAACTTTCCGTCATTGACAAAAGATTATTTGAAATCAAAAGGTAGGGTTGAGATTTCAGGTCAATTCTTTGCTGATAAGAAAGAATTTGATGCTGAAAAGGTTTTTAATGGAAATGTTAAACATATTTTTGGTAAGATGGTTGCAGGAAAAGTGAAAGGAGCTAAAGAGTTCTACAAATCAAAGTGTTGGTGGGATAGATGTGTCCCAGAATCTCCCAATGCTGGTCAGGCTTGGGGGAAAGTTTTTCCAAACTAAAAATACTGACTTGCCGGAGCTCCCAGGTTGGTAAGAGTGGAGCAGGTATCGGCATCTTTCTTAGCAAATGATCCTACAAGTGGTAAAGTTGGTAAAGTACAGGTGGTATATTTAAATTGTTATATTTTGATGTGCAAGTGGTTATGATTGTTAAGTGAACCTGCTAGTGGTTGTTGAAGGTTTTCACTGACAAGTGGTTAATCAAGGTCATTAAGTTGAACTTGATTGGACCATACTTACAAATGGTATTTTGAAGAACAATGTGATGAACCCCTAACCTACAAATGGTTTCTTAAAATCGATAAAACTTATATTCCGAAAAAACTATTTGATTAAAACAAACTTAAGTGTTTTGAAATCACAATGGGAAAATAGTTTGTTGTGAGGGGGAGTTCTGATTGTTTATGTCAAGTGGATGGCGAAGTGAAGTAATTCGATATCAGTTGTCACTTTATTGTACAGATGGTTTTCAAATTTCCTAAAATGTGTTTGCATTTTAGGGGGAGTAAAAATTTTCAGAAAATCCAAAAACATTAGAAAATTTGAAAAAGTCAAAAACATGATAAAATGAAAAATGAGTTTTGTTGTATAAGAGAGGAAATGATAGTACATCAGTGGATGACCACAACATGCTAAAGAAATGGAAAGAAAAATGTGATAAACGGTCTCACTGATGATATGCCAGTAGGTTTTTGCACATTTAGTAGAATTGTGACGAGATATAAACCTAATTTCAAATTTGCTTATATCGTGGGTAACATATCTCGGATATATGGGTAACCCCCGAAATCTCGTTTGAAAGATTCCTTTTTCTGATATACTAGGTCTTTATACTCAGTGATATCTGGGGTATTATTCCTGGACTTCTGCTGAATGGAAGTTCTGACCTAGTCCTCGAATAATACCTTCCGCAATGCTTGAAACATAGCATCACCCTCAGCATATATGATAAGACAATAAAATTGCTTAGCAATGCTGTTGTAAAAAAGATCCTCTAAAGGGGACACACCCAAAAGTCGATTCTTGATCTCTCTGCTGAACGGTAGTTCTGACCTGAGGTCTCACGATTTTGATAATAATTTATTCCCCTACAGATATCATTTGTGTCATATTTACCTGTAAGACTGAATATTGGGATCTGGATACGGGAGTATATTCTGAGGTGGGACACGCGAATAAGTTTAAGTGCTTAAGACATTAATCTCATATCTCGAAACAATTGAACTTTGTGTGAAAATTTAAGTGGATCAGTATACTGACAATCTAAGTGAATCGTTTAGAACTTAAAACGATTAAAGCTTAACGGTGTTGGTGATTTGTCTCAAAAACTGATATGATCCTCTTACACAAACTCACAAAAATATTGTATGCAAATATTTCTTTACTGCATTTCATTTCATTTATATCAAAAATCCAAAAAGAGTTTCGGTGTGTTTTAGCATAAATTTTTAAAAAAAATCAAAAAGATTTTAGACAACTGATGTTGGAAAGCTGATTTTCAAAATTCCGAGTGCTAAACATGACGAACAGGTTTGGGAAAGTGTGTTTGAAGGTGTGTGAAATGAAAATGATATATATTCAAGTGGTTCATCAGAAATTGACATGATAAATCATTTTGTTTGATACTTGAAAATGATGTATTCAGGGTTGTGTCTTCAAATGACTAGCAAAGTTTCTAAATGTGTTATATCTTATCTTTTATGAAACTTATGTTTTGGGTAGAGAATATGCAGGTAAATCAGGTTACGATACCTGAACTTGTGAAAGCCAGACTACGATCCCAGTACAAGTTGAGGGGGAGTCTGTTAGAGAAAGAGAGTCTGAAGATGCAAGAGCTAGGAGTCAGAGATCCTGAAAGAGAATTAGAGATAGGATAGAGCCAGATAGAGATCATGAAGGAAGTCCAAAGACTGATAAAGACTGAAGATTGAAAATACTCGACACTTAAGACTCGTCAACATCTGAGGGGGAGTCTTTTAGTGCATTCATCTGTCGACTTCGTCTTATATAAAGTCTCACTTGCGTTGCGGATCTGAACAAGTGTGACATCATCCTATACAATGATGACATCATCAATTGCATCATTACACAAGAAGACAAAACAATATGGCATGTTTCACGTGAATTCAGATTATTATAACTTTTAGAGATTTCGCTTGACTTGAATGCTTGATTTCGCCCCAACAAGCCATGTGATTTCGCTCCAACAAGCCATGTGTGGTTTGGAGCGAAATCAGGAAGGTTATAAATAGGGGTAGTGTGCATTTCATTTGTAACAGAATTTGCCAAGTGATACCGAGGTGCTGCCGGTTTTTCCTTTGATTGTAAACATTGTTAAATCAATATACAAGAGGTTTAAAGTGTGAATCAAGCTGTTTTTCACATCCGTTTCTTAGTTTCCGCCTCTGAAACGGATTTGAGCTCTTCCGAACGACTCATTCAGGTCGTAATCTGATCCTACAGAAAACACAGAATATCCCCAGGATTTAACCTTAGATCTTCAAAAAATTTAAACCAACCATCAGCAATACAATAATCTGGCCCAATCTTTCTAATACGGACTTCCCATTGATGATACTCGGATACATTAAGTATAACCATGTTATCCGGTAAACGATAATCATAATGTTTTCTAATAAAAGTATTCGGTAGAACCTGTAAAAAACTAATTATTACAAATTTATGCGTATTATGTTTTTTTAATAAATCGTAATAACAAAAAATAAAATCTATAAGAAAATTACGTATCGTTGGACTTTGTAAAGGATTTTGAATAATTTTACAAAACGGTTTTCCATACTCTTTATTTGGATCATGAGAGAAGAGGTTGAACTTGAAAGTACGATCACCAAGATAGTTGAGAATCATGAAGAAAGATTCATGGCCGAAGTAGTTTAAAACCTCACACCATCCATCCGTAAAGTAGAATACATCTTCTATTAATTTGATAACAACAGACCATGAATGCGTTTCATCAAATTTAAGACTAACAGTTGAAGATTCAAACTTATTCATCCATTTAAATCTACTCATACATAAAGGAATAGCCTGAAAACCAAAAAACAAAAGGCAAATTTCTTTCGAATAAAGGATAAAACAATACGAATCGTTATTTTAAACAAATAATACGGAAAGGTATATACCTGTTGAAGGGATAGAGGATCAAGTATAGTTATGATAAAATTCGGACCATGACGATACATGTTAACCCAAACACGAAAAATCAGAAAGAAGACTAACAATCAAATAGTACTTGCAACAAATACAATGAAACAAAAAATTTTGAGTATGTATTTATAAGAGAAAATTTCCTAATTATACTTAAAAAAACGATTGAGTTAAAAGTAGTTATAACTATTTATGCAAATTATTATTCAACTGAATATTGGCAAAAAAAATTAATGTAAATGTGTACTAAAAATTTAACCGATTTAAAAAATCGTGATAGTTATCTATTTAATAACTACCTACTACTCGTAATTGTAGGAGCTCTAATATACGTGTGTTAACTACTGCTTGTGATAATATTTGATGGACTTTCATCTTCTTAGGAATCACTTTTCATATTTGTTGTATAGATCGTCAAAGTGTTTGTTATTTAACCTACATTGACAATGAATGTGAAGTTTCTTCCTTCTCTGCTGATACTGATGAATATAATCCCAAGACTTCCGTCAAAAGTTGTTACACAGTGCAAGCTTGTGTGTAAAGATTGGTTAGTCTATCTTTCAACACCTGAGTTTGCTATGAATCATTGTCGTTTCATGCGCAAATTAGGTGATCATAAGATAATTGCCGTTAACCGATTATCGTGTGATATTCGTTATGTGGATAATGAATCCCCTAAATGTTTCTTAGGTAATAAAGTTCACATTCCCTTCACCGCTCATCCGTGCAATATTTTATTTCTAGCAAGTTTAGATGGGATGGTATGTGTTTACCTAATCAATACTCGTGAATTGGTAGTTTGGAATCCATTAACTCGTGTGTTCAAGATGCTATCAAATTCTAATTCACAGGGTTTTTTTAATCTGGATGAGGATAGTCTTGGGTTTTATGTCAGCTCTTCTGGTGATTACAATATTGTGCATATTAAACGGACACATCTGATGTTGGCTGTTAACATTTATTCTCTCAGTGAAGGGTCATGGTCAACTCCAATGTTCTCAAACTAAAGTTCGTTTAATGTTGACGTCTATAGTTGGTCTGTAGGCACATTTTGTGCAAATTGTTTGTATTTCGTATTGACCAGGTTCTGGTATGTGGGTAACGCATGTGTACTTCGTTTAGATGTTGATAGCAGGGTAATTTCTGATGTTGGATTCCCAGATACATTGGATGTGGAAGCTACAGGTCACTTGGTTAGTATTCGAGATCAACTCCATATGTTGGTTAGTACCGGATTCTATAGTGTGAATATGGAATTGTGGAAACTTGAAATTGAAAAGTGGTCAAAAGTATTTTTTTTTGTCCACCTGCTATTTTTATGCCATTGATGATTGGGTCGTCTGTGCACTATATCAACATAAATAAGAAGTTCATTATAGTTCAAGAATGGGGTGACATTACTAATGTAACTGTAGAGGCAGAGGAAATGCATGTTTTTTTGCCTATCATCTTTACTCAAGGCCTGAATGGATCTGTTTATTTTGAAACTACAATTTCACCAAATGTTTAGTTATGCTATTTTATGTAGTTCTTTTATTGTTCTTCGTTGTTTTGATCAGTTAGTAATTGATGTTTGTGGTTGTTTTTATGTGTGGTATAGTTTGTCACAATGAGGTTGAATCTTTATGAATTAATGTGCTTATATTATCATGTTAAATATTCATTGAGAGTGTATGATTTTAATATTTTCTTTGTGCGTATTTAATTATGATTACATGTGATTGTGTTTTAAAAACAAAAAGGTGTACCAAAAAAACACAATGGGCCCTTGGAGACCAAGCTCTTAGAGTAGCTTGGAAGCCCTTACCATTGTGCAGTTACGTAGACTTAGAAACTTCCCACGTTGTAATAGGTGCAGTTAATGATTAGTTTTTAGTTGAATGATTTTTTTAGTATAGTCATTGTGTTTTTTTAGTATCATTGTGTCATTGTTTTTCTGTTTTTTATATATTTGATTTCTTTTGTAGTTGCCTATATTTAAATATAATATTGTGTAATTAATTCCTACTTTTTGCTGTCTTTCACATTATTTTTTAATAGTGGTTACATATTGTGCAGTTAAGGACAATTAGAAACTTCCCCCTTTGTAATATGTCCAGTTAAGGAATAGTTCTTACTGAATTGTTTTTTTTTTTTTTTTGCTGGAATATTGTCATTTTATGTTTTGTTTATCATTGTGTTATTAGTATTATGTTTTCTATATATTTGATTTTTTTGTAGGTGTCTATTTTTATATATTGTATTGTGTAACTAACTTCCTATTTTTTAGTTGTGGTTCTCATTATTTTTCAATAATCCAATTATCATAAAAAACAATATTTTATAAAAAGGACAAAATAATATATAAAACCCAATGCCAAAAAAATCTACGATGTAATTATTTTCACAATTGTAATAACACAATGTTTGACAGCTAACATAGTAATTTATAAAAATAAGATTGATTAATAAAAAGAATATTCGTGTATGTGATTGATTAAAAAGTAACTCCATGTATGTGTATATGTTTACCTGTAAATTAGAAACAGTTTCTAATTTATATTGTTATTTAATTAATTTTATTTACCCCATATCGCTCATAGTATGTGAAAACCGTTTACCACCACTACTCGTAGTTTTAGGAGTTTTTACTCACCCGTGTCAACTGTTAATTGGGGTAGTTTCTATGTAGGTATTCATTTTTCAAAGGAATCGCTTTTCGTATGTGTTTTCTTCCTCTCTGTATCAACGTCAGTATTTCTAATTAAAGTATAATCATAAGTGAATATGAAAGATCTTCCATCTCTGTTAATATTGATGAAGATTATTCCAAGACTTCCTTTAAAGGAGGTTATACGGTGCAATGCTGTGTCTAAAGAGTGGTTAGCATATCTTTCAACTCCTGAGTTTGCTAGGAATAATTGTCATTTCTTGCGAGTATTAGGTGACTAGAAAATAATTGCTCTTGATAAATCATCGTGTGCGATTCGTTATGTTGATGTTGCATCTCCTATATGTATTTTAGGCAATAATATTCACATTCCCTTCGATTGTCATCCATGTAATGTGATCTTTTGAGCAAGTTTGGATGGCATGGTATGTGTTTGCTTATGTAATACTAGTGATTTGGTTTTTTGGAATCCACTAACTCGTGTGTTTAAGATGCTGAGAAATTCTAATTATCAGGGATTTTACAATATGGATGATGATAGTCTTGGGTTTTGTGTTGACTCAGCTGGTGATTACAAAATTGTGCACATTAAACGCACTCATTTCAGGTTGACTGTTAACATTTATTCGTTTAGTGAAGGTTCATGGTTAACTCCAAGGTTCTTAATTGATAGTCCATATGATATTGCTGTTTATAGTTGGTCCGTTGGGACGTTTTGTAGGAATAGTTTGTATTTTGTACTGAGCAAGTTCTAGTGTATGGGTAACAAAGCGGTTCTTCGTTTGGATGTTGAGTCGAAGGTAATAGAAAATGTAGGTTACCCAGATACATTGAGTGTGGAATCTATAGGTCAGTTGGTGACTATACGAGATGAACTTCATATGTTGGTTAGTATTGGAATGTGTAGTGAAGATGTTCAATTGTGGCGTCTACAAAATAATACTTGGTCGAAAGTGGTGTCTTTTGTACCCCGTGTGTTTATGCCGTCGATGATAGGGTCATCTGTGCACTACATTGATGGAAATAACAAATTAATTATAGTACACGAATGGGGTGATGTTGCTCAGATAAACGTAAGGGCAAAGAAGATGCATGGTTATTTTCCTATCATCTTTACACAAGGCATTGTAGGTGCAAGCTATATTGAAACTGTAGTTTCACCACATTTTTAGTTATGGTTTTGTATTTAGTTGTTTGTTGTTATCATTGTGTTATATACATAGTATAATGTTTGTGGTTGTTTTGTGGTTGGTATTTTTTTGTATATGGAGAATCAATATTCGAAATTAATGTGTTATTTTAATTGTTCTATTATGTTTATAATATGTTTGGTGTGTAATATTTTATGCCAGTAAATATAATCAACGTTTGTTTGTCATCGATAGTTTTTTTTAACACTTTGTAAACATCTAACTTTCATATATCTTATCTAAGTTCATCTAATGGTGTTATTAATTTCTACGTTTATCAATTTACAAATAACTAATTCATTTTAAATTGTGCCAATTAGATGTAAGATTTTAATTTAGTATGTTTGACAATTTGATGTATGACAATACAAGAATAGTTGTGGTTTCTAATCGCAATCGCATAAAAAAGTCATTATTATCTTAAATGTGGAGACACTTTTTTATGGAGTCACTTATTGATATTCTTAATAGTTGGATAAGAAGTCATTATGATATTAAAATATGCAGTGCATTTGGATGATGGAAATATTTCCAATAAGACTTCTAATGTTGTATACAGGAAATCACAACAAAATTTATATCTAAATATGAACTTCGACTACCGTTTACAAATTATAATTCTAAACAAAATATGTCATCCATGCCCTAATATAGTAATAATTGTCATCAAGGTTAGGCTACCAACCAACCAAAAAAACACAATAAACTGTTCCAACATGTCCAACCAAAAACCATCAAACGATGACGACAAAAGGCATTAGTTTATATACGCAGACATCTGCATCATTAGCAGATAACGTTAACTGCTAAGCTTGGCTGACTGCATCCACATGCGTCAACATGAGGAGGTTTCCTGATTCTACATAAGTTAAATGCATAATGTCACCCGCGGTAATATCATTTTCTGTCATGAAACTTGGCCACCCTTCAATCGCATACCTAAATCCATTTCCATCCATCTGTCGTTTAACTATCTTCACAACTGTTTTCCCATACATGTTTCTGACATTCATCTGATGCACCTTCTTTGTTAGCCTTGCCCTGTTTACAACTTCTACAGGTAATCGCTGCATTGATGTTAGAGTTAACAAGTATATTAGCCGTGTTGGAATATAATTGTCAGCAAAAACAAATATCAATTGTTAATTTACGAATAAACATAATGTCGTATCTATTATGTATTATAGTTATTCTATGAAGGCTACAAGTGAAGTTATACTTTATTGTTTAGAAAAAAAACGACTGTTTTAAGGTTTTTTGTTGCAAACCAAGTTCAATTGTTATGTGTTTAACTGGTAATTCTGTACATATAAATAGGCTCATGAATGGTGTTGTACATTGTTCTCATTAAATAACAGAAATGACATACCATTCGATAATTTGCTTTCCTGTTGAATCGATACGCTCCACTTTCTTGAACATAATTTTGACGTGCAACACGTTTTTCGTCTTCATTGCTTACCTTCAACGCCATCCCACTTCTTTTCCCGTTTTTGTTAACCTTATCATAATAAACATGCCTTTCCTTTCAATATATATATATATATATATATATATATATATATATATATATATAGGATTAGGTTCAAGAGTGAACACTAGTGTTGTTTGCGAACTGAGCGAACTAATCCTGGCCATACATGTGTGTAGATCAATGGCCAGGATTTGATGATGAAATACACTAGTGTATTTTTCGATTTGATGATGAAATCCTAGCCATCCACATATGTAAATCAATGGCCAAGATTTGTTCACTCAGTTCGCAAATACATTAGTGTTCACTCGATGAAGGGGTATGGTCCCAAAAAGCCGCGCAGACCTCCCTCCAGGTCACGCGCAGGACCATACTCCTTAATCAGCAACAGAGCCAATCTTAACCCCGTGCGGGTTGCTTCAACTAGGAGTGACATCGCGCAAGGCCTAAACAAGAGAACGCACCAAGTTCAACACTTAGCATCCTGAAGACGAGCCTCCAACCACCCATACCCCTGCGCAGCCTAGTTCCATGTGCAGCAAGGGCCGCGCAGGGATATGGCGCAGGGCCACTACAGAAGGTACGAAAGGTACAAGTGGCAGAAGAAAAGAGCCAATCCACATCCTCCAGGCTCTGCTCAATCATGCTCCCCGATCGTCTGACGTGCAGGAGACAGAAAGTACTTAAGGGCGCTTACGTGGCACCAATCACAGGGTAGAGACACCTGCCCCACGATCTCCACTTACCTGCTGATGGCAGAGGGACAGCAAGGCCGACAACAGTGACACGTGGTTCCATTCACAGTGCGCCAGCACCGGAGAACATTTAGAAGCCACTAACGATCGACACCAGTGAGACAAGGAGCATATCCGCTATGTTGTCGCCTTTCGGCCCAAGGCCCATCAGCCCACATCCTCTTACACCTCTCCGGCTATAAGTAGGAACCTTAGTTCACAGGTTAAAACATTCTACTCCCTCTACTCTCACTCTTAATACATACTTATCTCCTCAAAACAGGCGCTTATTCTCACGCCGGAGCCCGGTTAAGAGGGAAACCCCCATATTCCCCTCTTAACGAGTAACGGTGTTCTGTTTTGAAGGATTAACGGATCATTACGAAGCTCAGAAAGCCATAAGAAGATTAACCACTATGATAGGAACATAAACCAAACTAATCAGCCCCTAAGATTAGTTCCGTGTTTCTTCATTGGCGCCCACCGTTTTTTTGCAAATCACTTTCATCTTCTTTTTCTGAGTTTTCCAAGTTTTTCCTTCGATCATGGTTGGTCAAGGAGTCGTTCCTGATTTCGGTTTTGGAACAAACACCAATGCAGTGTTGGGGGAGGACATTCAAAACGTCCAAGCTCAACATGTAGAAGAGATCAGTGAAATTGAAGTAGCCAACACTGAGGGACCCCGCGCGAGCATCACTCAGACGGTAATCCCAGGAAACAATGGTGCTGGACCCTCAAATCCACCTCCACCTCAGCACATTTCGGTGCTATTAGGGCTACCAGAAGGCGAAACTCCAACCTCTTAGTACGCCAAACAAATCGCTACCATCAATGTTACATACCAGTCTTTGAGCGCACAGCAAACGGTTTTGCAAGCAGAACCATCTTTAGTCACACCTTTGGGTCCGAGCCAGGGGGCGCGCCAGATACCCCCACAGCAAAACCTACAAGGAAGAATCAACAGGCCTCCTCCCCAGAGACTACCGAGCGTGCATGACACACGCGACACACGGGGAGAGACAGAAAGTTATTATGACTATCCATCAAACCTTCAAAGAGGTCCAGTTCATAGTCGGTTCATGCCGCGCAATATGAATAATGAATGGAATAACACAGATCCAGATGACCCAACTTGGCAAGATGACGAAGGGTCTTCAGTCTTCAACCACTTACAGAAGAATCACGAGTATTACAAACCGAGGCAACACGTCGGATACAGCGAGGAGGCAGAGCGAGACTTCCGCCTCGCATATCGACCAGCTGAAGCTGCAGAACATTCAAAGTTAATCCCAAAGATTGCTCTAGCGCCGCTATCAAGAGAGAAATTGCCTCCAACAATCGGGAAGTTTAATGGTTTAACCGACCCAGATGATCATGTCAGAGTATTCACGAGCGTCGGTTGCATGGGAGGATGGGATATGCCTATGTGGTGCCATTTGTTTATCCAAACTTTCATGAGGGCTGCTCGCGCCTGGTTCGACAGCCTCCCACCGGGAAAGATCAAGTCGTGGGTTGATTTCCGAACACAGTTTGTAAACCACTTCAGTCAGCAAAGACGTTACCAGCGCGACACAACAGAGGTAACAGCCATTTGGCGAAGAGAGAACGAAGGTTTAGAAGATTTCATCACTCGCTTTAATAAGGAGTGTTTGGAAATTGGTGGTGTAAGCGAACACCTCATGCGCGCTCACTTCAAGAAAGCTATTCGCTGTGATAGCCTCATCAGGACTATCACGGGAAAAGATGGAATGCCCAAGGAATGGGATAAACTCATGGAAGCTGCGAAAATAGTTGCGCAAACTGAAGAGTCATTGGCCTGTCACAAGAACTCTTACACCGAAGATAGGTTTTCCAAAGGAAGCTAGCGCGATAACAACAGGCGTAACCAAGGCAAAAACCCTGGATGGAAAGCCAGCCATTCCAGCGGTTATGACGAGCGACCTCGATACAGAGAAGACGCGCGAGACACTATTGATCGCATTGGTTATCGGAAGGCAGTCAGGCATGAGAATCGAGACAAACACTGGACTCCGCTCATAAAGACACCAAAAGAAGTGCTCATGACGGAGAACCATGATTTTAACGCTCCCAGGCCTATGACGAACAAGAAGGGGCAGGACCCCAACCTGTACTGTGACTTCCACAAGGATACAGGTCATCTGAAAGATGACTGTATCAGTTTAAGGCAAGAAATCGAAAAATCATTGAAAAGTGGAAAGCTAAGCCATCTGGTAAAGAACGTGCGCAAAGAGACACGTCAGATTCAACACAACGACGATGAAAGAGAGAAAAAGGTTAGACGCTTGGAGACACACATGGTCAACGGACCAAGATATAGCGCAAGAGATAAAGGAAAACGACCTTTCAAACCGTCATGGCAAGAACAATAGGTCATATTCCCGGTAGTGCGAGGGGGCCCGCGCGCCACACGCCCCGTCGTCATTACCGGTATTATCGGTCATTACGAGACAGAGTATGTATTTATTGATCCGGGAAGTACAACGGATATCATCTATGAGCAATGCTTTAATCAGTTTGACGATGAAGATAAAGCGAGACTTGAGCCCGTCGACTATCCTCTATCAGGATTCTGCAACGAATTGGTCTTCCCACTAGGTCAAATCAGCTTCCCCGTCACGCTGTCTGACGGGAAGAATTCAAGAACCACAACTGTCAACTTCATGGTGATGCCTGTCAAATCAAGGCATGATGTTTTGATTGGGATAGAAACCCAAGGAGAGCTAAACATGGTCACTTCCACGCCCCACTCAGTGATCGGGTTCCCAACCAAGATGGGGGTGGCAATTATATATGCAAACAAGGAAGTAATGTCAGCAGATGATGTGCGCCCGACCAAAGCGGCAAAGGTTTCAGCAACCGAGCCAGAAAAGTGGGTTTTAAATCTCAAATACCCAGAGCAAACGGTGACGATAGGCTACGCGATCTCACCAAACATCAGAACACACCTCAAACAACTTTTGTTCAGGAATATGGACATTTTCTCCTGGACTCCGACAGACATGACCGGTGTCCCGCGCGACGTTACCGAGCATTGTCTGAACACTTATCCCTCTGTTGAACCAAAAGTTCAAAGAAGGCGCAGCTTAGGGGCGGATAAGACCAAAGCAATGAACGAGCAAGTCTGTGAGCTGTTAAAAGCAGGAATCTTAAGGGAGGTGCAATACCAGAGTTGGGTGGCAAATCCCGTGATGGTGGAGAAGTCGAACGGAGGATGGAGAATGTGCGTTGATTATACCGATCTCAACAAGGCATGCCCTAAAGATTGCTACTCTTTGCCTGAGATCGACAAAAAATAGACTCTCTCGCACCATACAGATGGAAATGCTTCTTAGATTGTTACAAGGGGTATCACCAAGTTCAAATGAAGCTTGAGGACGAAGTCAAGACAGCTTTTCGGACCGATCTCGGGATCTTTTGTTATACAAAGATGCCATTCGGCATCAAAAACGCTGGCGCAACATACCAGCGCCTGATGGACAAAATCTTTGCCGAAGATATTGGGAAACACATCGAGGTTTACATCGATGATCTGGTGATTAAAAGTACCGAAGAGGACCAAATGTTGAAAGACATCGAGAAAACATTCAGCTCGTTGAGAAGCGTGAATATGAAACTGAATCCAGCCAAATGTTCCTTTGGTATGGAAGAGGGAAAATTTTTGGGCTTCGTGGTTACAAATGGTGGGTTTAGAGTCAATCCAGAAAAAGTTCAAGCCATAGAGCGGATGCCGTCACCACGAACGATCAAGGAGATGCAAAGGTTGGCCGGCCGCCTAGCCGTGCTTAACCGTTTTCTGTCAAACCACGCTGCAAAGTTATACCCTTTTATTAGCACTCTATGCAACTGCGTAAAAAAGCAAAAATTTAAGTGGACGCCCGAAGCAGAAGTTGCTTTTCAGCAAATGAAAGAGTGCTTGATTGAGCTCCCTACCTTGACCGTGCCGCTCGAAAAAGAACAACTCATTCTGTACTTATCCTCTTCGGATAAGGCAGTGGGGTCGGTATTGCTTGTGGAAAGAAATGGAGTTTAGACTCCAATTTATTACGTCAGTAGGGTGCTTACAGATCCAGAAACAAGATATTCAAGGATGGAAAAATTAGTACTTGCGTTGCTACATGCCTCCAGGATGCTGCGCAGATACTTTACAGGTCACGTCATCACTGTACTTACCAATTTCTACATTGGTACGATATTTCAAAAGCCAGAGACATCTGGGCAGTTGGCAAAGTGGATGATCAAGCTAGGAGGCCACAACATTTTGTATAAGCCGCGCCCAACCATCAAGGGTCAAGTTCTAGCAGACTTCATCACCGAAGTCCCGGCGGATAAAATCAAAGATTGTGAGATTGTTGAGACTTCGAGAGAAGACACGTCTGATGGGGTTTGGTTGCTATACACTGATGGGGACTCAAACGAGGATGGAGCAGGTGCTGGATTGCGCCTGGTTAGCCCTGAGAAACATGAATTTACATACGCCATCAGGTTGGATTTTAAGAATACCAACAATGAGGCGGAATATGAAGCCCTTTTGGCTGGCCTGCGCCTCGCCATCAAGATGGGTGCTCAAAACGTACAAGCGCATGTCGATTCACTCTTAATCGCCAGTCAAATCAATGGAATTTATGATGCAAAGGGCGAAATTATGGCTTTGTATTTAGATCAGGCAAAGGAGTTGCTTCACCAGTTCAAGTCCTACAAGGTGGTGCATATCAATCGCTCAGAAAACAAACCAGCAGACGCCTTAAGCAAGCTTGCTTCAACTTCCTTCCAACATCTCGCAAAGGATGTAAGAATCGAAGTATTAAAGAACCCGTCGGTTTTGTTGCGTCAAGTGAATGTGATAGAGATGGGGCGACCATCCTGGATGAGCCCTATAATCAAGTACTTGCAAGAAGGAATCCTCCCTGACAACAAGGCAGAGGCAAGGAAGATACAGAATAAGGCCTTGCATTATGAAATGAATAGCGGTATCTTGTACAGAAAATCCTTCCTGGGGCCACTCTTGCGCTGCGTGGACCCCCAGGATGCAAATTACTTGATCAGGGAGATTCACGAAGGAATTTGCGGCATACATGCAGGGCCACGCATGGTCGTTGCGAAAATAATGAACGCTGGATACTACTGGCCAGGGATGCACGTAGATGCTCTAAAGGAGTTGCGCAAATGCGAATCTTGTCAAAGGCACTCCCCGAAAACCCTGCGCCCAAAAAATGACCTTATCCCTGTATCCACTGCTTGGCCTTTGCAGCAGTGGGGGATTGATATGGTGGGACCCTTCCCAGAAGCTCCTGGCGCTGTCAAATTCATAATCATGGCCGTCGACTACTTCACGAAATGGGTGGAGGCCAAAGCCCTCGACTCAACTACTGCAATGATGGTGCGTAAGTTTATTTGGGAACACATCATTTGCAGGTTTGGCCTGCCACTCAAGATTGTAACCGACAATGGCACCAACTTCGCGTCTGACGACCTCCAAAAGTGGATGAAAGAGTTGAAGATCGAACACGCTTTCTCTTCTGTTGCGCACCCCTAAGGCAACGGCCAAGTTGAAAGCGTTAACAAAAGTATCGTCGATGGGATAAAGGCCCCACTGGGCACAAAGCGAAGAGGCTGGGTAGATGAGCTCCCGAGTATCATGTGGGCTCATCGAACCATGCCGAAAACGAGCACTGGTGAAACCCTTTCAACCTAGTCTACGGCTCAGAGGCGGTTATCCCAGCCGAAAGCTAGAAAGGTATTACAATGCAAGAGTGCGCATTTGCACCTTCACTCCGGGAGAGTATGTCTTCAGAGACAATGAAGCTTCAAACGCTGAACGCCCAGGAAAGCTAGCACCCAAATGGGAAGGCCCATACTTAATACACGAGGTGCTAGGGAAAGGGGCATACAAGTTGCGCACCCTGGATGGATACATCATCCCGTGCACGTGGAACGCGCAACAACTGCGCAAGTGCTATATGTAACTACTCTCGGCCTTGCGCCTTTACTCACTCATGTTGGCCATGCGCCTTTTTAATTTCCTATGTTGGCTAAACGCCCCTTGTGCTACTTACATGCGATGTATGTTGGCCTAAGTGCCTGTTTCTTAATCAATGAAAGCATACGACTTATGTTTTCTTTTGTCATGATGACTTCTACGTTACAAATGCATGTTAAACTTTTGATTAGCACGAAAACACTTCAGTAAATTACGAGCTTTTGAGTTGTGCCTCCAAGGTCCTCCGTGAACATAGCGCGAGACCGGGCAGTTACACTCACACAAGAGCCACACTTACATTTATTCGCGCTAACTTAACCAAAGTTTCTAACAACAGTGCAATAATTGTAACTGGACAGAGAATAAACAAACATCATGTTTAACAAGCGCAACTGCGCAATAGTTACATAAAAACAAATTATCATTAATTCAAGTCAAAACAAGCGCAACCGCGCAACGGGTTACATTCGACATCTAAAGAAAAAATTACAAGGCACAAAGCCTGTCAATACTACCTACTCATACCCGTCACCACCATCATCATCATCGTCATGCTTGTCGCCATCACCATTGCCATCACCATCACCATCATTGTCCGCCGTTTCCTCCTCATCAGACAATTCAACAGTTTCTGGTGGATCGAGAATGCTCTTTAGACGTTGGCACCAGTCATCATGCTCTAGAGCCTTTGCGACCAAGTCCATCACAGGCAGTGATAGGTGATCGTAAGCATTTTCAGCGCAAGCCAAGTCGGCATCAGCTTCATTGGTCACCGAGCAATGACTAATGTCAAACTCTTGCCCAAACACCTCTTCAACATGCTGCGCACACTCCAGATAGCCTCCACGATGACCAACCGCGTGAGAAGCATCTATAAGAGCAGCAACAGCTTTATCTAGGTCTCCAGCATTTAAGATGGAGTTGGCCACCTACAACAAAGGCAATAAATAAGACACTAGGTTTTAAAAAATAAAGGATAAGTTAAGAAGAAAATCATACCAAAACTACTCCCCTGCCACACATCCATTCAGCCTCAGCAGCAAGCATATCAACGATACTTTGAACCTAGGAATAGTTAGTCTGCGCTACATTGAGGGCCGCCGTACTAACGTTCCGCGCCTCTTCATCCTTTTTCCTGGCCTCCTCGGCAGAAGCAACTTTCCCCTTCTCGGCTTCGAGGTCGATCTCCAAGGACTCGCTTTTGTCAACCTGCTCTTGTAGGCGACGTTTCAACTCCGCAATCTCGACGTCGTTGGCCGTCAAATCTTTATCCTTACCAGATAACTGCGTTTTCAGCTCGGCCAGTTCAACCTATAAAAGGACTGAGAACTTAGATAATCCTGCAAACAAAAAGCATAAAGGGAAAAAAGGTAAAGGTTTTCCGAACCTCAGCATGCTCCTTAGCAGCTTGTGCATCTTCGACCTTCCCGCTCAACTCGGCAACCTTACCCTCAAGCTCAGTGATCTTCGCGCGAGCCACATACATGCACTGATTATCTTTCTCACATATTTTCTTCCATTCAGCCTTCTCTTTCGCCAGCAGATCCTCAGCAGCACGAAGCTTGCCCCTAAGGCCCTCACGGCCCCACTCTTCTGATTTCCTATCAGATTCAAACTTGGCCTTCTCTTCAACAAAGGCAGCCTTAGCCTTCTCATAATCTTTAACCTGCTTCAACAGGCGCTCACGATACTTTTCCCTGTCCGCCCGCTCCTTGACCATTGTGCGCCATTCTCGCACTATCTAGTGATTGGCGGCGCGAGTGTTGGCCTCTCCAACAACATAGGCCTGGTATAGCCCATCATGGGTTCGCGCCCTTTGGTGGTTAACTTCACCAGGGGGGAAGGAATTTAAAAACCAATCGCGACATGCTGCAAACTCCATAAATGTATCCTTCTGCTTTAGACCCCAGGGAGCTTGATGCGGAGCGTTACCACGCGCCTCCTCAGTATAAGTCTTGTAATAGAGATCTCCCACAGTATCCTTAGGACCGATGGGAGATTGAGGCACAAACCCTCCAGCACCACCAGAACTCGCGCCACCTGCATCAGCAGTTTTTTCCTTATGAATAACGGAACCTGATCCCCCAGTAGTAGAAGTTACTTGAGCAGTTCGAACGGGGGCATCAGCCGGCGCAGTTTTAGTCGGTTTCTCAACCTCAGGCTCCTTCCTTTTCTCATGATGGGGCTGGTCAAGCCCCGTAACGCGAACAACCTTCGAACCCTGCGCCTTATCATGAGTAGTGGCAGCAGCGGTCCCGGTATCCTTCAGAGCATCACCGGCAGGCTTCCCATAAGTTTTTGCCTTCTCCTTTTCAGCAGCCTTCTTCTCTTTCTCTTTCTCCTTCTCAGCAGCTTTCTTCTCCCTCTCGGCCTCTACCCCAGCAGCCTTGAGTGGTTTGATGGTAACCTTGGGCCTCTTCTGCGCTGGCTCAGAGGGATCTTTGATGACGAAACCCTTCTTTTCAGGGGTCTTCTTTTTGGCCTCTGCAAAAAAGGATTTAAGTAAAAATAAAACAGCAAGGAAAACAAGAATCAAGAAACTAACCAGGAGAAAATCTATATAGAGAGCGCAAGTCGCTCTGCTTCCCGATCAACGGCACCTCCCCAGCCTTCGGTTCAGTAGACACACCAGCTGTGGTCTCAGTTCTACTTCTTTTCCTGCTTACCAACTTGGCAGCAGGCTCCTCTTCCTCTTCTTCATCCTCTTCATCATGTGCGATAGAAGACGGAGTAGCTCCAGCATCTGGGTTGCGAGAACCCGCGCTCCCCGAGCTCTTTGAGCCAACAGCTCCAGTCTTCTTCTCGCCTATACGCGATAAACCTTCAAATGAGTCTCTGATAATAACGTAATCTTCCAAGTTACTTTGACGAAGGCGGAGAGTACCTTTGTCAGCAACACCAACGGTTGCGCGGCTACTTCCGCCCTTCTTGCTGGTCACCTCAGTATCTAAGTTGATAACCTTCTTCCGCTTGGTGGGTTTCTTCTTCTTTTCTTCTGGGTCAATACCCAAGTCGCGCAACACACCTGCAAAGATGTTACACCACGAACTTAACTCGCCATTCGAAGACCCCACAGACTCCTCGCTGGAAAGATAGACAATCTCTTTCCCAGCAGAAGTCAAAGCGCGCGCAAGGGACGAGGATTAGGTATATGCGCACCTTCGGTTGCAGTAGGTGGTTCGGCGAAAGCCCCAGCAACAGGGTACAGGAAGCGCGGCTTGATTCTGTCATACCAATATTGCTCCCCTGACTCCAACGGGCGCACCCCCATGGATCCACCAAACGTAGGAAAAGCAGCTTGATAAAGGTGTGCTTCTATAATTAAAATGCAAACAGTTAAGCGATGCGAAAGTAAGCAGAAAATTAAAAAAGCAACTAACCTCGATCCTCAAACTTCAAAACCGGCACCTCTTCACTATCATGCGGCCACTGGTCACTCATCTGCGCCGCGACCAGGATGTTTTCACCAAACACTCGGTTTGGAGTAGCAGTAAGCTTTAGATACCAGTCTTCCTTCTTGGGTATCGCCAAATCCTCCTTCGCGATCGGTTCGGACCATGGGCGGAAGGTCATGGAAATCGGTATCACCTCGTCGCGAATGAAAAAGAACTTTGGTTTCCAGTCATGGAAACTCTTAGGAGGGTTCAGAAGTACCTTCTTCGCAGCCCCTCGACTGGCAAATGAGTAGAAGCCTATGTTCCTGATCAGTTGATAAAAGACTCTAAACCTTTCCACAGTCGGCTCAATATCATGGGATCGACAGAGAAATTTGAAGTGTCGAACTCTAACCATTCCAGGTGGACTCATTTATGAAATATGGAAGCCATAGAACTGAAGAATGGGGGCCAAGAACTCTGTCGCCGGCAACCGGAAGTTGCCCTGTAAGAAGAAATCTTCAAACAACGTGATATACCCTGGCGGTGCATCGGCGGCCGTTTGATTCTGACCGGGGTATCTGGCATCCCATTCCGGTGGAAACCGGAAACTTCGTGTAATCTGCTCGAATAACCCTAAATCCCACTTAAGGATGGGAACGGGATCTTCTTCTCCGGGATGTTCTTCAGCCATCAATAATAACGAAAGAAATCTCGAATATCTTCTCAAGAAACTTGAAGATCTGCTACTATGTTCTTCAAGGGTTTGAAGATTCAAAGTGAATTCAAGAGCAAATAGAAGAGAAAAATGACAACTGAAGAGGAAAAGTGATCTGCTCTCATCCCTCATCGGATATATATACACATCGGATTTAATGCGATGGGTAAACGTGCCGGATTCACCGCGCGCGTACCCAATCAACGACTGCCACGTCAATCGCAAATCCCGGGGTGACGGTTACCACGCGCGCGTGGACCTCACTCTCCTGACGGAAAGGCAAACCGTCAGAGACAACTTGATGACAGTCGTGTCAGCAGTCAACTCAAACGTCGCCATCAACGACATTTGCACCAACTCGTCAGGATTCAAATTTCGAGGGTTTTCCCGCCTAAAGTTACTACAAACTTCATACAGAAGCTACTAAGGCCGCGCATCATTAATAATTACTCAACAACCCTGTGCGCCTACACCTCAAGGCAGTGAATAACCACGAGCCAAATCTGGTAGCCGCGCCGTAGTAACTGACAAACAATTACACGCACGCCGTCTACCAAAGATCATGCAAGCATTTTCAATCATCAACACTTCTCTTTTTTTTAAGTCCAGAGCTCCAACCACTTACTTCGTGCATGGTGCAACACTGGACTGGGGGGACTTGAAGGGGGTATGGTCCCAAAAAGTCGCGCAGACCTCCCTCCAGGTCACGCGCAGGTCCATACTCCTTAATCAGCAACAGAGCCAATCTTAACCCCGCGCGGGTTGCTTCAACTAGGAGTGACATCGCGCAAGGCCTAAACAAGAGAACACACCAAGTTCAACACTTAGCATCCTGAAGACGAGCCTCCAACCACCCATACCCCTGCGCAGCCTAGTTCCATGTGCAGCAAGGGCCGCGCAGGGATATGGCGCAGGGCCACTACAGAAGGTATGAAAGGTACAAGTGGCAGAAGAAAAGAGCCAATCCACTTCCTCCAGGCTCTGCTCAATCGTGCTCCACGATCGTCTGACGTGCAGGAGAGAGAAAATACTTAAGGGCGCTTACGTGGCACCAATCACAGGGCAGAGACACCTGCCCCACGATCTCCACTTACCTGCTGATGGCAGAGGGACAGCAAGGCCGACAACAGTGACACATGGTTCCATTCACAGTGCGCCAGCACCGGAGAACTTCTAGAAGCCACTAACGGTCGACACCGGTGAGACAAGGAGCATATCCGCTATGTTGTCGCCTTTCGGCCCAAGGCCCATCAGCCCACATCCTCTTACACCTCTCCAGCTATAAATAGGAACCTTAGTTCACAGGTTAAAACATTCTACTCCCTCTACTCTCACTCTTAATACATACTTATCTCCTCAAAACAGTCGCTTATTCTCACGCCAGAGCCCGGTTAAGAGGGAAACCCCCATATTCCCCTCTTAACGAGTAACGGTGTTCTGTTTTGTAGGATTAACGGATGATTACGAAAATCAGAAAGCCATAAGAAGATTAACCACTATGATAGGAACATAAACCAAACTAATCAGCCCCTAAGATTAGTTCCGTGTTTCTTCACTCTAGAACCCCACCCTATATATATATATATATATATATATATAGTATATATGTTAATGTATAAGAAATATTTATTGGAATATTTTCTTAACTTATGCTTAACTTACCAAACGATCTCGTGTTTGTCGTCCAGTTGCTGACACGGTAGAATGATCATAAGTTGTACAGCATATCAGTTGTTTAGGTTCTTCAGATGTAGAATCGGATGCATTCTGTTTACCTTTCTTTTTAACCTGTTATTACAGCCCGTAACATTAAAGCAAATTAAACTACAATCGTCAACTAAGTATGTATAATAATATGAACAAATAACTTATCCGTTATTATGTTTCAAAGACTTACATCTTCTTTTGTCTGGTTGTTATTTCCTTCACTTACAAATCTCTTTCTTTCAGAATTCAACTTTTCTTTTTCAACACTTTTCTTGTTCACTTCATGTTTCTCATCATTCATTTGCATCCAAGATTTTTAAAATTCATTAACATCTGAGGATCAATATATTGTATTGTAAAAATATGTAAACTCATTACCCCAGTAATCAATTGGTCGATTGAGTCTTCTTGATCAGTGAAGATCTGTTATACGATAACATCCGTAAATAAGTCGTATTGACTAGCAAACCATTTTAACTTACTTTAAATTACTTACAGAGATGAAGTGTTCATAGTATGTGTGTTTAGGTATTTCAACAACTGAGTTGTCTTTAGTTGTCTCCTTCTTTCTAAAAACAACCTCAACTCTGCTACGATAAAGTGTCAAGTCCAACGATTCGCTGTCTGTTTTCATCAACATCAGTATATCACCGTCTTCTATGTCAATATATTCAAACATCTCCGGACACCCTTTAGCAAAACCGTAGCATGCATTTATTTTTCCGGTCTCAACTTTCCAACACTGACCTGCTGCGTATATGTTATAAGAATCTTTTACTGGCCAGTAACAGTAAAATTTGTTCACATAAGCTTCTGGAATGATCTGAAAAGTTGTGTAATATTTTATAAACATATATTCATTTATTCCATTTGTTGATAAGTATAACAAAAAACAATTCCTACTAACATATAACTATACTTACTATGATCTTTAAATCTCCGTAACGGTTGACTGTCAAGAACGATTCATCACAAATGTTTTCTATGAAACAATGTATTTGTAGACATTTTTCTTTGATTATCCTCAAAACCAATAAGGTGTTCTTTGTCAATTTAAGACCTTTTATGATACTTATCCATCCATCAGTGACAACACTTTCACCTCTTACACTTCTCAGCCATGCTGTACAGCTTATTCCGCTTTCATGATTTATCGTTACCTTTGTCCGGTTCTAGTAATCTCCTCCCACAAGCTTTACAAACTCAATTGGTAATGCCTGTAGTTACATTTATTAATTTCAGTTTACGTAATGAAGTTTACACTTACTTATTGTAGGCATTACAGCATACCAGTTTCAATGATTTAGGGTCTTGTAATAGAGACAAGCAAGACGTAATCATTTTTGTATACCTGTGATATATAACATTTAATATTAACTGTTAGTATTAATACACAATGTGTTAAAATGTAATCTTATGTCATGAGAATATTATTCCTAATTCATAATGTGCAATAGATCTCTTCTGTATACCGTTTCAATATATCAGTAAATATATATATATATATATATATATATATATTCGTAAAATAACTCTTTTCGCGTAATCGTTCATGGGTTAGGTTATTTTGGAGCAACTTATAACTTATTGACTTATAAAATTTAATAAGTTGTCTTTATAGTGTTTGGGTTAGCTTAGTTAAGTTATTTTTGTGTGTTGAGAAGTTGTTTTTGATAAGTTAGTATTTGTAACTTCTCACTTATGACTTATATAAGTTAATAAGTACTTTTTTAGAAGGAACCCCAAAAATAAAAAAAAATTATAACAGAATCATATGTTTTCATCTGTGTTAGTGGGTGTTTGGGATTCCTTCTTAAAAATGACTTATTAACTTATATATGTGACAAGTGAGAAGTTAGAAATTCTGTCTTCTCAAAAATGGCTTCTCAACACACAAAACCCTTTTAAATAAGCTAACCCAAACACTCAAAAAACAACTTATTAACTTTTGTAAGTCAATAAGTCATAAGTTGGTCGAAAATAAGCTAACCCAAGCACCCCCATATGTTTGATTACAACTTTTTCATATATTATCCTCATTATACTGTAAACATTAATTCGACAATGTCCATAACATGCAATACATAAGATATATATTAACTATACATAACATATGAGAGGTTGAAGATGATTGAAACCTAAAATCAGGTTTGACGTCTACAAACAAGTTATTTGCCAGAGAAATCAGCATATGTCGCTGATTAAGTATCTAACAGAGGTTTAGAAAACTAATAGAACTTAAACCGTTAAGATTTACAATCGGAAGTTACCTTTTTGTCGATCAAATCTTCGGTGGCGATGATCTTCAAGTAGATATGAAACGCCGGTGATGATGAAGTTGTTTTGATTGTGATAGATATGATGATGATTGCGTATCTTTTTATAATCTTTTATATTTTATTGTTTGTTTAATTAAATAAAGAAATACTTGAATATTGGTGGTATGGATAGTGTTAATATTAGCCATGGTATTGCAACTGATTCTATATATCGTGTTATTGCATCTGATTATTGTGTTTTGCAACTAGATGGGTTTTCTATACATTATGTTATGTGTTCTTGTCATTGTGTTTAGTTTGTATCCAATGGATATTAATTTTATTAAATTAAATATAAAGAAAGATTAAAGAATGAAATATGTATAAAATATTATACGCTATAATTAACACTTCCTAAGATTTCGACGACTCTCGTCTTCTTCCACGCGATTTCATTCTTTCTTTTGTTTTGCAGATCGGCTAGGATGTCGTAGATTTTCTGATCCTGTTTCAATAGTTGTGTGATAAACTCTTCTGCGTTGTTCTTGAAATATGATGGGGGAGAGTGGAGGACTTCATTAAGCTATCCGATGCTGCTCCAGGTTCGCTTATAATTGTTATCACTGATGATGCCGACTTTTCTGTTTAGTTCTTCATATGCTCCCTTTTCTTCGAGCGATCATATAGAGAATTGTAATTGATTTAGTTTATGTTGATGTTAAATTGTGCGTGAATATAGAGTTGCAAACATGAATAAAAAACAATATCTATACCATAAACATCTAACTTTGATAGATCTCATCTATCTTTATTTAATGGTGTTAGCAATTGCTATGTTAATCAATTTAAAAATAGTTACTTAAATATTGTGTTTTTTTTTGCTTTTGTGTAATATCCTTGGGAGATCCTGATGACATCAATTGTTTTTTTTTTTTTTTGTATATGTATTCTGCATGTTTATGATTTATTGTATATTATAGTATATATTGTGTTTTTTTGGCTTTTTTGTAATATACTTGTGAGATCTTGATAACAATAACTGCCTTTTTTTGTAAATGTTCCCTGCATGTTTATCATTTATTACAAGTCATTATCATCTTAAATGTAGACACTGTTATTGATGTTTTTAAATAATATTCTCATAACATAAATATAATCTACGTTTGGTTGTCATTGATAGTTTTTTTAATACTTTTGTAAACATGTAACATTGATAGATCTCATTTATCTTCATTTAATGGTGTTAGCAATTCATACGTTAATCAATTTACAAATAATTAACTAAATATTTTAAATTGTGTGAATTAGATGTAAGATTTTAAATTAGTATGTATGACAATTCAAGAAGGGTTGTAGTTATTAATCGAAATCAAATCAAAAGTCAACATTATTTTAAATATAGGCATAGTTATTGATGTTCTTAATAGTTAGATAAGTAGTCATCGTGATATTAAAATATACAGTGAGTTTGGATGATGTTAATCATATATACCCGGACAGCGGACGGGTAAACTACTAGTTACACATGATCTAACAAAAATACACTTTTTGATGAAATGCCACGATTATTCTATTTTCAACTTTCTTGTTAAGATCTAACTAGTAATAAGACTCGTGCGTATGTTGCAGCGTGGATATATTGCAGAGATTGAATAGATTGGTCCAAGTATTATATTATGTGTTAACAATACAAAAACACGGGTTTCAACATATCCATTTAAACTCAATGTAACCTATATAAGTATTGCATTTTAATCAAAACGTAAAGTAAACTGAATTAATGTTGTACAATCATAATTTGTTATATGTGATCCGACACACAAATAGAAAATGTAACAAGTATAAATGAAAAACTGACATGTGTAATCAAAATGGATTAATTAGTTTTAAAGGGGAAAAAAAGAAATCACAGTTCCACTTGATTCGGAACAAAGTTTATTTGACCGATTTGTTCCCCAAAAAAGTTTACGTCGAAACTTAGACTAACTCGAATTTATACCGCCATATAGATAAAAATATGTATGTAAAAAATTCCTGACTCGTTCCAGAAAAATTTTACGTCGAAATGTAGACCAACTCGAATTTATACCAACACGTACATAAAAATACGCACGTAGAAAATTAAATTTTTGTGGGTAAATGAACGACATGGGTAAATTTGAAACTTTAGAAACCTGATGGGATCAAAATGATATTTTACACTTTTTTAAAGACAACGACAAATTATCTTTTTTTAAAGGAATTAGTAAACAAAAGTTATTGAAGGAAAATTAATCAGTAAAAAACTTAACAAGTTAAAGACGTATATTATATATGGTACAGGAGTAAAGTTAAATCATGAAAAATTGTAAGTGTTAGTTTGTAAAATGGAGTAGAGACCAAGTGTCCATTGCCAAAGTGAAGGAGGTAGCAAAGATGGAGTAAGGGCTAAATGTAACAATTCTAAACATGAAGGGATCTACCAAAGCTGGTAGAAAACCCACTAACTTTGGTTTTTAAGATGTTATATAGAATACTAGGTTAGAACCCCGTGTATTACACGGGTTGAATAAATGTAATTTTATATACCAAATAATAAAACAATATATATTTAAAAATCTCGTTTATTACATGGGTTGAATAAATGTAATTTTATATATTAAATAATAAAAAAATGTTGTATTTTTAAGAACCTCGTGTATTGTACGGGTTGAAATAAATCATTTACATTATATTAATTTATATTTAGCGTACATCTTTTGTTAATTTCAGGATAAATAATTTTGAAATCTGATAAATATTTTAAAATATTAGATTATCTTCTATATGAATTGTTTAAAATTAAATTAAATTTTATAATTATTTTTAATTGATATTTTAATTATCTATAAAAAATAGATGATTTCAATTAATGACATGTGTCCTCCTTGTTTAAATTAAATTTTATTTTATAATTATCGTTTAATTGATATTTTAATTATCTATAAAATTAGATGGATTCAATATACTTGACAAAATTTGCTTCTAGCTCATCGTTGTGTATCCCATGCCATATTGGTATAGGATTTAAAACTTATCACCAATGTGCAATCTATTTTCTCAGTTATTTATATGCACAAATTATTTATACGGATATCTTCTTAAAAACTAAGTGATGAAATTATTATCCTTCTATAATTTTGACGAAATAAGAAAAACAAAAAGTTTAAAATTAAATTTAGAGTTTTTTTTTTTTTTTTTTAACAGCAAAAACACTTTATATATATATATATAAAGAGCAATAAAATTTAGAGTTAAATGCCATTTTAGTCCCTGTGGTTTGGGCTATTTTGCCAGTTTAGTCCAAAGGTTTCATTTTTAACCGGTGGGTCCAAAAAGGTTTCACAGTTGCCATTTTAGTCCACTTGGTTAACTTCATCCATTTTTTCTGTTAACCAGAAAGCCATTTCGGTCATTTTATATGGCTGAATTGCCCTTTTAGTTAACAGAATTACATACAAAATGACCAAATTGGCCTTCTGGTTAACAGAAAAAATAGATGAAGTTAACCAAGTGGACTAAAATGGCAACTGTGAAACCTTTTTGGACCCACAGGTTAAAAATGAAACATTTGGACTAAACTGGCAAAATGGCCCAAACCACAGGGACTAAAATGGCATTTAACTCTTAAATTTAATTTTATAATTATCTTTTAATTGATATTTTAATTATCTATAAAATTAGAAGGCTTCAATGAATGACATGTGTCCTCCCATTGGTTTCTTTTATTATATAGATAGATGTGATGATAAATACAAGAGTTATTTAATATTTTATTGTTAAATGTGTAGCTTTAAAATATCATAAAAAGTAAGTAAACAATTAAATTCATAACATAAGATTAGTGGCATTAACCGAAGAAGAAACAATGTACTTTATATAAAAAATAAAATTTTAGTTTATAAAAACACATACGGGTTAATTAAAGAAAAAATAAGAGTTCCTAACTGTTAAAATTGATAGAAGCTTCTAAACCAAAGTAAAAGCGGCTGGTTCAATAACTTTAGGAACCAGGTTTAATGGTTTAGTCGACGAATTATGTCTCGAACCCGTTTTGTAACTTAAATCGTCCGAGCTTAACTTTTCTTTTCATTTAATATGCAATTATGTGTATGTATGTAGTATTCATGCATCATGTGATATACGAGCCTGGAAAAAAGAACATGTAAAAACCTACTGGAATTGTTAACCCAAATTGCTTTTGTCTATTTGACCCGTCCAACCTATAGATTAATTTTATTATTTGAATGACAAACTAATCTACTTATAAATACTCCTATGAATTAAATTTTTTTGAATTGCGGATTTAGATTTATGGATTAATTGATTTAAGTAAAAACAGGAGTTAAGATTTTTGAGGAGAAATAAGATAGGACAAAAGTGGTGGGAGGCAAGGAGGGATTACTTTAAAACAAAGAAACATCTTTGAAAAAATGGACATGCTAAAACATCATTTGGTCGGAATGGGGGATCACGAGATTTGGGTTAATAGGGGACATACATTTAACCGTGTTTAGCTAGTACAAAACAAGATTATATATAAAAATAATTTGCTTTTAGTTTGTGAGTGTATCTTTAATTAGAAAAAAAAAAAAGATAAAAAAAGAGCATACGTGTTGGTATGAACCCACAAGTTTGATTGTTTTGTTAAACTCGTATTTTGAGGGTGTAATACATTTGAACCAAAGTTACAATAGTTCTTCCTGTAAAATATAAAAACGAAAAGGCTAAAATTAGTTAAAAAAAATTTCTCATATAGATAAATGATAAATCAAATGTAAATACAAATGTAAACATGAGAAAACCAAAATTGGATGAGACTTGTGTTAAGTTTTGAAAAAAGTAGAATGATTTTTAGGTCTCTTGGAAGGTCCTCATTTTTTTTGTTTCATCAACGTGGCATGTTCAAAATAGTAAAATTGATTGGGATACTTTAATGACGAGGTAAACAATTTATTGTATTTCTTTTTTTTTAATGGTCAACAAATTCTCTAAATAGGCTACTGGCGAAATTCACCACATCGGGATACACTCGTCTCCGAACCGGGGAAAACCCTCACCTAGGGCAGAAGCCTATGAACACTCGCCCAAAGGCACGACGGTGCGGTGAGGTAAAACCCGCTCAGTTCAAGGACTGAACTAGCGATCTCCACCTATTTGCCTAGTCTCCCATCATTGCGAGGTGCCGCAGAAAATAATGAGGAGGGCAGGAATCAAACCTGAGTACATTAAAACATCAAGTCTCTTCCTTACCACTCCTCCACCACTCCATTGGATCTAAACTATGTTTTTGTATTTCTAAAGGATCTTTGAAAATTATTATAATTATGTTACATTTATTTATAAATTAATATGTATACATAATAATAAATTATAAGTGATTAAAGATTTTATGCGGATGTGATAGTTTTACTAACTATTAAAATTCATGCAAAAGTAGTATATAAAATGCGTAGGGTTGATTTAATGCATTGAGCATACTCGATCTTAAACTTAACTCATTGTTCATACTAGCAAAAAGACCCGCGCGCATTGCGGCGCGGGTACATTGCAAACATCGTATGAATTTGTACAAACGTTATATGATGCGTTAACCATATGAAAACGTGTGTTTCGACGTATCCGATCGAACTTAAGGTAACCTATATAAGCATTGCGATTGGATCAAAACATAAGGTAAATCAAATTTATATCGTACAATCATAACGTATTATATGTGACCCGACTCATGTATAGACAAACGTAACGGGTATAACGGAAAACGGACACGTACAATCAAAAAAGATTAATTGGAGCTTTTGAAAAAAGGGAAACAAGAAACCACAATTTGACTCCACTCGGTTCGAAACAAATTTACGAAACATTCATAAAATAAGCACGAAAACATATTATATTTGACCTGATTCATTTTCAAAAACATTTACGTCGAAACATACACCATCTCGAATATATACTAAAACATACATAAATATGCACGTAAAAATGTTTTTAAACGAAAACGTATTATATTTAACCTGACTCCTTTCCAAAAAAAAAAAAAAGTTTACGTCAAAACGTAGAAAAAATCGAATTCGTACCAACACGTACATAAAAATATGCACGTAAAAAATAGTTTTTTTAAAGTAAAGGAGCTATAGGGGTAAACTTGAAACAAATTATTAGTAAAAAACTTAAGAGGTTAAATATGTTCGTAAACTCGTGCCAAGTAGAACCACTGCCAGCGACCACCAACATTGGAAGAGTTCGTAAAAATCAAATAAATAGAAAAGGAAAAAATACATTGAGCGAAAAACAGACGTAAAATTGTTTAACCACGGATGCCTGTTGCAGCTTGTTAATGCGAATAAATTAAAACGAAACGCAAAACGTAGAAAATAATAACTAAGTCAATCTAGGACCTGTGCCTTGCGAGTAACTTGTCAAACAGAGAAAATAGAGGGGTTGTGATGGCCTGTCAAACGGGAAAAAACAGACGAAAAAACGTTGAACCCCACACGCATGTTGTAGCGTTTTGACTCGCAAAATTTAGAACAAAACGAAAAACTTGCGAAAAATGAAAAGTATGAGACACCAAAGTTGAAAAATAAAAGAGTGTTTGGAATAAATTTTAAAAGATGAAAAGGCTTGGGTTAAAAGTAAAAACTTAACCAATGATCTCTTGGGCTAGTAGTCAAGGGGGAGGTGGGAAGGTTTGCTTCTCTTGGAGGTCTTGGTTTCAAATCTAGGCAATGGAGATTTTAATACTAACTTAGTGATACTAAGTTACTAACATACTAACTACTAACCCGATTAGCGACATCCTAACGATACGCCGTTCCAAAAAAAGTATAAAAAATAAAGTGGTTAAATTTAAAAGATCAAAACCTTTGTGTTGAAAAAGAAAAACTCAATTATTTTTTGAAAGACCCCAATGCATAGTGTACAACAATATAAAGCAAGTTTGTGTTGCTAATTTATATTATGGTAATGTATTAATTCCCAAATGTCGGTGGAGTAGTAATTTTAAAGTTTTAGGATATTGCCACAATCCTTTCTCCGTCTTTAGAATTTGGTCCCTCTACATAAAGCATCTAAGTTCTACCCTCTTTGTTTTTTCGGCCACCGCACAAAACAACATAAAGCACTTATCTATTTACATAAATAACTTATCCAAGTATGATTAAGATTTTTAAATGTCTCTAAATAGTCCTTGAACTTAGCTAAATTTTAATGTAAGGTTTTAATTTGATAATTTTCATTATGTACCCTTATTATAAAGTAGTTCATTTAAAACAGCCTAAAAAATAGCTGAAAGTTCACACGGGTCAATAGAATAATTAATTTATCACTTTTAAAGGATTTTTTTTGTTTGTTTTGAAAATGTTATTCTTCCGCAGTTTAACGCATTACGACGATATCATCTAATGTAATTTTTTATGGTTTTAATCAATGTAAAATACGTGTAGATATTATCTTGGGCAAATTTGTTGGATTGCTATAACCAAACAAAATCGATACTACCTGAAACACCGCCGCGTAGCGCGGGTGTTTTTTTCTAGTTTATTTTATGTAGTGACACATAACATAACAGTATTAGTATATAGAAAATAATCTTGTAGATCATGGTATGAACTAACAACATATCGCCAAAATGACTTACCATGTAAGCCATCTCTCCATTTGTCACATTTAAGTGAAAGTGAAAACATTAATCACCACCTAAAAACCCGCAAGTGAAAGTGAAAGTAAAAGAAAAAAAGAACTTGTTTTATGGTCATTATGATGTTTTTAATGTTGGTTTTATAATTTAAACAAATTGATAGTGGTATTTGTTGTGGCATTATGATGTTAATTATGATGATATACCTTTAACGAAAGAGTGAGATGTTTTTAACTTGTTGCACGGATGCTAAAGGAAAAGTTTGAAGTAAAACAAATGTGTAAGCAAACGTGTGTGTGTTAACATATACACACGCACATATAAATAAAAAGAGGGTTAATGTTGAAAATGTTATAAAACAAAGAAATTGAGATTAAAACTTTCTCAATATATCTTTCTCTATATTCCTCTCTTCCTTTCACAATTACTATTTCTATCGAATCTATTACATTCGTTATATAGAAAAGAAAAAGAAATAAAACAAAACTGGTGAGGTCTATGTCTGCCACTTTCTCTAATAATTCATAATACTCCCCATCAGACATATTTCCATTTATTTATTTGATGAATAAATCATTAGCTCTTTGTTTTATGTTGTTCTTCCGTTTTGGTGCTTAGCTTTGAAATACTGCCTCGTTAAAAACCTTGCTAGGAAAACCCAGTTGGACAAAACCATAGCTAAGGGAAAAAGAGTGCAGCTTGCATTATACACAGTGGATCAGATATGTTGCCTTATTAAAAACCTTGCTAAGAAAAACCCGGTGGGATAAAACCATAGCTAAGGAAAAAAATGTGCAACGTGTATAATGCTCCCCCTCAAAATGTCATGTGTGGATTATCACATTTTCCGTATATGTCGCATCCCAATATTATGAACGTGTTTCCTGAAAGTTGCTGTAGGTAGTGCTTTTGTGAAAAGATCGGCTGAATTGTTGCTGGATTGGACATATCTCATCTCGACTTGATTGTCTTTAATAAGGTCTCGAGTATATTCAAAAAATCTTGGTGGTATATGCTTTGTTCTATCATTTTTTATATACCCTTCCTTCATTTGCGCGACACAAGCTGCATTATCTTCATAGATTGGAGTTGGATTTATGTTTTTCTCTAGTCCACAAGATGTTAGTATGTGTTGTGTCATAGATCTTAACCATACACATTCTCTTGAAGCTTCATGTACTACAATGACTTCGGCATGATTTGAAGATGTTGCAACGAGTGTTTGTTTCTGAGAACGCCATGAAATTGCAGTTCCTCCAGTCTTGAATATGTATCCAGTTTGAGATTTTGCTTTATGGGGATCAGATAAATAACCTGCATCTGCATAACCAACTAACCCTTCTTTTGAATCGTTAGGATAAAACAAGCCTAAATCAACAGTACCTCGAAGATATCGAAAAATATGTTTAATCCCATTCCAGTGTCTTTTAGTGGGAGCTGAACTAAATCTTGCTAACAAATTAACTGCAAAAGAAATGTCAGGTCTCGTACAGTTAGTAAGATACATAAGTGCTCCAATTGCACTAAGGTATGGTGTCTCTGGACCAAGAACTTCTTCGTTGTCCTCACAAGGACGAAAATGATCATTTTCAACATTAAGTGATCTAACGACCATTGGGGTGCTCAAAGGATTTGCCTTGTCCATATTGAAACGTTTCAATAGCTTTTCAGTATAATTCATCTGATGAACAAGTATTCCATTGTTCACATGTTCAATTTGTAAACCAAGACAATATTTGGTTTTTCCAAGGTGTTTCATTTCAAATTCTTTCTTTAAAAGAATAATTGCTTCATGAATTTCCTTTTGAGTCCCAATTATATTTAGATCATCAACATATACAGCTATGATCACATATCCTGACGTTGTCTTCTTAATAAAGACACATGGACAGATAAGATTATTTGTATAACCTTTACTTATCAAGTAATCGCTCAAACGATTGTACCACATCCTCCCAGATTGTTTCAACCCATATAAAGACCTTTTTAATTTGATCGAATACATTTCTTTGGGTTTTGAACTTAACGCTTCAGGGAGTTTAAATCCTTCAGGAATTTTCATATATATGTCACTATCAAGTGATCCATATAAGTAAGCTGTAACAACATCCATAAGATGAATTTCTAACTTTTTAGATATTGCTAAGCTGATTAAGTATCGAAAGGTTATCGCGTCCATCAAGGGAGAATATGTTTCTTCATAGTCAATCCCTGGCCTTTGCGAAAAACCTTGAGCTACAAGTCTCGCTTTATACCTTGCAATCTCATTTTTCTCATTTCGTTTTCGTACGAAAATCCATTTATACCCTACAGGCTTTATTGCCTTAGGTGTGATAACAATAGGCCCAAAAACCTTTCGTTTGTTTAATGAATTTAATTCAGCTTGCATAGCATCTTTCCATTTTCCCCAGTCATGTCTATTTTTACAATCATTGACAGACTTTGGTTCATGAGCATCATCTCCGCTCATAATCTCTCTGGCAATCGAATATGAAAATATTTCATCCATATTTTCCATTTCATCTCGGTTCCATATTATATGTGTATGACCATAGTTGATTGATATCTCTTTGTTAGTATCATCAACATCTTCCTCATGAGAGGTTTCGGTATTTACCGCTTGATCAAGATTTTTATCTTTTTGGTCAATTTCATTTATAAGCGCTTTTCTTTTTCGAGGATTTTTATCCTTCGAACCAATTGGCCTTCCACATTTTAAACGTTTTTGAGACTCATGAGTCATATTATTATCTATTGCCTTATTAGGGATCTCAACTCGAGCTGGAGCATTAGCAGCTGGTATATGAGATTTAGTAACCCTATTTATATCAGTAAATGCATCAGGCAATTGATTTGCAATTTCTTGCAAGTGTATTATCTTTTGAACCTCTGTCTCACATTGTTTAGTTCTTGGATCCATATATAATAATGAAGGTTCATACCATGTGACATCCTTTTCCTTATTTTTATCTTTATTCCCCCCCCCCCCTAATACAGGGAAAGTTGTTTCATTAAATTTACAATCAGCAAACTGTGCTGTAAAGACATCACCTGTTAAAGGTTCAAGATATCTTATTATAGAAGGTGAATCATATCCAACATATATTCCCAATCTTCTTTGAGGTCTCATTTTTGTGCGTTGTGGTGGTGCAATTGGGACATAAACTGCACATCCAAAAATTCTAATATGGGAAATATTTGGCTGTTGGCCAGATGCAATTTGTTGGGGAGAGTATTCATGATTTGCACTTGGTCTTATGCGAATTAATGATTCAGCATGTAAGATTGCATGACCCCAAACGGATACATGAAGTTTTGTCCTCATTATTAATGGTCGAGCTATTAGTTGTAGACGTTTAATTAATGATTCAGCTAAATCATTTTGTGTGTGCACATGAGCAACAGGGTGCTCAACAATAATTCCTACAGACATGCAATAATCATTAAAAGCATGTGATGTAAATTCACCAGCATTGTCGAGTCTCACCCTTTTAATAGTATGATCTGGGAAATGTGTTCGCAATTTAATAATTTGTGCAAGAAATTTTGCAAAAGCCATATTGCGAGTTGATAACAAAGACACATGAGACCATCTACTTGATGCATCTATTAGAACCATGAAGTATCTAAATGGTCCACATGGTGGATGGATTGGTCCACATATATCTCCTTGAATTCTTTCAAGGAACTTTGGAATTTCCTTTTCAACTTTTACAAACGAAGGTCTTGTAATTAATTTTCCTAGAGAACAAGATACACATAAAGGAATTTTATCAGATTTTGGGATCTTTTTATACTTCAATGGATGTCCATGAGTATTTTCAATCACTCTTTTCATCATTGTCGATCCTGGATGGCCTAATATGTCATGCCATAAGTTAAATGTTTCAAGATCACAAAAATTTTCTTTTACTGCCATATGTGCTTGAGGCACATCAATATATGTATAATGCAAACCAGATTGAAACATTGGTAGTTTTTCCAATATCTGATCTTTGCTCATGATATACAAATATTTTTCATTACCAACAGTCTTTGACTGAGTATCATATCCATTATGATATATGTTTTTGAAACTTAACAAATTTCTTGTTGATTTGGGGGAAAATAAAGCCTTTTCTATTTCAAATGTTATTCCATTTGATAGTGCTATATTAGCTTTTCCCACTCCTTCTATCAAGTTCTTAGGACCTGATATTGTATTGACAGTTCCCCTTGTTGGTTTCAATTCATAAAAATATTTTTTAGATTTAAATATAGTGTGTGTGGCTCCACTATCCGCTATACAAATATTCGCTTCATTCATTCGATCTTGAGCTTCAATGATATCCATTTTAATCTTACAATTATAAAAAGAAAAATAATAAGAGTATGATTAACATATTTTAATTATTAATAATAACTTTATTAAAAAAACATTATATGAAAGAAAGACATCATTGAGATCAAGCAACATTTTGTTTAAATGTCTTCATCAAAATCCGCGGCGTTTAGCTCAACATTTTTATCGGATTTATCCAAATAGTTTACTTCCTTATCTTTTCCTTTAAGAGATGCTTTGTAAAGCTCACATAGATGTGGATCTGTTTTACAAGTTTTTGACAAGTGATTTATACTTCCACATCTATAACAAGAATTATCATTTTTTTCGGACACACCGGCTTCATTCATTTGATTATGAAAATTGGAAGTATTATCTTGTGGAGCATGATAATTTGTAGTTCTTTGATTTCGGCCACGTCCACGACCGCGTCCACGACCTCGGTAATTTTTATTACCTTTGAAAGTATGGTTGTGACCATTATAATGACCTTTACCAAAATACCCATGACCGCGGCCACGGCCTCGTCCACGGCCTTGTTCCCTTTTATTTTGATAATTATTAACAACATTTGCTTCAGGTATAGTTAATGATCCTGTGGGACGGGCTTCATGATTTTTCATCAGAAGTATGTTATGTTGTTCTGCTACGAGGAGATGTGCATTCAAATCAGAGTATCTGTAACATCTCAACAATCGATATTGTTGTGCTAAACTTATATGTGATGCATGAAATGTGGAGTAAGTTTTCTCCAATTTTTCTTCCTTAGTAACAGGATGCCCACAAAACTCTAATTTTGAGCATATTTTAAATAAAGCAGATGTGTAATCATTTACTTTTGTAAAATCTTGGAACCTCAGATTGTTCCATTCATTTTTAGCTGTAGGAAGTAAAACTACCTTTTGATTATCAAATATGTTCTTCAAATCCGTCCATAATTCATATGGATCATCAGAATTGAAATATTCATGTTCTAGTAAATTATCAATGTGTTTATGAATAAACACATCAGCTTTGGCCTTTTCCTGATCCGAACAATTATTCTCTTCATTTATGACTTCTATTACACCCATTGCTTTTAGGTGTCTTTTGACATTTGCTGTCCAAGTCATATAATTTTCTCCGGAGATATTCAATGCTGGAAATTCAAGTTTCGCGATGTTTGCCATTTTGTTACAAAATACAAATATATAAATATTAGGATTACATACTTATTAAAATGAGATAAAATATAACAATACACATAATTAAAATGTTAGTTGCATAAATAAATGTTAGATGCGTAAAAAAAACGTTAGATGTATAAATGTTAAATTCATAAATAAATGTTAGATGATTAGTAGTCCCATTATTATTATATTCCAATAGCAATAGGTACCATGTACTCATTTTTATTTATCAAAGAACTATATTATAAATATACATATATATAAGGAGAAACGGGATCTAAAAGATCATCCTCAAGGTGTATGGTTTTACAATCCACTGGTGCACCCTTAGGCTTTCAACCTATATATATATATATGTACACATATTATGTATTTAAATGTATGAAACTCTTACATTTAGTATGGTAATAGTTCCTTTGCTTTTGTTGATTTGCTTGGTAGAGAACTCTCGTGCTGATAACGTGTTATAAAACAAAGAGATTGAGATCAAAACTTTCTCAATATATCTTTCTCTATATTCCTCTCTTCCTTTCACAATTACTATTTCTATCGAATCTATTACATTCGTTATATAGAAAAGAAAAAAAATAAAACAAAACTGGTGGGGTCTATGTCTGCCACTTTCTCTAATAATTCATAATAGAAAAGCCTCTTTTAGAAACTGTTGGAATAAGTTAATAAGGAATTAAATATGGAAAAGGGTAAAAGAGAAAATGCAAAGAAAATTAGTTACACTTTCACTACTCTTACTAAACAATATTTTTATTTATATATTTTTGTATTTAGGGTACTTTTATCATTTGTTATATGTATTTTTATGATTACATAATTTTATCATGTTTTTATATGTAACTTTATAATTACACATATGTAAACTAGTTTCTTTACATATATGTAACTAGTTATTAGACATATATATAATTTGGTTGTTACACATATATACACTACTCTTAACATGTATGAAATTATAAAAATATATATAATAAATGATAAAAATACATTAAATATAAAAATATGTCTATAAAATGATTGTTTGTTATGAGTTCTGAAAGTTCTGCAATTATTTAGAGTTCTGAAATGATCTTTACCCTATATTTAGAGTTCTGAAAAATATGTTCATAATTCTACGATGGTGTTTTTGAAATTTGTATGGACTATTAAGGTTTGGATATTGTGTTTTAGTGATCTTCACTATATTATTTGTGGGTTTTAAGTGTGTTTTATGGCTGAAATTTAATGTTTTATGACATATAAAAACCCCCCCACCCCCTAAAGAAATATAAAAAAAAACCTCACCAAAAAACCTAACCTCCCCCCCCCCCCCAAAAAAAAAAAACACCCTACCCTCACCGACAAAAACCTAAAAAACCCACCCCCACAAAAAAAAAAAAAAACCCTAAAAAAACCTAATCCCCCACCTACCCCACCCAAATGCTAAAAACTAAACTCACAACTAAATGCTAAAAATAATTCTTTTATTAAAAATCGCTAAACTTCGTCATTCAAAAATTGAACAACAGTACCGCTGCACATGTGCATGCGTATACACATGTGCATATGCATGCACGTGTGCAGCGGTACTATTGTTCAATATTTTTTTATTAAAAATGTGTGCAACGGTACTGTTGTTCATTTTTTTAGTAATGAAATTTAGCGATTTTAATAAAAAAATTATTTTGTATGTTTTTAACTTTTTAGGTATTTACTGTTGTGTTCACATTGGTTCTAGCGGTTCTCGCAATAAAAGGTGGTTCCTAATAGATAAGGAGAGGATCATGATAAAACTAAAAAGATACCAATTTTTTTTTTACAAAAAATCGTTACTTTTTATGTATAAAAAAACATGTGCATTGTACGTATATGTTGCACATGTGCATTATATGCTTATAGTTAGCTTTTGAGTTTAGTTTAAGCTTTTAGGGTTAGGTTTTTTGGAGGGGTTAAGATTAGGTTTTTGGGTGGTGGGGGGTTAGGTTTCGGGGAGTGTTGGGGGGAGGGGGGTAGGTTTTTTTTTTTTTTTTGGGGGGGGGGGGGGTTACGTTTAGGATTTAGTTTTATGTTTTTTTTTTGGGAGTGGGGATGGTGGGGTTTAGGTTTTTTTAGGGTGGGGGTAGCTTTTGGTGGGAGGGTGGATTTAGGTTGGGGGTGGGGGGGGGGGGTTTAAGTTTTTGGGGGGTGTCGATGGGGGGTGGGTTAGGTGGTTTACACTTTTTCGTATTAATGTACATGTGCAATACAATTTTTTCTTAATATTTTATACATAAAATATAGCGATCTTTATTTAAAAAATTGGTAGGCTTTTTAGGCTTTTTTAGTTAGCTTTTTGGTTTTCTAATTTAAACTAGTTTTCTCATGAACCACCCCATATATATATATATATATATATATATATATATATATATATATATTATGACAATTGTCAAATTTGCATGTATCCGTACAATAATTAAAAAATGATTAGTGCTTAACGACTATGTTGATTTAACATTTATGACATGAATGTTTCTGATTATTGTTATTATACATACATGTGCACCACATATTGCAAAATGTCATATCATTATTGCACAATACACTTTATTGATTCAAATGATGCACGAAACAGAGATAGCGCAGTTATCAGACAAATTAGAAAAATGCTGACGGAGTTCAGTACATAGACAGACATGGTATTAAGACATAGAATGAGCCAGAAACCAAGAGTTACACTAGTATAGTTCGTAGGAAAGTAAGGATCATAAAACTGCCTTCCTAGTGATAGTTTAATTGCCGAAAAGTGCCTAAAACTCACATAAACTACAGAATTCTGCAGAATTCAGCAAAATTCAGCATTTAAACAACTAAATATTATGCAGAAATATGGTTAAATGGTCCCAAATGCTTTCCTAAGTGCCAGGAATCAAAACTGTCACAAAAGGTAACATAAAGCACACTAAACTGCGTAGTTTAGCACCTTAACGAACCGGTAGCCAACCGAACAACCGGACACAACCCGAAATACCAAATTTTCACTAGGAGCATTATTTTAGCATTTCCGAGCTAGTTATGGTCCCCGAACATCATAACATACTACATAACATCATAACAACTAATAACCTAACCAAGTCACTTAGATTTCAACCATTAACCTTAACTAACCATCACAACTCAACTAAACACCCCCCCCCCCAAATCTTACGGTTATGAGGTGGGCCCCCACTCTTGATTTTATTTGATTATTAAAATGGATCATGTCTCCTACTTTTTATAACATATTACCCATAAGACTAATTCATGTTGGAAGTTTATAAGTAAATCCATTAGTTCATCATCTTCATTCTCATCATAAGTTCACCAACACACAACTCTCCCTCTCCTCCTCTTGCTCTCGGCCGAACCCACACCACCACCATCTTTCAATCTTGTTCCATCCATTCTCTTGTTATACAAAGGTGTAAGAAGCAAGGATAGGAAGCCAAGAGCTCTTGGAAGTGGAAGGACCTCTTGCAAGTGCTTTTAACCACCACATTCATCATCTTCATCTTCTTGTGTTCATCCCTAGCCTTGAGCTAGTAGTAAGATAATCTAAATCTCATTTTACATCTTATTTAGTTGGTTAAAAGATGAAACAAGTAACTAATCATGAAGAACACTAATGATCAAGAACTTAAATCATAAACATAAGACTAAAAATCATAAGAATACATGTTGATTAAGTGTTGTTATGTTTCTTGATTGTTGATAGTTTGTGTAAATGATGTTAAACATCATATGAACTTGCTAGATGGTGATTAAAGACATAATCTAGCGAGATGAGAGGATGATTATGTTAGAAATCAAGATGATCATCCTTATGTTAAAGCATGAACTTGAAGTATAAAATGTTTTCTTGAATAAAGATGATCAAAGTGTGAAATAGATCATGTAAGTGGATGATTTCAAAACTAATTTCTCAAGAAACCAAGTTAAAATACAAGATTTACTTAAACTTGGCACTTAAAGAAACTAATTACATTTTTAGAAAATCAAGTTACAAGTTGTAAAGATCCAAATTCTTCAAAAATGATGTTTTTAAATAAACAACCACACTTTAAAGGGGTAACTAGGCTTACTAAACACACTACCAAGTTACTACAAGTTTTTATAAATTTTCTAGTTCATGACGTAATGAAAATAGCTTAATTTTGGCACTTGGTAAGTATTGTTTGATTGTGATGATTTATAAAAGAAAATGATATGCTTTGAAAGCATGGAAACCTCCATTTTTAAGGGGAAACTATGGCAAAATTTTTCTAGAAATTAAACACTTAGAAAAATATTATTTAAACAAATATTTACAAGCATATTTTAACCATGATTTTTCATATAAAATTTGCCATAATTTTTGTTACAAAAATTATAAATATTGGAGGTTGGTTTTTGATAATAAAAATGACTAAATATGTATTTAGGGGAATATATATTTAGATGTCACCATGTGTGTGATTATTTGTATATTATGTGTATTAGTTATATTATTTTAGGACTTGAAATAATATAACTCACCAAAATACCAAGAAATTACAATACAAAATATTACCAAAATTCTAAGAAATAAATATATAACTTATACCCAAAATATTGGAGAAACCGACAAGGAATATAAGCTACAAAATATTCCGGAATTTAATTTTGTGAGTATATTTTGGTAAATGGTATTTTGGACACCAAGAAAACGAAAATATGATTTTTATAATAGTTACAAAATTATATCATATTTTTGACAAAAAGAAAATATATTATTTTTGAAGTAAAGAAAAATATATATGTTTTCTTGAATTACTAGAAAATATATTATTTTTGGAGGAAATATATATTTCCTTAAACAAATTTAGAATACGTTATTTTTGAGTGAAAAACGGATTTATAAATATTTTTAAGTTAAACTTGAAAATATATTATTTTTGAGGTTTATATGAAAATATAAATATTTTTGCCAAGAAGAAGTTAAAATAAAGTTCTATAAATGATTTCTTAAAATATATATTTTGAGAATATATATTGGCGAATTTTTATTAGAAATATTATTCCGGAAAAATAAATACAAAAATTAAGTATAAGAATACTTAATAAACACAATAAAAATACGTATTCTTGTACGTATAAATACACCGGAATACGCCACCGATACTAGGAAAAAATATACAAGTTTAAGAATACAAGTATAAGTACACCCATCCTTGGGAAGGATATACATCTACAAATACATATAAGTGTCAAGTTAAAATATATTATTTTAACTAATATTCCAAAATTTAATAAATATAAATTAAGTTAAAATATTTATTATTTTAACAAATAATTATATACCTTGGAATAATATTAAGACACATGAAACGTAACTCAAAGACACTAATTAAGAATAAGGTCACGGCACGACCCATCCGTCTAATTAATATTAGCATGTTTGTAGGTAGTCGTGTGAACAAGTAGCAGCTTGATTTACATTGGATACAAGACGCAAGATTGTGAGTTCATGTCCCCCTTTTCTTTAAACTATTTTCAGTTTTATAACTTCGGGGGTGAAGTACATGTTACAAATTGTTTACAAACGTTTACATATGGTATGGTTAGCTAAGGAATGAACTGTTAGATCATGTGAGTGGTGGGTACAACGCTTAAGACCATTAATCATCATAGTTGGACCGAGGGACATGAGTGATAGATCTATTTGGGTGTTGCGAGTGTCGTAGCCCCCGACCCCTGCCTCGGGAGGCGGGCGGCCGCGGCCTACTCAGAGATGGTGGTATCGGTGTTTATCATTATTTGGCAACGGAATTTTCATCAGGGCCGTAGTTAGGAAATATTTTATCAGAGTAAAACACCACATTTGATATTAATAAACATAATGGGATAAAACCCATGTTTTCATTACAAACATGTTTATAGGGATAAACCCTAATTTATTGAATAAAACATCTTTCTTTATTAGGTAACTTTTATAGCCATATTTTTCCAAGCCTTCAGTGCTCTCCAGCTGGCTTCTATTTTGGCTTGGGAAATACTGGTGAGTGAATCCCAATTTAATCAAGACATGTTTTATCCTTGTACAGTATTGAGGGCAATCAGTAATTACATTTGTTTATTATTCTACCTTAATTACCACCCACGGTATTGTCGACCCGACTTGTGGTCATGTTACTACTCACAGTGTAGTAACAAATTTTGTATACAAAACCCCAACATACCGACGATAATTGTAGAATTACAAATACTCAATCACTGGTTAATTTAAATGTAAAGAATTGAGGTTTTGTAAAACAGTTTGCAAAAAGGTTTACAAAAAAGGAGATTACTCACATTGCTAGTTTAGACTTTTCCTAGTGTTTTTCCTGGTTATAATCTATTAATTAAACAATCCACACGCGTTAGTATAATAACCCAATATTTACATTAGTTACACCCTCCCCGAGACAGAACTCCAACGACTACGTCGGGCAGAACCTCGACAGCCGTTACGGAGCACTAGATCAATCAAGCAGCGTATCTAATACGTAATCGAGGGTTATAATACTTACAACGGGGCAGAACTTTGCTAATCAGGGGGTATAATACCCGAATATTAAGTCTATTCTACAGAATTTGAGAGAGATTCACGAGATTGAGCGACGAAAAATGACAGTCGAAGCTCCCAATTTATAGGAGCTGATATTGGCTTTCTCGCGGCCCGCGTAAGCCGAAGGTTAATCCTTCGCGGCCCGCGATGTAAAGTATGTGGGCCTTAGCCTTAACTGGTCACACGTATAGACTCGACACGAACTTGACACGTGGCAGCTCAGGGTGTCGCCGTGACCTTGAGCTGTCGCGGCTCGCGTAAGACGAAGATATGGTCTTCGCGGCCCGCCAGAAAACAATAAAAATTGTTTTATTTTTATTTTATAAAATTGAAGGTATTGAGGGTTATTTATCGTATACGGGGTGTATTTTAAGGAGTATAGGGATATTATAAATATATTAGGGGTGTCGGAAAATAATTTAGGAGGGTTGTTATATCCTCCCCACCTTAATTTAGAACTCGTCCTCAAGGTCTACTGGAATAGGTGTGGATATTTCCTTTGCATTTCTGATTCAAGCTCCAAAGTGTACTCTGGTCCTCTCTTGGAATCCCACTTCACTTTGACTAGAACTAATCTTTTGTGCTTGAGATTCTTAACTTTCATGTCTTCAATTTGTAGAGGCTTTTCTACAAACTTAAGCTTTTCATTTACCTTTGTATCCTTAAGAGGCACTACTAGTGATTCATCAGCTAAGCACTTTTTGAGATTGCATACATGAAATACATCATGTATTCCTGCCATTTCCTTTGGCAGTTGCAGCTGATAAGCTACTTGTCCTATTCTTCTAATAATCTCAAATGGTCCAACATACCTGGGGCTTAGCTTTCCCCTTTTGATGAATCTTACCACTCCTTTCCAAGGAGAGACTTTTAATAACACCTTATCTCCTTCCTGAAATTATAACGGCTTTCGCATGTTATCAGCATAACTCTTTTGTCGGTCACGTGCTGCTTTTAGTCGTTCCTTGACTTGAATAATCTTATCCGTGGTTTCTTGCACTATCTCAGGTCCAGACAGTTGCTTTTCTCCAATCTCTGCCCAACAGACTGGAGTTCGGCACTTTCGTCCATAAAGTGCTTCGAATGGTGCAACATTGATACTGCTATGATAGTTGTTATTGTAAGAAAATTCTATTAATGGTAAGTGATCGTCCCAATTTCCTCCGAAATAAATTACACAAGCTCTAAGCATATCTTCTATTGTCTGAATTGTCCTTTCGCTTTGTCCGTCCGTTTATGGATGATAAGCGGTGCTTAGATTTAGCTTGGTTCCCATTGCTTTTTGGAAACTTGTCCAAAAATGAGAAGTAAAACGGCTATCTCTATCAGAAACAATAGATAAAGGAATACCGTGTAATGAAACTATTTCATTTACTTACAACTTGGCTAACTGTTCCATACTGAAAGTTTCCTTCATCGGTAGGAAATGAGCAGATTTAGTTAACCTATCTACAATCACCCAGATTGAATCATTACTTTTTCTTGTCTTGGGTAATTTGGTAACAAAGTCCATTGTTATCAACTCCCATTTCTATACAGGCATTTCCAATTGTTGCAGCAATCCTGAGGGTTTCTGGTGTTCAGCTTTAACCTGTGAACAGGTTAGACACTTGGCAACATAAGCTGCTATATCCTTTTTCATTCCTATCCACCAGAAATTCTTTCTTAAATCTTGATACATCTTATCACTTCCAGGATGTATCGTATATTTAGACTTATGGGCTTCGTCTAATATTCGGTGGCGTAGGTTTCCTAATTTAGGTATCCATATTCTTCTTTTATGGAATCTCCAAATTCCATATGTTCCTTGTTCTAATTCCTTAATCATTCCTTTTAATTTTTCAGTATCATCCTTGATAACTGCTTCCTGTGCTTCTCTAATCTGATCATTTAAATCTACTTGTAGATTTAATTTAAGAGAACGTACCCTTTTTGGCTTTTCGTGATCTTTCGACTTAAAGCATCAGCAACTACGTTAGCCTTTCCTTCATGATACTGGATATTGCAATCATAATCACTGAGAAATTCCATCCAGCGTCTCTGTCTCATATTCAGCTCTTTTTGCCCAAAAATGTACCTTAAACTCTTATGATCAGTGAAGACAACAAATTTATTTCCATATAAATAGGGTCTCCAAATCTTAAGGGCAAAAATTATAGCTCCTAACTCTAAATCAGGTGTTGTATAATTTTCTTCATGATTCTTAAGTTGTCTAGAAGCGTATGCTATTACCTTTTGGCGTTGCATCAACACACATCCATAACCTAACTTAGAAGCATCACAATAGACTTCAAAGTCTTTAGTTCCTTCTGGTAACGCTAGTATGGGTGCGTTGGTTAATCATTGCTTAAGAATTCTAAAGGCTTCTTCTTGTTTTGGTCCCTATTCAAACTTAACAGATTTATAGGTTAGCTTAGTTAAGGGAATGGCTATTCTAGAAAAATCTTGGATAAATCGTCTATAATAACCGCCTAGTCCTAGAAAACTTCTAACCTCTGTTGGTGACTCGGGGACTTTCCATTTAGTAATTGCCTCAATCTTTGTGGAATCCACATGAATTCCTTCATGGTTGACTAAATGTCCAAGAAACTGCACTTCTTCTAACCAAAATTCACATTTCGAAAATTTAGCATAAAACTTTTCTTTTCTCAGTAAGTTTAAAAGTGTATGCAGATGCGCTGCATGTTCCTCTTGACTCTTAGAGTGAATTAGAATATCATCTATAAAGACAATTATGAATTTATCCAAATATGGCTTACATATTCGATTCATCATGTCCATAAATGCGGCTGGGGCATTGGTTAAACCAAATGGCATGGCAGTAAATTCATAATGGCCATACCTTGTTCTGAATGTGGTCTTAGGAATGTCCTCTTCCTGTACCTTTAATTGATGATATCCTGAGCGTAAATCGATCTTTGAGAAAAATCGAGCTCCTTGCAATTGATCAAACAGATCATTGATTCTCGGTAATGGGTACCGATTTTTAATCGTGACTTTATTCAATTCACGGTAATCAATACACATACGCATTGACCCATCTTTCTTTTTGACGAACAAAATCGGTGCTCCCCATGGTGATGAGCTTGGCTGTACGAATCCTTTCTCCAACGGTTCGTCTAATTGTTTCTTTAATTCTTGCATTTCTGCAGGTGCCAAATGGTAAGGTGCTTTGGCAATTGGTGCTGTTCCTGGTAGCAAATGAATTCTGAATTCAACTTCCCTGTCCGACGGTAGTCCTGATAATTCTTCTGGGAATACATCTGAAAATTGAGATACTACCGGGATATCTTTTAATTCCTTTCCTTTAGTGTTAATGATTATGGAAATCATATACACTATTAACCCTTTTTCCTACACAACTTGCAGTTTTCATCACAGAGATGAATTTTGTGTGTTTGATTGGCTTATCTCCTTTAATTGTGATCTTTTCACCCTTTGGTGAATTTACTTGTATTGACTTTTGATCACATAGAATACTGGCTCTATTGGCTGTCACACCCTGACTTTTGCGGAAGCGTGATTATTGGTGTGACTTCTTAATACCATTGCATACGATCATAACAACACTATATGATAAAATCAGTAGATGTACATCCATTAATTTGAGTTTAAAAGTAGTACAACATAATTTTCTGAAATGTCAATACCAAATTCAAGTTACAAACCATAACATATTTTAAGGAGTTCAAAAAGACTCAACAAAAGATTTTAAAACAAACCCGATTTTCGGACCACGTATCTCGTCCAGGATTAAGATACGTCTCCTAAGCCCTAATGACTTGGATGACATCTTTATTCACAACGCAGCTTAAAAACTCCAACGCCCGCCAGATCCATTTACTAATTTCCTGAAATACATGTAGTTTGAAAAATCAACATAAAGTTGAGCGAGTTCATGTAAAAGTGAGTATGTATAAACCATTGTAATATGCATGTATGTATGAAAATCCCTGGTATGTAGCAATTAAAGAAAAAGAGATCACCATTGGGATGCAAAGCCAATGATATGTGTGAAGTGATGCAGGAAGACTCAAACCTAGCGGATTTATGCGTCAGGCACTTAGTCACCACTTGGTCCACTCAGCGGGCGCAGGAGTGGGGCTCGCTACACCCAAATAGATCTATCACTAATGTCCCTCGGTCCTACCATGAGGATTAATGGCCTCAGTTACACGCCTACCCGCTCACATGATCTAAGTAGTAAACCCTCCTTAAGCTAACCATACCATGTATAAAGTCTGTAATAATTGTAACATGTATTCCACCCCCGAAGTATAAAACTGAAAACAGTTAAGAGAAAAGGGGGAACATGAACTCACTGTATTGCGTCTTCGTACTTGTAACCCAAATCTCTGCGGAAAACACGACTACCTACAATGGTCTAACGTCTATTAGACGAACGGGTCGTGCCTTGTCTTAGTATTTATGTTCTTGAGTTGCGTTTCTGTTATTATTCCAAGTTATAATAAGTACATTTAGTTTTGGAATAATTGTTTATACAATATTTCTGTATTAATACTTCTCAAGTATTCGTATTCGTATTTCCTTCCCAAGGATGGGAGTATCTCATACTTGTGGATTCGTATTCTTGTATTGGTATATACTGCCCTAAATAACGTAACTAGTTCACAAATCAACAAACATTCACACAAGCGTTTTAGTAATAAGTATATATTCTAAATATATATTTATCCGCTTTTGTTTACGAAAATCGACCTTCGGCACTTTAATATTTTTTTAATAAAAATCACGGCGAAGTTTATTTCGAAAATAAAGTTAAAAATATATTTGTAAATACGTGTTAGAAAAATATTTCTAAGTGTTGAAATTCTAGAAAAAAAAATTCGCCAGAGTTTCCTTTGTAAATGGAGGCGTTCACGCTTCCTAGCGTATCATTTTCTTTAACATATAACACGTTAGATTGCTTTCAAATAACCAATCCGACATTTAGACATGCAAAATACTACTTATATCATTTCAGTTTTAATATACAAAACTGGGTTGTTTTCGGGCATTTTAATAAAATAGTTATCTTATTCCAAAAATTCCCAAATTTTTACAGAATGTCTTATACGTTCCAAATATTATTGTGTAAAAATATCGGGGTCCAAATCATCACCAATATTTTATAGAAAATCATTTTCCGGACTGAAATCAGATTTATCTTTTTCTGACTGCAGTCCGCGGAATAATTTATTTAAAATTCATCGAGAGTCCGATTTACGAAATTCCAGTGAGAGAATTACAAATACATCGGTGGTCATCTACAGTACAAATTTCAGGATCTAACTTTACTCAGGTTTCAAGTTATGACTAAAAATATAACACCCATTTACTGCTGTAAAAATGCAGCTTTAGCTGCTGTTACAAAACGACACTTTAAAAATAGTAAACGAAGTCCAAAAATTATGATTCTGGTGCCATTAGAACCGTATTTCATAATAACACGTTATAGACTCAAGAAAATCAGTTTTTCGTTAAGTTAAGATCTGTTTACAGCCAGTTAAAGTCGGCTGAAAGTGCAAATCAGCATGCTGTTTAAAGGTTAAATGTTACTAAAACGCACTCATACGTTCGCCATCCTTTCTAATATGATTAAAATCAGATCATAAGTCTGTTACAGCAGATTATGGTTTGTTTATTTCAGATTTATCATGATTTCAACATCATTTAACCATACATCTTCTCTAGTTAGTTTAAACTTCAAGACTTTGATGATGTTCTTTAGAGTTCTTAATATTTTATCCTTCTTTCAAATATTAACCACTAAAAATAAGAACAAGATGAAGATTTAAAACACTTACTACTAGCACAAGGCTAGGGAAGTTTCAAAGCGTAAAAGTGGTGGATAAAAGAAAAACGAGAGCGGTCCTTGAGTTTCCGAGTGCACCAAGCTTACTTGTATGATCTCTTACACCTATTTATGCTCTTGAAATGGTTGAAGATGGTTGAATGATGATGATGGTGGTGTGCCTTTGGTTCAGCCGAGAGCATGGAGGGAGAGAGTGGGGAAGAAGGTGTTGATTGGAATGAGCTCTCTTACTTACATGTAACTCTTATATCCAACTTTAGGGATTAGTCCATGGGATATTATGTCTCATAAGTACTTAGCATATATCTTAGCAAATCCTACAAGATTAAGTATGATCAAGGGAGATCTCTAAAATAGGCCATGTGGGCCGTAAGGTAGGTGGGGGGGGGGGGAGGGTCTAGTATAGGTTTCAACCAATTAGTTGTAATCTAGTTCAAAACCAAGTGTAAGTTAGGTGTTTTAGTTATTAGGTATATTGTATGGGGTGTTATGATGTTCGGGGACCCTAACTAGCTCAGAAAAGTGAAAACTATGTCTTTGGCAATATTTTTATGTTCCGGGTAAAGTCCGGTTGTTCGGTTTGATATTGATCCGTTAAAGTGTTAAGTGAAGCTATAAAGTATCTTTTATAGTGTTTTTAGTGACACAATAAATTACCAACACTTTAGAAAGTGTCTAGAATTATTTTACCAAGTTTTTGCACTTTACTAGTTATGTTAAATGCTGAATTTTTGTTTAAAGTGCAGAATTTTGTAATTAAAGTATGTTTTAGGCACTTCCGGTCACTATAACTATCACCTAGTGACGTAGTTTAATAATTCTCACCTCCCTACACTCCCTACTAGTGTAGTGATCTACTCCCGGCTCATACTGGCCTCAGAACAATGTTCGTTTTGGTGTTGGTAATGTCAGCATGTTTAACTGTGTTATCCGTTTAGAGTGCTAGCTGTGCTTTTGTGCATCAAGGTTGTCACTAATGTTCGTGTGTAAATAATAGAGTGACAGTATAAGATGTGATGCATGAGTATGTATGTATCAGAAATCAAGAAGCAGTTTAACCACAATTGTAAGCAAGCACAGTAATTAAGCACTAATTAGATATTAATTAATGTGTACGGATACCTGGATTTGTGAGGGTTGTCACATTGGCTACTAACCAATCCATTCCTAATACAATATCAAATCCTGCCAGATTCATTGGGTAAAGATTTGCAATAAATTTTTGATTTAAAACTTCTATTCTTGCTCCCTGCAAGATTTCATAAATTTTAATGGTTTCACCATTTGCTGTTTCTACCAAACATTCGTGTTGAAGTTTAGTTAATGGTTGGTTGAGAAATTTTCAAAATGAAGTATTACTAAAATTTTGGTTCGCACCAGAGTCAAATAATACTTTAGAAAAAACATCATTAACTAAAAATGTACCGGCGATCACGTCTGGGATCATCTTTGCTTCTTCTGTAGTCAGAACAAATGCCCTAGCATTCTTAGTAGTCTTGTTGTTCATGGCCAGAGCTAGTTTCGAACAATTTGGCTTGATATGTCCTTTTACTCCACAGTTGAAGCATACCCCATTACTAGGTTTCTTCCTACAATCTTCCTCCTTGTGTCCTGGTATCTTGCAGTAGTTGCAATAGGTGGAGCATCTTCCAGAAAGCTTCTTATTACAGGTTTTGCAGTAAGGTGTAGATGTAGAACCTATATTTTTATCACGGTTGGAATTACCGTATCGAAATTCCTGGGTAAGCCTTTGAGCTAGGTTCCTCCTCTGGTTTTCCTCTTGTGTACGTACCAGTTCATCAGTCAAAGTGTTTGCTAGTTCTACGGCTTCTTCTATAGTTGTTGGTCTAGCTACCTTGACTACATGTCTAATTTCACCAATTAATCCCCAGATGTAACGGGAGATTAACACTGGTTTTGGTAATGCTAGGGTTGGCACTATTCTAGCATATTCAAAGAATGTAGTAGTGTAACCCTTGCTGTCTACTCCAGTCATTCTAAGGTTTAAGAATTTATTAGCTATATGCTCCTTTTTATTAGGAGGAAAGAATTTTCTTTCCACCATATTCTTAAACTCAATCCATTTCATATTATAAACCCTATCACTTCCCCTAGTCTGGAGGATAGTGTTCCACCATTCTAGAGCTGCATTCTTAAATAGGTTGGAAGCAAACATTATCTTATCTTCTTCTGCACACTTGCTTATTTTTAAGACTGCTTCAGTCTTTTCTAACCAACATAGAGCTGCAATGGCTCCTTCATTGCCCAATAATTCCATTGGTTTACAGGACCGGAATTCTTTATAAGAACAACCATAAGACATGGTTCTTCTTCTTTTTGGAATGGGCACTTGAAGTATTGGTCCATTGTTTACGCTGTGATCAGGTTCAGTATGGGTTCGCTTACTTCCACTATTACTTTTATTATTATCCGCTTCTCTAACATGTTGGATAATAGATGGCAAAGCATCTCTAATTTCTTGGGTTACTATGTGTCGAATGGCACTGTTATTTATCTGGTTTTCATTATTCTGGTTTTCCTGATTTGCGTTGTCGGCCATCTGGATTTTAAACATTTACCAAGTATTAATATCATGAAATAATATTTGTAAGGCCCTATAATTGGGTAGGTTTACGCTTATCTTTATCAAACACAAGAATAGGCTATTGGGCTTAGCCTTGTAGTGGGTTAGATAATATTGTGATAAGCCATGTGGGCTAATTAGTTGATTTGGGCTTGTTTAGTTTAAAGTGTGTTTGTGGGCCTGGCCCAGTCTGTAACTAGGTCACCCTATGTAACTATAAATAGGGTGAACCTAGTTCATTATTAGGTTAGACATTTTCGAGAGGTTATTCAGTATTTTCGATTTCTGTGTTGGTGTACCAGATGGTTCTCTAGAAACCGTGTGCACCTTGTTCTTAATACAACCGATTTCGTTCTTGTTCTTCTACACTTTTCTCAGTATTCCGTGCTTTGATTAGTGTTTGATATCCGATTGTGTTGTTTTGGGACTTACAATTGGTATCAGAGCCTAAGTAGTCTTTCGTAGGCTTGGTTCGTTGGATATCATTCGAAGAACGAAGAAATTGTTTACAAAATTTTGAAGAGCACGAAGAACAGCGTTGAAGATCAAAAAAAATTCGAATATCCTGCTTTTGATCTGTTTTGGAGGTTAACAAATTTGTTTACGTGTTTTTAGGAGATTATTGGTGGAAATAATCTCTCAAAAATTTGAATTTCGAAATAATTCCTTGATTTTCGGGATTTTAGGTGTTGAATTGTGCGACTACAGTTGAAGTGTGTGGCCCTCAATTATAGTAGGTGTGATATTTCCTTTGGTTATTGTGCGATTGAAACATTTGACCTTGTGCGATCAACTTAAAGTGGGCCATTTGGTTTCTTCTATTGTGCGACAACAGACAACAACCATCATTCATCATCATCACTTGTGCGACTAAAGATATTTGTGCGATTGGAACGTTCTTGTGCGATTGGAACTTTCTTGTGCGATTCAACAATTCTTGTGCGATTCAATAATTCTTGTGCGACTACGATCTTGTGCGATTTTATCTTGTGCGATCGGATCAATCATCTTCAAATCATCATTCATCATTCATCACATCACCTGCAACACTCCATCCACCTTCGTTCAAACTCCGACTACCAACCGTCATCACCGAAATCTTCATTCACCACTGTGTTACCTCCATAACCATCTCCGAGTGCATCCGCCGCATATATCGTCAATCATTATAAACAATCACCTTCTCCATTTCGATATCGAGTTCGAGTTCGGGTTTCCGATATCGTAGACATCTCCGGCAGCCACCAATCCACCTACATCATTCATTCACTTACATCATCTCCGACGATCTATTTACCTCCGGTAATCTGCAAAGTTCAAGTTCATCACATTGCTTCAGGGGTTCTTGTGCGATCTAACAAAACTTGTGTGATCCAATCACATTCAACATCGTTCATCATCTACCACCCTCCGACACCGTTCATCCGAAGCAATCCGAAACCCGACGATTATCATCAGTCTCCGGTCTCCTCCACACCTCCCTTCATTAACGATCATCATCCTCTCTATCTAAACTACTATCTCCGGTCACCATCCTCACCGTTAAACTCCGCACCATCGTTTTTTTTTGTGGTCAGTCATCGTCTCCATCACAGTTTTTACTACCTGCATCATCACATTTTTCATCATCTTGTTAAATCCTTGGCGCCAGTTGTTTGAAACGAAGAAGATGAACCAGTTACCTCCTTGTTACGGCTGTTTGAACATCATATTAGGGTTTTGTTTCAGTTAAAACGAAGGAAGAAGAAACTTTCAGGTTTCTTTTATTTTTAATTTTAATTTAGGGTTTTCTTTAATAATAATAGTAATAAATAATTATAATATCTATTTTAGTATTTAAAAAAAAGGTTTTTTAATTAAAAATAATAATATTATAGTTTTAAAAGTTATATATATATAAAAAAGGGGTCTGGTTATTGTTTGGTTTGATAAGTTTTGACAGGTTTGAAGGCGCGGTACAGGATCACATATTTGGGGGATCACATATTCGGGGGATCACATCTTCGGGGGATCACATATTCGGGGGATCACAACTTCTGGGGGATCATACTTTCGGGGGATCACAGTTAATCTTAAAAATGTCTTCTAAGAGAGAAGTGCTTGAGCAGGAACTTCAAGGATTCAGATACTCATATGGTGAATCTATAGAAGCACTTACAGGCCGGTTTGCTGAACTGCTCTCTGAAATGGAGAAGGCTGAGATTGAGGTGTCTAATCACACGAGCAACAGCAAGATTCTAGATGCTATAAAAAGGATTCCAGATCAGCCAAACTGTAGTTGGTTTAGAAATGTTAATCAGATAATTGTGACAACCGACTGCTACTGTTACAAAATGAAGCCGGATGAGCTGATCTCACTCATCAAATCATATGACAATGCTGACAAGCAGTCTACTCAAGGCAATACATCTGATGCAGTTTGCTCACCCACTCCTACTCCTACTGCTCCATTGCCTGCTGCAGTTTGCTCATCCATTTCTACTGACTCATCACAAAATTCAGAATCAGGTTGCAGCACAGGTATTCAAATTCACAACTTCTCTCCCATTCCCACTGAGGTATGTGTAGACGATATCTACTGTACTCCTAAATGTAGGGAAAGGGTTAAAGGGTTCAAAGAGCAGGCAGACTCACTCGTTATGCAACTTCAATATACCAGATCTTGTAGTTATGAAATTAAAAAGAAACTGGGTGGGTATAAGGATATGGTGGAGGCGCAAAAGCGTGATATCCGAAAGTTGCATAACGATCTTAGTGAAGCAAATTGTAGATATCTCCACTTCAAAGAGTTGTCTGAAAAATTAACTGTTGAACTTAATGATTTAAAATCAACTTTTGAAAACACGGAATTTAACTTTAAGAAATTTGACGTGTCTAGTGAAAAAGTTGAAAAAAATGATTAATCAGCAGTTAAAATATAGTAAAAAGGAAGTTAGGAATAAGGGATTGGGATTTGTATGCATACCTCCACCATACAATCACAATTACACCTCAATTCCCATGACTGATGAGGAGATAACCGACTTGCCTGAAATGGAATATGGGAAGCCCAAGGATAGGAAGGTAGAGCCTGTTGAATCTAAGAAAGTAAAGATCACAAGGCCTGATAAAACAGAAATCACTTTAGAAAAACAGGCCTTAAAGAAAACATTCATCAAACCAACTGCTGTTTCAAACCAGACCGAGACTCTAAATTTTGAGAATAATGCTAATATTGACAAAATTTTCAAGTATTAGATAATACTGAGTCAAGTCTTTCTCAAAATTCACCCGAAGTACAACAACAAGAGAAAGAGTCTGAAACAAAATCTCTCAACTTTGAGTTTGCTATGATGACTGAGTTTGTTAAGTGGTCTCTCAAACAAAATGAATCGACTTCTTCATCTGATTCGTCATGTGACTCCACAGAGACAACTAACTGTGAAAAGTCAGAGTTTGTTGATTATGCCGAGTCTAGTAACGAATCACCTGAAATGGTTGAATCAGAACCAATAATAATAGAATCTGAGCCACATGTTCCATCTGACTCCAAATGTGAATCACCTGAAGCAACAGATTCTGAGAAATTGGAATCAGTTGAATCTAGTGAATCCAGTTGTGAGTCTTCTGAAGCAGCTGACTCAGCAGCAGAGGATTCAGCAGAGCCACTACAAAAGGGATGTAACTCAGATGGTTCAGCTGAATCAAGCAGTGAAACAGTGACTGAGCCCACAACGTCTGAGATTGAAACAACAAGGCCGGTCCCTGATTTTAAGTGTGTGAATGTTACTGATGCGTCTACTTCATGTGCAGATGAGGTAATAGTAGAGGATTGGGTTGAGGGGGATGATGTTGTTTGTCATAAAGCTGACGATGTTTGTCCAAAAACATCAAATTTGTCTGCTGATGCTCCTCCTTATGTGAGAAAGGCTGTTTTTGAGCCAGCTTTGAGAGGCCCTTCAGATAAATATATGCCTCCAAAGCCAACAGTTAGAAATGAAAATACTAAATCTAGTGGATGTGCTAACTGTTGCAAACAAGGACATAGGAAGCAGAGCACAAAGTTTGAAAAGTCTACAAACAAATCATCCAATAAGTCTTATAACTCAAATCCAGCATCAGTTGGATGGAATGGATCGGGATATGCTCCTTATGTGAAAAAGCAAACCTGCTACAACTGCGGCATACCCGGTCACATTGCAAGAAATTGCACATATCGTCCCTATGTGCCATACTATGCACAACATCAGAAGGTTACACCTAGGGATAGAACTTATTCTAAGCCAATGAAGGTTGAAAAACCTAAGGCAATGATGAATAAGCGTCCCTAGGTTAAACCATCTGATGGGGATTGGAATGCTGCCAAAGCTAAAAGAAAGCAAGCTTTGAAACCAAAACAAGTTTTGAAAAACAAAAAGGTTGAAAAGCAAACAGTTTTGCCCAAGGCACCTAAGAAATTAGAAAAGCCTAAACAAGTTTGGAGGGCAAAACACAATGCAGCGACATCACCAATCCTTGAATCAAAAGGGGGTATGTGATTTCGAGAAGTATCTTATATTGATGCTTCATGAATACCCAGGACCACGATGGCCTGGGTACCAATGTCTTACTAATCTCCTTGCTTTTCAGGGACAACCAAGGAGGAGCTATTGACAATCCTTGGATGTTGATAGCAGTTGTTCCAGAGATATAACGGGTAACATTTCACTGTTGCAATAAGGTATATTCTTTTACAGTTGATATGTTTCTTTTAAAGGAGATAAGAGAATTAAGACAAGATCAGCGAAAAGGTACAAATCTGAATTTCATGTTCTAAATTTTTGATATTTGATTAGTCTTAAATCTGATGATGGAACAGTTAAACAAAAACAACAAAAATATTTTCATTTTCTTTTGTGTTTCTCTTTGTACATACGTTTTCATTGTTAGGTAAATTTGTGCATAAGATTTACGCACAAATTTAGGGGGATATCCATCTGTCTGTATATATATTAAAAAAATACAAAAACATTAGAAAAACAGAAAAATCAAAAATATTTTGTTGCATAAATGGGAAATGAAATAATTTCACTATGTGGATTAAGGCTGACTCATGTAAGACCAATATTGAAATGGTCTGACTCTAGAGCGATATGTTGGTAGGCTTTATCCTCAGGAAAGAACGTCACTTGGAATTAGGACATGGCTATTTGAATGCGTGTGTGACGTCCCGATACACACAATTCCGTTCTATTTCTGAAATCTTTTCTGACCAACTCATGTATCTCCTTTGTTTTGCGTGAGCAAAGACCTAGCTGTACGTTGTCGCGCTACAGATCAAATACACCCGAAAGAGGCCCTCTAGTGCCCAAAAGAAACCCGAAAAAACGTATATCAAACTGAGAAAACTCATTTGATCTGTATATTATATCCATCTCTGCAAATGATCTATTCTGTTCTTCTCTCAATCCAGTCTCAGTCAAGGTTTCAGAATTCTAGAACGGGCTTGTGAAATATGTGGTAGGGAAACTGCATGTATGATAGCGTGTTCAGATTAAAAATTCCAGGATTTGATTGTGATTGAATTGAGTGTTCATATTAATTAAAATGAAAACATGATAAATCAGTTGCAGTCCATTAAATGAAAAAGGCCTAGGGAGATAAGTTTAAGTGGACAAACATACTGGCAATCGCTCGGATCACCCAAAGTACATTAGTGTTTATAAGTGTAGTCTAGCCTGAAACACTGTGATTTGATCTCATTGCAATTGTAATTGTATATTAGTTTCTTTGTTTATTTGTGTTTTAGATTTAAAAAATTAAAAATTCAAAAAAGAGTGTTTTATTTTTATAAAATAAAAAATCCAAAATAGAGTGTTTATTTGTTTTTATTAAAAAATTTAACCGTTCTTGAAGATTTGATTCATCATCATAAGTTGAAAGAAATTTGAATTGTGAAATCCGAGTACAAATACTTGGATGTACCAAGTGTTCATGTGGTATTTCCCTCTGTTGTTTAGAAATGTTGCTTATGAATTTCTGAGCATGTGCAGAATTTGATTTAAATCAAGAAACAGGGGTTGTTAAAGATTGAGATGTTGTAGGCTGCTGACAAAGCATGAAGCATCACAACAACAAGATGTGCCTGAGTCAAAAGAACCAGATACGTGTCATCATCTGACAGTGATAGTACATTTGAAGAAGTACCTGTGAACCTGGTTGAAAGAGAAGACATTGACAAAGAAAAGAGTTGCTTAGAATCCTCCACTTGCATTCTTTTCAACAAGTTTTTCAAGCAAAGTTGATCGTAATTAAGAAGAACAATGAGCCCAAGTTTGAAGATTAAGAGATAAACTATCTTCCCACAGAAACATAATGAAGATGACAGTTTGATAAAGACAGCATAAACCTAGGGGGATATTGTAAGGCCCTATAATTGGGTAGGTTTACGCTATTCTTTATCAAACACAAAAATAGGCTATTGGGCTTAGCCTTGTAGTGGGTTAGATAATATTGTGATAAGCCATGTGGGCTAATTAGTTTATTTGGGCTTGTTTAGTTTAAAGTGTGTTTGTGGGCCTGGCCCAGTCTGTAACTAGGTCACCCTATGTAACTATAAATAGGGTGAACCTAGTTCATTATTAGGTTAGACATTTTTGAGAGGTTATTCGGTATTTTCGTTTTCTGTGTTGGTGTACCAGACGGTTCTCTAGAAACCGTGTGCACCTTGTTCTTAATACAATTGATTTCGTTCTTGTTCTTCTACACTTTTTTCTCAGTATTCCGCGCTTTGATTAGTGTTTGATATCCGATTGTGTTGTTTTGGGACTTACAATATTAAATGCGAATAATCACATAACAACACATTGATCCAAAATCATCGTCATTGCGACCTTTACTCTCTTTTATATTATGCATCTCTCTCTATTATAAACCATAACTGGAAATGAAATTACAATACTAGTATGCATCCATAACTATATGGTTATCTATCCTAGTTTGGAAAAACGTTTTTTTTTTCAAACATACACATATATATTTATATATTATTATTATTATTACTATCACTACTGATAGGGGTTCATCCAGTATTGCATATTGCGCTCGTCATATTTCCAGACGAGTCTTTCCCCTATCTGTCTCATCCTTTCACTTCCTTCTAAGATCTCCTCACCAAAAGTGTGGAGTTCCTGTAGGTTCTCAGTACTCATGGGTGGGGCTAGGGCTGGTATCGGGTCAAGAAACTAGGGCATGGGTTCTTCCTGAGGGTACGGGTTTTCTAAACTCTCCCTGATATATTGGTCATTATCATAATAGGGGTCTAGAGGGTCAAGGTCTGGGTAGGGTCCTACTAGATCTTGCATGGGTTCCTCTATTGGGATTGGGTAGCATTGCTGGTAATCCTTGTGGTCGTCAAACCACGGGTCATAGTCTGGGGGATGGGGTGCTAGGACCCTAGGGATTTCAGCTGGGTCTAGGTCAGGTAGTGGTTTCTGGTCAGCTGGGTCAAACTCTACTTACATGGATTATGTCGGGAACAACTGTAGTGGTTGTGGTGCTATGAGTTGTTCTAGATTGGGGTCTGCAACGGTGGTAGCTAATATATGAAAATTAGCTAATCTCCTATTGAGTATGTCTTGGGATAGCACATTCATTTCCCTATTGGCCGCTGTTAAGGCCTTCTGTTGTTGCAATTTCCTCATCCTCTTTCTACACTCATGAGCTCCTCTGCTGAACCATCCTCTCTTCTTGGGAGGGAATGGCACTTCAGATTGTGCTTTGAACACAAAAATTCCTTATTCGGTATCAGCCGAATACCCCGAGAGGGTAGATTGCGAAGAGGTTCCTTCGTTCCTAGGAGAGTTGGACAGTTGACGGTAAGCGTCCGAAGGTCCTTGATCACTCATACTGTAAACTAACAAATTGTCAAATAACAAAAAATAATAATCTACACGTATGCACATAGTTTCATTGATTATTTCCTAACAAAATTCATAATTTCAATGTCAGCAGAACACTTCTTTGACTGAAATCAGTGGCTAAGCTCTGATACCACCTTCTGTCGTAACCCCTGCCTCGGGAAGCGGGCGGCCGCGACCTACTCAGAGATGGTGGTATCGGTGTTTATCATTATTTGGCTGCGGAATTTTCATCATGACCGTAGTTAGGAAATATTTTATCAGAGTAAAACACCACATTTTATATTAATAAACATAATGGGATAAAACCCATGTTTTCATTACAACCATGTTTATAGGGATAAACCCTAATTTATTGAATAAAACATCTTTCTTTATTAAGTAACTTTTAAAGCCACATTTTTCCAAGACTTTAGTGCTCTCCAGCTGGCTTCTATTTTGGCTTTCACATTTTGTTACCTGAAACGCGTTTAAAAACATTTTGTGAGTGGGAAATACTGGCGAGTGAATCCCAATTTAATCAAGATAGGTTTTATCCTTGTACAGTATTGAGGGCAATCAACAATTACATTTGTTTATTATTCTACCTTAATTACCACCCACGGTATTGTCGACCAGACTTGTGGTCATGTTACTACTCACAGTGTAGTAACAAATTTTGTATACAAAACCCCAACATACCGATGATAATTGTAGAAATACTCAATCACTGGTTAATTTAAATGTAAAGAATTGAGGGTTTGTAAAACAGTTTGCAAAGAGGTTTACAAAAAAGGAGATTACTCACATTGCTAGTTTAGACTTTTCCTGGTGTTTTTCCTGGTTATAATCTATTAATTAAACAATGCACACGTGTTTGTATAATAACCCAATATTTACATTAGTTATACCCTCCCCGAGACAGAACTCCAACGACTACGTCGGGCAGAACCTCGACAGCTGCTACGGAGCACTAGATCAATCGGGCAGCGTATCTAATACGTAACCGGGGGTTATAATACTTACAACGGGGCATAAATTCGCTAATCAGGGGGGTGTAATACCCGAATATTAAGTCTATTCTACAGAATTTGAGAGAGATTCACGAGATTGAGCGACGAAAAATGACTGTCGAAGCTCCCAATTTATAGGAGCTGATATTAGCTTTCTCGTGGCCCACGTAAACCGAAGGTTAATCATTCGTGGCCCGCGGCATAGAGTATGTAGGCCTTAGCCTTGACTGGTCACACGTATAGAATCGACACGAACTCGACACGTGGCTGCTCAGGGTATCGCCCTGACCTTGAGCTGTCGCGGCCCGCGTAAGACAAAGATATGGTCTTTGTGGCCCGCCAGAAAACAATAAAAATTGTTTTTATTTTTATTTTATAAAATTGAAGGTATTAAGGTTTATTTATCGTATACGGGGTGTATTTTAAGGAGTATTGGGATATTATAAATATATTAGTGGTGTCGGAAAATAATTTAGGAGGGTTGTTATAGTTAGCCCCACCCATGAGGACTGGGATTTGGCCCATGAGGTGACTATGTCTTCCAGCCGGAAGCCCGGTACAAAATCCGCTTGGATTGAGCCTTCCTGCATCACGTCACACATATTAATGGCCTTGCAAACCATTAATTGATATGTTTCCTTGTTTGCTTTCATACCGGGGTTTCACAAATATATACATACTTACAATGTTTACAAGGTTTATTCGTGCACACATACAAAACACATGAACTCGCTCAACTTTTGTTGATGTTTTCAAACTACATGTATTTCAGGAAACTAGTTATGGATCTGCGGGCGCTGAAGTTTCCAAGTACTGTCTGAAATAAAAGATGTCATCCTGTGTTGAAGGGTTTAGGTTCTGTATCTTATCCTGGATAAGATACATAGTTCAAAGCCTAACTTTTAGTAGTGTCTTTTGTCAAGTCCTTATGGAACTTTAAACAATTTGGATGGTTTGTAATATGAATTTGAAGTCTCAGATTTCTGTTAAACAATGTTGTTTGAAATGTTGAAACTATCTAATGGATGAACATCTTGGTTTTATCATATAGTTGTTTGTTATGGTTGAATGCAATTATATTAAGCAAGTCACACATAACCACGCTTCCGCAAAAGTCAGGGCGTGACATATATATAGGGTTGGGATCCTGTACATTAATCCAGAAGTGTGAGAAGTGTATTATAACACTATATAACACCATATAAACACCGTATAACACTATGTAACACCATATAACACCATATAACACTATGTAACACTATATAACAATATATAACACTATACATCTATGATCTATCATAGACATGCTATCAGACAAAATATAGTGTTATATTTGTTATACAGTGTTATATAGTGTTATATGGTGTTACATAGTGTTATACGGTGTTTATATGGTGTTATATATAGTGTTATAATACACTTCTCACACTTCTGGATTAGTGTACAGGATCCTCTACATATATATATATATATAGGACAAGGATCCGTTAGGAACCACCTTTATTGCGAGAACCGCGGAACCAATGTGAACACAACCAAAAATACCTAAAAATAGCAAAAAAAAACACAAAAAAAATTATATTTTTTTATACAAAATCGCTACTTTTAGTAGCAAAAAAAATTAAAAAAAAAATTTTGCTACTAAAAGTAGCGATTTTAATGTAAAAAATATTAAAAAAAAAATTCTTGTGTGTTTTTAGATTTTTTTAGGTTTTTTAGGGGTTTTAGTTTTTAGCATTTTAGTTTGGGGGGTGGGGGTGTTAGGTTTTTGGGTGGGGGGGGGGGTGTTGGGTTTTTTTAGGTTTTTTGGGGGAGTTTAGTTTTTAGCATTTAGCTTAGGGGAGGGGGGTGGGGGTTAGGTTTTTTTTTTTGGGGTGGGGTTAGGTTTTTTTAGCTATTTTTGGTTGTGTTCACATTGGTTCTCGCAATAAAGGTGGTTATCGCATGAACCTTACCCTATATATATATATATATATGGTTAGGATTTAGGGAAAACGGTGAAAAGTGTGAGAACAATGAGAACGCTTATGGATCGTCAGATCAAAACAATCTATGGACTAGATTGGCGCGGTGGCGTTTTCGTAAATAACATCAATTTTATTACGTGGACGCGCTTCATTAAGGGTAAAAAGGTCTTTAGACTTCTCCACAAAAAACGCCAAACTCATGAATAAAATGCCATTAAATTCCCGCCTTAAACTACAAAGCACACAACATCCTAATCTAAACGTCACTAGATATAAAACGCCAAACTTTGTTTTCAAACGATAAAGCTAAACAAACAGTAACCGAAACGACGGAACTTCATTACTAGCATTTATTGTAATAAAAACCCGCCTAAAATACGCGCCAAAAAATCCTATATAAATAACGTCTCAGACCTTCTATTGAATCCACCAAACCCAAAACGCCTTATTTTACTAAATACCATTCAACTTAGAAACGCCAAAACATTCAAACAACAAAAGATTCCAAACGACGTTTCTTTAAGATACAGTTTTATTCTCGGTAAAGTTTCACTCAATGTGATGGGCAAAATCCTTAAATTGGGATATTGTCCATCTCATTGAGCAAAATCTTATTGAGTTTATCCTCAATATAAACGCCAACACATACAGAAAGCACAAATTACAAACGTCGTTTCTGGGAGATTCAGCTTTTTTCTCAATAAAGTTTCACTGAATGGGGTGGACAACATTGTTGGACATCTTTTTTAACTGAGGATTAACAATGTTGTCCATCTCATTTAGCAAAACATTATTGAGTTTAGCATGACCAAATTAGAGGTTTAAGGTACTTTTATTTAGTAAAAGTTGTTCTTTTTTCTTTTGGCATTTAGTTTGTGTGTTCGATCTTATATTGTTTGTTATGTAACTTCCAAGTCACATGTTATGCACAAAAAGTAGAAAAAAAGATGGGAAAAAAAAGTAAAAAATGCTATATAAGAGATATAAAACGCCAAGTTCCAATGTGTGTGTGTTCTGAAAAAAAAATGCCAAACAACTCTTCGCTTGCTATCGAAGACCATGTCGATTTTCTTTTAATTACAGTCTTTTTGCATGTCGATGCGTAGTGTCCGTAGTGGTGATCTCTCCCCCAAACACTAAAGCTCACAGTGAACTCTCTCAAATGAGTTCACCCTCTTTCTCACTCTCTAGTTTGCAAATGAACAAGGGGTTGGTATTTATACCCACACCCATTTGTCTAGCAAACACACACGGTCAAACACATAACCCTCTCAAATGAGTTCACCACAAACACTAAAGCTCACAGTGAACTCTCTCAAATGAGTTCACCCTCTTTCTCACTCTCTAGTTTGCAAATGAACAAGGGGTTGGTATTTATACCCACACCCACTTGTCTAGCAAACACACACGGTCAAACACATAACCCTCTCGTTTGACCACTTCAAACGAGCGGGTCAATACACATTCGTTTGACTGTTTCACTAACTATTACAAATTCAACATAAAATAAATCTAATCTATTCGACAAGCATCGGACACAAACCGATTAATACAAAGAGTTTTGTTTATCCATCTCTAATCTCTCCCGTCTTGAACTAATCTCACATGAATCACGGCTTCGGTCCCGAAACACCGTAAACCACCGGTCATCATCTCCGTTCACCCACTGTCGTTCACCATCACCTTCCACTTTGTTATGTTGTGAGAAATAGTAGAAGAAGATTGATTTGCTGCTATTAGGGTTGATGATTGTGGGTCTAATTGATGATTTGGGGTTAGATTATGTATGAAATTTTTGGGGGTTTGATGTTTATGTATCGAAGAAAGGAAGCTGATGGTGTATCGTAGAAAGAGGAAGAGGGCAGTGGATGATTTGTCTGATTTCGATAGAGAAAGAAGATGGTTGTCGGCTGGATTTTTTTTTGGATAAGTTTTGGAAGTGAATGGCGGCTGTACAAGGTAATGTCGCAGGAATTAATATGGGCATATAGGGTTTAATGGCTTGAATTTTACCAAGTCTGTTGTGTTTTACCAGTTTGAATTTTTGAAATCTTAACTTCGTGATTATTAGAAGTTTTAGAGAATTCTGGTTTAACTGAAACAGATTGTTTGTGAACCACGTCGGTCTTAATTCAGGGGGAGCATCACAATTTCCTAACCATCGAGAAATTCAAATAACTTTTGTCGATGAAAACGGAAGACCCAAGACCACAAAGGCTTGGGTCCCCATCTCCAACTAATCATGTGAGTTCATGTGCAGGATGTTCCAGGAGGAACTTTCAGCAGTCATTGGATTGTTGATAGTGGGGCATCCAGGCATATGACAGGCGACATGAAGCTTCTCTACGACGTTAAATCTATTAGAGGAGGTTATGTTGCTTTTGCTGGAGATAAAGGCGGATATATTACTGGTGAAGGAATGGTATCCAATGGGGTTGTAAGTTTTGACAAGATCAACTTTGTGCAACAACTTGATCACAATCTTCTCAGCGTTTCACAAATTTGTGATAAGCAGTTTTCAGTGCACTTTGATGCAAATGGATGTTATGTGCTGAAACCCGGCTTCAAGATTCCTAAAGACTGGATTCTCTTATCTACTCCAAGGATTAATGATTTATATGTCCTTGATATGAGCCAAGCTATTACAACGTCTGCACAAGCAACTTGTTTCGTTTCCAAAGCCACAGAAAAAGACTCAATCTCTTGGCATAGACGGATGGGTCACATTCACTTACGCAAAATGAATCATTTGGTGTCGAATGAATTAGTGAATGGTGTTCCTCTTAAAAACTTCCATCTTCAAGACTTTTGTGTTTCATGCCAAAAAGGAAAGCAAAGCAAGAAGCGACACCCGACTAAGAAGATCAACATGGTGGCCGTTCCGCTTGTACGTTTGCACATGGATTTGTTCGGTCCTGTCAAGCATAAAAGCATCAGGAATGATCAGTACTGCCTTGTGGTGACTGATGATTATTCAAGATTTTCTTGGGTGGCGTTCATGGCACACAAGAGTGATACTTTCGGTATTATCAAAAACTTGATCATTCAGATTGAGAATTTGTATACTTTGAAGGTTAAACGGATTCGCAGCGACAATGGAACAGAGTTTAAGAATCATGCCATGGAGGAGTACTGTAGATCAAAAGGTATTCTTCACGAATTTAGTGCGGCTTACACTCCTCAACAGAATGGCGTCGCTGAACGTAAAAACCGTACATTGATCGAGACTACTAGGATGATGTTGGTAGAGTTACAATTGCTTATTCCCTTTTGGACAGAAGTTGTGTCCTCTGCTTGTTATACATTGAACCGAGTCCTTACAGTCAAAAGACACAACAAGACCTGCTTCGAGCTTCTTCACAAACGGAAACCAGATTTGTCATATCTTGAACCGTTTGGAGCTCCTTGCACAATGATCGATCCTAATGGAAAGTTTGGGGCAAAAGCTATTGATGGTTACTTTCTTGGTTATGCCACCCCGAACTTAAGAGTCTGGAACCTAGAAACTAAAAGGGTCGAGGAATGGTCTGAGGTCAGGGTACAACGGCACACATTGCAAGTCAAATGTCCAGGTCAACCACGGATGTTTGAGTACGATAACTTTTTTAATTCGATCAATATTCAAGAAGTTGAAGAAAGTGCTGCGGCAAAGATGTTTTTCGAGAGTGACAACGCAACAGATTCACCGTTGGTTCGTCCAATTATTGTCAACAATTCAGAACCAACTTCAATGAACAATAATGCTCTCGACAATGAGGATTTTCACGATGCTACCGAACTGAACGAATCTTCAGAGGATGATGAATTTCTCGATGCAGACCAAGAAGCTGTTCATGGTACTTCAGAGGCTACACCTCCAGTGGACGCCCCTAAAACAGCTGAAGCTACTTCATTATCCTCTTCGCCAGTTCAGGGTATTGAATTGGTTGTTGATCTCAATCTCAACAATCTGGGTACAAACATTCCAGTTCCAGATAATCCAGAAACAATAATTCACAATACCCATCCTCAACAAAACATCATTGGAAATGTACAAAGTGGCGTACAAACGAGAAACATGTTGCGAAACAACAACAATGCGGGCTTGTATGCTGCAATTAGAGAATCGGGTCAACAGAACGATTGGTCATTCGCGTGTTACGTATCACAGGAAGAACCAAAATCTTGGAAAGAAGCTTTGAAAGATAATTCTTGGGTTGAAGCTATGCAGGAAGAACTGCAACAATTCCAGAAGCTAGGTGTCTGGAAACTAGTTGATAAACCTGAAGGTTACAAGAAGATTGGTACCCGTTGGGTTTATAAATGCAAAAAGGATGACCGTGGAGTAGTTATTCGAAACAAAGCAAGATTAGTCGTTCAAGATTTTTGTCAGATTGAAGGAATCGACTACAACGAAGTTTATGCACCAGTTGCACGTCTTGAAGCAATTCGAATCTTTTTGGCCTATGCGTCCTTCAAAGGATTCAAGGTATACCAAATGGACGTGAAAAGTGCATTCTTACATGGTGAGGTTGAAGAAGAGGTGTACGTCGAACAGCCTCCAGGTTTTGAAGATGCTATTCACCCTGATCGGGTTTGGTTGCTGAACAAAGCTCTCTATGGTCTACATCAAGCGCCACGAGCTTGCTATGCAACCTTATCTAATTATCTGCTGGAGAATGGATTTCACAGAGGTCTTATCGATTGCACTCTTTTCATCAAAGAACAGGATGGAGATCTTCTATTGGTACAGGTATACGTAGATGATATTATTTTTGGTTCTACTAACGATGTTTTGTGTAGGAATTTTGAGCGTATTATTCAGGAGAAATTTGAAATGAGCGCTATGGGGGAGATGACTTTCTTTTTGGGCTTACAAATGCAACAAACGAAGTCTGGGATTTTCATCCATCAGACTAAGTATGTCAATGACATCCTGAACCGATTTCAGATGCCCGACACATCGCCCATTGGTACCCCACTACAGCAAAATCTTGGAATTCATCCTGACTTGAAGGGTGAAGTTGTTAGCTCCTCATACTACCGCGCAATGATCGGATCTCTTATGTACCTCACAACATCAAGACCAAATATAATGTACCCAACGTGCCTGCTTGCCAGATATCAAGTCAACCCGAAGGCCTCACATCTTGCAGCTGTGAAAAGGATTTTTCACTATTTGAAGGGATGCCCAGACACCAGTCTATGGTACCCTAGGGATGATAGCTTTGACTTGATCGCTTTCAGTGATTCTGATTTTGGAGGATGCAAAATCGACGGCAAATCCACAACGGCTGGATGTCAGTTTTTGGGAAATCGCCTAGTCATCTGGCAGTGCAAGAAGCAGACTTGTGTCGCTACATCAACATGCGAAGCTGAATACATTGCTGCCTCAAGTTGTTGCTCCCAAGTCCTGTGGATCCAACAACAAAATGCGAGACTACGGTTTTGAATTCCTAACTACTCCTATTTTCGTTGATAATTCTGCTGCCTTACAGATCACTAGAAATCCTGTGCAATACTCAAAGACCAAACACATCGAAATTAAGTTTCACTTCATATGTGATTGCTTTGATAAAAGGCTTATCGATGTTGTTAAGGTCCACACCGTTGACCAACGTGCCGACCTTTTTACCAAAGCATTTGACAAATAACGATTTGACTTTCTATTATTGGTAAACGGCATTAAGGTCAAGCAAGAGTAACACCGACATCGGAAAATCGTCTTTGTAAATATCTTTATGTTTTTAATTTATCATAGTTTTTACATTTTAGGGTGAGTAAATCCAAATTTGAAAAATTGAAATACATCAAAAAATTTCAAAAACACAAAAACAATAGAAAAACAAAAATGTGTTTCCTGGCGAGCAAAAGAGAAAATGATAGTACATCAGTGGTCTGTCGAAACCTCTTTGAACTTAAAATGAAAAACGATAAGCAACTCTATATAAGATGTATCGGTAGGCTCACAATCATTTTAAAGTGTGCAGGGTGATATAAACCTAAATCGACTGAAGACTGTGTGGGAACCAGTCATTGGCATATGGTCTTAGTATCGAAATTTCGTTTGATAGATTGCCGAGGTTCTGAGATATGCGGTCTTTATGCTGTTTATCATCTGGGTATCATGGTTGTTTCTTTTACCGAAATATAACGGAGACGAAGTCTAGATCTTCCATGATACCATATATACGTGTACATACTGCATTCGACCTCAATAAGTGATCAACAATCACATGTCCACAAAAATAAGTGATAAAATATCACATTTATTCGAGAGTCAAGTTCGTCTCTTTGTTGTATGTTTGTACTGACCTGTTCACGAACTTGCTCCTGTGCCCTCATGCATCTGAAAATCAAGTTCCTCATCAATAAGTGATTTTATCACATAAGGCTTGTTTTCAATCAAAATAAGTGAGTATCTCACATTTTCATATACGTCAAAACAGATGATAAATGGTATACTCACCAGTAAGATGAACTCTCATGCATACCTTGATACGGGAATGTGTCGTGTGTGGATGAACACCGGTCGGTAAGTATAAATCATACACTAATCGTATCCCCTCACCATGATTACATCTGATAAGTTGAGCATAAGTGGACAACAATACCGATAATCGTTCTAGGATGCTTATCTAAATGTTAACTAATTGAACAACAAGAGCATTTTGACGTGACCGTACACTGATATGATTCTCTTACCCTCGAAACTCGCAAAAAGAATGTCTGTAAATATTTATTTAATGCTTTCAGTTTCTGCATCTCTGTATATATTTATTTACTGCTTTCTATCTTTACATTTGAAATATTCAAAATACCAAAAAGATTTTAGGTGTGTTTTAATATAAACTTTATAAAAATCAAAAAGATTTTATTTCTGTTTTATCTTTGATTACCCGGTGTTGGAACTCGAGTCTTCGTTACCTGAAATCTGATCGAAACCAAAACGACCGATTCTTCATAAACGGTCGAAATTTGCAAGTTTTGAAAGTTAAAAACTAAAATTGATAAAATTGTTGAACTTTCAAACTGTCGGACGGTAGTTGATTGAAAACATGGTCTCATGTGTGTCGTTTGTTTATGTTAACTATATTTCAAGTAGTTGTTCTCATTACGTGTTTAGCTTTCTTGTATGTGCAGATGCGAACGTGATAGAAGACTAGCTTCGGAATGAAGACACGACGTGGAGGCACTCAAAAGATAAAGATGATCGAGTTGCCGCTGACCTATCATCAACACCTCAAGGATCTAAGTGCTGAAAATGGAGTTTATTTTAAGGGGGAGTTTGTTAACACACTTCCTAAATGAAAGGGGGAGTTTGTTGATACACTTTCTACTTACGACGCGGGAAGACTTTGAAGATCCTCTGACATGATAGACATGGAAGATGAACCCTCACGAGCAGCGTCCAAGGGTGAGTTTGTTGATACATATTATGTGGACGCGACTCGGTTCGGTTTGACTCGGTTAGGTTTGGTTCGATCCCGACGTCACGACATTCCTCCGTCATGCGCCCTAGAGTTCGACACACGAAGCACGAAGAGCCACCAACCGTCATTCGCCGCCACATCACCATGACATCATGATGATGTCATGTGATGAATTGATAAGGTTTATAAGGATTGAAATTAATGCAACAAAGAATCCATATATGTCGACCAAGACAACATTCCAACGAAGACTTTTTGTGTAACACTCCTTTCTGCAACGAAGTCTACCCCTCACGAACCCTCAACATGTGCGACGAACACTCCACATGTTGGACGAAGACTGTGCATGACGAAAAACCAACCTCCTGCATGACGAAATACTGCCTTTCAACTCTGTGGCGAAAAACCTGTGGTTTTTCGTCATATTCAAGCCTTTCGCCATGGATCTTTCGTCGGCTGGTGAGACATTCGTCGGCTGAATGTTGTTTCGTCGAAGTCTTTTGTCGCTGCACATATTCCGTCGACCTGGTCCTATATATATGGAGCACTGAAGACAGACAAGAGACGAGAGAACAGAAGCACAAGATAACCGAGAGAACTGAGAGAGAGTTTAGTGTGTGTGAACTTTATCTTGTAATCTTGTAACCTGAACTCTTCTCCTATATACAAGTGTGTATTAAACATTGAATCTCTGTGTCTCGTGTCTATCTTAATCTCGGTTTGCTTTCCCGGTTGGATTCCGCACAACCGGGTTTGTTCGTATACAAGGATTAGGCGACTAGATCCTCTGCTAGTTGGACCTACAAGTGGTATCAGATCCAAGGCTCTCCTCCTTGTTAAAACCGAGACGTTTTCTTGTGGTTTTAAAAGATTTTCTTGCTTTTTTTTCCCAGATGTGTTCTTGATAGTTTGAAACAGGTTTATTATTTTCTGGAAAAAACAACTTAAAATCTTGAAAATCTTAATACTTTGCTTTTTAGTTTGGTCAAAAACCTTGTTAGAATTCATGTATCCATGTTAAGATTTGGTTTTGAGTAAACTTTTGTCCAAAATTGTGTTTCGGAAATTTCTCCGGTCACTGGAAAACTCATAAGTTTCACCGGAAAACTCATAGTGTTCTTCATATATTCAAAGTGTTCTTAAAAAAATTTCATGATTTGATCTTTGTTTGAGGTTTAACTGAAGTGTTATTGATTATAATATCACTGTTTGTCAAGTGGGTTTTAAAAATGATTAGTATTCTCTGAAAAGCATGGGTTGGTAAAGAGTGTGTAAGGGTAAGGTGTTGGTTGACAAGTTCACCAACTCTCAGAGATAAGGTTTGAATTTATTAAAAAAAATAGAAAACCTTTATTAAATATCTCATAAAAATTGTCACTACACTTTTGGCTTTGACGAAAAACCCCATTTTTCGTCACAGTTGATCTTTGACGAAAAACCTTATTTTTCGTCACTTTGGTCATTTACAAAAACCCCTTTTTCGTCAGTTTAGGTTTTTCGCCAAGAACCAAGTTTTTCGTGGATCACTCTTGTCAAGTTTTAACAGAAGCTTTCAAAAATTGTCTTAACGGATTGTTTTAAGTGATTTCAGCAGGTATTCATTATTATATATTCAAAATGAGTTCGGATTAGTGGGGAATTCCATCCACTACAGAGAGCAAGTATAGAAGCACAGGTTTATCGCCATCATGGGCCGAATCTCCCGCACCCGCATCTTCGTCTATTCCATCACAAGCGAATCAAATTTCGACAGGTCAATGGGCATTCGTTTCAAATCAAACTCAAAGTATTCAAAGTATACTTTTAAGCAAAAGTGAAGCCGGAAGCATTAACCATCCACCGAAGCTAATGCACATGAATGAATATCCTGGATGGGAAGAAAGATTCCATACGTATGTCCTTGGGCAAAACACGAAATTGTGGTTATGTTTTACTACAGATTTCGATAAAGCTCTTGATGTTGCCGCTTCAACTGCCGCGACATTTGCAGATCTTACGGCAGACGAGAAAAAGGCATATGATTTAGAAAAGAAAGCATATTCTATTCTAACTCAAGCGTTAAGAAAGGATATATATCATCAGTTTGTCAGCTTCAAGACGTCAAAGCGGTTATGGGATGCATTGAAGACGAGAGGTCTATGAAATGAAGCGTCACACAAATTGCTACATGATCTACTCAAGAAGGAGTTTGATGGTTTCACATGTATGGAAATGGAATCTTTGGGAGATTTAACAAGTCAATTTTATCACTTGTTGACTGAGTTAAGTAACTTTGGGTAGTAGTGACTCCAGAAGAAGTTGTGATCAAGTTTGCCGACGCATTACCAGCTCAATGGAATGGTTTCTTGGAAATCTTGAAATACAATGGCACTTTGGCTACGACAAACATCAATGATTTCATTCAGCTCTTGGAGAACAAAGATCAAGAAGAAATCAGAAAGGCCAAAAGGATTCCAGTGCAACAGAATCCTGATATGTATTATAGAAACTGTGGAAGTTCTAGCACTACTGCAAGACCTGCTCCATATGCTCAGCTTCAAACGGACTTTGTATCAAGAGATATGTACGGAAATCCACTGCCAGTTCCCTTAACTCAAACGGCTTTTGTCTCAAGCACTGACATGTACGGAAATCCACAACCAGAAGTAGCAAAGCTATCAATCTACCGAAGCAAGAGATATGTACGGAAATCCATTACCAGTTCCACAGCAAGCTTGTTATGGAAGCACTTCATCTGCCGGTCAGCCATTTGATCTAAATACAGTTCGGCTCGACACTTCAAATTTCTCGAAAGTAAGTGTTGAAGTAGCTAAGGATCATATGGAGCTACTAAACACATTGGTGAGCGCGTATTGTGGGTTAATAGCAGGTCAGATTGGAAACATCAATCTGACACAAGAAGATTATCAGCAGGTCGATAAAGAGGAAATGGATATGATGGACATCAAGTGGGCTTTCGCTAGTGCTATTAGGCGAGCTAAGGACTTCATGGAAAGGACTGGTAGAACCAGCTTGGAAAGCAAGAGAGATACCAAGTATGGGTTCGATAAAAAATCAGTCAAGTGCTTCAATTGTGGCGAACGAGGTCACTTCAAGAGAGAATGTACCAAACCAGCTCAACATGGAAACCAGAATCCTTTCAGGAATCAAGGCAACCAGCAGAATCAGAATCAGGATCAAAACAGGAATAACGAGCGTACGTTGATGCCTGTGAACAATCCAAATCAGAGAATGTACCAAACCAGCTCAACATGGAAACCAGAATCCTTTCAGGAATCAAGGCAACCAGCAGAATCAGAATCAGGATCAAAACAGGAATAACGAGCGTACGTTGATGCCTGTGAACAATCCAAATCAAGCAGGAGCATCAAATTCCAACCAGGCTCTTGTGGTATAAGTCGATGAAGGTAGCGACTGGTTGATTCAGTTGGGAAGTGATGTTCAGGATGGAACAACTTGTTTTGCTGAGGTTGTCAAGGATCTGAAACACACCAGTGTTGGAGAATCTTCCGCCAGTGGTGGAGAATCATCTGAAGATGAAGACAGTTATGGTTACAGTAGAAGCTCAGATGAAGAATCCTCAACTTCAGGCGATGATCATTTGGATGAAACATTAAGTGTGACAGTCGATGCAGATGTTGATGAATTGTTGGGAGAGGCTGCAACAGGGAATCATAGATGATCAATCTTGGTGGATGAAGCTGCTTATTCTTCTTCTTCATCTAATCATTCAGCCGTTATGGCTAATGTGGGCGGTTCATCAAACAAGGTATGTGTCAATGATCCAACTTCTGATAACTGTGATAATTGTGTTAACTTAGGTGGTAAATTGTCGGACTTGCAAGGAAAATATGATGGTTTGCAAAGCAAGTATGACGTGACATATATCCACAATCAAGTGACATTGAAGAACAGTTTTGAACAATCTTTGAAAATCAAAATTTTTCTAAGTTATTTACAAAATTGAACATGTTTCCACATAGAGTTTTTGCCGATAAACACAACCCTATGTTCAGATTTTTCTAATTCGGCCTAGATTGAGAGTAATTTCACTTTATATGGTCCAAATGCCGTCACCTACTAAACATCAATTTATCAAATTTAACAAGTTTTTGCACAAATCGAGATGGTAAACCTATAGATCTAAGACCCATGAACAAAACCCTATGCTTGGATTCTATCAAAACATCCTAACAAATCCTAGATCTAAGATTATAGGTCCGAACAGTCGCCGAACTAAAAAACATCATCAAAATCGTCAATTTAACAGTTAAGATCAGTATACTTACCTTTCCCATTGTGAAGGTTGAGCATGCCAACAATGCAATGTAGTGTGGAAAGCAAGAATGAAGAATCAAGATCAAGAAAGTGAGAGTGTTTGAGAGAGTATCGAGTGGTCGTTCGGTCGAATAAAAGTTTGACTGAAGGATTTTGACCACTATATATAGACAATGTGCAAGTGTCAGATGGCCATCCGATCGGATTGCCATCCGATCGGATCGCCATTCGATCCAAACACCCTTTGACTTGAAGTGTTGATCTTTTGACGTTTTATCAGATTTGGTCAGTTTTAGAAATCCACTTAAGTATCTAGGTCCAAGTTAATGACCCTAGGCACTTAATTTGTCTACCAGGTCCAAGTTAATGACCTTGGTTGATCCGAAACGAAACAACTGACAATTTGTTCAAACTTTTCAAACACATTTTCATGAAAATTTTACAAGTGTCAACTTAATGAACTTGATTTTGACTTTGAATTATCAAACCTTTCAAGATTAGCTCCCAACCCTGTTGTCCTGTTCAGAAACTTCCTGCTCTGCTTCATGACTGCGAATCTGAAGATCAGCTTTCTACCTTGGTTTGTCAAGAAACTAAAGCAGAAAAGTAAAATCTTTTTGGGATTTTAAGAAAGATTTAGACTAGAACAGTATGAAATCTTTTTGGGTTTTGGACTAACTATGAAATGAAATGCAGTAACAGTAAACTATTTAGAAACATATTTTTGGTGAGTGTGTCAGAGGATCATATCAGCTGCTTGACAAGTTACAAGTACCGTTGAGCTTGATTACACACTAAGTATTAAACAATTCACTTAGATTGCTGATATACTGATCCTTTTAAATCTTCACACAAATTTCAACTTATTCAGGATACGACTTAGTGTTTTAAGAACTCGACTTATACGCGTGTCCCACCTCAGAATATACTCTCGTATCCAAACTTCTATATTCAGTCTTACAGGTGAACGTACAATAATGATATCTGTAAAGGGTAGTGCGAGGCCATGAGAGCTCAGGTTAGAACTACCGTTCAGACAAAGAGATGATGGCTCGACTTTCGGTGTGTCCCGTTTGGGGATCTTTTCTTCAACAACACATGATTAGCATTTTGCAATGTTTCATCATTTTTATGCTGAGGGGAGACTTTAAAGATTAAACCAGTGCATAGTATTATACGAGGACTAGGCTATTGCTTCCGCAAAATCAGAAGTCCTGGTATAATACCCCGGATATCATTACGCACATAGACCTAGTATGTCAGAAATAGAAAATCTTTCAATCAAGATTTCAGGGGTTTCCTATATATCCGAGAGATGTTCCCCACGAAATAAGCAAGAAATGATTTTAGGTTTATATCCCGAACAACTCTACTAAATGTATAAAAACTTACCGGCATATCATCAGCGAGACTGCTTAATACCTTTTAAACATTACATATCTTTAGCATACTGTAACTGTCTAGCTGATGTACTATCTTTTCCCCTTTTTACACAAACTCTTTTAGGGTTTTCTATTGTTTTTGGATTTTGAAAATATCTCATGTTTTTAGATTTTTGCATTTTTTATTGTTTTTGTATTTTCTGAAAATATATCTATCTCCCCCTAAATACCAAAACAACTAAAAATACGACAAACCAGTGCAGTAGGCTTCTCAACATCATCTGCAGTGGTTTTCTCACCAACGCCAACTATCTCCTCCGCATCCGACAACAATTTCATACCATTTAGTTTTAAAAGATATTGAAAACGAGCTTTATCGAAAGCTTTGGTATGTAAGTCTGCCTTTTGTTCGTCGGTGTGGATTTTGTCTATTCGTATTAACTTCTTTTCATAACAATCGTGTATGAAGTGATGACGAATTTCTATATGTTTAGTTTTAGCATGATGAACAGGATTTTTCGTTATGTTTATTGCTGCCTCATTATCAACAAAAATAGGTGAAGTAAGAAATTGCAAACCGTAGTCGCGCATCTATTGTTGAATCCACAGGATCTGAGAGCAGTAGCTGCTGGCAGATACGTACTCTGCTTCACATGTTGATAAAGCAACAGAGGTTTGCTTCTTACATTTCCATGTGACTAATCAGGGTCCAAAAAATTGGCATCCTGCAGTTGTTGATTTTGCGTTAACTTTGCAGCAACCGAAGTCAGAATCTGAGTATCCTTCGAGCGTGAAGTCACCATCTTTGGGATACCACAACCCCAATGTTGGAGTTCCTTTCAGGTAGCGTAGGATCCTCTTGACGATAGACATATGTGAAGCTCTAGGACTCGACTGATATCGGGCCGCGAGGCATGTTGGGTACATGATGTCGGGTCTGGATGCTGTCAAGTACATTGACGAACCGATCATTGAGCAGTATAGTGTCTCGTCCACCATCTCTCCGATGAGATCAGGGTTAATACCATGATTGGTTGCTAATGGGGTGGATATAGGAGCTGTCTCAGACATCCGGAATTTCTCCAGAACATCGTAAACATACTTCGTTTGATGAATGAAGGTTCCTTCAGGCATTTGGTCGACTTGAAGCCCTAAGAAGAACTTCATCTCACCCATTGACGACATCTCGAACTTCTGCTTCATCACTTTTTCAAAATCTTTGCAGAGTTCTTCATTTGTTGACCCAAAGATTATATCATCAACATAAATCTGTACTATCAATAAGTTCCCATCGACTTTTTTGTGAAGAGGGTAGCATCCACTTTGCCTCGAATAAAGCTGTTGGCAAGCAAATGTTGAGAGAGCGTCTCGTCCAGGCTCTCGGGGCTAGATGCAAACTATACAGTGCTTTGTCTAGCAGATAGACCTTATCTTTGTGGATTGGGTCGGTAAAGCCTGGTGGCTGACCGACATAAACCTCCTCTTTCACTTATCCATATAGAAACGCCGATTTGACATCTAACTGGTACATTTTGAATCCCTTCCATGAAGCAAAATCTAGGAAAATTCTGATAGCTTCAAGTCAAGCAACTAGAACGTAAACCTCTGTGAAGTCTATCCCCTCTTGCTGACTAAAACCCTGGACTACGAGTTGAGCTTTGTTTTGGACAATAACTCATCGGTCATCTCTTTTACACTTGAACACCCATTTTGTGTTTATCTTTCGGTGTCCGTCAGGCAGATCCACAAGCTTCCATACACCAAGCTTTTTGAATTGACTCAGCTCCTCTTGCATTGCAATGACCCATGAATCTTCTGTTAGTGCTTCCTTGTAGGTTCTCGGCTCTATCTGCGAAATGAAACAACTGAGTGAAAACTCAGTTTGTAAAGGAGCAATTTTAGTATAAAAGCAAGTAAGGCCATGGTCAATCTGGCTTCTGGTGCGAATGCCTGACTGCAGCTCTTCGATTATCAACTCCTCTGGATGGTATGAAAGAGTCCTAGGCATAACCTCACCAGGAACATCCACCTCGCCTTCCAAATTTTTGACGTTTTGATCCGCAACTTGTTCATTGTCAAGAACTGTCTGATCTGAAGATTGGATTTGCTCCCCCTCAGACTCTGAATCACCATGATCAAAAGTAGGAATATCATCAGAATCTGAATTATCATTGACAGCCGTCTGATTTTCAGGAGCAGACTCGCGGATTCAAACATATCATTCATACCTTTCATTCCTTCTATGTTTTGAATCAATCTCGCGGATTCAAACACATCATTCATACCTTGTTGATCCGTACTTACTTACGGATTCAAACATTCTTCATTCTTATCATTCATGTTTTTCATTCTTATATAGTACTCTCAATTTCCTGAGGGTCTTACTACCCATTTCACCCGCACGTCCACCTGCTACCCAATTATACCGGATATATACATGCGATAATTACCGTGGTCTCACAAACGTCATATGCTTCTTGCATACTGGCCAGGTACGCAATTCACATACTAGTTTCGTGCCTTCATGTAATCATCGCCTTATGTCCAAAGAAGTGGGTTTCAGTTTCGTGCAACATCTTTAAAACTTTACCAAGACAACATCATTGCCTTTCGTTTAATATTTACCCTCCCCAAGGAGATTTCCTTTTTCTTTTAACGTTGGTACCCATATATATATTAATATTGTGTACCTGGGATTCATCTGTCTAATTACATGCCTTGGGTATTCATCCTAGATCGCATCCTCGAATCATCATCTTCAAACATTTAAGCTTACCTTGCATATACAATACAATTAGCTTCTTTATATGAATACATAAATACATGCTTACATTCAATTCTTCCTTTAAACCTTGATCGAGTCTTGGATTGTACGGGTTCCTAATCACAAGAGCACACAGGTTTGAGTTCAAGTACCTACCTCCAAGTACTTGGTTTCACTCAAACCAGGGCTCTGATACCAACTTGTAAGACCCTTATCACGCTTTGACCCAAAACGACGCAGCGGAAAATGAACCGTAAAATTTCTTTCTTTTAACTGCTCTAACACACTTGAATACAGTTTAGGTCAACCCTTTTAACATAAATACATCATTGATCATTTATTTAATGTAACCATGTTAAAAAATAGTTACAAAAAAATGTGACCGCTTTCCCGTACAATCCATGATCTTCAACTCGACCCTCGTTCACTTGTCCATCATGAATATCTGACTAACTTGCGGTCACCATATATAACCAACACGTTAGTACATGGTGACATCATATATAATTTAAAACATATACTTAAAAGGCTATATCGCATTCTAATTATGTAAGGCATTCCATTGAAACATCCTCTCAATTTTATTTACTTGAGTCCGACATCAATTCCTCGAGAGTCCGGCGTTCCCATACCTACACTTCATTTCATTCTCAATAGTAACATGGTTAGGAATACGTAATCTCAAACATGTTGAAAGCCCACATCTTCACATATATGTATACCAGTGATCTACAATCACTAGATTACAACACGCGTATACACATTCATATATCTAAGTACATTCATATGTATCCCATTCATATGTGCGTACATACAAGTTCACACTTCTTACACACGCTACAGTTCCATATCTACATACATGCATACAAGTCATATTCACTTATTCGTATTCAAATATCAAACTTTGAACGTCGAAAGCATATAAAGTTGAGCCTTACCTACAAAAACATATCAATACAAATCGATGCAGTTACAAATAAACATAACCGACTAACTTCCAACAAACATGATGAACATTCCATTAATTTGATGAACGTTCCATTAACATGATGAACATTTCATTAACATAATGAACATTCCATTAACGTGATGAACATTCCATTAATATGATGAACATTCCATTAACATGATGAACATTTCATTAATATGATGAATATTCTATTAACATGATGAACATTCCGTTATTGTGATGAACATTCCATTAATATGATGAACATTTCATTAATATGATGATAACATGATGAACATTCAATTAACATGATGAACATTCCATTAATATGATGAACATTTCATTAACATGATGAACATTCGATTAACATGATGAACATTTCGGTAACATGATGAACATTCCATTAACATGATAAACATTTCAGTAACATGATGAACATTTCAGTAACATGATGAACATTCCATTAACATGATGGACATTTCAGTAACATGAAGAACATTTCAGTAACATAATGAACATTTCAGTAACATGATGAACATTTCAGTAACATGATGAACATTCCATTAACATCATGAACATTCCATTAACGTGATGAGACTATCATCTTAATTTACATAAGGATAGACGAAGTTCATAGGAACTTACCTTGGTACTTACCCTTGCCCGTAACTTCTTACTGGTTCCCTATATACAACATACCAAACTCCATTTATAAAATAAGAAGTGATTCCGGAAATCACTTACCTTTAGCATCCATGTTCATGCTTGCCTCCTTGATTCCTCTTGACCCGATAGCCATCCATGCTTGAGCCAATTGACAAGATTTCCGTCCTTACATATCATTACGTTCACAACATTGTTAGCTTATGTGAGCATACATACAAACATTCATTTTCTTTCCATTCATACAATCATTGACTTTCGTTAGTCAAATGTCGTATAAATAAGACATATATTAATGGTCATCACGTTTCAAATCCTCACAACTCAACTATCATCATGCATACACATAATTCATCTAGCACATAACACGTTGACTCTCTACTCTAACAATCGTGTCCAAGGGTGATGCGTGTGAAGTGTTATATATATTAGGTGTATATTTTAAGCCCCTTTAACACTTATTTTTAGCCAAGTTTTAAATTTATAAAACACGATATTTTACTAACACTAAACACACATATGGGCAAGTGCACCCATCGTGAGCGTAGTATAGCGTTGGTAAGATACCGAGGTCGTCCAAGGACGCAAGAGCTTTTAATACCGGTTTATCCTCAACGTCTAATCAAAATAAAAAGTTTAGAAAAATGTTTTAAACTAAGAAAAAAAACTAACTAAAATGCTGAAAATAAAAATAAAAGAAAAACAGATAGACAAGATGAATCACTTGGTTCCGACTCGTTTCTAGTGTAACCTTTGATTATTTCTGCACTTTTGCACATAATTAAGAGATTATCTTAGTTATTGTAGTAGGCCCCTCTTTTGAAGGTGACGTTACCCTCACCCCAGTAGTTTGAGTCAGCAAGGATACAATCCTAAAAGGGTGGATTATTGGAAGATAATGAATTAAGTTATTAATGCAATATTATGGTAGGCCCCTCTTTTGGAGGTGACGTTACCCTCGACTAAGTAGTCTGAGTCAGCAGGGATACAGTCCTAAATAGCCGGGTTATAGTATTAATAGTAGTTAACTTATGAGGGGGTCAAAGAGTTTGGACCCCCGCCATCCAATACCGTGAAGTATTGAAGGAGGTCCTACTAAATTTGACCCAGGTCCATTGCAGGACCTCTAAACGCTGAACAATGGCAAGACCTTTACCAAACCGTTCCCTTAACCCCCGACCAGGTAGCCAACATACCTCCATATAGACCGTGGAGATATGAATGGTGAAAATCTTTTATTTTATATAGACAGTAAAATAATTTCAAGACACCACGGACAAACGATAAAGAAAGATCACCTTCAACATAAGCAACTAGTTATTAAAGTCATTAATACGAAACCAAATAAAAAGTGCAAAAGATTAGAAATAAAAAGTATTACACTAGACACTTTCTCTTCACCAAGTGATGTAAGAGACTTAGGCAAACATGGCCTTGATTGTCAAGAACTCTTACGATCAATCTTGGATCCCGAGACGACTCACACACTCTACGATGGACAATGGATGATGGTGGTGGATGATGGTGTTATGGTGGTGGTGGGTGGTGGGTGAAGTGTGAGAGAGGTGGTGTGCCAAGGGATGGTTTGAGCTTGAGCCAAGCACTTCTATTTATAGGCAGAATAGAAGCTCGGGCACGGCCCCGTGTCCAGTGGGCACGGCCCCGTGTCCACATCCTCTCTTTCTTCATTAAATGCAGCTTTGTCTTATTAGTTGACCACGCCCCCGTGTCCGCTGAGCACGACCCCGTGTGCAGAGGAATCTTTGTACTATGAAGATTTGCCTGGATTGTGCGAATCTTATAGTTGACCACGGCCCCGTGTCCGCTGAGCACGTCCCCGTGGTGGGCAATAGAAGCTTCTACCACTTTGTCTTTTCTGCTGACACTTGGGCACGCCCCCGTGCTGGCTGAGCACGGGGCGTGTTCAGGCCTCTGGTCTCTTGTTTTGCTTGGGAAGATGCTGTAGTGGGGTCGGGCATGCCACGTCTTGTCTCTTTTCTTGTATTTATGTTAGATTTTGATGTCTTTTTGCTTCTTTTGTTAATTTGAGCTCATTTAATCCTGAAAATACAAAAGGAAGACAAAAGCACACTTTTTCCAACATTAGTACTAAAAAAGGGTTAGTTTTATGCCTCATTTGATGAAATTTATATGTTACATTTTGAACACATCAAATACCCCCACACTTGAATATTTGTTTGTCCTCAAGCAAAACTCTTTAATATGTGGCTATTTACACTCCCAAATGGAATGGGTAGAGAAGGTTTTTGGGCTTGTCGTAGAGTGTCGGGATTTCCAAGATTCTTTGTTTAGTTTTATTTTTATTTATTTACAATCCTATTCGTCATGATTTATTTAAAACTCTTCATAAGATAAATTACTTATTAGGGCATAACATGCCTTTGTAAAATTCTATTTATATACAAGTTCACATACCTCACGGGGATCACTCAACACTCGGCCGAAAATGTATTTTTGTGGATCACTCGAGAGCGGCATGGAACTTACTCCTACCATAGGCTTGCCAAGCAATCAATCCTCCTCCTTTTTAACTTATATACCTTTGTAAATATCAAGAGGACTTTGTGGGTTAAGGGTTAGGCTTGGGTTAAAGGTAGGTGGTTGGGTTGGTGGTTAGTGGTTAGTAGAAGAAGGGCGAAAAGCGTAACAAGTGTCAGTTTTCGTATGACTTTCTATTTTTGTAACTTTTATTTTGATGAAGCTATTATTCAAACAAAGTTATTTTTGATGAACTTGTTTGTTTATTTTCTTTTGCTTCATCATCAACAAATTTTTTTTTTTTTTTTTTGAAAAGTCATATGAAGAACCGAACTCGTTACTAAAACAAAGGGGTAAAAATGAAAAAGGTTTTGGTGGGTAAAAAGGGTGTTTGGTTTGGATTATGAAATGAAAATGTTTAGGCTCAAAGGGGCTAACTAGGGGGATTTTGGGTAGGTGGTAAAAAAAAAGAAAAATAATGGTGTAGAAATAAAAAAGGGTTAGACCTAATGCCTCCATCATTTACTTACTCGGGTTTAAGTTGGTAAGGACCGGGAATGTATCGTCATGGCAAGTTCTAGAGTCGTAAGAACCAAGCGGCTATTCACACAAGAAACGAAAAATGAGCAATTAGTTCTAATGATATGTAATTGTATGCTCAATAAAGGCTCAAAACTTACTTTTGTGGGAATGGGTTTTTATGTGATCAAGTATATAATTAAATTTTAACTAAGCTTGTCATGCCTTTTCATAATTTTCTTATGTTGGTTCTTTTTATCACGACGCTATCGGTTGTAAATTTGTAAAAATATAACCTTTTTAAGAACTTGAATTTCCCGAGTTAAACCTAGACAAGTAAAAAAAATGAAAATTTTTTGAAAAAAATTGGGGTGATTAGCGATTCCAATAGAGTTTTGTGTAAGGCTTGTATTTAGGACTTGCAAGATTCAAGGTTTTAGCATCCCCCCCCCCCCCACACTTAAATTACACATTGTCCTCAATGTGTCCCAAAAATAAGTTTTTAGGTTGATTGAATGTGTAAAAAGGTGTAAAAAGCAAAAAAATTTGTGTTACTGGCAACCTGGACACGACCCCGTGTTCAGGTGCCAGTAACGAAAACTTACAGAAGGTGAACACGGGGGCGTGTTGGCTGGACACGACCCCGTGTCTGTCAAGGTCTGCAGAATTTAAACAAACAGCAGGTTCAGGGGAATGGGCACGGGGGCGTGTCGGATGGACACGGCCCCGTGTGGACAGTCTGCAAAGTTGAAAAACAGGTTTCTTTCGTCTGTTTTCCTGTCCCGGCTTTAGTAGTACTAATGTTTAGCACTCTAAGCCTCGTTAGTACCTGTTTAATCAATGAACACTCCACCAAAACATAGCAAACATCCTACTTTTACCAAAGTTAACATCCATGTAAAAGTTAAAAGAAAAATAAATGCAGAAACTAAAAGAAGTTAGGAAAAGTAAATTGTTCAACACTTTGGCACGCAGACCATCAATTGTTCAAGAGTGAAAAAGGGTTAACCTGGGAAGTCATCAACCAACCGCTTCACCTCCGCTCCTCTCGCCTACTCCATAGCATCGTCATCATCGTCATCATCCCCTCCATGGCGTGCAATGTGGTCTCGTATGTATCCAACATCGTCTTGGATATCGGATATGTTTCTTTCGATAGCTCCGACCCGGTGGTAGGTGTTGCTCGCCATGTTGTAAGTGTTCCTGGTGCACATAAGGTTTTCCTGCAATAAATCATGCAAACTTTGGAAATTAGGAAAACCGCCTCCGGAGGAGGATGATTGGCCCGGATCACCGTGGGGTTGGTATTGGTACTGATGATGTTGCGGAGCTTGGAGGACAAGCGCTTCTTGCGGGTTCCATGCATGACCTTGCACCCTTTGAAAGGTTACCGTCCCGTCTTCTGCCTCATAAATCAGGTTCATTGAGCGGCATATGTGAATATCCACCGTACCCGACCATGGGCTCTTCTCAAATGACCTAGGTATGTGGGCGAAGTGCTTGAAGAGACGGTACACCCACCCCCCAAAGAAGATGGGAGTCGGTGCACTAGCAAGGCGGTTGTGATGCATGTTTCGGAGCATGAGGAACGGAACATCGAGCGGCCTGCGGTTGTGGATGCAGTGGAGGACAACCAAATCTCTTAACCCAACGACGCCACTACTTTCATGCCTTTGGCTAAGAGAGTAGCCGAGGAGCCTATGAATGTATCTGTATAGCGGATCCCTCAACTTCGTACTCTTAGTGCTGCTCGGATTGTAGTACCCTTCACCAATCTGAGCCCAAATGGCTTGGCTTTCGTTTTCACCTATCTCTCTGTAACAACTCTCATCAAAAAGTATTAATTATTACTTTAATTGACCAATAGGAAACCCTAATTAAGAAACCCAAGTAATTCTGAACCAACCCTAAAATTTTCAGAACAATCGGAATCAGGATCAGGGCCCCTAAAACTCAGGGGGGGTAAAACCTAGTCGGTATTATCTACACAGTTTTACGTGTAAATTGCAAATGAACGCAAGACCAACTCAGCAAGGCTACTTAGACACGCGGCCACCCTATGACAGGGGGACGCCTCTCGCGCCACGCGACACCCCTCGCGCCACGCGAGGGGGGAGGTTTTTCATGTATAAATAAAGGATGTTGGGACTTGATTCTGGACGCTGGAACGACGAAGAAATTCATTTCGTAGACTGAGATAAGCTCTGTTTATCACAATTAACACACACGGTTCACTAATCGACGCCGCAATCAGGGTATTAGCTCGATCGCTATTATGATTCATTGTCCGATCGATCAATGTACTCAATGGATGTTTAAGTGCTGCCCACATTAGGGTGATGCTTTGTCATTAGTCGTTAATTCGATGGATGTTTAAGCATAGCACTTTGTCATTCGTTGTGAGGGTTGATCTCGTGAGTTATCGTAAAGGCTGTATTGATTACTAACCCCGAATTGTGTGCCTGTTATTAAATTTAGGTTAAAAAGGCTAATCAGTAGGCTAAACTCTGCCCGTATAAATCTGCAATATGAGTCAATCTCTTTTTATCAACTATTTTACAATACCTCAAATTATTTTCAAGGTTATAATTACAGGGACTAAGTCGTGGATATCTTGAATTACTGGTTAGTGGGGTATTGTGCACATTACTAATTTTCTCCCAATTAGGTTCATTGACCTACTCGGGATAATCACTGTTAGGTTCATTGACCTACAGGGATAATCGTCACTATTTAGGTTCATTGATCTAATAGTGGTATGACCATCGTCACCATTGTGACATGTCACCATTGTGACAGAATGCCAGATAAAAATAAGATAGAAGCCATTGTAATCGCTCTTATGCTGTAATTGATAACTATGCATCATTATGCAAAATAGAATGATTCACTCAGTATTTCCCGCTGACAAAACCTTTTTCAAACATGTTTCAGGTGATCTGTTATGATCTAGGAAAAGTGCCATATAGCACTACAAGCTCAAGGAAGTGGCTCAGTATAAAATAAAGAAACATGTTTTGTAAAATAAAAGGTTTATTCGTGAAATCAAACTATTGTAAATTACCGGGTTTTATCCCGAGTTGTGAAATAAAATAATTGGGAAATATTTACATTTTAAAAGATCCTGATGAAAACTTCCGCTGTCAAACTCAATTAATTAAATACCACGGGATTTCTGTCCCGCGGCTCCTGAAACGGGTCAAACCGGGTCGGGGGTCGTGACAGAAAAAGGTGGTATCAGAGCCACTGATCGAGCCACTGATTTAAGCCAATTACTATTTTGTGATTATATGTTTTATTATCTGACTAATTTTGAACAGTACGGGCAGATATTTATATGTTAGCTACTGTAGTAGTAAATATAAATCTTTAAATAATTTGACTCAAAGTTTTAGCACTTTTATTATCTACAGTCTATAAACCTTATTCAGTAAATAAATTTACAAATAAAACCTAGTAGGTTTTCATATTCGGTTGTTTCATAGTTACCCAATATGAAATAATATTTAAAAGTTTTCTATGAAATTTGATATAATTTTTAAACTTAGTAATTGTGTGTATCTTGCATAAACAGCATGAGTGATCTGTCGGAAGCCCTTCAGAATTTAAATCTCTATCCAGTGAGAATCGAAGTTTCCAGAGATTTCAATAGGTATATTCCAGACATAGAAGAACCTATAGAATTCAACGTTTCACCTCTCGAGAAACCTAAGCCTAAGAAAATGGAAATTGGGGAAAGTTCTAGAAAAATTGAGGGGTTACCATCTCAAGAAGAACTAGATTTTATAATGGCAACTGATGATACTATTGAGCCTGTTAATGAAAATGATTTTATTCATTCTCTTGAAACACAACTACCAATAAATTTAGAACCAGCTATTTCAAACCTTTCAATCCACTCGCAAATAGACGAATGGGTGACTAATGAAATACTGTTACAAAACCATCCCTATAGGCTTTTTCCTAAGTTCAATCCAGAACCTTTACCAAATTCACCAATGAGTAACGAGAGTATGACTGAACTTCGTCATTTTGACAAAATGGATGCTGGGAATAGGATCCAAGAGATTTTGGGACAGATCTCCTGGAAATACGATGAGAAGGAACGCCGTTACTAGAATATCATCTAACAAAAGGATAGGGGATTTATGAAACTGTGGTTATGTAATAGTAATAGTAAAATCGGTATGTGTAAAATAAATAATAAAACGGATGTATATAGAAGCATGATATAAGGAAATTTTAGAAAGTTACAAATTTTGTTTGTATATTCGTTTACGTGATTATGTGCAATTAAATTGTGACATTGGATTATTTCCTTTATACTAATTATGTATCTATAAATTAGATATCAGATGGAAAACGCTAATAATGAACCAGTTAATGAGGTTAATCAATCTGAGCAACAACCGGGGGATCAATATGTGACTAGGCAAGATATAGAAAATATCGTTGCTCAAGGGATAGCCAACGCTATTCCAGAAATAGTTGCTCAAGGGATAGCCAATGCTATTCCAGCAATCATTGCTGCTGTTAAAAATCCAATTGAACCTCAACAAATTATTTCAAGCAAACGTATTTCTGAAGATAATTTCAGTAATAGCGTAAACGGAGGCAATAATCATGTTAATCATGATAATGAACCATGGCAAGCTCCGCTCCCTAAGAAAAGGAAAACTGCAACGCCTGGTTGCACTTACAAAGAATTTCTTGCTTGTAAACCCACTGAGTTTGCAGGCAATGAAGGAGCGACTGCGGCACTACGGTGGTTAGAGAAAACCGAGGCAGTAATTGCCATAAGTAAATGTGCTCAGGATGATCAGGTCATGTATGCGTCAAATCTTTTCAAAGAAGGGGAGCTAGAATGGTGGAACACAGTGTTACAGGCAAAAGGAAGAAGGATGGCGTATGCTATGAACTGGGAAGAATTTAAGAGCTTTGTAGAAAGAAAATTCTGTCCTGAGTATGAAAAGGAACAAATGACAAATAAGTTTCTAAACCACCGGATGGTGGATGTAGATTGTCGAGGGTATACTACGACATTCTTCGAATATGCTCGAGTGGTACCAACCCTGGCTTCGCCAGAGCCGGTACTTATTTCTCGTTATATTTGGGGATTGATTTTCGAAATCCGTAATATTGTCAAGGCTGCGAAACCTCATACGATTGATGATGCAGTAGAATTAGCCAATACTCTGACTGGCGAGCTAGTACGGACAAGAGAAGAAAATAGAAGGAAGGAAGTAGCCCAAAAGATTACCCAAGAATTCCGTTCGGGTAACCATAACAATTTCAAGAAAGGAGGGAATGGGCAATCTTCTACTAGTCCATTTTGCAATTTTTGTAAAAGGAAGCATTTTGGAAGATGCAAAGGATATTGCAATTTTTGCAAAATTCCAGGGCATCAAGAAGAAGACTGTAGGAGGAAGAAATTTTCAGTTTGCTACAACTGTGGAGAAACTGGACATCTTAGGCCAGATTGTCCAAAACTGAATAAACCAGTTGATAATCAAGCCAAACCAGCAGAAGGAGCTAAAAGGAATGTAAGAGCCTTCCAGCTGACTACTTAAGAAGCCGAGATGATTCCAGATGTGATAGCCGGTATGTTCTTAGCTTACAACGTTTACACAATAGTATTATTTGACTCTGGTGCAAACCAAAGTTTTATAAATACTTTACTCTGCCAAACTCTTAACTTACCATTAACCAGCATTAGATAAATTTCTACAGTAGAAACGGCAGATGGGAATTCAGTTAAAATAAATAAGGTTCTGCAAAACATAGAAAAAGGAACTTTTAAGTTATAAATTTTCTGCAACCCCATTTTTCTATGAAATTAGTTAAATTTGACGTTAGGATGGGTTAGTAAATAACCATGCTCGAATTATTTGTGATAATAATTTCATAGAAATTTGTGCATCCAGTGGAGAAGTAATAATGATTACAGGAGATACGTCATGTAAACCCATAAAGTTCATATCAGTAATGGAAATTGCTAATTATGAACGAAGCAAGTATATATATATGATTTTAGTAATCATTAAATACTAAAGATAAAGAAATTAAGGAAAATTCTGTAATTTCAGAATACCCAGATGTATTTCCAGAAGATTTACCTGGATTACCACCAGATAGGGAGATAGAATTTAGGATTCATCTAATTCCAGGAATTTTACCGATAAGCCAGGGAACCTTATCGGTTAGCACAATATTGGTTGTTAAGAAAAAGGATGGTTCAATAAGAATGTGTATTGCTTATAAAGAATTGAATAAAGTTACAATTAAGAATCGATACCCATTACTTAGAATTAATGATCTATTCGATCAATTCCAGGAAGATAGATAGTTTTCTAAGATCAACTTATGTTCCGGATATTATCAATTAAAAGTATCAGAGGAAGATGTACCTAAGACTGTTTTCAGAACTAGGTATGGTCATTACTAGTTTACAGTCCTGCCCTTCGAATTAAAGAATGCACCTGCAGCATTCATGGACATGATAAATAGGATCTGTAAACCATATTTGGATAAATTGGTAATTGTCTTCAACGACGATATACTTATTTATTCCAAAAATCAGGAAGAACATTATCAGCACTTGCATGTACTCTTAACTTTGTTAAGAAAAGAAAAGCTTTACGCCAAATTTTCGAAGAATGAATTTGGGCTGCTAGAAGTGCAATTTTAGGTCATATGGTGAATCCCGAAGGTATTCACGTAAATCCTGATAAGATATTACCAAATGAAAGGTTCCCTAATCCGCAATGGAAATTAGAAGTTTAGTCGGATACTACAGACGATTTATTAAGGATTTTTCTAAGATAGTTATACCATTAACTAAGTTAACCTGTAAAATAGCTAAGTTTGAATGAGGATCTTAAAGCAGAAATTAACCAAATACTCAGATATTAGCCTTATGAACTAAAGATTTTGAAGTATAAGGTAATGCTTCAAAGTTAGGATTTGAATGCGTGTTAATGCAACGCAAAAAGGTAATTGCGTATGCATCAAGGTAATTGAAAAAGAACGAAGGAACTATACCACTCATGAGTTAGAATTAGGAACCATAATTTTTGCCTTAAGATTTGGAGACATTATCTGTATGGAAGTAAGGGTACTATCTATACGGATTATTAGAATTTAAGATATATATTTTTTGGCAAAAAAGAATTAAACATGAGACAAAAGAGATGGATGAAAATCCTAAGTGACTACAACTGTGATATTCAGTATCACGAAGGAAAGGATGAAGACGACAAGAGATCGTCAGAAAAGTTATACAGATAATAGATGAAAGCTGTTGGAGTTCGAGTTGGAGACAAAATGTAATTGAAAGTATCTCCTTAGAAAGGAGTAAGAAATGAAAGCTAAGTCCAAGGTACGTAGGACCATTTCCAGTAAACCAACATATAGGACTAGTTGCTTATCAGGAGAGTTAGTTGGAGTACATGATGTATTTCATGTATCCAATTTCAAGAAATATCTATCAGATAAATCTTTGGGTACTACCTCTTCAAGATATAGAGGTAAACGAAAAGTTAAAATATGTGGAAAAACCTCTTCAGATAGAAGATAGAAAGATCAAATGATTAGTGTTAGTTCAAGTAAAGTGGGATTCAAAGATGGGACCTTAATACAATTGGGAACTGGAATCAGAAAAGAAGCGAAAGTATCCTCAATTATTCCAATAAATCTCGAGGACGAGATTTTTATTAAGGTAGGGAGAATGTAACAACTCTCATCAAAAAGTATTAATTATTACTTTAATTGACCAATAGGAAACCCTAATTAAGAAACCCAAGTAATTCTGAACCAACCCTAAAATTTTCAGAACAATCGGAATCAGGATCAGGGCCCCTAAAACTCAGGGGGGTAAAACCTAGTCGGTATTATCTACACAGTTTTACGTGTAAATTGCAAATGAACGCAAGACCAACTCAGCAAGGCTACTTAGACACGCGGCCACCCTATGATAGGGGGACGCCTCTCACGCCACGCGACACCCCCTCGCGCCACGCGAGGGGGGAGGTTTTTAATGTATAAATAAAGGATGTTGGGACTTGATTCTGGACGCTGGAACGACGAAGAAATTCGTTTCGTAGACTGAGATAAGCTCTGTTTATCACAATTAACACACACGGTTCACTAAACGACGCCGCAATCAGGGTATTAGCTCGATCGCTATTACGATTCATTGTCCGATCGATCAATGTACTCAATGGATGTTTAAGTGATGCCCACATTAGGGTGATGCTTTGTCATTAGTCGTTAATTCGATGGATGTTTAAGCATAGCACTTTGTCATTCGTTGTGAGGGTTGATCTCGTGAGTTATCGTAAAGGCTGTATTGATTACTAACCCCGAATTGTGTGCCTGTTATTAAATTTAGGTTAAAAAGGCTAATGAGTAGGCTAAACTCTGCCCGTATAAATCTGCAATGTGAGTCATTCTCTTTTTATCAACTATTTTACAATACCTCAAATTATTTTCAAGGTTATAATTACAGGGACTAAGTCGTGGATATCTTGAATTACTGGTTAGTGGGGTATTGTGCACATTACTAATTTTCTCCCAATTAGGTTCATTGACCTACTCGGGATAATCACTGTTAGGTTCATTGACCTACAGGGATAATCGTCACTATTTAGGTTCATTGATCTAATAGTGGTATGACCATCGTCACCATTGTGACATGTCACCATTGTGACAGAATGCCAGATAAAAATAAGATAGAAGCCATTGTAATCGCTCTTATGCTGTAATTGATAACTATGCATCATTATGCAAAATAGAATGATTCACTCAGTATTTCCCGCTGACAAAACCTTTTTCAAACATGTTTCAGGTGATCTGTTATGATCTAGGAAAAGTGCCATATAGCACTACAAGCTCAAGGAAGTGGCTCAGTATAAAATAAAGAAACATGTTTTGTAAAATAAAAGGTTTATTCGTGAAATCAAACTATTGTAAATTACCGGGTTTTATCCCGAGTTGTGAAATAAAATAATCGGGAAATATTTACATTTTAAAATATCCTGATGAAAACTTCCGCTGTCAAACTCAATTAATTAAATACCACGGGATTTCTGTCCCGCGGCTCCTGAAACGGGTCAAACCGGGTCGGGGGTCGTGACACTCTCTCATCCCTCCAGTATTTTCTTCGTTTCCCGCATCCTCTTCCGCATACAACCCGACAATCGATCCGAACTGAGCCATAGAGATCGAAAATTTCGTTCCGCCACATCGGAATGCTACCCCGTCATTGTCGAACGGGTCGCACCTCGAGTTGAATGTGAAAGTGCTATAGAATTCCAACGTGCATTCGTGGACGGAACGGAGTCGAGTTGTTAGTGCGACTCTGAGTGGTCCCGTGACAATGTTGTTGAAACGATCAATTTGATTCACCATGGTTAGCAAGTCCGTGCAAGCTTGCCTCGGGTATTCCTCCGGCCTTGTTTGAAGAATCCCGTATCGAGCTCTTGCATCGAGCTCATTGGCGTTAAATCTTGTGAATTTCCTGGCCATCTGCAAGAATACACCAAAAGTTAGCACGAAACAGAAATATTTTCGGAAAAAAACTGCAAACAGTGGTCTGGACACGACCCCGTGTTTAGCGGACACGGCCCCGTGTCCAGGCGTCTGTTACTCAGAAATTTCATTTTTCGACCCGGTTTCGAAAACTTGAAAATTTTCGGTCCAATAGGTGCGGTTTCCCCCGAAAATGAAACCCTAAGCACCGTTTTTCCCAAAATATCCCGTTTACCCTATCAATTTTATCTTTTTCGGTTCAAGAACAAGGGTTTGGGGTTTTTGTGAGAAATCGGGTGAATTTATGAACAATACAAGTGTATTTACTTCCCTTAACACTAATCTAACTAAATGCAAACAGATCTAAACAAAAATTTGAGGTTCGATCCGGATGAACATCAAGAACCCTAGATTTTCCCCAAATTTTTGGTGTTTTAACTACATGCAAGTAACTAATCTAACTACTGAAAGTGATAGAATCATACCTTGATGTTGTTAGAGCGATAGGAGACGTTGAAATTCTGCGAAAAATCGCCTGGAACTAGAGCTTTTTCGGGGAAACGGGGCATGTGGAATGAAGTAACTGTTTTGAAAAAAGGGGATTTATCCCGACTGCAGCGCGGACACGGCCCCGTGTCCAGTGGACACGGCCTCGTGCCGAGCACAGTTTTTTTTTTTAGTGCTCGTGTGAGTGCCCATGTTTCCCATAAGCTTTGGTTAGAAAACTTACCGCTTTATTTGTTATCTCAATCGTTCGTAACTTACCAGGCATGATGTTTTATTCCTCCACTGTTTGAAGCGAGATCTCTTCTTCTTCATCCTCAATGAATCCTTGATAGAGTTTCAGCCGTTGGCCATTGACTTTAAATGGAGGTCCATTTCGAGATTTAATTTCTACTGCACCGTGTGGGAAAATATGGGTGATGGTAAAAGGTCCTGACCACCTAGACTTTAATTTACCAGGAAAGAGTCAAAGTCGTGAATTAAACAAAAGAACTAGATCTCCTACCCGAAATTCATTAGGTTTAATATGTTTATCATGCAAATTTTTCATTCTTTCCTTATAAATTTCGGAGTTTGAGTATGCATAATTCCTAAGTTCGTCTAATTCATTTAATTGACAAAATCGATTTTTACCAGCAAATTCTAAATCTAAGTTTACATTTTTAATTGCCCAGTAGGCTTTGTGTGCAATTTCTACTGGCAAATGACAACTTTTCCCATAGACTAGCTTATATGGGGTTGTACCTATTGTTGTTTTATAAGCAGTTCGAAAAGCCCATAAAGCATCATCTAATTTATCTGCCCATTCCTTTTTATTTAACCCTACGGTTTTTTCGAGTATTCGTTTTAAACCTCTATTAGTCACTTCGGCTTGTCCGTTTGTTTGAGGGTGATATGTTGTTGAGACCCGGTGATAGACCCCATATCTTGTTAAAAAAATTTCAAGTTGATGGTTGCAAAAATGGGTACCTCTATCACTTATTAAGGCTTTAGGTGTGCCAAAACGAGAGAATAGTTTTTTCAGAAATCTTACCACGACTCTTCCATCATTTGTTGGAAGTGCCTCGGCCTCGGCCCATTTAGACAAATAGTCTACTGCCACAAGTATATATTTGTTTCCTTTCGATGGTGGGAAAGGTCCCATAAAGTCGAGTCCCCACACATCAAAAATTTCACAAACAAGAATGCCATTTTGTGGCATTTCGTTTTTGGAAGAAATATTACCTGTTCTTTGGCAAGCATCACATGTCTTGACAAGACTTTGGGCGTCTTTGTAAATGGTTGGCCAATAAAACCCTGAATCAAATACCTTTCGTGTGGTACTAGCGGCACCATGATGCCCTCCGTATGGACCTTCATGACAATGGCGGAGAATTCTTCGTGCTTCGCTACCATGTACGCATCGTCGGACGAGTTGGTCGGCACACATTTTGAAAAGATATGGATCTTCCCAAAAATAGTGTTTCACATTGGCAAAAATTTCTTTCTTTGATAATGTGACCATCCTCTTGTGACTATACCGCTAGCTAGGTAGTTAGCATAATCGGCGTACCATGGTTCTTCCTTATATTCCACCATTTCCAGGGACTCTGTTGGAAATTTTTCGTTGATTTGCTCGTCCCTGGTCGCCTCCAAAGCTGGATCTTCGAAGCGCGAAAGATGATCTGCTGCAGTGTTTTCTGCTCCTCTTTTGTCTCTGATTTCAATGTCAAATTCTTGGAGGAGTAGAATCCACCGAATCAAACGTGGTTTTGCGTCCTGCTTTTTGAAGAGATATCGAATGGCTGCATGATCTGTATAGACTATAGTTTTAGAAAGAACAAGATAAGAACGGAATTTATCAAAAGCAAATACCACAGCTAGTAATTCTTTTTCAGTTGTTGTGTAATTTTCTTGTGCATCATTAAGTGTTTTACTAGCATAATAAATTGGGTGGAAATGCTTTTCTTTTCTTTGTCCCAAGACAGCTCCAACTGCAAAGTCACTAGCATCACACATGATTTCGAAAGAAAATTTCCAATCAGGCGCTATCATGATAGGTGCGTTGACTAACATCTCTTTTAAGGTTAGAAATGCTTGATTGCAATCCTTGTCAAAGATGAAAGGGGCATCTTTTTCAAGTAATTTTGTTAGAGGCCTTGATATTTTTGAAAAGTCTTTGATAAACCGTCTATAGAATCCGGCATGCCCTAGGAAACTTCTGATAGCTCTTACGGAGGATGGAGGTGGTAATCTAGAAATGGTATCTATTTTGGCTCGATCCACCTCCATTCCTTCGCTTGAGATCTTGTGACCGAGTACTATTCCCTCTGTTACCATGAAATGGCATTTTTCCCAATTAAGGGCGAGGTTAGTTTCCTCACATCGGGATAGCATTCGTTCAAGATTATCGAGGCATTGGTCGTATGAATCCCCAAAGATAGAAAAGTCGTCCATGAAGACTTCCATTGTCTTTTCTATCATGTCATGGAAGATGGCTACCATGCAACGTTGGAATGTTGCTGGGGCATTACATAGACCAAACGGCATGCGTCGATAAGCAAAAGTTCCATAGGGACATGTGAAAGTTGTCTTTTCTTGGTCTTCGGGTGCTATCGGGATTTGAAAGTAACCTGAAAAACCATCCAAGAAACAATAAAATTTATGACCGGATAATCTTTCTAACATTTGATCAATGAAGGGCAAAGGAAAGTGGTCTTTTCTTGTTGCTTCATTTAATCGTCTATAATCTATACATACTCTCCATCCTGTGACGGTTCTTGTTGGTATTAATTCATTCTTTTCGTTAGTTATCACCGTCATACCTCCTTTCTTTGGAACTACTTGGACTATCGGAGATAGGGTAGATAAGTCCGGCGTCAAGTAGTTTGATGACCTCGTTTTTAACCACTTCTTGAACATTTGGATTTACTCGACGTTGTGGTTGTATAACTGATTTGTAGTCATCATTCATCAAAATTTTGTGTGTGCACAAAGAAGGACTAATTCCTTTTATGTCTACAAGTTTCCAAGCTATTGCATTTTTATGTTTTTTCAAAAGACTAATTAATTTTTCTTTTTCTATGCTATCTAATTTAGACGAAATAATTACAGGTAAATTACCCTCTTTGTCTAGAAAAGCATATTCCAAACCTTTTGGAAGTTCTTTGAGCTCAAGTGGTGGGTCTTTAGGAGACTCCTTATTTGGTTGCTCATTTCGATCAAGAACTTTAAAAGTTTGTTCTATGGCGACCTCTTCTTCAACAAAGTGGTCAATCTCTTCACTTGTATCGGGTGGTTCATCTTCATCTTCAATTAGGGGGTCATTATTGCCGAATGGATATTTCATTGATCGTTCGAGATCGACACTTCTTTTGAATGCCCCTAATTGAAGAGGTAGATTGTTGAACTTCCGGTTTTTCAAAGCTTCGTGAGTTTTTACAAATGGTCGCCCCAACACTAGAGGAGCGTCATCGAGGATGACAAAGTCGGTCGGGATTACCATTTGATTTGTTTGAACCAAGACATCTTCAACTATACCGATTGATTTTATCACTTTCCGATTGGATAGAAAAATGGGTATTTGAAGTGGAGAAAAATCACTAATACTTAATTTCTCGAAAATGTAGTTAGGCATTATGTTAACACAAAGATCTTTATCGATTGTGACATTACTAATAAATGAATTTTGAAAGAAACATGGAACCGGTGTAATGTTAATTTCAAATGGGTCTTCTTTTATTAGTGACGTTTGATCATTAGTTAACTTAACACTTACCGTTTCGTCAATTTTAGTGTTAGTCTTTAACTCTTTTAAAAACTTAGCATGAGTGGGTACTAAACAATGATTTTCAAAAGAAGGTGACAAGAGATTAATTTCCTCAAAATTAGACCCTTCTTGTATTTTAACGTTGTCGGACTCACCTATTTCGTTGTTTAACTCATGTGTCGGTTTTTCACTTATTTGTTCTTCTATTTTTACACTTTCAGTTATCTCTTCATTTTTTAATTCTTCTCTTGCGCGGGACTCCTCTTCCCTTGCGCGAGATTCTCTTATACAACGATCGATAACTCTAATGTGTTCTAATATCCTATCGGTTACTTCGGTTATAGAAAAAGAATCGGGATTTTCTAAGCTTGAATCCGGTTGTTCGACCCTTTGTTCCTCATAATACCCATATGAAGTAGATGGTTCGCACCATTGTTCTTCATTGTAAGCATATGATGGATAAGGTTCGTAATTTTGTTCTTCATAATACTCATATGAGGTGGGTTATTCACGCCATGGCTCCTCATAATAAGCATACGAAGGTGGTGGCTCATATCTTGGTTCCTCAAAGTATGAGTATGAAGGCTCATACCTTGGTTCATCAAAATATGAATATGAGGGAGGAGGTTCATACCTTTGGTCTTCATAGGATATGTATGAAGTTGATGGCTCGTACCTGGGCTCCTCATAGTAGGTGTATGAATTGGATGGTTGATATGAGTGATTATTATAAACCGAGCGTGCGTTACAACAATTAGTGCAATAATTACCCCTATAATCATCCTCCTCATAGGTGTAGTTGTAACCTCCTGAGTATTGATCCATAAGAATCACTCAGCAGACCACAACCGAGTCTCGAGACCAGAAAACAAAAATAAAAACGGAAACAGAGGCTGGACACGGCCCCGTGTTGAGTGGACACGGCCCCGTGTTCAGGATCTGTATCTGGGCGTTTTAATTAAATTTACTGATTTCGTTGAGCACGGGGCGTGTTCAGTGAGCACGGCCCGTGTTCAAGCTTCTGTTACTGGGTGTTTATGAAAAATCTGCAGCACGGCCCCGTGTCCAGTGAACACGGCCCCGTGTACAGGTTACTGTAAATGCAAAACTAAACTAAAATGCAGAAAAATGTGCGCGCGTTTAAAAAGGTTTTGAAAAATGATTAGGCCGTCGATTTTAAGCTTTCTTAAAATCCTTGTGTCCCCGGCAGCGGCGCCAAAAACTTGATGCGTGTGAAGTGTTATATATATTAGGTGTATATTTTAAGCCCCTTTAACACTTATGTTTAGCCAAGTTTTAAATTTATAAAACACGATATTTTACTAACACTAAACACACATATGGGCAAGTGCACCCATCGTGAGCGTAGTATAGCGTTGGTAAGATACCGAGGTCGTCCAAGGACACAAGAGCTTTTAATACCGGTTTATCCTCAACGTCTAATCAAAATAAAAGGTTTAGAAAAATGTTTTAAACTAAGAAAAATAAAAACTAACTAAAATGCTGAAAATAAAAATAAAAGAAAAACAGATAGACAAGATGAATCACTTGGTTCCGACTCGTATCTAGTGTAACCTTTGATTATTTCCGCACTTTTGCACATAATTAAGAGATTATCTTAGTTATTGTAGTAGGCCCCTCTTTTGAAGGTGGCATTACCCTCACCCTAGTAGTTTGAGTCAGCAAGGATACAATCCTAAAAGGGTGGATTATTGGAAGATAATGAATTAAGTTATTAATGCAATATTATGGTAGGCTCCTCTTTTGGAGGTGATGTTATCCTCGACTAAGTAGTCTGAGTCAGCAGGGATACAGTCCTAAATAGCCGGGTTATAGTATTAATAGTAGTTAACTTATGAGGGGGTCAAAGAGTTTGGACCCCCGTCATCCAATACCGTGAAGTATTGAAGGAGGTCCTACTAAATTTGACCCAGGTCCATTGCAGGACCTCTAAACGCTGAACAATGGCAAGACCTTTACCAAACCGTTCCCTTAACCCCCGACCAGGTAGCCAACATACCTCCATATAGACCGTGGAGATATGAATGGTGAAAATCTTTTATTTTATATAGACAGTAAAATAATTTCAAGACACCACGGACAAACGATAAAGAAAGATCACCTTCAACATAAGCAACTAGTTATTAAAGTCATTAATACGAAACCAAATAAAAAGTGCAAAAGATTAGAAATAAAAAGTATTACACTAGACACTTTGTCTTCACCAAGTGATGTAAGAGACTTAGGCAAACATGGCCTTGATTGTCAAGAACTCTTACGATCAATCTTGGATCCCGAGACGACTCACACACTCTACGATGGACAATGGATGATGGTGTTATGGTGGTGGTGGGTGGTGGGTGAAGTGTGAGAGAGGTGGTGTACCAAGGGATGGTTTGAGCTTGAGCCAAGCACTTCTATTTATAGGCTGAACAGAAGCTCGGGCACGGCCCCGTGTCCAGTGGGCACGGCCCCGTGTCCACATCCTCTCTTTCTTCATTAAATGCAGCTTTGTCTTATTAGTTGACCACGCCCCCGTGTCCGCTGTGCACGACCCCGTGTGCAGAGGAATCTTTGTACTATGAAGATTTGCCTGGATTGTGCGAATCATATAGTTGACCACGGCCGCGTGTCCGCTGAGCACGGCCCCGTGGTGGGCAATAGAAGCTTCTACCACTTTGTCTTTTCTGCTGACACTTGGGCACGCCCCCGTGCTGGCTGAGCACGGGGCGTGTTCAGGCCTCTGATCTCTTGTTTTGCTTGGGAAGATGCTGTAGTGGGGTCGGGCATGCCACGTCTTGTCTCTTTTCTTGTATTTATGTTAGATTTTGATGTCTTTTTTGCTTCTTTTGTTAATTTGAGCTCATTTAATCCTGAAAATACAAAAGGAAGACAAAAGCACACTTTTTCCAACATTAGTACTAAAAAAGGGTTAGTTTTATGCCTCATTTGATGAAATTTATATGTTACATTTTGAACACATCAAAGGGTCATTCCATGATATTCATACATTGTTGACTTTCAGAAAGTCAACTATCTTACTTACACACTTTTGATTTATGAACATGTATTCATCTTAACATGGTTGACCATTGTATTAACGTCCTACGCATTTCATACTTGTATTGTACGACATATACAATTACATGATCACCTAATTATATATACATACACATTCGCATACACATACTTTCACATGCTAATGCTTTGTGATTCTACAATTGGCAATGTCATCCAAGGTAACTAGTATAACATAACTCCAGCATTATTCATGTTAGTTTACTATTAATTACATCATTTTCATTCATATTTATCAAGTTCTTTCATATAATCTCACATTCTAACTTCACCTAGACATTTCATCAAACACTTGGCGTGCGTACTACTATCTAAGCACAATGTACAACCCATTCATACTTTATTAGCTACTTCTTGCTTTCATTCATCATATTCAACTAATTTCACATAACTTTCATTCTAATCATATTCATTTAACAATAATCTACAACATCAAGCTTCATACATATCAAAACTATACTCAATTTAGCACATGTAACATCATCATCTTCATAACATTACTTCCACAAGTGGGTTTTCATTAAAACATCAAAGTAATCCGAAATTCGAGCATGATTCACGTTTCATGAGATGATTTTAATTCATTATCATTCTAATTTCACATAAACTCACGTCTTGAACACAACCCATTTCATCAATAATCACCAAATCATAAATTGTAGCATACCTTATGCTTAGCAAGTAAAGGTGATCAAAGATTGATGTTCATGCACTAGATCAACCATCAATTGCTCCATTAATTTGTTGATTTTATGGTTAGGTTTTAGAGGGTGTTCTTCCCTCTTTTTCTCCATATCACGTAACACACACATACACACACAAAATTCTGCATTTTGTTTTCTTTTTAATTAGAACTCCACCCCAAAATCTTCACCTTTAGTCCCTCTTGTTTGATACTAATACATAATTGGCATAACTTTCCTTCTTTAATAGTTTTTGTCATACACTTAACTAGGTTACATAGCGTAGTTATTTATTTCATGATATATCATATAGGAACATATGGTGAATATAAACATTCAAATTTTTGGGGCGTTACAAAACGCCATGCAAAAAACATATATATTAGACACAAACAAACTTACATGATAAACAGTAACGAGGTAAATAACGCCATATATTTAAAACGCCATATATTTTAAAACGCCAAGCATAAAAATAAGAAAATCAACCTTCAGAGAAAGTTTATGAATCACATGCCACATGCATAACCGATGGCTAGTGTCAATAAATACAGCAGAAATAGCCTTCTTCATTGTTGGATCCTGGTCAGTGATAACAACTTTTGGTTGAAAACCAACAGCTTTTAGAAAAACTCTCAACAACTAAATATATGTATCAACAGTTTCTAACGCCAATAATGCAGCACGAAATGTAACATTGCAGTGGTGATTTTCTATACCAGTGAACGGTACAAACACAACAGCGTATCTGCATATGAAAACGCCAATGAGAAAGTGAAACAATAACAAAACGCCAATGCATGTAAACTCTGAAAAACGCCAATGCATGTAACCAGTGAAAACGCCAAAAGAAGAAAAAAATGATTTATAAAATATTACTTGTTGGAACGGTACGTGGCGTCAAACGAAATCACATCACCAAACATGTGGTAATTACGTTTGGCTTGATTATCACATCAAAAAAGTCCCTTCAAAGTACGAGAAATTAGGTTGTGACTGTTTTTTTTCATCCAAATGTCTCACAACCATCTCAGCGTCGTATTCCCTTATAAACAAGTTAATTTGCCTCTTGTAGTTCTTAAATTCAACTTTACTTGCACCTACATCTTCAAAACCACCAAAACAAGTCTTCATAACATTAAACGCCTTAACTGGACCTAAATTCAACTTAGACATGTTGCGTATAACATGCTTTTGGAGCTGAGTGAGGTGTCGTTCAGTTGGAAGAAAATGCTTATCAAGACGTTCAACAAGATCATGGTTGTGCTCCTCAACAAACTTATAGACCTTCCATGATCCAGCCTCAAAAATTACACATAACAGGGTACCACAATCAGTCCTCTTTGAAAAGTTAGATCGCACAATCCGTTCCTTTTGATTGGGGTCCAATGTACCAACCTTCTTGTCCTTATATACCCCAGCTCTCGTACACAAGTAATACTTAATATGTCTTTCACCTTTGGCGTTTATCTTTTCAGTCCCTTTCCTGACTGAAAAACCACAAGCCTTAGCATAGGTAACATACATTGAATAACAATCATCAAGACTTGTGAATATCATGTCCATTTTGGGCTTTATCTCTTCACTAACATCAGTAATGATAAATGGTAAAGCAGTTTTGGGGCAAAACCTTTCATTCGAAGAAACACCTTCGTCTGAGAAAACACAGTGAGAAACTATTTCAGAAAAAGCGCCATAAAAAATTGTCTCCTTATAACATTATCAATAAAAACGTCATTACTTGAATAATAAACAAGACATAATAAATATGTAATTGAAAACTCCAAATGCCATATTACAAACACCATTACTTGATTGATTAACAAATATGATGAATTAACAATATTAATGCAACGTGATAATCAAAACGCCATAAGATGAATAATTAAAAATAATTAACAATATGAATAATTAACAAATATAACATGATAATGAAAACGCCATAGTTAACAAAACTGATGTTTACAAATTAACAAATAGTAGTAACCGATGTTTACAAATACTACTCAATAATATTCAAAACTAATCAGGTGTAAAACGCCAATGATCCTAAAACATAAGAAATATATTAGATCCTAAACGACAATTAAAATTAATAATGAAAAATCCAATTATCAGTTCTTACTAATTGTTAAACAACCAATGAAAACGCGAATAAATTGGATACATGAACAACATCATTGAAAGCATACAACACATTGTGAAATATTAATTTGAAAAAAAAAACAATGAAACAAGCATTAAAAAACAAAACGACATATCTGTTGTATATGTGTTGCATGATTTGCTAGAACAAAATATGAAAACGTCATCAAATATTACTTTGTCGAACAGAATCCATGTTAGACGCCATAGATCTGAGAAAGCTTGGAAATGAGGTAAGTGCTAATACGAAATCTTTGGAGTTTTATTTGAAACAGATTTATAACGTGAAATAAGGAGGGAATAAACAAAAGGACAATCATACCCCTGGATATCATTTAGCGCCCCCTGCCACGTGTTGGGCCAGGATCCGTTCTCACCTTTCTCACACTTTAGGGCATTTTCTCCTGATCCCGTACCTATATATATAGGGTCGGGATTTATAGAAAACGGTGGAAAGTGTGAGAACGGTGAGAACGCTTATGGATCGTCCGATCAAAACAATATATGGACTAGATTGGCGCGGTGGCGTTTTCATAAATAACACGAATTCTATTGAGTGGACGCGCTTCATTAAGGGTAAAAAGGGTCTTTACACTTCTATACCAAAACGCCAAACTAATGAATAAAACGCCATTACTGGCCAAAACGCATCACTATATAAACAAAACATTCTCATACATAAAAACACACCTCCCCCAACCTGAAACGCCATATTTTCTACTATATACCATTTATATTACAACGCCAAAATTCTCAAAACATCAAACACACCTACTCAAAAACGCCATATTTTACTATATACCAATCATCTTAGAAAACGCCAGAACACTCAAAGATCAAAATTTTCCAAAATATAGACGTTTCTTTCAGATACACTATTTCCTCAGTAAAACGCCAAAAATGGCAAAAATCATTTCTTATATATTCAATATTGTTCTACGCGAAGTTTCGAAGAATGCATTCTTTCCTGAGGTGTTGTGACTCAAATAACATTTTGCTGCATGAGATGGACAAAACTTCAAGAAAAAGATACTGGTGTCAGACTTATGTCATTTTTTGTGTTTTGTTATTGGTGAATATTATAATTGCATGAATAGACGAATGACACTGATGAGTGGTTTGAAGATACATATTCAAACAAAAACTCCTGTCATATTGTCTTTCCAAACGGCCACAAAAACACAAGCATGACAAAGCCAAACCACCAGTGAATATGTTTCAAAGAAGAAAGAGACTGATGACAGTGAAGATTTGGAAGATGAATTGTTTCTATTTTCAGTTTTTTAATTTTCCTTTTCTGTTGTTTGTTATGTATTTTTCGACTAAGAATAAAAAAGTTTAATAAAGAGCCAAAAAGTCATAAAGATTGGGAAAATGCCATAATGCAGTAAAACGCCATAATGCAGTAAAACGCCAAAAAACTCCCAAACTATAATAAAAGTAATTTGGAGAAGTATTATTAAAAGCTAAAAATGAAAAAAAACGCCAAAAACTAATTAAAGCCATTAAAAAAGCCAAACTTGGAAGATGGAACGTCTATGACCCTAAAAACTCATAAAAAGTTGAACAAAAAGAGTAAAAAATACACACAGTAACTGAAAAGACGGCTACTTTATTAATATCATTTATTATAAATAAAAATCTCGCCTAAACTACGCGCTAAAAACATCCTATAAGAGAGACGTCTCTGCACAATCAACTGATCACACACCAAAAAACAAACGCCATCTTTCCAAGAAACCATTCACTTTAAAACGCCAAAAAAGATAGTTAAAAAAGCCACAGATGCGGAACCTCATTTCTTCTATATTGAGTATTGTTCTGAATGAAGTTTCACTGAATGGATTCTACTCTGAGGTGGGTATCTCTATAAGGTTTTGCTGAATGAGATGGACAAACATTCATGAAAAAGAGACTGATGACACTGATATGTCATCATGTCACTTTGTTCTTGATGGATATATTGATGGCATGAAGGGATAAATACATTCGAGTAGGCGATGATCTTCACCATGTCACCAAACAAGTATATATCAAACCACAATAAAGGATGCCCAAACAATAAGCATCTTCTAAAGACGGGAGGTATATAGGAAAATAAGGATCTACATAAGGTATTCAAAACGCCAAAAAGGTTAAAGTTGAAGAGGCTGATGACAGTGAAAATTTGGATGAGAAATTAGATTATAATTTTTATTTTATTTTTCATTTTCTATTGTTTGTTATCTAATTCTCTGATTTTATTATCTAATTCTCTACTAACAAAAAAAATTAGTATAAAACGCCAAAAACTACAAACACCAAAACGCCTGATAGTGTGAAAACTGTGAAAACGGATGCTAGCAAAGCACGTTGTTGCTTTATAAAACGCCAAAAAATATTTATTATATTAAAAGCCACTACATAGAAAATTGAAGTTTATCTTTCCAAAACGCCATAATTGTCTGTCACATTATAGGCCTGCATCCTACTTAGTTAAAACGCCAAAATGTTTACTATGATCCTGACCTAAAAACAATAAAAACGTCGCGTATTTGTTAAACGCCAAAAATGGAAAGGTGATGTGACACGCGTTTAAAGAAAAAGAATATGAAAGGACAAACAAGCTCATCCGACCTTCTCTATGTCGCGTAACACGTGTTGGGTCAGGATGCGTTCTCACCGTTCTCACACTTTTGGGCGTTTTCTCCTGATCCCGTTCCTATATATATATAGGGGACCGCTAAAATGAGAACCACCTCCAGTTATGAGAACCATGAGAACCAGTTTCTAGCCCTTTGATCAATTAGATGGATGGATGAGATTTAAAGTTGTTAATATTAATATTAAAAGCTTTTTGTCTTATTATGTTTTTATTATTTTATTGATAAAGGGCATTTAGGTAAAATTGATTTTTTTGTCTTTTTATAAATATTATTTTTAAATGTCTTTTTTGTCCTATTCATTTATTACTTTTTATTAAAAAACAGATTTTTATATTAAAACAATATTTAAAATTCAGATTTTAATGACTAACAAAAAAAAACTTTTATATTACTTTTTTTCGCCCCGTTTTTTACGAGCGTTTTTTTACGGAACGTTTTACGCCCTATTTTTTTACGCCCCGTTTTTTTACAAGCATTTTTTTACGTTTAACGTTTTACGTAGAACTTTTTACTTTTTACGTTTTACGTTAACACTTTTTACGATTTACGTTTTAGGTAAAAGTTTTTACGGTTTACGTTTTACTTTTTACTTTTTACGTTTTACGTTTTACCTTTTACTTTTTACGTTTTACGCCCTGTTTTTTTACGCCCCGTTTTTTTACAAGCGTTTTTTTACGTTTAACGTTTTACGTAGAACTTTTTACTTTTTACGTTTTAAGTTTTACGTTAACACTTTTTACGATTTACGTTTTACAAAAACTTTTTACTTTTTACGTTTTACGTTAACACTTTTTACGATTTACGTTTTACGCGCCGATTTTTTCACGTAACACTTTTTACTTTTTACGTAACACTTTTTACGTTTTACGCGCCGATTTTTTCACGTTTTACGTAACACTTTTTACGTTTTACGTTTTAGGTAAAACTTTTTACGGTTTACGTAAAACTTTTTACTTTTTACGTTTTACGTAAAACTTTTTACGATTTACGTTTTACGTAAAACTTTTTACGCTTCACATTTTTACGTTTTACGTTAAAAAAGTTTACGGGTTAATTTTTTTTTTACAAATTTTTTTTTACGCAAAAACGAACGCACCCAGAAATCGCAAACTCGGGAGGTGTCTCAGATATATTGTTATCATCATCGACGCCTCAAAAAAATATAAAAACCCAACAAACATAAAAAAACAAAGGGTATCTCGAAAAAAAAAACGGGGTTTGGCTCAGATTATCCGATAATCAAGAGGCTGCAAAAGTGGGGTTGCAGGATCAAAAACCCTACCCTCCGCCATCCTTGCCGCGCCATCGTCGGTTTTTTTTTTCATCATCACAGCCGATTCAAAAAGGCACCATATTCAAACGATTTGAACATTCAAAACGAAACAAGAACATCATTCAAACATATTTCAAACCCAGATTCAACATGAAACCCAGATTCAACATCAAACCCATATTCAAACATCAAACCCAGATTCAACATCAACCCCCAGATTCAACATCAAACCCATTATTCAAACATCAAAACCATATTCAAACCCAGATTCAACATCAAACCATATTCAAACATCAAACCCATATTCAAACCCAGATTCAACATCAAACCCAACATCGGAGCCGTCGACATCAACCACTACCACACCACCAAAACCACCGCCACACCACCAAAACCACCGCCACACGACCAAACCCACTGCCACACCACCAAACCCACAGCACCCACCTCCGTTGCAACATCATAAGCCCACCGAAACCCGAGCCACTACTCCAACCTACAGCCCCAAAATTACTTGTTTTAGAACATCTTTACACTCCAACATCTTTTTCAATAACCAAATCAATACCCACATAACAAATCTTCAAAAATTCAGTAAAATAAAACAAAACATCTTCATTTAACAACTTAAAAAAACAAACTTTCATACCTGGATTCACGAGTTGATTTAACAGAAAACTATGAACTTGGGTGTTAATCGGAGCCCCACGGTTGGTTTATGTGACCGGTGGTGGGTGCAGCAGCGAGGTGATCGGAAATCAGAGGTGTCCGGCGGTAATGGAGAAGGAGGTGGGAGAGGGGATAAGCGGTGGTGGTCAGTGGGGGTGGGTATGGTCATCGTCATCATCGACGGATGTCGATGGAGGGGGGCGCTTCTGCCGGAGAAACCGACATCAGTTGAGGGTGGGTATGGTCATCGTCATCATCGATGGCACTCTCTTTCTCCGGTTAATAACAGGGGGAGGGGGTTGAGGTGTTTGCCGGTGATGAACCCCTTTGAAGAAGATGAAACTCATATGAATAATTGAAGAGAGAGAACTTCTGATGAATGAAGACCTCCATTTGAAGAAGATGAAACAGATTTAAAGAATTGAAGAGAGAGAATAAATGAAATATGAAAGAGGAAAAGACAACTTCTGATGACAATAAATGGAGAGAGAGAGAGTGAGGATTTGACATTGGGGGTAAAAGACCCAAATACCCTTATAGTTGTCATAACCTGATTGGTTGAGAATGGTTCTCATGGTTCTCATAACTGGGGGTGGTTCTTATTCTAGCGGCTCCCTATATATATATATATATATATATATATATATATATAGTGGAGGCTTCAAATGAGAAGAATTTTTTTGTAAGAAGAAAAAAGAAGAAGTTTCAACTAATAAGAATGCTTTATTTTACTTCATTTAATATTTGCATTTAATTTTAATATAAGGGTATATTGGTAAACTTACATAAATCATTAATTTGTATTATTCCCATTCAATAACTAACTAAATTAAATTTGTAACTCTTTTTCAAAATATATATACTTTTTTCAAATTAAAAAAAACTTAATTTAAAGTGTAGAATAAATTACTAGTTGTGTAGGATAAATTACGAGTTGTGTATGATATATTTCGAGGTGTGTAGGATAAATTTCGACTGTGTATGATAAAATTCTATAATGTGTCGGGTATATGTAGGAAAATTTTGATATGTGTAGGTTTTGTAGATTATATGTAGGATAATTAATAATTAGTTGACTAATTAATTAAAGAGAGAAAAAGTAATGATATGAGTTATAAATGAAATAGTATTTTACTAATATGCCATTTCTTCTTTTTCTTCTCACATTAAATTTCTTCTCAAATGAACCTTCCCATATATATATATATATATATTGAACGGTAAATTTGAATCACTGACAGACCAGTGAAATATCATCGTACCACTTTCAAAACCACCCGATCATAAATAGATTTCATCACCTTTTTAATATTTCATAATTTAAACGTTTTATCAAAAATCCAAGATCTCTTAATCTTTCACCTATATGATTCTTGTTACATAATTTTAGGAAATGACACTTTTAATTTGGTTTCATGCATTAATTGTTGGTTAAAACAAACTACCAAACCAATATCAATGGTGCATCAAGATTTTTTTTAATATGGTCATGGGAGCAATGGCGTAGCTTTGTAGGGACGGGAGGGGGGCCGACCCCCCGAACTTTTCGCTCATTAGTGGCGAGTATATAGTTTTCGTATAGAAATTTTTAGGTATATACGTTTTTGACCCCCCGGTTTTATAGAAACTTTTGGTATATATGTTTTCGACCCCCGGTCAGAAATCTCAAGCTTCGCCACTACATGGGAGTCACGGCCCTTGCCAAGCATCTCCCCTTAAGATGGCCAGTGCTCTAAAACCCAAACAACAATTTGCAACTCAGTAATTGTGTTTCGAAACTATTATAACAATGCATTAGACTTATAAGTTTGATACACTATTTTGAAGAGTATTGATAATAGTGTTTCAAACTTTGCAAGTTTAATGCATTTTTGTGATGTGTTTTGATGCACAAGTCTATAAATATTGCGTCAAACTCATTTAACGGTGTCACTAAACTTTATGTTAGATAAACTGTTATAATATATTTGAAGAACAAATTATTATATATATTAAATGATAACACCACTTTGCTACAGTGGTGTTATCATTTTTTTTTCCTTTTTTTTTTTTTTCTTTTTTCTTTCATTCTTTTCTTTTTCTTTTTGTGGTTTTTTTTTTACTTTTACTCTTTAATTTACAACATTTACTCTTACAACCTCTTAACTTTCTAAATACTTTTTATTCGAGTTTTACGTCTTTATTTTTATTTACGTGTCGATATAAACTTAAGTTGATTTACATTTCGACATGATTTTTTGTGTTTATTTACGATTTTGCCCCTAGTATAAAATTTGTTTTAATATTTTTTACAAGATTATGGTAGTGTTTTGTTTTAATTGGTTGGCTCGATTTAATTTTTATTCGTCATGCCAAGCGGTAGTTTTTCCATCGTTTTAGTTTTTTTAGCAAAAGTATGGTAGTATTTTGTTTCACTTTGTTTACTCGATGTAATTTTTTTGAGATCGTGTTATGAGTAGTATGTACAAGTAACATGCTATGAGAAAGAAATATTCAGCTTAATGCCCCGCAACGCGGGCGGGCAAAACCTAGTTCTACAACAATATATAAACTTCTAGTAACAGTGCATCAAACTTTCCAAGTTTGACTCAATATTGTAACGGTTTTTGTTGCGCATGCATAAAATAGTATGTCAAGCCCATTACAATGATGCACACTGATAGGTTTAATTCACTTTTGAATAAGTTTTGATGTGCATGTGTATAAGGCTATGGGGTATACTTTCACACCCCTTAACTACACACGTAAGCGTCACATCATCTATTTGACCATCTTTCACTTCACCTCACAATAAGGAAATGGTTTAACCCCTATTAGTGCCCCTTAAATTAATTAAAATACACACACATATATATATATATATATATATATATATATATATATATATATATATATAGCATGTTGTGTGTGTGTAAATTTTGCAATGCTTGATTCTCTCCCTCTCTCTCCTAGTTAACTTCTTAACATATGAAGCTTTTAATGCCTCTTAACACCCTTCATGAGCGGTATAACAAGTGTTAACGGATGCCAACTAGGATTAACACCTATGGATGTTAAAGTATACCAAGTGGCCTAAGGGGACTGGGGGCGGTGCCCAGTTCTCCGTGATAGTGATGGTATAACGCGTGGAAAAAACAAGATTCCCACCGCCACCAAAACTTCAACGAGTGATAGGACCATTTCCGTGATAATTTCAACGCATTATGGGGTTAGCGTGATAAATGGATATGAGGGGGTGTGGGGGTTTATTGTTGGGTGTTGTGAGTGATGACCATTGCCACCAAAAAAGGTTGTGAGTGATGAAAAAATGGTTGATGACATGGCGGAACTTGATTGAGTGCTTGTGAGTGATGGAATTCTATCGCTAGTGACCACCCCCACTCCCCTAAGGGTGGAGGGAATGGTTTCAATAAAACTAAGGGTTTTTGCGGCCATGTCATCACTTACCAAAATTACCAAATTGGGTGGTATGGTTTTGCTTTACCTACCAAATTTACTCTTTGTGTCAATTACCGATTCAGAGGGTGTCCGGAGTGGGCGGCAAACCCACTCGGCAAAGCCGGTTTACCGTGCGGTAACACCACCGCCGGTGGGTTTTGCCGCTCGGTGAAGATGGAGACGCGGTAATGAGTTGCCGAAGCGGGGAGAGGGAGGGAAGGAGAGAGAGGGGGTGTGTGTGGTGGGGTCCATGCCATCCTAACCAATCACACATTTTTCCTTTTTTTTAAATAGTTTACCATTGCCAACACTTTTGAGCATAGTTTAAACAATTAAGGTTGAATGACATGCACACTCTCATTGGTTGATTTTGAAGTTTACCACTTTCAAGTGTCTAACCAGTCCATACACCCTGATACCAAAGGAGTTTGATTTCCTTTGTAGCCTTCGGTATAGAAGATTATGTTTAGACCTCCTTGCTAATTCAAAAGTCAAATAAGCATGCATGGCACATGCCGCCTAGGACAAAATTGGTTTTATCGAAACCATTCCCCCCGCTCTAAATGTGTACAAAGTTAATTTTTCAGCTTATGACCACTTTAAAATATATATCTTTATTCTCACGCCCTCTCGACTATGAAAGTCAATATAACTAAGAGTCGAAAATGAATGTGATATGAATGAACATGCATACTAACCATGATATGGATATGATGGCATGAAAGGATAGGAACCACATTAACATAGACTCAAGCATGGAAGGCTAACGGGTCAAGAGGAGGCAAGGAAGCAAGCACGAACACGAACGCTCGAGGTACGTGATTCCCGACTTTAACTCCATGTATGTTAATGAATGTATATGTATATATATAAATATATGTAAGATGTATGAGAATCATGGAAGGATGAGTACATAATAATGGAATCAAGGTATGGAATGTATTAACATATCTACCGTAATATAACTATATTGAAATCCAAATAATGGGAAAAACAAGAAGTCGATGGCCAAATGGCGTCAACCAGCATTGTGGTAGTTCATATGACAAGTTAATGAGTCAAGGTTTTGGCTTAAAAATCCAGCTAACTCATTCGAGATATTCGAATGAGTCAGGGTTTTGGCTTAAAGAGCCAGCTGACTCTATAGAGATAATCAAACGAGTCATCTATATGTATGTAGGTGTGTACGTATAAAATATGCATGTATGCGTGTGGATAGAATGGTATGTATGCATGTATTTGGATTCAATATATATGTATGGATGTATTGTAAGAAGGTACGTATGGCTTTAATGGTATGATAGTAGATGAAAACCATGTATATGTATGGGCAGAAACGAATACGTGTTTAGGTTGTATGTGGGGGTGGATGTTTATGGCTAGGTTTTGTAGTTGGAATGCAATAGGATGTAAGAGGTATATGAAAGTTTGGATTAGATAATATGTATGCATGTTTGGAACTATGAGTATACAAATGAGCGAAACTTGTATGTATGTTTGTGTGGTGTTAATACCTATAAGTATTCATGATGCTAATCCGGATTGTTTTTGAGAATGAAACGAAGCGCAAGTATGTTACAATTGGCTCATTGAAGGGTAGACACCGAGATGGAAATGTTTGAATTCCGAAGGAGAACAAAATGGAACGTACATGAGAATAGGACGCGACGTGAAAATTTATTATGTATAACGTCACCAAATACTAATGATGTGAATGTATGTGGTGATTGTAGGTCGCACAAGGTTACGGATCATCATCATGAAGTGTGAGCGGTTGAAGATGTGGATTGTACCGGAGTAAACCTACGTTATGTTTGTATTTCTTAATTGAGAGTGAAGAATATATTTATTGTAAAAAGGCCAGTTTCAAATAGATCTTCAAGTATGTAAGAATGTTTATAACAAAAAGAAATTTTAAGGTTTGTATTTTCCGCTGCGTGTTTTAGTTAAAACGTGTTAAGGTCTTACAAGTTGGTATGAGAGCTCTGGTTTAAGAGAAACCAAGTACAAGAAAGTAAGTACTTGGACTCAAACCTCTATATGTACTAATCCATTTTTCATTTATTCGATGAGGAAAAAACACTTAAATGATATTATAGAGATATTCAAGGGTTGCAATCAAAGATCACAACATAGTAGTCTCGAAAGGGTATGCAATGATTCTAGTGGAAATATGTATGATGTGTACGAAACTTTATCAATCCTGAAATAGTTCAAACGACGAATATACCATGGTTTTTGTGTCATATGTTTGCTTAGTGCAATTTTATGTCTACATTGAATCCGTTGAAATCGTGACACACAATGCAACTCCAATGACCGTTTTGTTATATTTTTGACGTAATACTTACAATCTTGGAAAAGTATGATCTTGATGCACATTTCACGATTTAAGGTGGTCTAATGATTATAGATAAAAAAAAATGTGGTCCTGATGATATACACAAATGGTCAAGTGGTTATTTGTATTGATTTCTCCTATCTAAAATAAAAGAGAACAATAATAAGGGAGTTAAAACTGAGCTAACCTTAACTCATATGCAATTCGATAATAATATGAGTTGAGCTGGCTCCACTCATCATGCCCGATTAGGGTTAGTAGCTTAACTCGTGTTGAACTCGAGCCAACTCGTGACTGTGTGAGTTGTCTCTTTTTTTTCATATTACTTAGATTTCTCAGATTTCATGAGTTACCGTTCATAGAAGTCTTACATAACAAGTTAACAAAGATCCCGAATCATAAAAGTATTAAATAACACTATACAAACTACCTATATACAAGGAAATAAAGATTTATATCATTCAACGAACAAATTACCTTATACTGTATTATTTAAGCAGACCTAAAAAACTACTCGTACTAATCTTAGAAACTTATACAACCAAGCTAAATCTAACAAAGTCGTTTACGACTAACATACATACACAATCACAAGCGAGCTTCAAACAACGAGCTATTTACTAATTTCCCATTAAAAAAAAGGAGATATTCCTTACTCTAAAAACAAATAAAAATGGTAAAAAAAAAAAAAAAAAGTGAAGAAGTAAAAGGATGGGCTATGGAGAAAGAAAGGAAGAGCTAGCTAGGAAGGTTTAATTGTCCCCTAATAACCAAACCCAAAAAACTGAAAAAGACACAAAAGTAATGGAACAGAGACAATGGAGAAAGACTGGTAACATTTATTTTACACTTCTCGTTTCTCGCTCCATCCCTCATTTCATCTTCATCTTCATCTTCTTCCCCCATTTCAATCCCCAATTTCATCCCCATTTTCATATTAAGGTAATAACATTTTCTATTCATCGAAACCCCAACATCATATCTTCCTTGATTTTAACGTTATTTTCATTTGCAAATCTTATGTAATCCCTGTCGTCATCTTTTTTACCAATTGGGTTTTCAGTTTTACGTTAGTTTCCATCGTCGACCAGCTTCCTTTTATCAATGCGGATGAGCGTTGGATCTGGTGGATCCACAACATCCAGTTTCAATTATTAAATTATTATATCTTTTTCCTTATTATTTTAATCTTAATTCTTTGAATAATAAATTAGCTGTTGGAATATATATCATTGCCTTTACTGATCTGGGTTGCTGTGATATCTCATAAAAATTTCAACTTTTTAATTATTTGGTAGGTGTGTTGTGCATTGTCTGAGCCTTATAATGCTTCATTCTTTCATGGGTTGAGCTTTGAAGATTAAACAATGATGGCGGACTTATACGAGGAAGAAGAGTATCGGTTTTTCGATGCTCGGGATAGCATTGGGTCAGTTGATTCAGTTTCTGAAGCAGATGATGATTTGGTGGTTAATGATTTCCAATATGATGTTTGGTCTGTGGCTCCTAAAAGTGTTCACCAGAGGAAGAATACCTTTCTTAAGTTTATGGGATTAAAGTCTGAAGATCAAGTTGTCGAAAACGACGACGATGACGAGGAAGAGGAGGAGGATGACAGGGTTTCGCGTATGAGTCGTACGAGTGGAGCTGTGTTGAGAAGTGATGTGAAAGAAGAGGATGTTGCTTCAACGAGTTGCTGTAATTCGTGTTCGTTGAGGGTTCGAGATTCGAATGGCGAAGAAGATGGAGGGAAGTTATCAGAAGTGGTACAACCTCCATTGGTGCAGAAGGTTGTAGATAGACATGTTAAGGTTGCTGATACCATGTCTAGAACAGTGAGCAAAGTGAAGGGTCAGCTGTTGGATAGGTTACGGTCCATGGCGTGTAATGCTGTTCAGAAACGGGTTAAGCCTCGTTGTATTGAATCGGCTCAGGCTCACTGGGCGAAGGTTCAAAGGGTTAAAGTTCATCAAAGTAAGAAGCGGTTGAAAGAGCTTTCGGCTGTGTTTATCGGTCAGGATATCCAGGCTCACCAAGGTTCGATTTTGACTATGAAGTTTAGTCTTGACGGGCGTTATTTGGCTAGTGGTGGTGAAGATGCGGTTGTTCGTGTTTGGCAAGTTGTCGAAGATGATAGATCGAATGAAACAGACATCCCAGATGTCGACCCGTCTTGTTTATACTTTACTGTGAATAATCTTGCTGAATTGGCACCATTAATGGCTGAAAAACAGAAGATTAGCATGCTTAAAAGTTTGAAAAAGACTAAAAATTCAGCTTGTGTTATCTTCCCCCCTAAAGTGTTTAGAATATTGGAGAAACCCATTCACGAGTTCCGTGGACACAAAGGCGACGTCCTTGACCTCTCATGGTCAAAAGATAACGTAAGTAAATTGTATACTTATCATACAAAATGTACCATAATTATTTACAATTAGTGGCTGAAATTGATCATGTGTTGCTGTTTTTCTTGGTGCAGTTTCTTCTGTCATCGTCGGTTGATGAAACCGTTCGGCTATGGAAAGTTGGCTACGACTCTTGTCTCAAAACATTCCCGCATAGCAACTACGTGACGTGTGTTCAGTTCCAGCCCGCGAACGAAAATTATTTCATAAGCGGTTCAATTGACGGAAAAGTTAGAATCTGGTCCGTTTCGGGTTGCCAAGTTGTTGACTGGATAGACATAAGAGAAATAGTCACTGCTGTGGCCTACAGTCCAGAGGGAAAGGTTTGTTTTTTGTTCATCTGTGTTCATCATTTTAATTTTAAACACACACGGGTTATTTAAAAAACCTAACATTCCTTATTTCAGGGTGGCGTTATCGGATCCATGACAGGCTGTTGCAGTTTCTTTAGCATCTCCGGTAACATTCTTGTTCGTCATCACCGTATAAAGTTGGTTGGTCAAAGATTGCCTCGTTTCATTCGACTCGTTTCTTTTATGTTTCAGAAAACCGGTTCCAGCTAGAAGCTTCGGTTTCATTAAATAGTAAAAAGAAGTCACCTTGCAAGAGGATAATCGGATTTCAGGTATCTTGTTTGTTTCAAAATTACCCAGATTTTACCATTTTACAAATCATTATCTGATTTTGTATTTGCTTTTTTTATGTAAACTGTAGTTTTGTCCACAAGATTCAAGCAAAGTTATGGTCACTTCTGCTGATTCCCATGTCAGAATTCTCCATGGCCCCAACGTGATTGGAAAATTTAGAGGTACATACAATTAGTGCTGTGCAACTGACAAAACAGAGTACCATACTGTAACCAAAATTTGGAAACATGAGACCCCAAAACCAGACCAAATACAAAACTGGTTTGGTCCTAAACCAGGCTGTAAACCAGACTCAAACTTTCTGGTAATGATTCAACCCTAATCATTCACCTAAACAGTGTATGGTTCTAGTTTGGTATCATGGTTTTCGGTTTGGTACCGAGTTTTGTACACACATAAATAATGTCAGTTCATTGTCTATGAAATCATAACTGTTTTCAACCAAAGTCGTTCTAAATTCTTGAAACTCATGAACTCCAGGTCAAAGAAATGCTGGAAACCCATTTTGTGCATCGTTTACATCAGACGGGAGGCATATAGTATCGGCTAATGAGGATTCTAAAGTATATGTCTGGGACTGCGATAATCAAAACAAGCCTTCCTTTTTTAAACAAAAGACGGTAAGATCTAACGAGTGGTTCTATGCCGGTGCATCAGTAGCGTTACCATGGTCGGGCCGAAGTGCCCACACAAACCCGCTGGCACCATGTTACTTCTCTCTAGGTCAAGACTTTTTTCTAGAATCGGGTTCGAAAGGTTCTGCAACTTGGCCTGAAGAAAAGCTTCCATCTTCCGGTCCATTATGTAAATCGAGATACAAATTCTTTAGATCGTCTAGCCAGAGCTCGTATGACAGTCACAAGTGGGGAATGGTGATTGTTACAGCAGGCTGGGACGGACGGATCAGATCGTTTCTAAACTATGGGCTACCGGCAACCGTCTGAACTCAAAAAAGTGTTTATGGAATGAGCAAAACAGGACCATCAGTTTAATCATTTGGTACAGTGGAAACTGCCAAGCCTGCCGTATTTGATTGGGGATCCTCTGAATTACTTATTCAAGAAAAATTACATCTTCGGGCCCGGGTGGATATGGAGTTCTCCTTGCCAATGGGGCCTGTTAAAGATGTCGCGTTTCAGAACAGTGGGGCCGCCTGCATCCGTTAAAACGAGAAGCTGGTGGTTGTGACTTTTTAAGAGGTGGGTGGTACGGAGGTATCTTGGCAATTGGCAGCAATGAATGATTGAGAACCAAGTGGGGTAACAACCTAAATGATTAAATGGGTAGCATATGACAGATGTGTTTTATGTGCCTATGGCTTTACTTTTGGTCCAAAGAAGCAAAAGATCAGAGGGGCAATGTTGTCTTTTTATTTACTAACAAAGCTGCAAGAGGATGTTTGGCATTCTGTGGTTTAATGCCTCCTTATATTGCAACAATGAGGAAGATAATGAAGAGTAGGTACAATGTACATAAGTAGTAGTAGTAGTAGTAGATCATCATCAGTTTATATGGTTTTTTATCCAACTGTATTTATAATTTTGGCTCACTATGATTATTTGAACACCCTCAAAAACCCTAGACTGTGTGTACATATTGTTTGCAGGATTCAAATTATATCCGATTGCAATGTTGTAAAAATTGCTACGCGGGTGTTGGAGGACCGACCAACGAGATTAATCGGATTTAATTTTTTATATGTGTTTTTTCAAACTTATACACACACATATTGATATGAATATAATACTTCAAAATTCACATATAGTATATTTTAAGAATTCTAACATAAACAGTTAAACTTAAACATAACAAATCAAGGCAAAAGATCAAATACAAATAATCTTAACATACTAAACATACAAATTGAAGGAAAACTCAAAAAGACAAGGTGACATTTTTGTAATTACCACCAACTATCAAAGTTACTATACAAATGTGAACTCAACCAAAAATACCTAAAAAACACAATTTTTTTAATAAAAAAAATCGCTATATTTTGTTAGCAAAAAAAAAAAAATTTTTTTTGCTGCTACTAAAAGTAGCGATTTTTTAATAAAAAAATGTTAAAAAATTAAAATAAAATAATTTGTGTGTTTTTTTTATTTTTTTAGATTTTTTGGGGCTTTAGTTTTTAGCATTTTAGCTTGGGTGGGAGGTTTAGGTTTTAGGTTTTTTTTTTTTTTTGAGGGGGGGGGGGGGGGGGGGGTTAGGTTTTTTTTTAGGTTTTTGGGATATATTTGTAGAGTAACTTTGATAGTTATTGATAATTACAAAAATGTCACCTTGTCTTTTTGAGTTTTCCTTCAATTTGTATGTTAAGATTATTAGTACAAGATTATTTGTACAAGAACTTTCCCCAACAAATCAAATACTTAAAAATTCAAAAATTAACATACTAGGTAGTGTTTGTGTTGCAGAATGGAATTGGAATCTAAATTCCATTCCTAATGTTGTTTGTTTTAACAAAAGAACGAATTGGAATTGAATCTAAATCATCGATTCATCTCCTTCCTTCTAGATACAAGGTCATTTGCCAATGGGGTGGTGTTTTCGGTCCAAGTCCCATAGACCGTTGGGAATAAAAGAAATTTATCGTTAAAAAAAATATTATACATTCAACTCTATTAATTATAGCAACCAAACTCATTATAAGATTTCAAAGAAATTCTTTAAAATCTAATTCCAAATCCATTACATTTCATGAAACGAACACTACGTTCGTAGATTTGGTCGGAACTCCAGTTGACCGCCTGGAATCAATTTTGACTGATTTTCTGGTCCGATTAATCCCGATTTTTACAACATTGTGCAATTGCTTGATAACAACATTCAATAACCAACAGATAAACAGGTATCCACATAAACAAATTTACACATGTATAAAATAAACAATAGGAAGGATCAATCCAACTCGAAGAATTCAGTCAACAAAAAACATACTTTTACACAAGGTGAGCCTCAACGGAGGTGGTAGTGTGTGCGGAACTATCTGATGCAGGGAGATTTGATAAAACGAGGGGGTGATCTTTAGCTTCTTCTTCGTTTTCGTTCTCATCGGAGGTGGTAACGTTGACGCATGAGAATCGATCGAGAGATGCGAAGAACGCCGATGCCACGTTGCTGCCCACCCAATTGGCAAGTCCTTCGAGCTTTTCGTAGGATATGATTCTTGAATTCTCCATTTTTTATGATCTTCGTTCGATTCAATTTGGTTAGGGTTTCCTAGCAAGAAGAAGTGAAGATGGATTTTGGGGTTTTTGTTTGAATCATTCAAGACTCCGTTGAGACTTTGAGTAACAAACCACACAACTAATTATTATTATTTTCTATTATTATTATTATTATTATTATTATTATTATTTTTTGAACGGCAAACAAACTCGATCACGAACTCTCGGGGCACCCACTGGACAAACGGAGTACTCCGAGAGTAACCCGAGTCCACCACCAATTCCGGGGAAAACTCGGTAACCCACCCGCCCGTAGGCACGACGGTGAAATTACCGGTAAAACCCGTTTGACTCAAAGATCCAACCCAGGTTTCCCTGAGTCTCTTATCATTGCCTACCAGTTGCGTCTCTCAAGAGAAATGCAAGCCCTCCACCACTTGATCTAGAGAACATTGGCCTGCTGCTGCTACTACTACTACTATATTGTCATTTTAGTCCCTGAGTTTTTGTCCAAATTGTCATTTTAGTCGAAATAGTTTTTTTTTCTCCTCTGAGTCCCTGGCTTTTCCTTTTTCTTGTCATTTTGATCACATTGTCTAACTTAGTCTAAAAACCAGGTTATAATCAGGGGTATTTTTAGCATTAAATTATTATGAGGTTTATAAATTATGTTGTAAATTACCCCTAGTTATCATTACACAACAATTATGCCAGATTTTTAGACTGAGTTAGGCAATGTGATCAAAATGACAAGAAAATGGAAAAGTCAGGGACTCAGAGGAGAAAAAAAAAACTATTTAGACTAAAATGACAATTTGGACCAAACCTCAAAGACTAAAATGGCGATTTACTCTTATTATAATCAAGATCGAACTTATAGAAGTGCAAGTATTTTTGGCTGTTTTAATAGTTACAAGATGTTGATAATTACGGTTTCAAAGTTAAATTGCATTGAAGAATGAAATCTGGGAGGAATTTAAACAATTACAAAAACAATACCTAAAACCATACGGTGTGGACGTGGATCAACAACGTTTATGTCTTTCCACGCCGTGCACACCACACCGCACCCGACGTTGTCCACGACAATGAACACCGAGATTGAGTTAATAAGTGTGCATATGTGTCATCTTTTCATTGGGCCATGTAAGTAGCAGTTTTACCCAACGGCTAATAAAAATAAAAAAAAATCAAAATTTTTTCAATCCTTTTATATATAAATACAATAATATACCTCTAAAAAATCTCAACTTGTCATATAACTCTTAACACCCACTCACAAAAATCTCAACTTTCATCTTATTACAATGCCGGTTATTCCATGGATCCTAGAAGAGGACATCACGTTATGCGAAACGTGGGTCGCGGTGGTGAACAAACAAGGGCCTCTGTTACACACGTCTTCGTTTTGGGAACGAGTTTATCAAGAATTTTGTACATGTAGTGGTGAGGCCATCCGATCCAACGATGCACTTTATTCACGTTTTCAGGTGATTCATATTGATTGTATGAGATATGAAGGGATTCTCAACGACGTGGACAACGACGATGGTGAGCTAAACGAAGTCGACATCATCCAAGTCGCTCTCGTCGAGTTCCATAACGTGTACGGACGTGACTTTAATTTTTTAATGTTGTGTGTTGTCTTTAATTTGTAAGTTATATAATGTATTTAATTTTTAAGTTATATGATTAATTAGTATTAATTGGTTTTTATTTAATTTTAATAGATTTTATATAAATTTTAAATATAAATTAATAATAAAAAGTGTGTGCCACGTGTCAGATAACGCCATCTTTTCACGCCCCTTCCCACACCTCCTTTTTTTCCACCACACCATTTTTCTAGCGCTCGCTGACATGGCCACCACATGTCAAATAATGCCCAAGTTTCAAGCCCCTCCACGACGTGTGGTCTAAGGGTGGAAGGGTAGGGTAGTACACTAGCCTTGTTCAATCTTGTCCTGCCATGTCATTTCTAACCCTAAGGTATTGTTTGGTATGCAGGAATGAGAGACGGAATGTAATGAACATTACGAGGGAATGAAGAAAAGGGTGTTTGGTTGATCGATGGAATGGAATCACCCATTACATAATGCATTTCATTCCCTCAAAATCATTCCATCCTCCCCACATGTTTTTTTTCATTCCATGCCCTCTTGCACCCTTCATTAAAAACACACCACACGCCACCACCAACCACTGATGCCCATCGTCGCCGCCACCCGCAACCACTGCCGCCACCCTAAAGGCCACCACCGTCGCCGCCGCCACCCACTGTAACGCCCTGCTTTTTTGTATTTTCCATAATCAGAGAGCATTGATTGTAACTCTATTTTTGGAAGTCTTGCGTTCTTGTAATCGTCTTTTCGTTGTAATCGTTGTAAAATCCGAGACTTGGATCATAATGAAATTCGTATTTCTTTACATTCATGTATTATACACATTTCATACTTGTTCATATTCAATGTTCTTGTTCATATTAAGATATGTCCAGATTTTGTTTGAGTGTTCATGTTCATATTCTTGAATATTTTGAAGATGTTCATATTCATGAACTTGAATATGGGTTGATATTATTGTGCAGATTACATAGAAATTAGATTTAGGTTTTATCTATTTATTTTAGAATGGTTAGATTACTAAAATACCCCTTGACTTAACGGTGAAATTAACGGATTCTTAATGGAGGGACTTAATCGTAGCGCTTTTTATAAGTAAGGAACGCATCAAGCAAAAATTTCACTTTAGGGATGCGAATTGACATCGGCCACTTTCCTCGGGGACGCAAATTGCAGTTTACTCCAAGAAAAACATTCCAATCCTATATGTTATGGTAGGGATGGAGAATCTATTGATCATCTCCTAATCTCTTGCCCAGTTGAGGCCTAGACTTGGAATTACATATCGTTTGGTGCAAAGTCACTCCTATTTTTGCTTTTGACGAATGTGATCTTCTAGAGATTCACAAGGCCATACTTTGGAACAAAACTAAAAAAAAAAAACTTATACAAGCCATTTCTTTGACGTGTAGTTGGTGCATTTGAAGAGCCCACAATGATAAGGTTCAACACAACAGACCGGTTTCCCCATCAATAATATTTGAGGAAATTAAGTCCATGACGTTTCTATGTATTAATAGCACTTCAATATATCATCTAGATTGTAACAAGGTAGAGTTATAAAATGTAGCTGAAAAACAAATGATGGTAACAAAATGTGATATGTAACTATGAAAGCACGTCTAAACTGGACTATAATCCTTGAAATTAGGCGCACCATAAGCCATAAGGAAAACTCAGCTGACCATTACGCGTAATGTTTGGACAGCCTAAAACACGCAGACAAAACTCCTACCCTTTAAATGATATCCAAAGAACCCCTTGATAATCTAGATCTCCGGATCAAATAAGCCATCAACCAAAGACATGCAATCCAAGTAGACAATTTAACTCTCGACAAAGGGATACTTGTATCGTTTGGATACATATGCGGACCATGGCCTTATATGACATGAGACAAGGTGCAAGTATGCAAGATGACTGCAGTGGTGCCAACCGAGAGTATTAAATATTACACCACATTAGCAAAACTAGGCACAATGGCACATGCAAGCGACATTAACTTGATTGGAGCAACAAGGACATTCCTTGGATGACATATTTATAGACTAAACACCATTAATGTCAACTATTGTTGCCAATGTTGTAGAAGGCGCTAGGCGCTAGTCGGGCGGTGAGGTACCGCCTAGGGATTAATCGGATTGGACTTTTTAAGTATAATTTTACAAATTTTTTTATATATATAGATAACTTTATACTTTTTATTAATAAATTTACAAGTTTAGGAGATAACTTTATACTTTTTATTAATAAATTTAAAAGTTTAGAAACCATATGTAAACTAGTGAAAGATAGAGGGGGTTAAATGTTAAAATACCTAAACTTAAATGTTAAAATAGGTTTATAACTAAAATTTGGGCTTTAAACCATGGGCCAGGTTTCAAAAATTGGGTTTTTTGGGTCAAAAACCATGGGCCCGATTAGTCCGATTTTGACCGACTTTGTCCGACTTTTACCAACTTTGACCGATTTTGACCATAACCGATTTTTTGACCGACTAGCTTAAATTTAGGCAGTAACCCACCGACTAGCGCCTAGGCGCCGATTAATCGGCCGCCTAGGCCGATTTCTGCAACATTGATCGTTGCAATATATGTTGTAAGAAACTTGGTGTCGGGGTGGGTGGGTGGGTGGGTGGATGGGGTGATTAGGTTGTTTTAAATTTATAATCAACTAGCAATAAGACCCGCGCGCATTGTGGCGCGGGTACATCGTAAACATCGAATAAATTAATTCAAACGTTATGCGATGCATTAACCGTATGAAAATGTGTGTTTCGACGTATCCGATTGAACTCTATGTAAGCATTGAGATTGGATCAAAACGTAAAGTAAATCGAGTTTATATCGTACAATCATAACGTATTATATGTGATCCGACTCATACATAGAAAACATAACGGGTATAAAGGAAAAACTGACCCGTGTAATCAAAAGGGATTAATTAAAGCTTTTGAAAAAAATAAGAAACCACAATTTGAGTCCACTCGGTTGGAAACAAAATTTACGAAACATCCAGAAAATAAGAACGACAACATATTATATTTGACCTAACTCATTTCCCAAAAAAATTAACGTCCAGTCGTAGACCAACTCGAATTTATACCAAAACGTACATAAAAATATGCACGCAAAAATGTTTTTTTAAACGAAAATACATTGTATTTGACCTAACTCGTTTCAAGAAAAAGTTTACGTCGAAACGTAGAACAAATCAAATTTATACAAATACATACATAAATATATGCACGCAAAAATTAGTTTTTTTTAAGTAAAGGAAGTACAGGGATAAACTCAAAAACTATTAGTAAAAAACTTAATACGTTAAAAATGTTTGTAAAACCGTGTCAAGTTGCACCAATGCCACACACTGCCAGGGACCACCAACAGCATAAAAGCTTGTAAAAATAAAATAATAAAAAAAGTAAAACCAGACGAAAAAACGTTGAACCATACACGCACGTTGTGGCGTGTTAACTCGCAAAATTTAAAACGAAAAACTTGCGAAAGATGAAAAGTATGGGGGACCAAAGTTGAAAATGAAAAGTGTTGAGGTTAAAATTAATAAGATGAAAAACTTTGTGTTAAAAGTAAAAAATCAATGGGTTAAAATACAAAAATGAAAACCTTTGGGTTAGAAATGAAAAAAACAATTTTTATTTTTTGAAAAACTCCCAATGCATAAAATACAATACCATATAGCATCAACATGTTACTAAATTATAGTATGGAAATATGGAAATTGTTTTGATTATTTATAGTAGGCAACCGTAGATATATGGCCCTTTTCTACATTTTTGTCTATCCTACAATGGCCATACAATACATTTGATCAACTCAGGTATCGAAGCCGCATAGTATTCACTTAAGCCTTACCACACCCCTAAAATAGCTTTCATAGAAAACTTATCGAAGTGCACTACAATAGATTTAAGTTTGTATTTATTTGTTTTAGGGGTTATAAACCCATGTATAACAGATTTAAGTTTGTATTTATTTGTTTTAGGGGTTATAAACCCATTTATATACCAACAACAAGTAGACATTTGACGCAAACATTAACTCTGTTACTTTGTGTTTTCTACCTACTTGTTATCAAATAGTTAATTTGATGTTAAATCAGGTCACGAAACATTTCTCATGATAAAAATTACACTGGCTCCATATTGTCTGAATGTTTCATCATCAAACATTTTATAACATAATAGTGCATTAGAAGAGCATCCCAAAGAGGGGTGTTTTGCGGTGTTTTTTTAGGGAAAAGAGTGGGATGGAAGAGAGAGGTAAGGCATGGAGGAGAGAGGAAAGACGGGTGTTCTAGTGTATGAACGGTCTCAAACGAGTTTTGTGAGTGGGGAAGAGAGAGAACGTTTGAGGCTGTTCATTAGAAGAGAGAATGGTTGTGAGAGGAGCAAGTGAGGCAGGAGAGTGGTGTCACATCTACTGGTAATTGGGGTGTTCTTATTGGTATTGTTTACTTTGTATTTATTACTTTTCCTATAAACTTATTTTTGGAGTTAGCTAACTAAGTTTAGATTAGAAACTGAAATCAGACCGCAGCTGGAACACAGTTATATAAAGTACTGTTGTGTATGTATGAACATGTATTCATACCGAATGAAAATGGATTTAGATTGAGCCATGTAATATCTGGGACCTAATGATAGTTATTTGAGTTCAGGTGTGCAAACATGAAATGTTGTATCATTTTATATAAGAATCTTGTTAGCCCAAATCAGTACTGTGTTGAGTTGCGATGACTCATAACAGCTAACAACAATCTGATGATCTTACAAGTAAATTTTGTCTGCAAAATAACAGTGCAATATGCATCCAACCTGGCTTCTACTCTAGGCAACAAAATCATGCAAAGATTCTGAAGTTTATGCCTTATAACCTCTATTACTGGTACTATTACTCATGTCAGTTAAAGGAACTAACGAATGTAGCGTGTGGCGTTCTTGCTGATTTGACTCTGACTACCACTTCACCAGTCATTGCTGCTGATCAGGTTCAAACTAATCTATATTCATCATCTTAAGGACTAAACAATGTACTGTTTTTACTTTCTATAATCATAGTAACAAAATCGGGTTCAGTGGTGTTTGCATGTGTGCTTTGAAAGTGACTACATGGTTGAATACAATATCATATATTCGGCTGTAAACTAATAGAACGGGTTAGGAGAACGAGCAATGCAAACTTTTTGTGATTATTTTCCTAATCATCACCTATTTGACACCGGTCAGTAATCCATCCATGCACCTATTTAGAGGATGATAACTAGTTCCAAAACTCAAATTAAAACACCCTCTTCGCCTCTTAGACATTTAACACATACTCAACTTGCAGAGGCTGCCTCCTTTGTCCACAGAGCCTGAACGATGTGCACGTGCATTTGTTGGATAAAACAAACCTTAAAGGGAAGTCTTTAGCAGCTGCAGTTATGTCTGATGCAAAATTTGATGGTCCTGATATGTTTGAGGTTGTTATGTCCTATCCTAAGCATATGCCATTAAAGCTAGCTTCGGATATAACTAACACCTTTCACCCCTTTTCTTCCACATAACAACCATGGCTTTAAAAAACGTTTGAGGCGTCAGCCTCAAGGCGAAACGGCCAAAAAACGAGTCTGAGGCGCGCCTCATGGTGTTTTTAATGTATATGCACCTCAGAGCGGCTGAGGCACTAAGAAAGCTGCGCCTCAGGGGATTTTGATAGTTGTTTCTGATGTTTTTGACTTTTTGTGTCAATTTCAAGCATTTCATGTCTTTTTAAGTGTGTTTTTGATGATTTTGATGAATCTGATGATGAAATTAGTTAGTATTATTATTTTTATAATATATATAATTTTTATATTTATTTATTAATACCGCCTCGCCTTACGCCTCGTTTCGCCTCGAGGCTTACGCCTCGTGAGGCGAAGGGAAAACGCCTCGAAACTCGTTTCCGTTCTTTTAAACCTTGATAACAACAAAACCACAAAAGCTTATTCATCTGTCAACCTTTTTTGTGACCATGAGAACCCCTTAGGGAAAACTCATAGCTTCACCAATACCCTGTTAACCAGTAGAACAGGAATCCCGAGACCTAATCTAGAGGAGAATCGAACACTAACATCTTCTAGCTCATTACGTAAATCTAGATACAAATTTTTAAGATCTTATAACCAACGCTCGTATAATACTCACAGCAGGCTGGGATGAATGGATCCGATCCGGTCATTTCTAAACTATGTGCTACCGTCTGAAATCAATAAAATGTTCATGCAATATAGTCATATACATAACAGGACCATCAGTTTAATCATGTACATAAGTAGTTATAACTTTGGCTGAATTTCATTATTTAAACATCCTTAAAAACCCTAGACTGTGTGAAAGTAAGTAAGATCAAATTGAAATAGTTTAACAACACAACCAAATTCACATACGCATAAGATGAACAAAATTCACAAACAATAACATGACAGCAACTCGAAACATTCAATCAACAAAAGCCAGAAACACATACTTTATGTTTTTCAAGCGAAATGAGATGAATTACACGGGGAGAGCCTCGACGGAGGTGGTAGTGTGTGCGGAACTATCTGATGCAGGGAGATTTGATAAAATGAGGGGGTGATCTTTAGCTTCTTCTGTGTTTTCGTTCTCGTCATCGGAATCGGAGGTGGTAACGTTGACGCAGGAGAAGCGATCGAGAGATGCGAAGAACGCCGACGCCACGTTGCTGCCCACCCAATAAGCGATTCCTTCCAGCTTTTCGTAGGATATGATGCTTGAATTCTCCATGATCTGGTCCGATTAGGGTTTCAGAGGAAGAGGAAGAAGAAGAGGGATATTTATTGGGGATTATTTGTGCCACGTTGAAGTTTTGATTTGTCCACACAACTAATTATGATTTTGACTATTTTAATATTTAAAATCTAATAATTTTGTTATTTTATATTATTTAAAAATCGGAATTGACTACTAAAGATGATGATAACAAAGGCTTGTCTCAATGGCAATAAAGTGAGCTAGTTGTCACGGGGTTAGTTTTCGACCCCCGTGTGGCGTCCCCAAGTCCCCGGGGACAAGCCAATCCATCCCGCTTCTTTGTGTGGGTCACTGGGTTCGTCCTGTCTTGGATTCATCAGGAGAGTGGCGCCAGCTCTCGACCAGTGGTGCGTTCATCGTTTGCACGACTAGGCACGTACACCTCTTCATTGACACTGACTCCGTCCCCTGATAAAGTCCCGGACTAGCCAGTAACCTAAGCGTTCAAGCACAGCCCATAGCATTGCGATCTTCAAACATTTGGCCCGTGACACTCTCCCACCACCATTTCATGCACGTCCTCGTGCATGCTCGCCGTCCCATACCAGCTCGCATACTTGACAATGCATGATCCCCCTTATGTTGAGCATGATTCACTTTGGGAGGGCAGGACACCCGAAAGCACAGCAACAATGATCTTCTGTCGTGCATGTTCAATATAGTACGTCAGTTTTGGTTTTAAGTGGCGCTGACGTCCGCCGCATCGGATTAGGTGCCGATGATTCACCTTGTTTCAGGAATACGGGGACTTGAATAGTTGTAGCAGCTTTCACAAAACTTCCTTTTTACGGCGCTGCTTGGACCGTATATTTTTTAACATAACACGGAGGGCTTCACTGCAACTATACTTGAGCGGCTCTCACGATCCCATACTCGCGGAGTACAAAGACCTTTGCCGAAGCAAACCCATATTTGGTCTTCTCCCACCACCATTGCGCAACCATACTCTAAATGTTAAGCTCATTTGGTTAAGAGTCACGTTCCAACGTATCCAAGAATCGTTCTGCTCTGATACCACTTTGTCACGGGGTTACTTTTCGACCCCCGTGTGGCGTCCCCAAGTCCCCGGGGACAAGCCAATCCACCCCGCTTCTTTGTGTGGGTCACTGGTTTCGTCCTGCCTTGGACTCATCAGGAGAGCGGCGCCAGCTCTCGACCAGCGGTGCGTTCATCGTTTGCACGACTAGGCACGTACACCTCTTCATTGACACTGACTCCGTCCCCTGATAAAGTCCCGGACTAGCCAGTAACCCAAGCGTTCAAGCACAACCCATAGCATTGCGATCTTCAAACATTTGGCCCGTGACATAGTCCTACCTTAACAAATAAGCCTTAATATTTGTTCAAATACCACTCTAGTCTCTAGATATTGCTTATACTAATTATCCTTTAGCACCAAATTACTAACCACCAAAACCTTGAATATTATGGAGAAAGTCAATATGGCTTTGAAGTTGAAGAATAAGGTATAGAGTAAAGGTTTGTTTGTTTACCTCTTAATGAGCCATTTAATGGTTCAGACATCTTACTGGTTCAGACTGTTTGTTTTGCAAGCTGATGTCTGAATGATTCAGACATTTACCTCTGAATGGTTGAAGGGGTAAGGTCCCAAAAACCTCATAATAAGTATTTGAGACCATACCACAATCTCAAATACATTCTCTCTTCATTACCAATACTTATTCTCACACCGGAGTCGGGTCAAGGAGAGAACCCTCTTCTCCCATTGGCGAGGCTAACGGTGCTCTTTTTTGCAGAGCTATTGGAGAAGAAGATCAGCTGCAACTGAATCAATCGAGAGAGAGAGCTAACCTTTTTATGCGGATTCAAACCCCCTAGATATCTCGGTTCCGACCATTTATCTAGTGTTTCTTCATTGGCGCCCACCGTTTCCTCTGTTTTCTAGTTTTTATCTCGTTTCGATTCAGTTCTTTTCATTTTCTGTTTTGCACATGGCAGAAAATTCATCATCTCACCGGCAACCTGGTCCTCGACCAAACGTCGGAAACAATTTACCAGTAAAAGGAATCCTGGAAGACGCCTCAGACGATAACGAGGTTCAATCCAACCGAGCAAATGATCCTGTCACTCCAGGAATGTTACCAGCAAACCCTGCTCAATCAATTTTACCACCAGGCGAAACTCCAATATCATGGTATGTCCGGTCTCAAGGGGCATTAAACGCAGTGTACACACAGTTGTGTGCTCAAACTGCTCCTCTGACTCAATCACGGAGACCGGGATCTAGAGCTCATGCCTCCCAACGAGAAGAATCAACTTATGAAGATACAGAAGTTCATGCCAGATCCACGTCACAACGTGAGTACATTCAGTCAGGCAGTTACCAGAGGCAACACCATGGGGAACCACATCCTCGTCGAAGACAATCGGTTCATGATAGGTTGGGTTCCCAACGAGATACCCACACCGATGAATCTGATCCAACATACCGTTTGAGTGCAAACAACAGTGTGTTCAATCGACTACAGCCAAACTATAACAAATGCAGACCTCGAGCGGTTTATAACCCTGAGGCAGAACACAACTATGACTTAGTTTACCGCCCTGCAGAAGCAGCGGAAAACTCGAAGTTCATACTGGAGATAGCTTTAGCTCCATTGGAGAAGGCCAAATTACCATCTAATATAGGGAAGTTCAATGGGTTAACTGACCCTGATGATCATCTGAGAGTGTTTACCAGCGCCGGTTTGGTTGGGGGTTGGACACTCCCACTATGGTGCCATCTTTTTGTGCAAACATTAACTGGCCCAGCGCGAATCTGGTTTGATAACTTACCAACCGGACAGATCGAATCATGGAAGGATCTGCGTGAAAAGTTTTTGACACACTTCAACTAGCAAAGGCGTTCCATTCGGGACACATCCAACGTTATGAACATCTGGCGCCGCGATGATGAAAATCTGGAGGATTTTATCACCAGATACAATAAAGAAGTGTTGGAGATTGACGGTGTTAACGAACAACTAATCCGTGCTCAGTTCAAGTCGCGGTTAGATGTGATGACATGGTTAAAGTATTATCTGGAACAGAGGGCCTTCCAAAAAGTTGGGAAAAGATAATGGCGGCGGCCAAGGTTTATGCGCAGACTGAGAAAAACCTTACTACAAATAGGCCACCACCACCACACAATAGGCCCGCTGACTTAAGCTTAACCGGTGAAAGGAGGTTCAAAAAATCATGGCGTGAGTCATCAGGAAGTCGTTCCTCTGAAGATGCCCGCACAACAATCAACAAACTCTCCGCACAGAGGGAGAACAAACAAGAAAATAGGGAGAGGCAGTGGACTCCCCTAACAAAGACCCCGGCGGAGGTTCTGAGTACTGAGGACTATCAATTCAAACCTCCGATCCCAATGAAGAGTAAACGTGGACAAGACCCGGCGCAATACTGCTAATATCATAAAGACAACGGGCATACCACTAACAACTGCATATCTCTGCGCACAGAAATAGAGAAAGCCCTCAAGAACGGTGAACTCACGCATTTACTCCAAAATATGCGCAAAGAGATTAAGCAGATAACCCGGGGAGAAGAAGGCCCAAGCAAACGGGCCAAAACCTAAGTGACGACTCTATAAGTTTCCCGCAGAAAGACATAACCCATCAAATACGGCGGAACTATCAGAGAGTAAGTTAAGTTCCATATAATTATTAGAAAAACTTTGTAAAGCCTCTGTGCTCTATCCATGAATAAAATTACAAAGTTTCTATTATTTTTGTGTTTACAAAGTGCATGCAATTTATTTTTAGTAAGCGCAAAAACATTATGGTAGTATAAAACAAGCTCCATGCGCGGTCAGTGATCACGTCACAAACGACCATAAGTTCACACATGAGCTTTATACCAACTTCATTCGCCTTACTCAATAAAAGCAATTGTACTCATGCAAAATATTGTAAAGTCATTAAACAAAACAAATAGAAACATACTGTTTTCAGCGTACAGATACGCCCTAAAGATTTTCAAACACGGCAGTGTTTAAAATACTTGCGCAACAGCGCACCATCAAAACAGGGATTTACATCCCGCATAAAAAATTGTTCAATACAATTTCATACTACTCTAAATCTTCACCCCCATCCGGAAAGATTTCTTTAAGTTGCGCCACGTGATCGTCCGATTGCAGCGCCACATTTATCAGTTCCATGACTGGAAGTTGCAAATTGTTAAATTCTGTTTTCATAGAAGCAAGCGCGGCAACAGTATTTACGCCAAAAGTTGCAGACTTGCTATCGTCCCAGTTAACTTTCAACGCACTTTTCACATGCTGGGAACATTCCGCATAACCTTGCGCATACCCATCTCGTCGCGCAGCAACCATTAGATTAGCAACAGTTTTATCCAGCTCTTCAGAGTTTAACACAAATTCAGCAACCTATGAAATCAAGCAAAAACGAGTATCAAAAAAGCGCATATATAGTCCCACAACAAAAAAGAGAAGATAAACTTACACAGGCGATTCCGCGATCTTTCAACCAGGCCATATCATTCTTTAAAGGTTCGAGCTCGCTTTCCGCTGTAACCCGCGCCGTTTCAGAATTTTCTAGCTTCTCTTCAATCTCAGCCAAACGGCGGGAAGTTTCAGTATTCTCAGAATGCGCAAGCTCCAGATCCTTCTTTAATTGTTCCTGGCCAGAAACCAAAGCAGTAAGTTCCTCTAACTCTTTATCTCTAAGGGCAAGAGTGGCGAAAGCTTGTACCTCCCGTTGCTCACTACGTTCCCTATGAGAGCGCGCCTCCGCCAGCGCAGTTTCTACATCAGCTTTCTCTTTCTTTAATCTTTCTACCTCCGCATCCTGATTCTTCAATTTTTCAACCTCAGCCTTGAGGTTATTAATAATGTTACGAAGGTTTGCCTTCTCAGCATTATCTTTTTCGCAAATTCTCCTCCAATTTTTGCGTTCCTCAGACAGGAGAGCAGCCTCAGCTTCCGCCTTTCTCTTCCAACCAGCAACAGACCATTCCTCAGTCTTGCAAACTTGCCTTGCTCAGCTTCTAATTTGGCCTTCAATTGAGCCATACGTTTTTCATCTTTGGCAAACTTCTTTTGAGATGCCATAAAAGATGCCTGCTCCTTATGCATACTATACCACTCACGCACTATGCGGTGAGTGGTAGAAACATGAGAAGCCGTTTCTGCAAGGTAAGACTGATAGGTTTGTTCATAAGGACGACTTTCCTGAAACTTGATCTCGCCAGGCGGAAGTATCCCCTGCAACCAATCTTGGCACACACGCCAATCCGAGAAAGTGTCTCCTTTCTTCAAATTCCAAACAGAGGCATCTTTTTCTGTATAGGTCCGGTAGTAATATTCTCCCAGAGTTTCTTCTGGACGAATTGGAGACTGTTTATCAACACCAGCAGATGAGCCTTGTTCCTCAGTTGTGACCCTCTCAGTATGTTCAGGCATAGCATCAGAAGGTCTAGGGGAAGAAGTTGAAATTTTTTCAGCAGTTTGCTATTTCCCCAAATCTTGAACAACAGCTTCAGGGGTTGGTGGATTATCAGCGCCATCTACCACGCTCGGTTCAACAATCTTTTCAGCCTCTGTATCAACACCTACAGGCTTCTCAACCTCAACAGTTTTCTCCACACCATCCCCAGCAACCTCTGTAGGCTCTAACGGGTCTGCAGCAGAAGCGCGCGGAGGAGTGGAGGGAAGTTCTTCATTAACCACGGATGGCATTTCTGTGGGAATAGGGGAAACAGGAACTTCTGGACAAATAAAAATCTGTAAGGATTCAGTCCGCTTAAAGGAAACAAGGAGAAATGACACTTACCAGTAACAGATTCCAAAACAAAGGCATCAAGATTCCCTTTTCTGGTAATTTTCTTCCTCTGCACCTTTTTAGGAGGTTGACCCTCTGCGTCAGGATCAGTTTGTTTCCGTTTACCAGCCTTCCGATGCACCAAGTGTTCGGGACTAGAGTCCAAGTCGATAGGCTCATTAGGGTTGGATGGGGGAATATCAGCAGAATCCCTTGGTTCAGGCTTCGGTTCCCGCATAGTCACTGCAGGAGTAAGACCCTCCAAAGAGTCAGAAACCACCACATAATCACACCTGGAGACAGAGGAACGGCGCGTACCTTTCTTCTCTCCAACATTCTTCGTCTTCAAAGGTTGAGCTTTAACAGTCTCACTCCTCTTTGGCACAGAAGTAGAAGTCGTTGCGCGTTTCTTCTTTTCATATGCCCAAATTCAACAATTCACCTACAAAAGCGCAAAGCAAAAACTTACCCACAAAGAGCAAAAAGGAGAAGAAACGCAGATATAACTTACCAGCACCAGCAGCTGGTTGAGCAGATAGATCCGCATCTCGCGGAAGAACAAAATTCCTTACAATACGGTGATACCAAAGCTCCTCTTCAGGTTTCTTTTTGATGGTACCCATCCTTCCGCCTTCTCTCTTGAAGGCAACAACATACAAAGAAACAACTACATTAAAAAAGAAAACAGGTCAAAAAAAAAAAAAAAAAGAGGAAAGAGAGTGGAAAAGCCCCAAACTTACTATGACCATCGTCTGTGTATACGGGTTTATCTTCACGCTCCATCTTCCAGTTCAAACTCATGCCGGCTCCGACGAGAGCTTTCTTCGGTAACGCAATATTGGGCACATCTTTCAGATCTTGATACCAGTTCTCATCGACAGGGGTCTGAAGCGTTTCAATCGGAACGTCGTCCTTCCCCCTTAAAACCATCTTCACCGGAATCACTCCGGCCTTGATAAAGAAAAACTTTTGCTTCCAATCATGGAAGGATTTTGGGGGTTGCAGTAGAATTTTCATCGCAGAAGCCCTCTGAACAAACGAATAAAACCCTTGGGTACAATGTATCTGATGAAAAACCCTAAATCGAGGAACGGTCGGTTCAACATGCATTGTCCGGCACACAAATTCAAAATGCCGAACCCTAACCATGCCAATAGGGTGAAGTTGGGAAATATAAAGTTTGTAAAATCCAAGGACGTCAAGGAAAAATCTAGTAACAGGCAAACGAAAGTTACCGTCACAGAAAAAATCCCAAAAGAGGGTAATGTACCCGGCCGGAGCGTCCGCTGCCGTTTGCCCCTCTTCAGGATACAAAGCACCCCAGTTGTCCGGGAATTTGAGATTCTGAGTTAAACCCTCAAAGGACGCCCTAGTCCACTTCAACGGTGGGAGTTCAGTCGCCATTTCTTCAGCAAGATCTTCTTGATGTTCTCCGGTTGACATAAGAGGAAGAACGATAGAGTTTTCGGTAGAAAAAGAAATGGGGAAAGTTTTTCAACAAGACAATGATTGTACAAAAGAGGTTATCCAGACGTTATATATACTTATCGCAATAAATAGCATCGGTAACCGTCACAGCGACTGTTCCGGGTATCACAGTTCCCCAAGCAGCAGAAAAAGTAAATGTCAGACACACACGCGTTTACACGCGCACGTGTAAGACACGGACAGTAAAAAACAACTGACAATGACAGGTTGTCAATCAATTTACTGCACCAGTCCCGTTAAAAGTCAAAGATTTTCCAAAAAATCTTTACAAAAATCAAAAATTCAATCTTCTCATAGAAGATTTCCTATTTCTCGCGCCCAAAAGCATTTCCCTCTCACAAGTCTAGTGCTCCACTTATTTGCATAAGTACAACACTAGACTGGGGGGACTTGAAGGGGTAAGGTCCCAAAAACCTCATAATAAGTATTTGAGACCATACCACAATCTGGCCTTTCAACCTTTTAACCTTGCGCGGCCGCGCACTGGTCTTACAAAAGGAAGAAAGTAATCAGCAATCTATAGTCGCGCGCCCAAAGGAAAACATAAATCCTTGCGCCTTCTCCCAATAGCAAAGGATAAAAATCCTGAGATCAATACTTCCGCCTAAGTATCCAGACTTGGATATTATTTTACCCGGATTTGGATTTGTTATTCAGTGGTCTCCACACGATAAAATACCACACTAGATTACAGCAGTAATTTTCTAGAAGAAATACAATCGTGCACCACCCAGACGGTTATAACCGTCTGGACACGTGTCATTACCACAGACACCCCTGAAATCACAACGAAGGCATGCAATTGGAGAGTAATCTCCACTTGATCACATTACACGTGGCAAATCCCCAGCCTTTGATATAGACCACGATCCGTGTGCTCTCACGTCTGATCAAAGAACTTAAACGGAAGGAAATGTAACCGCTTACGGGGTTAGCATCTTCCGTTAACTTTTCACTAACAGGTTTTCCCGCCTAAAACGACTCCCGGCTATAAATATGAGAAGCAACCCAGGTATGAATTCAAGTTACACACACTTCTCAAATACATTCTCTTCTTCATTACCAATACTTATTCTCACACCGGAGTCGGGTCAAGGAGAGAACCCTCTTCTCCCCTTGGCGAGGCTAACGGTGCTCTTTTTTGCAGAGCTATTGGAGAAGAAGATCAGCTGCAACTGAATCAATCGAGAGAGAGAGCTAACCTTTTTATGCGGATTCAAACTCCCTAGATATCTCGGTTCCGACCATTTATCTAGTGTTTCTTCAATGGTTAAGCATTATACTGAGTATGAATGGTTAAGACCTCTAATCTGAATTGGACAGACATTTGCCTCTGAACGGTTAAGCATTATACTGGCTCTTAATGGTTCAGACCTCTTATTGGTTCAGCACTTAACCATTCAGAAGTTGTCAAACAGCCCCTAAGGCTGATATAACAGGTTAGAAATGACACGATAAGACGCAAAGACCTGAGATGTTAGACACAAACACGACACAATAATTTATCATGTCAATTTTTTCCAAACACGAACACGCCCTGTTTAGAAACATGTCAATACGAAGCGATCTGTTTAGGGACACAATAAATATTACATATTTAGTAACCTGTTCGGCAAAACAAAAATTGGCAAAAGTTCATAAAAGTCTTAACTAATACATAATCCTTAACATATTAAGGGTCCTAATATTAACACATGAAAAAAAACTTATTTACACATGGTGTATACGGGCCGTATAATGTTATACGGCCCGTATAGAATTTAAAAAACTAACAAAGTCTGTGCCAGCAGACTTTGTCAGTTTTTTTAATTCCATACGGGTCGTATAACATTATCTAGCAAGGTTCTTATGATGATCAACATCATAAACATAAGAGATCAACATTCAAGTACACTACATACTCTTAAAACAACTTGATCTTCATGTTTTATTGCTGTATGTTCATGTTTATGCTTATGTTTCTTCATGATCTTTATGTTTAGCAACTTATATCATCTTTTAACCAACATAATATGAAGTAAAATGAGATCACAAGAGTCTTACTACTAGCACAAGGCTAGGGATGATCAAGAGGAGAAATAGAGTGGATAAAAGCACTAGAGAGAGGTCCTTCCAATTCCGTTGCTTACAACCTTCCTAGATAGGCTCCATACACCTTAGAATATGCTTAGAACACTTGGGAATTGATTAAAAATGATGGGGTTATGAAGGGGTGTTTGGGCCATAGCTTATGGAGGAGGGAAGAGGGAGTTTTGGGTGTTGGAAGATGATGAAGATTTATGCTATAGTCTTGTGGGTTTTTATAAAAATTCTCTAACTTTAGGATGGCATATGGCATATTGTTAAGCATATTCCAAACAATATCTTATAAAATATAGTAATCAAATCTCGTGTGGGACCCATGTCCCCTAACCGGCCATCAAGAATGGTGGGGGGGTAAAGTGTAACTTTTAATGGTTAGTTACTTGATTTAGTTGGAAAGTAATGGTGCTAGTTAGGTATTTTATGTATTTAATGTTTATTAGATATAACATGATGTTCGGTGACCATAACTAGCTTCGTAACGTTATAACAATGCTTCTAGTAAGAATTTGATGTTTCGGGTAGTGTCCGGTTGTTCGTTTCGTTACTGTTCGTTAAGTGCTAATTTACGCAGTTTAGTGTGCTTTATGATGTATTTTATGACAGTTTCGGTTTCCGACACTTAGGAAAGTATTATGGACCATTAAACCACTTTTTTGCGTTATATTTTGATGTTAAATTGCTGAAAATTGCTGAATTTGTTTATTTTCTGCATAATTTTGCAGTTTTAGTGTGTTTCTGGCACTTTCCGGCACCTATGTCATCACTAGGAAGGCAGTTTTGTAACCCCTACGTTCCTACACTCTATACTAGTGTAATACTTGGTCCTGGGGCTTATTTTGTGTCTTAACATCATGTCTGTCTAAGTAGTGAACTCCCGTCAGTGCTTCTGGTTTGTCTGATAATTGTGTCAATTCTGTTCTGTGCATTAATAGAACTATATCGTGTTGCATGTAGTAATGATAAAAGTCTTGCAACATGAAATGCCATTGTATGTATATAACAGAAATCAGAAATTCATTCGTCTTATAAACTAGATCATGCACAATCATTAAAGCACAGATTACTGTCTAATTATTGTACGGAATGTACAGAAAAGTGCCAGTTGTCACACTTTAAGTATAGATCCTACTGCTGCATTTGGAACAAGAAGTCCAACAATATGAATGCACGCAACGAATTTGACAACCGGTCAAATCACACACTATAAAGTGTAAACTTGTCATGTGTTATAATTTTAATGAAGCAGTGAAGATTGAATATGCAAACCGCATCCGTTTTGTATACGGAAAAGGTGGCTATGGGAAATACAAACCCGACACGTCTTCTGTGATGATTCGAAACATTCCGAATAACTAGCAGAAGATCCCGACACGTCTTCTGCTAGTTACTCTTTTCTTCGATTTCAACAAATCTTTCAAGACCATTCACCTCTTTCAACCTATCAAAACACCGTAAACCCCTTCTTTTAATCTATTAGAACGATCCTTGTTTTGTCACGTACATGCGTTTAATTCTCAAACATCAGCAACCATTTTTCCTTTTCCTTCAATTTCGAGAACATTCTCCCTAACATGAGAAACGAAAGAGACTTCGAGCAGTTGGTCGATGACATGATAGATAAAGATCTTGACACGATCATATCCATTTTCAAGTTTTAGACTAGATATAAGACGTGTCGGGTTCTTCTGCTAGTGGTTTTTGTAACCAATTAGGAACCACATATTTGCTTCAAGATTTACGTCTGATGTTGTCGCAACCCACGTCCCCTAACAAACCCGGGAACGGGCGGCCGCGACCAGTTTCGGTGGTATCCGTGTTTATCATTTTGGCAGCGGAATTTACATCAGGACCGTAGTTAGGAAATATTTTATCAGAGTAAAATACCACGCTTTTATAATATGGGAAATTCCCAAGTTTCAAATACACACATTTTCATAGGGATAAACCCTATTTTATTTAAATAAAAAATCTCTTTATTTTAGGTAACTTTATAGCCACTTTTCCAAGCCTTTAGTGCTGTCCAGCTGGCTTCTATTTGGCTTTCACATTTTGTTACCCGAAACGCGTTTAAAAATATTTTGTCAGTGGGAAATACTGGTGAGTGAATCTCAGTTTAATCAAGTTTAGTAAAAACCATTGTACAGTATTGAGGGTGGTCGTGCAATTACATTTGTTTCCATCTACTCAATTACCACCCACGGTACTGTCAACCCGACTTGTGGTCATGTTACTCCTCGCAAGGTAGTAACAAATTTTGTATACAAACCCCAACATACCAACGATAATTGTAGAATACAAATACTCAATCACTGTTTCATATAATTTAATTTAGGTGAGGTTTTGTAAAAACAGTTAACAAAAAGGAGATTACTCAAATTGATGTCTTAGGTTTCCTTTAAGGGTTTCCTAGTGATTATCTATAAATTACACAAATGCACACGTGTTAGTATAATAACCCAATATTTACATTAGTAATACCCTCCCCGAGACGGCATTCCAACGACTACGTCGGGCAGAACCTCGACAGCGGTTACGGAACCCTGGATCAATCGGGCAGCATATCTAATACGTAACCGGGGTTATGATACTTACAACGAGGCAGAACTTCGTTATTTAGGGGGGTATAATACCCGAAAATTACGTTAATTCTTCAGAATTTCGAGAGAGAAAGAGAATTGGTGTGAATTCAAATGAACGGCCGATGCCCTCTATATATAGGGCCTGATTCGAGCTTCGTCGCGCCCCGCGAAGACCAAAGGGTCGTCTTACGCGGCCCGCGACATAGGGTGGTAGCTTCGCTTAATCAGACAACTAGTCTCGACACGATTGATGTCACGTGGCAGCACCGGGTTAAGTCTGGTGGCCAGGCTGTCGCGCCCCGCGTAGGAGGTAGCCAAGGGCTACGCGGCCCGCGAGCGACACTGTTTTCTTGTTTTTATTTTATTTTTAATTATATATTGTATTTTGGGCTTGGTTTTCGCATACGGGGTGTATTTTAGGACATATAGGGAAACTTTAAAATATAATAGGGGTGTCAAAAACATTTTTGGAGGGTTGTTATATCCTCCCTACCTTGGTTTAGAGCTCGTCCTCGAGATCTACTAGAATAAGTATGGATATTTCTTTTGCATTTCTGATTCAAGTTCCCAAGTGTATTCGGGTCCTCTTTTGGAGTCCCATTTCACTTTGACCAGAACTAATCTCTTGTGTTTGAGGTTCTTGACTTTCCTGTCTTCAATCTGTAGAGGCCTCTCTACAAATTTTAACTGCTTATTTACCTCTATATCTTTAAGAGGTATTACCAGCAATTCATCAGTTAAGAATTTCTTGAGATTAGATACATGAAATACATCATGTATTCCTGCCATTTCCTCTGGCAGTTGTAGCTGATAGGCTACAGGTCCTATTTTTCTAATAATCTCAAAAGGTCCAACATACATGGGACTTAGCTTTCCCCTCTTGATGAATCTTACCACTCCTTTCCAAGGAGAGACTTTCAATAACCCTTTGTCACCTACCTGAAATTCCAATGGTTTTCGCCTGTTATCAGCATAACTCTTTTGTCGGTCACGTGCTACTGTTAGTCGTTCCTTCACTTGAACAATCTTGTCTGTCGTTTCTTGTACTATCTCTGGTCCAGAGAGTTGTTTTTCTCCAATTTCTGCCCAGCAAACTGGGGTTCGGCACTTTCGTCCATACAGTGCTTCGAATAGTGCAACATTGATACTTGTATGATAACTGTTATTGTAAGAAAATTCTATCAATGGTAAGTGATCGTCCCAATTACCTCCGAAATCAATTACACAAGCTCTAAGCATATCCTCCATTGTCTGAATTGTCCTTTCGCATTGCCCATCCGTTTGAGGATGATAGGCTGTGCTTAGATTTAACTTGGTTCCCATGGCTTTTTGGAAACTTGTCCAAAAATGAGAGGTAAAACGGCTATCCCTATCAGAAACAATTGATAAAGGAATTCCATGTAATGAAACTATTTCATTTACATATAGCTTAGCTAATTGTTCCATACTGAAAGTTTCCTTCATTGGTAGGAAATGAGCTGACTTAGTTAGCCTGTCTACAATCACCCAGATTGTATCATTACCTTTTCTTGTTTTAGGTAATTTGGTAACAAAATCCATTGTTATCAATTCCCATTTCCAAACTGGCATCTCTAACTGTTGCAGCAATCCTGAAGGTTTCTGATGTTCAGCTTTAACTTGTGAACAGGTTAGACACTTAGAAACATAAGCAGCTATGTCCTTCTTCATTCCTATCCACCAAAAATTCTTTCTTAAATCCTGATACATCTTATCACATCCAGGATGCATCGTATACTTAGACTTATGGGCTTCTTGTAATATACGGTGTAACAACCCGCACGTTCGTGCGTTGTTACTGCTCGTTATACTTGTTACGCCTAGCACTAGAGATTCGGACCATAATGTAGCTATATCTCATACAACGCTATTTCGCAGTATTTTCACATATGACGCATACTTTATCGCTATCACATCACATTGTACTTGCTGACAACCACGAAGATGTCAAGTGAGGACCAATTCTACCCTCCTTGATAGCCGTGATGTGCCGCAGTGCAACTCAATACTCAAAAACGTACTCGCAAACACGCGTAACTCGATTATCGTAGGATTTGAAATATGGATATGTATATACGACCCAACGTGACTAATTATAATAAATATATGAAAATGTGTATGAAGATGTGTAACCAAACTATCGCAGCGCTTAACGATCGAAACGAAATGCCGAAACACAACTCGCCGAATGCCACCGATCGACTGACCACTCGATCGAATGGCCACCCAATCGAGGTGCCACCCGATCGAGGCGCCACTCGATCGGACAGCCGTCCGATCCGATTCACTGCACCGCCTTTCTCCTCCTCTTGCCATAAATACCCCACTTGTCACATCAACAACAGCTGATGTGACTGCTCCCGCTCGACCAGACGCCTTCTTGCCATTTTCACTCGATTTCTCGTAATTCTTGTAAGTTGTCACCCTAAATCTTGTACTTCTATGATCTACACGCACTCCTTCATCTTTTTCATCATTAAATCTCACTTTTTCATCGGTAAATCTTCGGATTTGAGCCGTTCTAAGGTGATGACATCATGGAGTTCTTAGGAACAATGAAGTATGACCTCCTCTCGCCAAGAACAGTCCAGATCTGATGGATTCCACGGAGAATAAACACTAATCTCACCTAGATCTAAGCCGAATCTAAGTTTTCTAAGCTTTTCTTCAAACTTTCTTAACTTTTTACTCAAAACCGGTAGAAACAGAGCTCGTACAGACCTTCTGCTCTTTCTCTAGTGAGGTGTCGGTTCGAGAACTGGTTCCTATCAACGAGATGACCGACTTAGCGTGTTGAACACGAACGACCATCGAGAACAGTTAACTGATCGGACGGGGTGATTCCCATCCGATCCGATGACTTGGACTTGGTGGAGTTCCATTGTTTAGCTCGTAGTCATACCGTCTCGATCAAATCGCAGAAACTTAACAAGATAAACAAAGTTGTGAAACGATCCAGTTGCGGGAAGGATTGCCATCCGATCGGATTGCCGTCCGAATGGACTGCCACCCGATCGACCCGCAATCCGATCGGATTGCACTTAAACAATTTTACAAATCTTCTTCGCACAGCAGTTCCAAAGGATTGTCACCCGATCGGATTGCCGCCCGATCGGGTGACCAGTCTGCTATGAACTTATCAACCAAAGTGTCTCGCTGATCGGATCACCGTCCAATCGAACAGCCACCGATCGGGTTGCCACCCGATCGACCGACCGTTCGATTGACCGACCGTTCGATCGACCGACCGTTCGATCGACCGACCGTTCGATCGACCGACCTGAAAGGTAGAGATACTTCTCTGTTTCCAAAATGCTACAACGAAAACTTCAAAGGACAAACCATCATACACAAACACATCCTTACCAAATGAGATGACAACCTAATCGAATGGTCACCCGATCGGATGACCATCTGATCGGATTGTCATCCGATCAACTGGCCATCCGATCGGATTGCCATCCGATTGGGTTGCCATCCGATCAGGTTGCCACTCGACACTTGGTCACCTTTCACCGCTTATTGCACTGTTCATCGCTTACGCTATCGCTGTGTAATCAAGCTAATCTCAGACGCGTTCCCTTCAATCCATCATCGCTGTGAGTATACTCGAACCCCTTTTATCGCATTTTGGGTGTAACATACGTTTCTATTAAATCGAACTTATCAAAACGAATTAATCAATCAAATTGTTTTCACTTGCGAATAACTATTATGCATATTTACACGTGGTGCTAGTTACATATGTGTTAGGACTTATACTCGCGAGGTCCCGCCTTAACTAGTATAGTACTATAGCACCCGACGGGGTCTAGTTAGGATGAATAGCAATCGCAATCGCAGCTCGAGTGACTTAGCTGGTAGTATCTGTCTTGTATGCATATATGTTGAGGTATCTCGTTATGTATTTGGTAATTCGCAACACTTTTTAACTATTTTACGCTACACTATCAAAACTTGTATACTCGCCAATACTTTTGTATTGACGTTGTTTTAACATATGTTGCAGGTTTAGTCACAGTCTACATCAAATCAAGCTAGGAAGTCTTGAAACTCACCTAAAATCTATGTTGTCGGATTTGTATTGTTCGAGAGGACAAGAAATTTGTGATAACTTATGTGAATGTATTGTTTATTAGTATGGGATAATGAACGTATTAAATACTGTCGCAATTCAGTTGTTATGGATTCTCTTGAGCAATCTGATTCGCCTAGCGCCGCGCCCCGATGATTCCGACATCGGTTGGGGTGTGACATACGGTGACGTAGGTTTCCTAATTTAGGTATCCACATTCGTTTCTTATGGAATCTCCAAATTCCATCTGTTCCTTGTTCTAATTTCTTGATCATTCCTTTTAATTTTTCAGTATCATCCTTGATTACTGATTCTTGTGCTTTTCTAATATGTTCATTTAAATCTACCTGTAGATTTAATTTAAGAGAACGTGCTCTTTTTGGCTTTTCATGATACTTTTGACTTAAAGCATCAGCTACTATATTTGCTTTTCCTGCATGATACTGGATATTACAATCATAATCACTAAGAATCTCCATCCAGCGTCTTTGTCTCATATTCAACTCCTTTTGCCCGAAGACATACTTTAAACTCTTATGGTCGGTGAAAATGGTAAACTTACTACCGTAAAGGTAATGTCTCCAATTCTTAAGGGCAAAATTATGGCTCCTAGTTCCAAATCATGGGTTGAATAATTCTCTTCATGATTCTTAAGTTGTCTAGACGCATAGGCTATAACCTTTTGATGTTGCATCAATACACATCCATAACCTAACTTAGAAGCGTCACAATAGACTACAAAGTCTTCAGTTCCTTCTGGTAACGCTAGTATGGGTGCATGGGTTAGTCTTTGCTTAAGGATTCTAAAGGCTTCTTCTTGTTTTGGTCCCCATTCAAACTTAACAGATTTACAGGTTAACTTAGTTAAGGGAATGGCTATTTTAGAAAATCTCGAATAAACCTTCTATTGTAACCGGACAATCCTAAGAAACTTCTAACCTCGGTTGGTGACTCAGGGGTTTTCCATTTAGTAATCGCCTCAATATTGGTAGGATCCATATGAATTCCATCATGATTGACAAGATGTCCAAGAAACTGTACCTGTTCTAACCAAAACTCGCACTTTGGAAACTTTGCATAAAGTTTTTCTTTTCTCAATAAACTTAAAAGTTCATGCAAATGCTCTGCATGTTCCTCTTTACTCTTAGAGTAAATGAGAATATCATCTATAAAGACAATTATGAATTTATCCAAATATGGCTTACATATTCGGTTCATCATGTCCGTAAATGCGGCTGGGGCATTGGTTAAACCAAATGGCATGATAGTAAATTCATAATGGCCATACTTTGTTCTAAATGAGGTCTTAGGAATGTCCTCTTCCTGTACCTTTAATTGATGATATCCTGACCGTAAATCGATTTTAGAGAAAAATCGAGCTCCTTGCAATTGATCAAACAAATCATCGATTCTTGGTAATGGGTACCTGATGTGCACAAAATACAACATATAAATTACATCAATTGTGGCATAAAACTAACCCTTTTTTAGTACTAATGTTGGAAAAGTGTGTTTTTGTCTTCCTTTTGTATTTTCAGGATTAAATGAGCTCAAATGAACAAAAGAAGCAAAAAGGCAGCTAAATCTAACATAAATACAAGAAAAGGAACAAGCGTGGCATGCCCGACCCCCCGACAGCTGTCACACCCCAACCGATGGCGGAAACATCGGGATGAGACGAACAAATTGCTCAAAACATCATAACACTATGTGACAATATTTAATTGAATTCAAATTTCATTGCAAGAACTAAATTGTCATACAACATTTAAAATGGAAATAACAACATTGTTCGAATTCAAATCAACAAAACATAAATAGATTAAAGGTGTGTATCTAGTCCACCCTAAACTTGTTTCATCATTCATCCATACTTCAATAATCAACCTGCAACATGTATTAAAATAGAGTTTCAATGCAAAAGCATGAGCGAGTATACAAGTTTGTTTACATAGCATAATAGAATAAAACTCAAATCCAACATGATCCATAATATGTGATTACTAGTATGCAATTTTGGCGTACAATATGATCAAACCCTAGAACACAACGCATAAAATAGCCTAATCCCAATAGTTTAGCGGGGTGGTAACTTAACAATACCCAATAGAATAGCGGGCGGGGTGTTAATCCTATAGCGCTATAATTGTTAAGGTGGGCGAGCAAGTCAATGAGCATATAACGTTCCAAATCGTTCATAGAGCATACAAGAATAGCAAGTAAGTCACATTAGTTTCATGCTTCGTTCAAAGATTGAGTATGTTTAGTTCGAAAGTTGTTTGCATAATTATACATGTTGCATCCCAAAGTATAAAGGGGAAAAAGGGATCGAGTATACTCACGGTGGTTGCAAGCTTTCCTACTTGAAATCCCGCGAGTGAGTTGGTGGATGGATTAGTTTGGAGCACCTAGTCCTTCTACACGATGAAACATAGGTGTGTGAGTTTGGCGTTCAACGGAAGATTATAACTTTGGAGTTTAACATAACATAAAGTATGATATCAAAATAATCATCTTTAACTTATAACTCTTTATATGACACTATGTAACCACTAGAGTTATATTGTATTTCATGGGTAGTACACCCATTAGAATCATATCAAGGTTTTAGGTCTTAGATGATATCCTACTACTTTAACATATAAACACAAGTTTAACATTAAAGGTTCGAATGGGTGTATATATATTTAGGTTAAGTATTACGTATTATTTAGTCCAATAATTCATCTAGGAGGTAGAAGATTTAGGATCTTCATTTAGGCACCTCAAGTTATCATGGATGTCATGTATGGGGTAGGAAGACAAGCTTCCATTTAGGAACCCCTTGAATGTTCACCACTTCACTTGATGTAAAGACAACCAAGGAGGGTCAAGAGCTAGGATTAATACAAGTATGTAAATAATCTAAACTAAAAGAAATCATCAAATCATGTGAGGATTTTATGTTGGAACAACCCAAGTTGTCCCACAATCACTCATTCATCAAAGTCAAAGCTTGACATGACTTGTGGGTTAAATACCCTAATCAAAACAGAAAGTTATGAGGTTTAATCCTCTGATTTAAGTGTCTCAACCTTGTTTTTAAGCTTAACCAACCATGAGATAGGTTGTAAGCATTAGGACATAGGTATGAGATGTGTTAAACACAAGTTGGATAAGTTTAAACAAGTTCTTGAATAACATCAAACAAAACAGAAAGTTTAGGTCCTTTTTAGGGCAATTCCAAGCCTGATTTCTCCAAGGAAAAACTAAGGAATCAAACCCAAGGACATAACAAAGCAATAGAAGAAAGAATCAAGTGATTTGGAGTGAAAACAAGCAAGTTACACTCACTTTTGTAGAAGTGTATGAATCTGTCCAAGAACTCAGATTTGCTGCAGATTTAGAGTAAATTTGTGAAGTGTAATGAGTTGTGAAAGTGTAAAAAGGGTTAGAGAGGGTGTGTATTTATAGTGGAAGAGTTTAGAGTTGATTGGAGGTGATTAGAGGTGGATTAAAGGGGATTGGGTGAGACTAGAACTTGGGATTTCGTGCAACCAGCTGAAGGAAACACACATTCTGTCGAAACAGGGGCCTAGCGTGACGCGAGGAGGCTTGGCGTCACGCGGCGCCCTAGTTCCAACAAGTTTCATTTTTGTTGCATTTTAGTCCCTGAAGTTTATGTTTGATGCTTTTAGGTGCATTCTTGATAGTTTAGGGACTTGTTTTGACATATAAGCATAGTTTAAGATATAATCAAGCATGGCGATCATAACACAAGTATAATTGAGTGTATAAGTATCGCAATCAAGTGTCGTTCTCGTTCAAAACACGTTTCGTGCATAAGTTAGTTTAATTACGAATTTAGCACATAGTTTCCAAGAACAACGATTTAACATCAATCAATTCACAAAATCGAACATACAAGCATATATAAAGTGTGTATAACATATTTTTAAAAAAATACGAGTTTCATTAATGATCCAAGTCTCGGTTTTACAATGATTACAAAGAAGGAAAAGATTACAAGAATACAAGGTTTCCAAAAATAGAAATTCGAACAAAACTTTCTATAAATGGAAAGTACAAAAGAGCCGGGCGTTAGAGTCTCCCCTCCTTTAGGAAATTTTGTCCTGAAATTTAGGAAGACGTAGGGAAAAGATGAGGGTATTTCTTCTTCATCTCGCTCTTGAGTTCCCAAGTGAATTCTACGCCACGTTTACCTTCCCATCGAACCTTGACGATAGGAATTTTACTACGCCTTAATAACTTGACTCCCTGATCCATGATTTCGACTGGTTTCTCCACAAAATGCAAAGTGTCGTTTATTTGGAGATCCTCGAGAGGAACTTTGAGTCCTTCTTCAGCGTGACACTTCTTTATATTTGAGACGTGAAACGTTGGATGAACGTTGTTGAGTTCTTGAGGTAAATCGAGTCGATAAGCCACCGCACCAATCCTCTCGAGTACCTTGAAAGGACCAACATAGCGAGGGGCAAGCTTTCTCTTTTTACCAAAACGAACCACTCCTTTCCAAGGGGACACCTTGAGTAGAACGTGGTCCCCAACGTTGAGTTGCATCGGCTTGCGCCCCTTATCAGCATAGACCTTTTTACGATTTCGGGCTTTGAGTAAATTATCACGGATTTGGTGAATCTTATCCGTTGCTTCTTGTATGATTTCAGGGCCAGTAAAATGTTTGTCACCAATCTCGTGCCAGTTTAAAGGAGATCGGCATTTACGACCATACAATGCCTCGAATGGAGCCATTTTAATACTGGAGTGGTAGCTATTGTTGTACGAGAACTCGATCAAAGGTAAATGCACATCCCAACTACCACCAAAGTCGATGACACAAGAACGGAGCATGTCCTCTAGGGTTTGGATAGTACGTTCAGTCTGTCCATCCGTTTGAGGATGAAAGGCCGTACTGAGATTCAAATGAGTACCCATAGCGGACTGAAAGGTTTGCCAGAGACGCGAAGTAAATCGACCATCGCGATCAGAAATGATGTCGAGAGGAATACCATGATGTCGTATAACTTCATCGGTATAGATGCGAGCAAGTCGTTCAACCTTGAAATCTTCACGAATAGGAATGAATTGAGCGGACTTGGTCAAACGATCGATGATCACCCAAATGCTATCTTGACCAGAAGATGTTCGAGGGAGTTTGGTTATGAAGTCTATTGCAATGCTATCCCATTTCCAAACGGGGATTTCAGGTTGTTCGAGTAGGCCAGAAGGTTGTTGATGTTCGGCTTTGACTTTTGAACACGTAAGACACTTAGAGACGTAAACAGAAATGTCTTTCTTCATACCAGGCCATCAATAGGATGTACGTAGATTATGATACATCTTTTCGGCACCAGGATGAATTGAGTACTTGGATTTGTGTGCCTCGTTCATGATGAAGTCTCGAAGTTCTTCGCGATCAGGGACCCAGGCACGATTGTCGAGGTATAGGATACCATCGGCCTTGGAGACGAGATCGTGTTCTTTAGCGCCTCGTATCTCAACATGGAAGTTACCTTCGTTAATAGAGGCGTACTGAGCTTCGCGAATGCGGCGTGGAAGATCGTTCACAAGTTGGAGACAACGAATACCCTTCATATGTGTTTTGCGACTAAGGGCGTCAGCTACTACATTCGCTTTACCTGGATGGTATTTGATTTCGCAGTCGTAGTTGTTTAACAGTTCCACCCAACGACGTTGACGCATGTTCAGTTCCTTTTGGTCGAAGATATGTTGAAGGCTCTTGTGGTCAGTGAAAACCTCACACTTAGTACCATAAAGGTAGTGTCGCCAAATTTTCAACGCAAAAACAACTGCGCCAAGTTCAAGGTCATGGGTAGTATAGTTTTTCTCATGTATCTTGAGTTAACGAGATGCATAAGCGATGACCTTGCCTCGTTGCATGAGGACGCAACCAAAGCCATGGTTCGATGCATCGCAATACACTACGAAATCATCATTACCGTCCGGAAGAGTAAGAATAGGAGCGTTGCAAAGCAAGTCCTTGAGAGTCCGAAAGGATTCCTCTTGCTCAGGACCCCAAGCAAAAGGTTTCTCCTTTTGGGTCAATGAAGTGAGAGGAACGGCGATTTTTGAAAAGTTCTAGATGAATCGACGGTAGTAACCCGCCAATCCTAAGAAAGAACGGATTTCAGAAGGAGATTTAGGCGCGGTCCAATTTTTTACAGCCTCGATCTTTGCAGGGTCGACGTGGATTCCTTTTTCACTAACAACGTGTCCAAGGAATTGGACTTCTTTAATCCAAAACTCGCATTTAGAGAACTTAGCGTATAAGCGTTCGACTCGTAAGAGCTCGAGTATAAGGCGAATTTGACGTTCATGATCGGCTCGAGATTTAGAATAAATGAGGATATCATCAATGAAGACGATCACGAAACGATCCAAATAGGGCTTACAAACGCGATTCATTAGATCCATAAACACAGCGGGTGCGTTGGTCAAACCAAAAGGCATAACCACGAACTCGTAATGTCCATAGCGAGTGCGAAAAGCGGTTTTGGGTACGTCCACTTCGAGGACCCAAAGTTGGTGATAACCAGAACGAAGATCGATTTTGGAGAAGCAAGTAGCGCCTTGAAGTTGGTCAAAGAGATCGTCGATACGCGGAAGAGGGTAACGATTCTTGACAGTGAGTTTGTTGAGCTCGCGATAATCGATACACATACGGAAAGAGCCGTCTTTCTTTTTAACAAAAAGCACAGGCGCACCCCAAGGTGAGGTACTTGGACGAATGAAGCCTTTATCGAGGAGTTCTTGAAGTTGCGTAGATAATTCTTGCATCTCAGAAGGTGCAAGACGATAAGGAGCTTTGGCAACAGGAGTCGCACCAGGTACGAGGTCAATACGAAAGTCAACGGATCGAGGTGGAGGAGGACCAGGTAAATCTTCAGGAAAGACGTCAGGGAAGTCGCGCACCACTGGGACATCACTTAAACTCTCTCCCTTGCCGTTTTCTTCCACAACGTGGGCTAAAAAGGCAAAGTACTGTTTGCGTAAGTATTTGTTCGCTTGTGTGCAGGACATCAACTTCAGTCCCTTTGAAGGCCGGTCTCCATAGACGTGTAAAACATCACCAGAAGGAAGGGGTAAACGAACGTATTTCTCGTGACAAGCGATTTCAGCATGGTTCTTTTGAAGCCAATCCATGCCTATGATGACGTCGAAACTACCCAGTTGCATGGGTATGAGATCGATAGGGAAAATGTGTTCGTTGAGAGTAAGACGACAATCACGAAGAATGGAATCGACTAAGATGGACTTGCCATTGGCGACTTCAACGGAAAACGACTTAGGTAGTTTAGAGCATGTGCAATTTAACAAGGATTCGAATTCTAAGGACACAAAGCTTTTGTCCGCACCAGTATCAAATAGTATCGAAGCATAAAGATGGTTAACAAGAAACGTACCGTTAACGACATTATTGTCGTTGCGCGCTTGATTCGCGTTCAGGTTGAAACAGCGTCCACGAGGAGGTTATAGTTGCTCTTGATTCCATAGTGGCCATTGAGGACGAAGATGATTGGCGTCCCCACATTTGAAACAAGCTCTAGCGGGTCTTGCGTTTTGAGGAGGTTGTGGAGCTTGTTGCACTTGCTGAGCTGGTGGAGCTTGTTGTGCTTGCTGGGCTGGTGGAGCTTGTTGTTGTTGATAGCGACAAAAGGCGATGTCATGTCCATAATGGTTACAGTTGGTACAAAGACGACACCTGACATTGGCGGGATGGTGACGGTTGCATGTGGCACACTTGGGGTGAATCCCAGTGTACGACTTTTGGGTGTTATCAGGAGCAACAGGATTTGGGTTAACAGGTGGCACAATCGCGTTGCAAACAGGGTTCGATTGCTTTCGCTTCTTTCCCCTATTGCCACTCGACTGTTGGGTGATTTGGTTGGCTGGCTTGAAAGAAGCGGGGTTTGCGGCTTGTTTATCACGAATGCGATTGTTGTTCAGGGAAGCGGCCAAACGATAAACAGCTTCGATATTGTCGAGTTTGGCAGCCTCGATCGTATCGCGCATAGCAGAGGGTAACCCATTGATATACTTCCGTATCTTGTGGTCAGTGGTCATAACGAGGTGAGGAACTATGAAGCTAAGTTGTTTGAAACGGATGGTGTAGGCTAGGTTTTCGTCCCCCACTTGCTTTAGTGCCCAAAATTCTTCCTCCAACTTTTGTTGCTCATGCGGAGGACAAAACTCGTCCATCATCAGGGCCTTGACTTCTTCCCACTCCAACGCATATGCCAGTTCGTTCGAACGAATGTTCCTTTCCTTCGTCCACCATTCGAGAGCTCGGGCTTGGAATACCCCAGTCGCACTACGCGTTCTGAGCTCTTTGGGGCAATCACTGTTGATGAACGTGACCTCCATGCTATCAAACCATTCGAGCATGGCGGTCACCCCATCATTGCCGGTGAATGGCTTGGGATTGCACGATGAAAAGTGCTTGAAGCTGAACGAAGCGGGCTTGCGTATTTCGACCTTCGAGTCGACGGAGGAGTTCGGAGTTTCAGAAGCTCGAATCTCGGAAATGACCTTTGGAACGACGCGCGCAAATTGATCGGCCATGAAAGCCATCATCTTCTTCGTGGCACGGGACTTTGACTTTTTAGACGAGTTGGAGTGAGGAGAAGACATCTAAGATTCAAAAGAACGAATAGGTGAGACTTGATCATAATGTTTGTTTAAGAAAAATCATTTGCATAAGTTGATTCACATAGCATAAAGTGTCACATAGCATAAAAGTTTCAAATTGATTCACATAACATAAAGAGTTTAGATGTCACATATAGCATAGTCATGAGTCCAACATAGCATAACATGGATAAATGAAAGCTTTGTAAATTTAGTTTGTTCACGAGGGATTATTATTGTTTGTGATTGCGATAACGTGCGAAATGATTAAAACAAAATTTTGAAATGAACGATCGTTCAAGTATAAAATCACATATAAATTGAGATACATAAAAGAGAGGCTCAATAAAACATTGGATTGTTTCGGGTAGAGAAACGTCGACTATTCCAAAGTGGGTCGAAAGTTCTTTCGAATTAGAGAAAACGTGCTTTGGCCAATAGGTAAGATACTCTCGTCGAGAAGCGATTAACGGTATCTTACCCTTCCGGTTACTACACATCTCTAATTGATTGAAACAATCGGGACTTTGGCGAGATTGAAAATCGAGGAATGGGACTTAATCGACGAGATGCGGGTTTCACCCCTAGCTTGACGATTTCGTACCCTAAATGTGGTTGGCACTTGTCGGGTCAAAATAAAATTTCGACACTATGACAAGGGTCCACTAGAGTTGAAATGGAAATTACCATTAAGTTGTGGATTTCACTCCTAGCTTAATGGTGTAATTTCGTGCAAAAAGAAATAGTTTAAGGTAAAATGAGAGTCGTTTACCAAATTGTGGGTTTCACGCCTATTTTGGTAAAGTTGTCTCGTTTGTGTTACAAGAGTATAGAAATAAACAAAAGTGTATTCATGTTAACCTTAGGAAAGGCATATAAATTTAATCCACAAGAAGTGTAGCTAGGAAGCATGCATGGTAGAGTACAAAAGTTTTAAACAACACATAAGAGGCAAGATTCCTAAAACTATAGATTAGGGCAAAAGCATGGCAATTTTCCTAATTCCCTATAGTTATGGCTCTGATACCAATCTGTCACACCCCAACCGATGGCGGAAACATCGGGATGAGACGAACAAATTGCTCAAAACATCATAACACTATGTGACAATATTTAATTGAATTCAAATTTCATTGCAAGAACTAAATTGTCATACAACATTTAAAATGGAAATAACAACATTGTTCGAATTCAAATCAACAAAAGATAAATAGATTAAAGGTGTGTATCTAGTCCACCCTAAACTTGTTTCATCATTCATCCATACTTCAATAATTAACCTGCAACATGTATTAAAATAGAGTTTCAATGCAAAAGCATGAGCGAGTATACAAGTTTGTTTACATAGCATAATAGAATAAAACTCAAATCCAACATGATCCATAATATGTGATTACTAGTATGCAATTTTGGCGTACAATATGATCAAACCCTAGAACACAACGCATAAAATAGCCTAATCCCAATAGTTCAGCGGGGTGGTAACTTAACAATACCCAATAGAATAGCGGGCGGGGCGTTAATCCTATAGCGCTATAATTGTTAAGGTGGGCGAGCAAGTCAATGAGCATATAACGTTCCAAATCGTTCATAGAGCATACAAGAATAGCAAGTAAGTCACATTAGTTTCATGCTTCGTTCAAAGATTGAGTATGTTTAGTTAAAAAGTTGTTTACATAATTATACATGTTGCATCCCAAAGTATAAAGGGGAAAAAGGGATCGAGTATACTCACGGTGGTTGCAAGCTTTCCTACTTGAAATCCCGCGAGTGAGTTGGTGGATGGATTAGTTTGGAGCACCTAGTCCTTCTACACGATGAAACATAGGTGTGTGAGTTTGGCGTTCAACGGAAGATTATAACTTTGGAGTTTAACATAACATAAAGTATGATATCAAAATAATTATCTTTAACTTATAACTCTTTATATGACACTATGTAACCACTAGGGTTATATTGTATTTCATGGGTAGTACACCCATTAGAATCATATCAAGGTTTTAGGTCTTAGATGATATCCTACTACTTTAACATATAAACACAAGTTTAACATTAAAGGTTCGAATGGGTGTATATATATTTAGGTTAAGTATTACGTATTATTTAGTCCAATAATTCATGTAGGAGGTAGAAGATTTAGGATCTTCATTTAGGCACCTCAAGTTATCATGGATGTCATGTATGGGGTAGGAAGACAAGCTTCCATTTAGGAACCCCTTGAATGTTCACCACTTCACTTGATGTAAAGACAACCAAGGAGGGTCAAGAACTAGGATTAATACAAGTATGTAAATAATCTAAACTAAAAGAAATCATCAAATCATGTGAGGATTTTATGTTGGAACAACCCAAGTTGTCCCACAATCACTCATTCATCAAAGTCAAAGCTTGACATGACTTGTGGGTTAAATACCCTAATCAAAACAGAAAGTTATGAGGTTTAATCCTCTGATTTAAGTGTCTCAACCTTGTTTTTAAGCTTAACCAACCATGAGATAGGTTGTAAGCATTAGGACATAGGTATGAGATGTGTTAAACACAAGTTGGATAAGTTTAAACAAGTTCTTGAATAACATCAAACAAAACAGAAAGTTTAGGTCCTTTTTAGGGCAATTCCAAGCCTGATTTCTCCAAGGAAAAACTAAGGAATCAAACCCAAGGACATAACAAAGCAATAGAAGAAAGAATCAAGTGATTTGGAGTGAAAACAAGCAAGTTACACTCACTTTTGTAGAAGTGTATGAATCTGTCCAAGAACTCAGATTTGCTGCAGATTTAGAGTAAATTTGTGAAGTGTAATGAGTTGTTAAAGTGTAAAAAGGGTTAGAGAGGATGTCTATTTATAGTGGAAGAGTTTAGAGTTGATTGGAGGTGATTAGAGGTGGACTAAAGGGGATTGGGTGAGACTAGAACTTGGGATTTCGTGCAACCAGCTGAAGGAAACACACATTCTGTCGAAACAGGGGCCTAGCATGACGCGAGGAGGCTTGGCATCACGCGGCACCCTAGTTCCAACAAGTTTCATTTTTGTTGCATTTTAGTCCCTGAAGTTTATGTTTGATGCTTTTAGGTGCATTCTTGATAGTTTAGGGACTTCTTTTGACATATAAGCATAGTTTAAGATATAATCAAGCATGGCGATCATAACACAAGTATAATTGAGTGTATAAGTATTGCAATCAAGTGTCGTTCTCGTTCAAAACACATTTTGTGCATAAGTTTAGTTTAATTACGAATTTAGCACATAGTTTCCAAGAACAACGATTTAACATCAATCAATTCACAAAATCGAACATACAAGCATATATAAAGTGTGTATAACATATTTGTAACAAAATACGCATTTCATTAATGATCCAAGTCTCGGTTTTACAATGATTACAAAAAAGGAAAAGATTACAAGAATATAAGGTTTCCAAAAATAGAAATTCGAACAAAACTTTCTATAAATGGAAAGTACAAAAGAGCCGGGCGTTACAACAGCATCTTCCCAAGCAAAACAAGAGAACAAAAGGCTGAACACGCCCCGTGCTCAATGAGCACGGGGGCGTGCCCAAGTGTTAGCAGAAAATACAAAGTTGTAGAAGCTTCTATCAACCACCACGGGGTCGTGCTCAGCGGACACGGGGCCGTGGTCAACTTTAAGATTCGCAGAATCTGGGGAAATCTTGATAGTACAGATACGCTTCTGCACACGGGGGCATTCCCAGCGGACACGGGGGCGTGGTCAACTAATGCAGACAAACTGTAATTAATGAAGAAAGAGAAGGAGAATGGACACGGGGCCGTGCCCGAGCTGCTGTTCAGGCTATAAATAGGGGTGCTTGGCTCATTTGCAAACCATCCCTTGGCACACTACCTCTCTCACACTTCACCCACCACCCACCACCATCACAACACCATCATCCACCACCATCATCCATTGTCCATCATAGAGTGTGTGAGTCGTCTCGGGATCCAAGATTGATCGTAAGAGTTCTTGACAATCAAAGGCCATGTTTGCCTAAGTCTCTTACATCACTTGGTGAAGACAAGTGTCTAGTGTAATGCTTTTTATTTTTAATCTTTTCGCACTTTTTACTTGGTTATGTATTAATGACTTTAATAACTAGTTTCTTATGTTGAAGGTGATTCTTCCTTATCGTTTGTCCGTGGTGTCTTGGCATTATTTTACTGTCTATATAAAATAAAAGATTTTCACCATTCATATCTCCACGGTCTATATGGAGATATGTTGGCTACCTGGTCGGGGGTTAAGAGAACGGTTTGGTAAGAGTCTTGCCTTGTTCAGTGTATAGATCCTGCAAGGACCTGGGTCAAATTTAGTAGGACCTCCTTCAATACCCACCGGTATTGGATGGCGGGGTCCAAACTCTTTGATCCCTTCATATGTAAGCTACTATTAATACTTTAACCCGACTACTTATGACTGTATCCCTGCTGACTCAGACTACTTAGCCGAGGGTAACGTCACCTTCAAAAGAGGGGCCTACCATAATATGCATTAATAACTTAATTAATTATCTTTCAATAATCCGACCCTTTAGGATTGTATCCTTGCTGACTCAAACTACTGGGTTGAGGGTAACGTCACCTTCAAAAGAGGGGCCTACTACAATAACTAAGATAATCTCTTAAAAAGTGCAAAAGTGCGGAAATAATCAAAGGTTACACCAAATACGAGTCGGAGCCAAGTGATTCATCTTGTCTATCTGTTTTTATTTTTATTTTATTTTTCAGCATTTTAGTTAGTTTTTATTTTTTTAGTTTAAAAACCTTTTTCTAACTTTTGATTTGATTAAACGTTGAGGATAAACCGGTACTAAAAGCTCTTGTGTCCTTGGACGACCTCGGTATCTTGCCAACACTATACTACGCTCACGATGGGTGCACTTGCCCATATGTGTGTTTGGTGTTAGTAAAATATCGTGTTTTATAAATTTAAAACTTGACTAACGTGTAAAAAGGGCTTAAAATATACATTAAAAACTAATAACACTCACGCACATCAGTACCGATTTTTAATCGTGACCTTGTTCAATTCGCGGTAGTCAATGCACATACGCATCGATCCGTCTTTCTTTTTGACGAACAGTATCGGTGCTCCCATTGGAGATGAACTTGGCTGTATGAATCCTTTCTCCAACAATTCGTCCAACTGTTTCTTCAATTCTTGCATTTCTACTGGTGCCAAGCGGTAGGGTGCTTTGGCAATTGGTGATGTTTCTGGTAGCAGGTGGATTCTGAATTCAACTTCTCTGTCTGGCAGTAATCCTGGTAATTCTTCTGGAAACACATCTGAAAACCGAGATACTACTGGAATATCTTTCAGTTCTTTTCCTTTAGTGTTAGTGGTTATGGAAATCAAATACACTACAGATCCTTTTCTTATATAACTTGTTGTTTTCATCACATAGATGAATTTCGTGGATCTAGATGGCTTATCTCCTTTAATTGTGATCTTTTCAACCTTTGGTGAATTTACTTGGATTGACTTTTGATCACATAAAATACTGGCTTTATTGGCTATTAGCCAATCCATTCCTAATACAACATCAAATCCTGCCAGATTCATTGGATAAAGGTTTGCAATAAACTTTTGATTTAAAAATTCTATTCTTGCTCCCTGCAAGATTTCAGAAATCTTAATGGTTTCTCCATTTGCTGTTTCTACTAGACATTCTTGTGGGAGTTTAGTTAATGGTTGATTGAAAAGTTTGCAAAATGAAGTATTAATAAAACTTTGGTTCACACCAGAGTCAAATAATACTTTAGCAAAAACATCATTAACTAAAAACGTACCGACTATCACGTCCGGAATCATCCTGGCTTCATCTGCTGTCAGAACAAATGCTCTAGCATTTTTGGTAGTCTTATTGCCCATGGCTGGAACTAGTTTCGAACAATTCGGCTTGATGTGACCCTTTTCTCCACAGTTGAAGCACATTCCATTGTTAGGTTTCCTCTTACAATCTTCTTCCTTATGCCCTGGTATCTTGCAGAAATTGCAGTAAGTGGAGCATTTTCCCGAATGTTTTTTCTTGCAGGCCTTGCAGTAGGGGGCAAAAGTAGAACCTACATTTTTCCCACGGTTGGAATTGCCGTAGCGAAATTCCTGGGTAAGACTTTGAGCTAGGTTCATTCTCTGGTCTTCTTCTCATGTACGCACTAATTCATCTATCAGGGTATTTGCTAATTCTACAGTTTCTTCTATAGTTTGTGGTCTAGCCGCCTTGACTACATGCCTTATCTCACTAATTAAATCCCAGATATAACGGGAGATTAATACTGGTTCAGGTGATGCAAGGTTTGGTACTATTCTAGCATATTCAAAGAATAATGTAGTGTAACCCTTACTATCCACTCCAGTCATCCTAAGGTTTAGGAATTTATTTGCTATCTGTTCCTTTTCATTGGGAGGGCAGAATTTTCTTTCCACCATGTTCTTAAATTCCTCCCATTCCATATTGTAAGCCCTGTCACTTCCCCTAGACTGGAGGATAGTGTTCCACCATTCTAAGGCTGAGTTCTTAAACAGATTGGAAGCAAACATTATCTTATCATCTTCCGCACATTTGCTTATTTTTAAGACAGCCTCAGTCTTTTCTATCCAGCGTAGAGCTGCAATGGCCCCTTCATTACCCGAGAATTCCATTGGTTTACAAGACTAGAATTCTTTATAAGAACAACCATAAGATATGGTTCTTCTTCTTTTGGGAATGGGCACTTGAAGTATGGGTCCATTGTTTACACTGTGTTCAGGTTCAGTTGGTCGTTTACTGCTATGGTTACTTTTATTATCCGCTTCCCTAACTGTTTTGATAATATATGGCATCGCATCTATTATCCCTTGTGCCACCATGTGTTGGATGACACTGTTATCCACTTGATTTCCATTGTTATTGTTGTTCGGGTTATCGTTATTCGGGTTATTGTCATTCTGGTTTTCCTTGTTCTGGTTTTCCTGGTTCACTTCGCTGTCCATTTAAATTTTAAAAATTTGCCAATTATTAATATCATAAGATAATATTTAATACAATCAAACACACAACACGCATATTGATCATAATCGTCGAACATTGCGACTTACTCTTTCTTATACTATGCATCCATATATTTTACAATACAACTGAAATAAAAAAAAAAGTACAATACTAGCAGGCATCTATAGCTATATATTTAGATATTATATATATATATATATATATATTATTACTACTTCCACCATCACTGATATGGGTTCATCCAGAACTCCATATTGCCCTCGTCATACTTCCAGACGAGTCGCTCTCCAACCTGCCTCATCCTCTCGCTACTTTCTAAAATCTCTTCTCCGAAAGTTCGGAGTTCTTGCACATTTTCTGCACTCATTAGGGGTGCAGGTGCTGGGACTGGGTTTGGGAACTGGGGCATGGGTTCCTGGTATGGGTATGGATTCTCTAAAATTTCCCTGATGTATTGATCGCTATCATAGAAGGGATCTAGAGGGTCCAAACCTAGGTAGGCTGCTAGATTTGGCATGGGTTCGTCTTCTGGTATTGGGTAGCGTTGCTGGTAATCCCTATGTTCATCTAACCACGGGTCGTAGTCTGGGTCTAAGGGATTGGGTGCTTGTATCCTAGGTATCTCTTCTGGGTTAAAATCATGCATTTGGATCAGATTTTCTGGGTTGTTCTCGATTTCCATTGGCTGTGTGGGAAACAGTGGTAATGGTTGGGGTGCTATCAGTTGTTCCAAGTTAGGGTCGGCAGTTGTGGTTGCTAGGATATGAAAGTTTGCTAAACTCCTATTGAGCATATCCTGTGTGTGGGCATCTGTCTCTCTTTTGGCGGCTGCTAGGGCTCGCTGCTGTTGTAACTTTTTCATTCTCTTCCTACGTTCATGCGCTCCCCTACTGAACCATCCTCTCTTTTTAGGAGGGAATGGCTCTTCAGACTGAGCCTTAAACACGAATATCCCATCTTCATTGTCAGTTGAATACCCTGAGAGTGCAGGCTGTGAAGAGGTGCCTTCGCTCCTAGGTGAGCTGGACAACTGACGGTAGGCGTCAGAAGGTCCTTGGTCGCTCATACTGTAAACTAACAAATAGTCAAATAACACACAACAATAAAATACAAATATGCACGTAGTTCCGTAATTTATTTCCTAACATATTGAATAATATCTTGGTGTCAGCAGAACACTTCTGTGGCTGAATCAGTGGCTTAGCTCTGATACCACCTTCTGTCGCAACCCCCGTCCCCTAACAAACCCGGGAACGGGCGGAAGCGGCCAGTTTCCGAGGTATCCGTGTTTATCATTTTGGCAGCGGAATTTACATCAGGACCGTAGTTAGGAAATATTTTATCAGAGTAAAATACCACGCTTTTATAATATGAGAAATTCCCAAGTTTCAAATACACACATTTTCATAGGGATAAACCCTATTTTATTTAAATAAAACATCTCTTTATTTTAGGTAACTCTATAGCCACTTTTCCATGCCTTTAGTACTGTCCAGCTGGCTTCTATTTGGCTTTCACATTTTGTTACCTAAAACGCGTTTAAAAATATTTTGTCAGTGGGAAATACTGGTGAGTGAATCTCAGTTTAATCAAGTTTAATAAAAAACATTGTACAATATTGAGGGCGGTCACGCAATTACATTTGTTTCCATCTACTCAATTACCACCCACGGTACTGTCAACCCGACTTGTGGTCATATTACTCCTCGCAAGGTAGTAACAAATTTTGTATACAAAACCCCAACATACCGACGATAATTGTAGAATACAAATACTCAATCACTGTTTAATATAATTTAATTTAGGTGAGGTTTTGTAAAAACAGTTAACAAAAAGGAGATTACTCACATTGCTGTCTTAGGTTTCCTTTAAGGGTTTCCTGGTGATTATCTATAAATTACACAATTGCACACGTGTTAGGAGAATAACCCAATATTTACATTAGTAATACCCTCCCCGAGACGACATTCCAATAACGATTGCAGTTTGTATTTCGCATAGCCACCGTTTTCGTAGTAAAAAACGGTTGCGGTTTGCACATTCAATCTTCAATACTTCATTAAAATACCACTAGTAGAAGAACCCGACACGTCTTCATGTTACGGAGAATGTTCTAGAAATTGAAGGAAAAGGAAAAGATTTGTTGAAATCGAAGAAAATAGTAAAAAAGATGAATTTAGGCGTGCATTTGGAACAAGAAGTTCAACAATCCGTTAATTATCTCTTATTGTCTATATGAATGCACGCAACGAATTTGACAACTATGACAGCTTATTAAAAGTAGCAATCACCTCCAATCATTTCCTGGTCAAATCACACAATATAAAGTTTAAAGTTATCGTGTGTTGTAGTTTGGAAAGATGACCGAATAGAGATCTGAATAACAAACTGTGGAGAACTTGTTTGTGTCGGGTTCTTCCGCTAGTTATTCGGAATGTTTCGGATCATCATAGAGGACGTGTCGGGTTCTTCTGCTTGTGGTTTCTGTAACCAATCCAATATCACCCTTGGTGGTTTCTGTATCCATCCCCGCTGATAACTAGCAGAATCGATAAATAACCAACACGAAGATCTCTGCGATCGCTAAGGTTTCCATCAACGGACTGATCGGTAACGTTACTCTACTTGTGCTCCGATTTAAGCGGCGTGTTCCGATCAACGTTTATCGACATTGTTAAAGGTGATGAAGAGTTTAGAAACCCTAGAATGATTGTGTTTTTACTGGAAAAAACGTGATACTTGAAAAAAACATCATTATATACGGCCCGTATACAGTTATACGGCCCGTATAAATGTGGTAACATCAAAAACCTCACAAAATAAATCCATTGAGCCGTATACGTTTTACAAATCGTATACACATGTATACGGCTCGTATAACTATATACGGGCCGTATATAGTAAAATCAAAAAAACATTCCCTGCACATTTTCCTATTCAAAAACATTCTATACAGGCCGTATAACTGTATACGGCCCGTATACAATAGTGTGTGTGAAAATAAGATATAGGGTATGTGGGAATAAGGGGGCCCATATTAATCCTTAGCAAATTTAAAACAAAAAACCATAAAAAGTCAAATCATAACATCCATTACAGATATAAACAAGTCACTAACATATTAACAGGTCGTCAAATAACATGTTTGACACAAAACCTTTGAAGTCCAAACACAAAACATGTTAAGAACGTGTCGTTTTGTGACGTGTTATTAGGTCTGTGTCCGAAATTGTAAGCCATAGTACAAAGATGGTGCATAGTGTAGTTGAAACCCCTATGTAATGAAACGTGACATGTAAGTATATCTAAAGTAGGTTAAGTGCAACGCTATAAGACACCCCATACGGATGATAAGTAGATTTCTATATGCGGAAATAAAAGAGACCATATACATGCAATACACCAAGACAGTGTAAAGAATAAGATGTAAACACTGGAACACAAAATTCCAATGGGATTTGTACCATAATGTACATAGGAATACTAAACGAACCCAAATTTAACTAGAAACCCGAAAGATTAAGGAAAGGTATTCGAGTAAATGAAATTAGTTTTACAAATTTTCATATGTAATGAGACAACCAATATTGGGTGATATATAAGTTAGTTATATGAAACATGCATACATGTTTACCGAATCATACCTCTAAATAATTTTTTTATTATCCTTTTATGTTTCTATTGTTATAAAGAATTATATTAGATTATTAACTCCTAATATAAACCAACTTGTTTTTCAAGTTTATTCCCCCTATAAATAGTCCATGTATTCTATTGTAAATGACACCATCAATAATAAACATCTTTTTCTCTCCTAATATATCTTCTCATCTTCTTGCTATTAGGCTTGTTCATAACACGTTATCAGCATGAATTGCTCTCTCTAAAGGTGGATCGTATTAGCATTAGTATCGCTGCTTCACAAGGATAGAAGAGTGTTTTCACACAGCTCTTCACATTCTTCATGTTAATTGATTAATCATTCTATGTGCACGTCTATATTTATCTTCTTATCATGAATCATATAATTGTGATTACCTAAAAGTAAGAGGTCGGATGATTACAGTTAACCATTATTATTGTTTTAAAATTGATTGATCTAATTGAAACAGTGATATGAGTTACTCGATCTACATTCTTAATTGAAACAAGTCTAGTTATATTCAATTACCTGTTACGTCATATTGTTGGTATTTCGTAACTTATTTGGCTCTATGATAATTTTTATCATATGTAATTTCATGATACCCATCTTGGACATTTTTGTCACGGTTTTTTTTAGTTCGTTTCATATTCAAACTCGGAATTTTGTTATTGGGATTTCTAAATCTTTCATATGTTTTGCCGATTGCTTTGACGAAACCGCCCTACGGAATTGGGGGTGGGTTACGAAAAAAATATCTTTGGATGGTTACCAATTGAAGTATTTAGATGATCTACAAAATGTTTTTTTATTGAATGAAGAGATTTGACTTTTCTTTTAATTGACAGCAAAAGTCATTAATATTGCTTTGAAGACTAATATTTTACTGTATGTTTTAATCTCTAACTAGATTAATATTAATATCGTTTATTTTTCTATGATTGTTATGGATATAAAATATCCGGATAGTCCCTGTGGCTTGCCCATTTTTCACCTTTAGTCCCTAACTTTCTACAATTACAGCTATAGTCCTCAATTTTTGCAATTTCTTTCCCGAATAGTCCCTGACGCAGATGAAGATTAGTTTTTGGTGTTAAATAGATGTGAAATTACTAAAATGCCCTTCCCTCCCCTTTCTTTTTATCTCCTTGCCTGCAAACCTTCACACCACCATAACACCACCCCCCAAATCCAAATCCAAATCCAAATCCAAACCACAACAACCAAATCCCGCCATCGCCAAAAAACGAACCACCAAATCACCGCCACTTCATCACCCCTACCCACCCATACCCTCACCGGAAAAGTTCGAACCGGTATTCCGTTAGCCATGTAGTCATAGATAATTCCCTTGTGGTTGCCTTCATCACAGTACCCAACAAGTGAAGTTAGGTTTTTATTCAAACATTTTCAATGATTTGAATAAAGCAGTTTCCGTATGAATTAATATATAGAAAACTTACTTCTGACTGAAATTCCCTGCACCCTTGAGCTGATGATTAAGAAAAAATCTTCACAGCCGCTCGAGTATCCATAATCAACCCACTAAACATTGTTCCAAATCCTCCTTTCCCAATAACATTACTGAAGCTATTAATGATTCTTTGTACTTCAGAATATGTGAATCGTTTATTTCTTGGTTCAATAAACTCGTCTCTTATGCTCGAATCTGCATTCATTAGTTCAAATCTTGGTTTCATTTCTTATGATTATATTTATTAAATGGTGAATCTACCACTACAATTCCTTACCGGTTCGTTTTTTTCCGGTGAGGGTATGGGTTGGTGGGGTGGGTAGGGGTGATGAAGTGGCGGTGGTTTGGTGGTTCGTTTTCCGGCGACGGCAGGATTTGGGGATGGTGTTATGGTGGTGTGAGGTGTGGAGGTGTGAAGGTGTGCAGACAAGGAGATAAAGAGAAAGGGGAGGGAGAGGGTATTTTAGTCATTTAACACCCACTTAATTGGGCAAACTAACCTCCATCCACGTCAGGGACTATCCGAGAACGAATTTGCAAAACTTGGGGACTATACTGTAATTTTAAAAATGTAGGGACTATAGGTGAAATCTGGGCAAACCACAGGGACTATCCGGACACCTTTCTCATATTTTAATATATACAAAGTTTTAGGTGAGTTACTCTTAATAGGGTACATATACAATAAAAGCTATTTGATACACTGGAAAGATTTAATTATATTATCTAAGGACCGGGTAAAACGCAGCTTGCGCTGGACAAGTGGCCTTCAAAATCATAATCTTGTTAGACCCGTACGGGTTTACGTCTAGATTTTTTTTTTATAAAAAAAGCTGATAATAGCATACAGTATATCCATGATTATGCATCTATATAAATAAGGATTAGGATAAATTAAGTATTCTTTCTTGATTTGATAAAGAAAGAATTAGCAAGTAAAAAAGTTCATGAAAATATATTGTTTTTAATTGATGTGAATTTTGATCTTCATAGGTTGCTCGTATGTTGACTGTTAAGTGCGAGAGAGAAATTGACGACGGTATTGGGAAGAGGCAGTCAAGGAAGATTGACCGGCAATGGAGAAAAAGCATTGTACCAAGACCGCCTCCATCTCTGCTAAAGTTACAGGAAGAAGAGGCAGGCAGCTGAAGAAGCCAAGAATCTGCAGCATCGGCTTAAGTAGTCAAAATGTATGTGCCTCGTGTTTTTTGATTAGCGCGCTTACAATTGTAGCCGATTTAGATCTTCAACTTCAAGAGTATAATTTATCAATCTTTGATTATCTATCGCGTAATGCTTGAATCTTTATATTCAAATGGTCATGTTATTTGTGCTTTGTATATCATATTCCTAGATTCTGTTTTGGAATTGGTAGTAGTATATGCATTAGTGAATCCACCAAACAATGCTCAGCATTTACATAATTACATGTAGTGTATGCATTTTGAATACTCTAAAAAAATATTGTTTTCACCAATGATACGAATACTCTAAAAAATACTGTTTTCACCGATGAATACAATAAAGTTATCTGAGGGTGGTAGGGGTTGAAGACCAGCCACTCTTGAAGGATGGTATGATGGAGGAAGCATAGCTTTGGCTGTTATAATCGTCATAGTTGTTACAGTACTTCATTAAATAAACATCAATATCGTTAACGTTAGTTTGTGTTATGAGCAGAAACTTATTGTCTAAACGCTTGATTTGTGTTCTGTAGCTATAAGTGACTTAAATGCTTGATTTGTGTTCTGTAGCTACAAGTGACTTAAACGTTTGATTTGTGTTCTATAGCTATACGTACATAACTGAAAAAGCAAATTGAATATGAAATCATTCGGGAGTCGGGACACCCGCTGCAACGCGCGGGCATCCCCACTAGTAGTATATTTATAACATTCTAAAGTTATGTGGTTTGTTTTGTAAAACATTAGATAGATCAAAATGCTAGTTCAAAAAGGGTTACTGGGCACACCTTTTAACATTCTAAAGTTTGGACTTAACAATTCAATTTAGCTGGATCCTTTAGTTAGCTCGTTAATAAAACCATTCCAAAAAAAAAAGGCAAATTGGATTTAAATAATCTCAACTCACTGTTATTGGCCAATAATAATCCCAACTCATTTAATCACCAATAATAATCCGAACTATTCACTTTTGTTTGTAAAATACTCACAGTTAAAAAAACACTAACTAGGTTAAAAAATTGCTGATGTGGCAGGTGACGTGGCATGCCACATCAGCAAATTTGCTGACGTGGCAGTTGATGTGGCATTTTTTGATGACGTGGCAGCTGATGTGGCTGTCTACGTGGCATTTTTGATGACGTGTCAACTGATGTGGCAGGTGACGTGGCATGCCACATCAGCAATTTTTTAACCTAGTTAGTGTTTTTTTAACTGGGAGTATTTTACAAACAAAAGTGAATAGTTCGGATTATTATTGGTGATTAAATGAGTTGGGATTATTATTGGCCAATAACAGTGAGTTGGGATTATTTAAATCCAATTTGCCAAAAAAAAATGAATAATTAGATCTGACACATGCAAATCAGTTGGTTATGTTTTACAAAAAATGATTAACCATGGAAAATTAAACTAGATTAATCTTATTTACAAACAAAAATGATAGGCCCAATAAAACTCCTCTTTTCCTTTTTTTCGTGGGTAGATTTGGCCCAGCAGAAAAGAAACCAAAACTGGGCCTCAAGCCCCCCCCCCCCCCCCCCCCCCCCCCCCAAAAAAAAAAACAAAAACAAAAACAAAAAAACTCAACCAAACTACCAGACTACAAAATATGAAACATTATCTTAAATCATATTCACAACGGCTGTTAATGATTCAAAGTGCTTCCTAATTTGCATGATTAGAAATAAGCATGTAGAATACGTTACCATGTCGCCACGTCGAGAAGAAATAAGCACGTCTCGAAGCCTAATAATCAGAAAGGTATAAATATTTTCAATACTTCATATACTTTTCAAATTAAAAAACCTAAACAAACGATAACACCATGAAAGAAACTCTTCCCATTGTTGATAGAATGGCCAAGAAAATACACGTCAATAATGCACAACCACTAACATATAAACATTTGTGCAAATGCTGGTCATAATAACGAATTATGATTCAAATCAATAAATGGTATAATACAAATGCATTGCAGTCTTGGAATTCGATCTCCATTAAGTTAACTCCTGATCACACTCCAGAGTTCACAATACAGTCTAGATCACCTGTCACAGAGAAAGAAATGTGACTAAGCCTCGCGCCTAGAGTACGTGAATGAATACAACAATAGATAGAAACATACAAGTCTAAAACGAATATATCTATATGCCATATACAAGGTTTTAATGTAAAAGAGTGTACATTACAATTATTCAGATAAAATCCTAAGTTGCCTATTTATATTAGGGCAATTTTTTTATTTTTGATGAACAAACTAATATTTGTAAAATAAGAACTATATACATCTTATCCAGGCTTATCAAAACTCTTTTAAGTAAAATCTTAGAAATTGACAATTGTAACTTATTTAATTAAAATCAAATATGGTATGTTTACTACAGATTAGAGACGTACATAAAAATCGGTTTGGATTTTCAAAGCAGTTTCTAACCTGACCCAATACCACACCTGAAACCGGTTTGACCCACTCCGATTCCAACCCAACCCAAACTGCCAATTTGTAAATCAGTTCCTACTCTCGTTACCAAAACCAGTTTGGACTTGAACCTGTTTGATAAAACGGTATAATATCTGGAAATTAGGGATTTAAAAAAGTTAAACGGTTTCAATGGGACCCAAACTTATTTGTATAGGAACACATATTTTTCTTCGTATGCGGTTTACAACCGACCAAACCGTTTTTTACTCAAAACGGTTTTAACCAAACCTGGCCAAACCGAGCCGGTTTTGCTAAAAAAAAGAGAAAGAAACAGATGAACACTATGAAATAGTTTAAGTTGGGCTTAATAACCTTCCTTAAATGTAAACCAGTTGGGCTTCCAACATTAAAACAGTACTGGGCCAGGCCCAAACTAGAAAGAAACCAGGAGCCCAAACTTTTGAAAATTAATAATAAGAGGTTAGACGATTTTAATTGTTAACCTGAGGGTGTGAGCAGTGGTGGTTTGATGATGGGTCGCCGGAAAAAATAACTACGGTCGACGAGGCCATCGGCTGTGATCGGTTTAGAAATCCGATAGGATGTGAAGATGGTGGTACGATGTTGTTTTTTCCTCCGGTGATTGGGTATTCACGGCAGGGAATCTCTTTTCAATAACTACAGAAAGGAACAAGAAGAATGTAAGGGTTATTAATTTGTAACAAGGACTAGCAATAATTTTTATCTAAGAAACAACTGTTATTTAATTAACATGTACCTTTAACAGTCACTTATATGTCGATGCAGGGGATATGAGAGATGAGTGGCCAGTAGTGGGAGCCTCTCCCTTCACACCTTTCTTTCAATTTTGGGCATCCATAAGGAATTCTCAAACTCAAAAGTGAAGGTAACAGCGTCTCTGGTAGATCGTTCACCGTTGGGCAGATGGAAATGTACAGATGTTGAAGGGATGTGAGGTGTTGGAGTCCCGTTGAAATGGATTCCAGATTATCAAATCTTACTATGTACAGAGTTGTAAGAGAAGAAGGGAAAAGGTGGGACAATTGACTAAAATTCCTCACATCGGGTTCATTAAATAATGTTAGGTCAACAAGTTAAGCAGGGAAATTCTGATAGCCCCATTCTGAGATGGGCTTTTTCAACCCCCCTATTCCAAGGAAACACAATTTGGGAGGCCAAAGCCTACGAGGAAAGGAAGCATCAATCATTGGACACTTTTTTATATTTATATCTTTTAACATGGTGAGAATGGATAGCTGACGGTCAGGAAATGACTCCAGATTTTCACAATTCCATATCCTCCAACTGATTAGATTTGGTAGCTGCAGGTCACCAAATGCCTTCATGTTTTTGCAACTTCTAATATTCAGATGTGTGAGATTTGGTAGCTGGAGGTTAGGAAATGACTCTATGCTTTCACAACTTGATATATACAACCTGGTGAGGTTTGATAGCTGATGAAGATCAGAAAATAACTTCATGTTTTTACATTCACTTATTGACAAAGAGGTGAGGTGAGTGGAGTTACTCAATTGATTTATTGATTTTAGATTTTCACAGCTATGGATAGCAAGTGACTTGAGATTCTGCCCTCCTCCACCTGTTGTTGTTGCTCTTGGGAAGGAGACATGTCTAACTGTACCACACTCACTGATAACTAAACTCTCAATGCTATTTGGACAACACAAACGCTCCATTATGTCACAACCTTGTACATCCAGCATCCTAAGAGATGATAGGAGGTTGCTCCCAATGTTATCCTCATCCTCTTCTTTCTCTCCTAAACTCACCAATTTTTTACATTTCCATACCTTCAATTCCTTTAAATTTACAAGAACTTTACTTGCCTCTGCATCTGATTCCCACAGGTATCTTATTTCATCACAACGATCTATGCTTAGTTCTTCAACCGCTCCAAAATTCTCTATAACACCTCTCCATACCTCGTCCGTAAGCCCTAAAATAGATCTGATTTCTATCTCTGTGGTTGATGAAGCTGCTCGAACCAGACTTCTCAGCACACTTTCACAACATTTATATATTCTTAAAACTCTTAGTGAAGGTAATGCTTCAAGTGAGACATCAATCAAATTGGGACAATTTTTTATTTGAAGCTCTCGAAGGCATGGAAACATTGCCTCGCTATTGGTTGACCATACCTCCCAACTCGACATATCTTCAAACCTTAGAATTTCAAGTGAAGGTAGTCGCCCAAGTGGCGGTAGAGATGTACATTTTCTACAAGCGCGTAGCGATACATGAACCAATCTATTAAAAGACGGATCCCCAACCCAGTTTGGAAACTCCATTCCCTCGTAACACTCAACCTCAAGCATTTTCAACTTATCACTGCGGGGCTTTAGCTCATTGAGAACTTCCTTCTCAAGTGCTTCACTTGCAGACCCATCATCCCATTTCAACTCTAACTTGTTAATCCCTTTGAAAGATAAGTTCGCCTCTCGTGCCTGCATTGAGCTCTGCACTTTGTTCAACCCCTCAATTGAAATTTCCCCATTGAGATCCTTCAATCCCTTAAGCTCAGTTATTGCAAAGCCATTGTTTCCTTCAATGATGATCCTAGTGAGAGTCTGTAGGCTTTTCAACTCACCAATTCCCAAAGGCAACTTCTTCAAAAGTGGAGTATTTCTGATGTCAAAATGCCTCAGCTTTTTGAGTTTAAAGAAGCTTTTAGGCAAATTGGTCAGACTTTCACATCCAGAAACTATCAAAGTCTGTAAATTATAAAGATTGCCAACATTCTCAGGCAACTCTTTTATATTTGTATGAGATAGATTAAGATACCGCAAGTGCTTCAAAGTACCAATGGAATTTGGTACCTCACTTATACTAAAACGACTCAGAAAAAGAACCCTTAATAACGGTAGCTCAGGAAGTAAGTCAACCAAAATCTTGCTGGATAAGTAAAAATCCTTCCAGCCTTGATCTACCCCAACATATACCGCTAACAATGTTCTCAAACTTCTGGCCTTTTCAAATGCCCCGAACTTCTGGAAAGCTACATACTCCTCACGAATAAATGACATATGTCGGTACTTGGCTAAAGCTTCCTCCGTCATCTCCATCTGATTATCAAACCTTAAAAAATATTCTCCAGCAACAAATGTGGCCAGGTCGTTCATGAGATCATGCATCACAAAAAAGGGTTCACCACTAGGTGCACGTTGGAAAAAGGACCTCGATAGCAATTTCTCAAAACATTCATGGCCCAAGCATTCTGGTGATTTGTTTGCAACTGACTCATTCAGATACCCTTCAGCCACCCATAATAATACCAACTCCTCTTTTTCAAACAAAAAGTCCTTAGGGAACAAAGAGCAATATACAAACAATCGCTTCAAATTGGCAGAAAGATCATGGTAACTTAGCCTAAGGGCTGGGACAATTTCATCAGCACTTTCTAAATTCCATATCTCACTGTTCAACACATCATTCCATTCTTCTTCTTCGGTTTTTGTTCTCATTAACCTTCCAATTGCCTTTAAAGCTAAAGGCAAACCACCACTTTTTTTTACAATACCTTCGGCTTGTGGTTTAAGTGTTGTGTGTGAGTCAAAGTTATCCACATCCAACGCATGTAGAGCTAATAAAGACAAAGCATCTTCATGCGACAAACACTCGAGATGGTCCAGATGATTAAAACCTATCTTTTTGAGCAGTTGATGCTGGCGAGTTGTCATAATTACCCGACTTCCGGTAGCACCAGAATGAAATGGACGCACTAGGTTTTCCCAGTCGTCATAGTTTTCATTCCACACATCATCGAGCACTACTAGAAATCGTTTGCCGTCAAGTTTCTCTTTAAGAGCAATTTGAAGCTGATTTGTATCTGTAAATTGTTTGTTTTCTTTAGCCACAGATTGATAGATGGTTTGACTTATTTTAAATATATCAAACTCATCGGATACACAAACCCATGCCATGAGTTCAAAGTGATCCTTCACTCGCGTATCGTTGTACAATATTCTAGCAAGAGTGGTTTTCCCTATCCCACCCATACCAACGATGGGTACGATGATAAAGTTTTCTTTAGACGGTTCATCCTGCAACAACTTGTTAATAAACTTCTCTCTCACCTTCTCGCCCAACAACATCAGATTCTAGCAAAGATGTTTCATTTCTTCTACTAGTACTTTTTGCCTTATGATCATCTTTCACAATCAAACCCAGATCAGACTTTTGTTTTTCTAGATGTTGTAACTTGGTGTTAATACTATCTAACTTGTGATGCAGACGACGTTGACTTGGTGAGAATTTTGTGCAGCAAGTTGGGACGAGGAGGTTTCTTATCTTGCTGGTGATAGCCTCAGATTCCTGAGATAGCTCATGACGCATAGCTTCGGTAGCCACATCGTCAAGTACGTCATCGATATCGTAAGCCAAATGTTGGAGACGGTTGAGCCATTGCTTAACAGATTTTTCAGTAATTTCCTTGTAAGAAGCATCACTAAGCACAGCTTGGATCTGGGACAGTGTGCTCTGCAGTTCGTTGAGCTCCGAGTGAATATTCTGAGAGCGAGCATATTTCTTGAAGGCTTCATCGGTTAGCTTCTGAAAAATGACATTGAGGAGGGCAGAAGCAGCAGTTTCGGCCATTGTTAGTTAACAGTGAGGAAGTAAACTGGAAATTGGAATATATGAGAGTAGTTGGTCTGTATGCTATGAATGTATGTAAATATGCTATTATGAATGGAGATTAGTTGGGAGTGGTTGATCCGAGACAAGATAGGAGTTTTTAAAACCAATTAATTTAATAAGTGGGTATCTATTATTATCAAATGAACATGTATTATTTTGTATTAAGGTGCCGGCACTAATTTTTATTAATTGTGTTGCTCTCAAAAACAGTTTACTTTTTTTTATTAATTTTTATTTTTCAGTTTACTTGCATATGCTTGTATCCTGTTCATCAACATCCTTTCTAATAATACTAGTCGTTCCTACGTTTTTGAAGGCCCTAAGCAAACTACAAAGGCGGGCCCTTTTGAATTGGTATAAAGAAAACGTCAGTTTTGCTTTCTTCCTTCTAAGTCTCAATCGCAAGCACAATATCAAAATTCAAAGATTCAAAGTATCAATTAGGGATTTGGGGGAAAACAGTTATATATAGAGAGATTACTATAAAAATAGCTGTTAACCAACTTGAATTATCCTTGCGACACAACTTATTTCCCCTAATTCGCCTCTAATTTTCCCCAATCAGTGACACCATTGAGCGGAACGGGCATGTGCGACGTTACAGTTAGTGAGTATGACGATGATGGCCTTAATTAAATACAAATTGAATATTGCTTGGATTGGAATTGAGTCTCTTTAATTTTAAAATTGGTTCTTCTGTTGGGCCTTGCAATTAATATAATTTTTGTTTTGTTTATTTGAATCTAATAGAGTAATACTACATCTATATCTATATCTATCTATACTATATAATAAAAGAAAACACTTTAGGGACACTTGTAATCATATTACTCCATCTCTTATAGATAATTATTAGTTATCATATTAGGCCATGTACTCAATAGATAATTATCATTTAATTTAATATCTCCTAATTAATGATATATAATTTTCCTAAACAACGGTGGTCAAAATTTCCTAGCTAACTCCCTATTCATATATATGTATTAAGAGTAAATTACGTTTTTGGCCCCTGTGGTTATGTCAGTTTTACTATATTAGCCCAAAATAAGAATTTTTAACGTATCTGCCCCCATGGTCCTTATATCTAACTATTTTGGCCCCTAATTCTAACCAAACCCCAACTCTGGTTAATTTCTTGGTCACATGGGTTGCACATGATGGGTAATATGGTAATTTCCCCTCCCCCTTTTATGATTTTATAAATAAAACCCAAATCTTGAACAAATCATCATCATCTGCACATTTATCTTCAAACCACTTTAGATCTTCAAACCATTTTCAAACCCAGAACTTCAAACCTAGAACTTCAAACCCAGATCTTCAAACCCATAGCTTCAAACCCAGATCTTCACACAAATAAGGATAAAACCTCACCCTCTCCCTCTCGAAATCCACTGCAAACCCACAAACTCAGTTTATCAACAACACTTGCTTCCTATTTCCTTCCCATTTTCACTCAACATTATCCAAACATGCTCACACATACAACCAGTCGATTACCCCCTTTCTTCATCTCATCCTCTCAAGTTCTACCTACAACACACAAAGACAGCCCCCCCAACCCTCGTTCACTCCGATCGGCGACCGGTGGAGCCGATACTGGTCCCCTCCGACGAGCCACTGCCACCCCCCCTTCTGCGACGGTAAATGGAACAATCACCACCCTCGAGTGGTGGCTCACGATGGTGCGGCGACGGTAACGAGAGAGAGAGAGAGGGGCGGGAACAGCAGAGAGAGAGACGGCGAAAGGGGTAAGGCGCCGCCGCCTGCGGCGGCGGTGGCGGTGGATCCTCACTCCGAAGATTGAGTCTGTGGTAATATGTATATGTTTGTATATGTGTGTGTTTCTCTCTCTAGCCACACCCTTAACATCGAATTCATCAGGTTTAATATTTTAAAATGGATTCATAGAGGTACCTGATGTGTTATTTTAAAATGATTAATTAGATAAGTATATGTTTGTATCTGCAGATGATGATGTTTGTATGTGTCTGTGGTAATATGAATTCGATGTGGGTGTGGTAATATGATTAATTAGATAAGTATAATGAATTCGATATTTTAAAATGATTAATTAGATAAGTATATGTTTGTATCTGCAGATGATGATTTGTTCAAGATTTGAGTTTTATTTATAAAGTCATAAATGGGGAGGTGAAATTACAATTTTACCCATCATGTGCAACCCATGTGACCAAGAAGTTAACCAGAGTTAGGGTTTGGTTAGAATTAGGGGCCAAAATGGTTAGATATAGGGACCATGGGGGCAGATCTGTTAAAAATTCTTATTTTGGGCCAATATAGTAAAACTGATATAACCACAGGGGCCAAAAACGTAATTTACTCATGTATTTTAATTTAAAACATAACCGAGGAATAGTACATTAACGGTAACGGCGTTGATATTTCATTTTCTTTGACTTTGGTGCTCTGTGAAGTTTCTGACATCTTTGACAATGACCACATGAGACTTCTGATTTTACAGCTTTGGTCCTCAGAAGATTTCAACCAGACCCATTGCCTCTTTGTTTTTTGTCAATTTGTTATTTCAAAGCTAAGATCGTTGTCCCCGTGAGATGAAACCGCTGCTCGGTAATAGAGGAAAACCACCGGTTTCGCGTCACCGCCTTCTGGTGTAGAACCCTACCAACACTAATCTGCATGCAGTCGATTTGTCTGATTCGAGCATCCCGTCTTCTTCGTCCACCCACCTTGATTCGACCTCTGGAGAAATTACCCTGTACCATCATTGTCGATTGCGTGGTTGAAACCGACACCGCGAACCGCCATTGCCGCCGCCTTGGCCGGCCGGAAGTTTTCCGTCGCCGGTGGCGGAAATCTAACGGTTATTCCTCCGCTCTCTATCTAGCATTATTCTATGTATTTGTGAGTAAATAATTCTCAGTTTTGCGAGTAAATGAGCAGGTGGAAGTGAAATAAGCTTACATGTGTTTACTAAAAGCAATTACTGGTTTTACAAAACCATTATGTTTTAGAAATGGTTTTGTCAAATAGGGTTGAGATGTGTACGGAAGAGGCATGTTTATATGTATTGGGGTTGAGATATATACGAAAGAGACATGTTTATATGTATATGAATATGATGAGAGAGAGGCAGAAAGATACATGACAATCACTCTTTAAGTTTTAAAGTTAAAAATTATAAATATACGTATGAATTCGTAATATTGTTATATGTATATTATATGTATGATGATATAAATTAGTAACGTTGATGAATGCTATATCATTAGTTAAAAATATATCAGAATGTGTGGTCATTCATTAACATAACGTTTACTTACCTATTTTAAATCTAGGTATTTAAAGCGTTTATCTTATCTAGGTATTTAAAGCTTTTATCTTTATTAATGGATTGCAATCCTATTAATTCAACATAACGATTTACATGAAATACATTTAAGTATATCTTAGATCTCTCGCTAACCATGTTATTATTGTATTTTAAAACTAAAATTCTCCATTTACATTTACATTTAATACAATTACATGCATTTTAACATTTTAAGAAACTATGATTTGTGATTTTCTATTTTAGTTATACCAACGTATTGATAAAAGTTTTATTTAACAATCAAATGTAATGGAGCCTTTTTCATCGTGACGAACCATATCGATTATGTGCGAACAACTTTCGTAGCGATACATAGTACTTTTGTATAGCGTATAGCGAGTGTCGGTACTGTGACGAACCGAACCGATATCGCCCCAATAGTATCGGTACCACGTCAATTCCAATTAAACTAGATATTCACTTTTATGGTTTTCCATATATAAATGTAAACATGTGTATATATCCATTTGGGTATATCATGAGTTTTTAGGGTTTTATCTTTTAGTTGTTGTAACAAGTATCAGTACCGTTTTGATACTATTAACTGAACCAATACCTACCGAATTCCCGCGCAACGCGCGGAGGAATTCCACTAGTTCATATTAAGGTACTCGTCACGAAATTGAATAAGATGTCATATCTTACATGTTGGATTATCGATATGACAAATATCATTATCATTATATCTATACTTACTATATAATAAAATAAACCAATGGAGGGACATTTGTCATTATTCTAAACCATCATTAATTGTATATAATTATTATTTAATTTAATATGTTTCAAACATTTAAGAAATTACGGATAAAATTCCATAAAATATCTTATTATTTATTTATATTAATTACTAGGTTAGAAATTATATCTTAATTCCTTAATTGTAGATAATTATTATTTAATTTAAATTATTAAATTTAGAGTAAAATGCACGGATAGTCCCTGTGATTTTGTAAAATAACACCTATAGTCCTCAATTTTTGGAAATTACACCGGTGCTCCCTGTGGTTTGACAGTTTGTTACTCGGATAGTCCCTGGAGTGCTAATTAATTTAAAATGAAACATTATTTTTTATATAAGTTTATCTAATTGGATAATTGCTTTTTTTTTTGAACGGCAAATTAGGATCACTGACGGACCACTGGAGTATCATCGTGCCACCAGCAGAACCACCCGATCATATCCATCTCCACTAGGCAATAATGCCTATACACCAATTCAGGAGGAAACCCAATAAATCTGGGAAAACCCCCTTTGTGGGAATTGAACCCATGACCTAATGGTCATAAGCCTTATCCCACCACCAAGATACCACTAGGCTATAATGCCATGGGTAATTGGATAATTGCTACATGCCTAATCTGGACATTTCAACATTTTCTTAGAACTAATAAATTAAGACCAATATTATTTAAATAAAACTTGGGTTATTAAATGTATGTTCACATGACTGTTAAAGCATAAGGGGTTGATGATACAGTCTGTCTTCTAATCGATGGTTCAAATGCTTTCATATTTATAAACTTGACAAACATCAGAAGTTTTGATCATACAGGACACAAAATTTTGTTTGGATATCAGAAAAATGTCTTAAAAATATCGTTTAATAATTGTTAAATCTTCGTTAGTTACTATTTGATTTTTTATTTACTTAACCCGTATAATACACAGGGTTATAACCTAGTATATAATATATAAAGATTTTTAAAATTTTGGAGGCCTCTCTTTTTATGGAGGCCCTAGGCCGTTGCCTATATTTGAAAGCCTCTAGGTACGGCCCTGTACACAACTCATCATTAAAAAACATTAATGATGATTGTTACAAAATCCAACTTTATAATGTAACTGCATATTTTTTTCCAAAAACCATTTCACTTCTTATGATCCACTAGTGGGAAACCCGCGCGTTGCGGCGGTGTCAACAATACGTCACTTGAAAAAGAGCAAAACATGCGAACTTGGGTTGGGATGAGTTAGGTTTGTCAACACCCGAACACATTTATCCCTTTACACAACTTATCTTGTTGGGTTTCAAGCTTCAATTACACTCAAAACAAACTCACGAACAGGTAACTTATGTTACTGCTTGAATACCCACACTTTTATTCACTACCAAACCATACATATATACACACATTTAGCTACGTAAATGAAGGAAACCAACTATAACCACTACTCCTACAACTCAGTAACTCTAACCATGACTCAAGACCCACTATTTGACCATATTAAACCATAAAAAATTATAAATACAAATTATTCAACTACAACCTGAGTGGTTCATGATGTCAAAGTCAAAAGTCGAAACTCACCAGAATGTAAAAATCGCCTTGCCGTTCCTTGTAGTGAACCCACGGAATCCCGTAACAACCATTCAACGAGCTGTGGTAACGGAAATCTATAATTAAATCATAATGTCGAAACTTGAGGTTCATAACCTCATATACGAGATTACTATATTCCTCTAAATATGCTAAAATAAACAGATTATTAAATACCTGTAAACTTGCCACTCGTACGAAGGACCATAGTTGCAACCCTTACTACTACAATGCTCAAACTTTAATGCTACCTAAAAAACAGAATCTCAAGAGGATCCAAATTGTTTTTTTGGGAAACGGAGAGCCCCCGGGTAAACTTTTATTAATATTTGAAAACAAAATACAAACAAAGCACCTTTGTTTAAAGGCAACTCGCCAAAAAAACAAAGAGTAAAAAAGAAAAACATACATCTCAAAAACCAAACTAAAAATGAAGCTAAAACTTGGTGCCCAACTTCATAAAACGTGTCATTTCATCGGTCTCGGACTCCACCTCAACTTCATCCCCATTCATTTTTGTCAAACCATCATAAATATTTTCTCATATTTTCGGACCATGCACTATAGTCTTCAATCTTCAGGCGGGTGCTAGTTTCCACAAACTTTTTAACCACTTCTATCTCATGCTCCCACTTCCCAAGTTCCGTATCAAAACAATCTTCTTCATCCTGTAACGTACCAAAACTATTCGTAGTCTTGCATGTTGGGCCAGATTGTGACACCAAAGGATTTTTTGAAACATCATAAAAGCCACTTCCATAAGCTTTATGGGCTTTAACTAGTGAGCCCATACTCGGTTTCAAAACAGGCTCCAAAACTGATGGGCCTGATCCATTGTTCAGCGCTGATGGGCCAGCAGCCATAGCTGAGCCCAGCAACTGATCCAGACATGAACGTCCATCAGATGGATTATTCTTTTGAAGCCCAGCAGTACCGCCAGCATTACCTGGCAAGCCCAGACCCACATCTGAAGAAATTGGTATCAAAGACTTTTTGTCTGTTGTATTATTTATCAAGCCAAACAAGCAATACATATAGAAAAGGAATGAAAAAGGAAACTAAATTAATCTCCTATAAGCAAGCGCTCGGTTACGAAACAATATTCGGAATGGAATAATATCCATGATGGGGAGAAAGTATAGGAGAAAAAATAGACAATTTCCAATACTCCCCCTCAAGTTGGAGTATGTAAGTTTCGAATGCCCAACTTGTCTAGCAAGATCCGTAAGCAAGGTGATCCGAGAGGCTTGGTCAACAGGTCGGCAATTTGTTGTTTGGAATTGACGGCCATGGGAGTGATCAGTCTTTCTTCAACATGTTCACGAACGAAGTAACAATCCATTTCAACATGTTTTGTTCGTTCATGAAAGACGGGGTTGTTAGCTATGTTTCGCGCAGCTTGGTTGTCACAAAATAATTGTGTAGGATTGTCTTGAGGAACCTCCAGTTCAGTTAGTAACCAACGAACCCATAATATTTCACTTATGCAGGTGCCCATGGCACGGTATTCAGCCTCCGCGGAGGAGCGAGATACTACGGACTGTTTCTTGGATTTCCAAGAGATTGGAGCCCCACCCAGCATAAGTAAGTATCCCGTTCTAGACCGTCTGCTGAACGGACAACCGAGCCAATTAGAATCGCTATAAGCAATGAGCTTCATACCGCCTTCCTTGGGTAAAAGGATTCCCTGCCCAACAATGGCTTTCAAGTAACGAAGGACTCGGGTGGCGGCATCCATATGAGGTTTTCTTGGATCTCCAACAAATTAACTGAGGATGTTCACAGAGTAGGTAATGTCTGGTCGCTTGGCTTGTAAGTAAAGCAAACGACCTACAAGACGTCGATACTGAAGCCCATCAACTTTTTCTTCTTCTTCACACTTGTCAAGCTTTAAGTGTGTTTCCATGGGAAACGGACTAGGGCGACGTCCTAGCATCCCACTATCTTCAAGGATGTCTAAAGTGTACTTTCGTTGGCAAAGCACCAAGCCTTCCGGCGCTTTTGCAACTTCAATGCCTAGGAAATATTTCAAGGGGCCGAGATCTTTAATGCTAAACTCTTTGTCGAGGCGAGACTTTGTTTCCTTTATCCACGTATCATTATTTCCCACAATGATCACATCATCTAAATATATAAGAACTCCCACAAATGTACTACCATCTTTGTAAAGAAAGAGAGAATGGTCTGCCTTTGACTCCTTGTAACCAAGTGTGGTTAGGAAATTGGTGAATTTGCGATACCAATTTCGGGAAGCTTGCTTTAAACCATAAATGGACTTCTTGAGTTTGCAAACCCGTGTTTCATCTTTGTCAGCAAAGCCTTGAGGTATCTTCATATAAATTTCCTCTTCTAAATCTCCGTGTAAAAAGACATTATTCACGTCGAGTTGTTGAATTTTCCATCCTTGTTTAACGGCAATAGAGAGGAGGGTTATCACGGTTACTAATTTAGCCACCAGAGCGAAAGTTTCATGGTAATCGACACCCTCCAATTGTGTGAAACCCTTTGCTACAAGTCTCGCCTTGTACCTTTTGATCTCTCCGTTCGGTTTGAATTTTACCTTGTACACCCATTTAGAGTCGATCGCCCTCTTTCCTTTCGGTAAGTTTTCGAGGGTCCATGTTTCGTTTTGTTCAAGAGCTTGAATCTCTTTCTTCATGGCTTCTTTCAATTCTTCCTTTTGTGCAACTTGATAAAAAGTTTTCGGCTCATCATGAGTTTTGATGGTGGATAAAAAGGCTTTGTGAGTGTTAGAAAATTTTTTATATGAAATAAAATGAGATAAAGGGTGTACCGTGGAGGATCCTTGATCGGAATCGGGTTGCGCTTGGTCAATCGAAGGGGGAAGCTTCACCTCATCGTCACGAAGATGCTTTGGTATGGTTCTATGCCTTTTCTGTCTTCCTTCCTCGACTTCAGCTTGAACCGTAGGTGGTTCTTCGACTACAGAATCGAGTTGAAACATTTCATCTTCACCACCTTGCATGCTTTGCATGCCTTGGTCATCATTTTGATTGGTTCCCTCAACATCTTTATGTGAGGTGTCAGAAGTGGTGGGGTTTAATTCAATATTTTCATTATCCCTTGTTTCATTTAATGGCTCGTGAACTCCCCTTGTCACCTTATTTTCAAAATCATGGAAATTATCTTGACATTCATGGCATTGGGTGATGGGAATTGTATGCTCAAAAATTTCGGGTTCAGGATCTAGTGTGGTCGGACCAATCCTAGAAAAGGGGAATGTGTTCTCTGCAAACCTCACATCCCTAGTTATAACAATTTTCTTTTGCTCAAGGTCGTAAATTCTATAACCCTTCTTTCCATAAGGATAGCCCAAAAACACGCCCGCTTTTCCTCTTGGTTCGAACTTATCCCCGTCTGTTTCGGTGTTTCTATAATATGCCAAACAACCAAACACCCGCATATGGTCGTATTCGAGAATACGACCTAATAAAATTTCATATGGGGTTTTGTTGTTTATGGTTTTAGACGGCAACTGATTTATTATGTAGGCGGCGGTTAACACACACGCCCCCCAAAAGGTCGTGGGGAGACTGGCTTCAAACCTTAAAGCTCTAGCAATCTCTAAGAGATGCCTGTGTTTTCGTTCCACGACCCCATTTTGTTGTGGGGTATGTGGACAAGTCGTTTCTAAAACAATGCCTTGCTCACAATAGAATTGTTGCATGTGATTTGATATGAATTCACCGCCATTATCACACCTAATTCTTTTAACATATTTTCCAAATTGTGTTCTGATTCTTTTACAAAAGTCAACCAAATGGGTGCTGGCTTCATACTTGTGTTTGAGTAAATAAATCCATACCGCCCTACTATAGTCGTCAACTATGGTAAGGAAGTAGGTAGCCCCGTGAGTGACGGTCTCCTATATTTTCCCCAAATGTCGCAATGGATCAAATCAAAACAACCATTTGTTTTAATAAAACTAACCGGAAAGGGTGAGCGAGTAAGTTTTGCTTTGTTACAAGAATCACAAACTTCGTCTTTAAAATTTAAAGAAACACCTTTGAGAAACTAACACGAGACAACTTAACATATGATGTGTAACAACTCTCACTAAAAAGTCCTAATTATTACTTTAATTGACGATTAGGAAACCCTAATTGAGACACCCAAGTGATTCCGCACAAACCATGAAATTTTCAGAACAATCGGAATCAGGATTAGGGCCCCTAAAACTAAGGGGGGATAAACCCTAATGGACGATTATCCTCAAATAATCGTTGTCACATAACTGAAATTCAAATATGTCAAGTCACCTGAGCTAGTCCCAATCGTGGCTACCCTATAGGCTATTTTTATGCCTTACGGACCGCAACGCTGGAAATGTTACGGTGCGTAAGCATGTCCAAATGTCAGCTATAAATAGAGGACAGTGGCATTCGAAATTTGAACATCCAACGTCGAAAGAATTCACAAAATACCTTGAAATACGAACAATATACTCCAAATTTCACCCCCGTGTCTTGAAATTCTGCCGCAAAACAGGGTATTAGCACGATCGCTGCTACGATTCATTTTCCGATCGATCAATGTACTCAACGGGTGTTTAAGTGCTACCCACATTAGGGTGATGCTTTGTCATTAGTCGTTAATTCGACAGATGTTAAGCATAGCACTTTGTCACTCGTTGTGATGGTTGATCTCGTGAGTTATCGTAAATGCTGTATTGATTACTAACCCAGTTTTGTGTGCATTATTATCTAAATTAGGTTAACCAGGCTAGTTCATAGACTAGACTCTGTCCGTGTTAAATCAGCAATGTGAGTCATTCTCTTTTTATCAAATTACTTTACAAAACCCTATTTATTTCAAAGTTATAATTACAGGGATTAAGTTTATGTAATCACCATATTACAGCCGGTATCTGGGGTTTTGTATACATTACTTGATAATCTTCAACCTTGGGGCAGCCAAGGGGTGATATGACCATAGTCACAGACACCATTGGACGGAAGGGCCAATGGGTCGAGTGATAAAGTACTGTGGGTAATTGGTTTGATATCAGAAACATTGTAATCTTCCTTAATACTGTAAATTATAACAAATGTGTCATTTTAGTAAATAGAATGATTCACTCAGTATTTTCCGCTGACAAAACCTTTTTCAAACATGTTTCAGGTGATCTGTTGTAATTCAGGAAAAGTGCTGAGAAGCATTTCAAGCTTGAGAAAGTGGCTCATTATAAAACAAAGAAATAAGTTTTGTAATATAACAATTTCGTAGTAAAATCATAATATTGTAAATTATCGGGGTTTTATCCCGAATTGTGAAATAGAATAAATCGGGAAAATTTTAGCTTTAAACGATCCTGATAAATAAACTTCCGCTGTTAAACTCAATTAAATAAATACCACGGGAATTTCTGTCCCGCGGCTCCTGGAACGGATCAAACCGGATCGGGGGCCGTGACAGAAATAAGGTGGTATCAGAGCCACTGAGTTAAGCTAATTAAGTATTGAGAAATACTTAATTTTTCCTAATTACTATTTTGTGGTTATGTGTTTTATTAACTGACTATTTGTTAGTTACAGTATGGGTAAACAAAAGCTGTCAAGTATCTATCTTAAATTAGATAGGTCATCCAACGAGAAGGGAAGTTCATCCCGAACAAAATCCTCGAATCAGGCTGGAATTCCTAAAGAAGGAATATTTGTGCGAAAGGCACAATACGAGGAATCACTTTCTCCTAGAAAAAGGGAAATGATTATTAAGAAAAGTAAAGAGAAAATCCGAGAAAAGAAGATTAAACGGGAAACCCAGGAATTAATTGATAAATCACCTTGGGAAGACAAACTAGATGCGAAATGGGCAAATTTATATATGCTAGCCACAGTAGCAGAAAATATAAATCTTTAAATATTTTAAAGTTTTAGTACCTTACCCCTTACAATCTAGAAACCTTGTGCAATAAATAAAATTTCAAACCCTAAGTGTGTTTTCCAGTTATCTTTGTAATAAATCAGTACACAGTGTAAAGGTTATTTTATGAAATTTATTTTAAGGTTTTAACTTAGTATTTTATGCATTTTGCATATATGCTACATCAGCATGAGTGGGATATCTGAAGCTTTTCAGAACCTCAATCTTTACCCGGTGAATATAGAAGTTTCCAAAGAATTTACTGGATACTTTCCTGATATAGAACAACCTGTAGAATTCAATGCTCCACTCTTGAAAAAGCCAAAACCCAAGAAAAGAAGGAAATACGTGTGGGGGAGTCGTATACGTAGGAAAAAGCCAGCCACAAAACTTCCCAAAATAAACAATCCTTTGAAAAAGGGAAAGGAAATTGAAACCGAAGAAAGTTCTTAACAACAGGAAATGGAAACTGAAGGCAAGGAAGAGGTTAAGGAGATAGGAATACAGATGGAGGAATGTACTAAAGAAATAGTAATGGAAGTTGGGCAAGGTTCTAGACCAACCCAAAGGGAAATCGGAGAGAGCTCCAATCAAAACCAGGGAAGGACCTTTCAAGATGAGATAGATTTTCTATTGGCAAGCTGTGAAACTATTCAGCCTATCAATACTAATATTTTTACGTATCCTGTTGAAAACCAACTTCCTATGAATTGGGAACCAGCAATCCCAGACCCAATAGTCCACTCCCAACCTATAGGAATGGACGAATGGTGGACGAACGATTGGCAATTTCAAAATATTGTCAACGATCCTTATTCCTTTCTTCCATAATTCGATCCAGAACCCCTACCTAATCCACCAATGAGTAACGAAAATATGGCTGAACTTCGCCATTTTGGTGAAGAGTTGATGGATGCGAGAATTAGAATCATGGAGATAGGGGGACAAATTGCCTGGAAATATGATGAAAGGGAGTTTCGTTTTTAGGACGACAAGTGACGAGAGATAGTAGGATGGTAAAACTGTGGTTGTGTAATAGTAAAAGTACTAGTGAAATCAGTCTGTAAAATAACTACGAATAAAACTCTGTAAGATATGGGTGAGTAATGATGCATACTATACTAGATATAAAATGAAATCGAGAAATCGATTGTTTTGACTATATCTGTATTGTAAAAAAAAAAAAAAAAATTTTGAGTGTTTGTATATAATTGTTATTTAGCAGATACTAATAAAATTTATATATATATTATCAGATGGCAAACAGTGGTAATGAACCTATAAATGAAGTTAATCAGTTTGAGCAACATTCAGGAGATCAATATATGACTAGGCAAGATATCGAAAACATTGTTGCTCAAGGGATAGCCAATGCTATTCCAGCATTCGTTGCTGCTATAAAGAATCCAATAGAACCGCAACAAATCGTTCCTAGTAAACATATTTCTGAAGATAACTTCAGTAATAGTGTAAACGAAGGCAACAATCATGTTAATCATGATAATGAACCACCGCACGCGCCACTCCATAAGAAACTGAAAGCTGCAACACCTGGTTGCACTTTCAAAGAATTCCTTGCTTGTAAACCCACTGAATTTGCAGGCAATGAAGGAGCAACTGCATCACTGCGTTGGTCAGAGAAAACCGAAGCAGTAATTGCAATAAGTAAATGTGCCAAAGAGGATCAGGTCATGTACGCGTCAAATCTTTTCAAAGAAGGGGCGCTAGAATGGTGGAACATGGTGTTGCAAGCCAAAGGAAGGATGGTGGCATATGCTATGAACTGGGAAGAATTTAAAAGTCTTGTAGAAAGAAAATTCTGTCCTGAGTATGAAAAGGAACAAATGACAAATAAGTTCCTTACCCATCGGATGGTGGGTGTAGATTGTCGCGGTTATACTTCGACATTCTTCGAATATGCTAGAGTGGTACCAACACTGGCTTCGCCAGAACCGGTACTCATTTCTCGCTACATTTGGGGATTAATTAGCGAAATCCGCAATATCGTTAAAGCTGCGAGACCTCGCACTATTGACGATGCTGTGGAATTAGCTAATACCCTAACCGACGAACTGGTACGCACAAGAGATGAAGACAGGAAAAAAGAACTGGCTCAGAAGATTACCCAAGGATTTCGGGCGGGTAATAGTAATAATTTCAAGAAAAGAGGAACAGGGCAATATTCAAATCCACCTTTCTGTAGGAATTGCAAAAGGAAACATTACGGAAGATGTAATGTAACCTGCAACCTTTGCAAGGGTATAGGACACCGTGAAGAAAACTGCAGAAAGAAAACCGTAATCTGTTTTAACTGTGGAGAAGCAGGGCATTATAAAACAGAATGTCCTAAATTGGTTAAACTAGTAGACAACAAACCCAAGGCAACCGAAGGAGCTACTAAGAAGAATGTCAGAGCATTCCAACTAACCACTCAAGAAGCAGAACTCATCCCAGATGTAATAGCTGGTACGTTCCTAGTTCACAACGTGTACGCGAAAGTATTATTTGACTCTGGTGCAAACCAAAGTTTTATCAATACTTTATTCTGTCAAGCTCTTAAGTTACCTTTAACCAACATTAGGCAGATTTTTACAGTTGAAACCGCAGATGGGAATTCAGTTAAAATTAATCAGGTTTTGCAAAAAGTAGAAGTAGAACTTTCATGTCATAAATTTGCTGCAAACCTATTACCTATGAAATTAGCTGAATTCGATGTCGTGTTAGGAATGGATTGGTTGATAGCCAACCATGCTCGAATACTTTGTGATAGGAATTCCATAGAAATTCAGGCACCTACTGGAGAAGTAATTATGATTACAGGAGATAAACCACGTAAACCCATGAAGTTCATATCAGTAATGAAAGTTGCTAGTTATGAACGAAAACAAGGAATAGTATATATGATTTCAATAATCATTAATACTAAGGGTAAAGAACTTAAGGAAATTCCTGTAGTCTCAGAATATCCAGATATATTCCCAGAAGATTTACCAGGATTACCTCTGGATAGGGAAGTAGAATTTAGGATTCATCTAATTCCAGGAACTACACCGATAGCCAAGACACCTTATCAGTTAGCACCCACAGAAATGTTAGAACTAAAGAAACAATTAGATGAATTACTAAGTAAAGGATTCATACAACCTAGCTCATCCCCGTGGGGAGCGCCAGTGTTGTTTGTAAAGAAGAAGGATGGTTCCATGAGAATGTGTATCGATTATAGAGAATTGAATAAGGTTACAATTAAGAATCGATACCCATTACCTAGGATTGATGATCTTTTTTATCAACTTCAGGGGGCTATATATTTTTCTAAGATAGATTTACGCTCCGGATATCATCAATTGAAGGTACAAGAAGAAGACATACCTAAAACTGCTTTCAGAACTAGGTATGGTCATTACGAGTTTACAGTCATGCCCTTTGGATTAACGAATGCACTTGCAGCATTCATGGACATGATGAATAGGATCTGTAAACCGTACTTGGATAAATTTGTAATTGTCTTCATAGACGATATACTTATTTATTCCAAAAATCAGGACGAACATTGTCAGTATTTGCATGCACTCTTAACTTTGTTAAGAAAAGAAAAGCTGTATGCCAAATTCTCAAAGTGTGAATTTTGGCTAAAGGAAGTGCAATTCTTAGGTCACATGATAAATCACGAAGGTATTCATGTAGATCCTGCTAAGATCGAGGCAATTACCAATTGGAAGGTTCCACAAAAAGCAATGGAAATTAGAAGTTTTATAGGTTTAGCTGGGTACTATAGACGGTTTATTAAGGATTTTTCCAAGATAGCCGTACCATTAACTAAGTTAACCTGTAAAGCCGTTAAGTTTGAATGGGGACCCAAACAAGAAGAAGCCTTTAGGATTTTGAAACAGAAATTAACAAATGCACCAATCTTAGCCTTACCAGAAGGAACTGAAGATTTTGAAGTATATTGTGATGCTTCAAAATTAGGATTTGGATGTGTGCTTATGCAACACAAGAAGGTAATTGCGTATGCCTCAAGACAATTGAAGAAGCATGAAGAAAATTATACGACTCATGATTTAGAATTAGGAGCCGTAGTTTTTGCCCTTAAGATTTGGAGACATTATCTTTACGGAAGTAAATTTACTGTCTATACGGATCATAAAAGTTTAAAATACATATTTGGGCAAAAAGAGTTGAACATGAGGCAAAGGAGATGGATGGAAATTTTAAGCGACTACGACTGTGATATTCAGTATCACGAAGGAAAGGCAAATGTAGTTGCAGATGCATTAAGTCGAAAGTATCATGAAAAACAACGACGATTCCGTGCTCTTAGGTTAAATCTACAATTAGATTTAATGGAACAAATAAAGAATGTTCAAGAAACAGCAATAGAAGATGTTGCTGAAGGAATGAAAGGAAGAATAAAAGAATTAGAGCAAGGAGTTGATGGAATTTGGAGATTCCACAAAAGCAGAATTTGGGTACCAAAACAATGAGAATTAAGAAATAAGATCTTAGAAGAAGCTCATAAATCTAGGTATACGATGCACCCAGGAAACAACAAGATGTACCAAGATTTAAGAAAGAACTTTTGGTGGATAGGAATGAAGAAGGATATAGCACGATATGTTTCTAAATGTCTTACTTGTTCACAAGTTAAGGCAGAACATCAAAAACCTTCAGGACTACTACAACAATTAGAGATGCCAGTATGGAAATGGGAACTTATAACAATGGATTTTGTTACTAAATTACCCAAAACCAGAAAAGGTAATGATGCGATTTGGGTAATTGTGGATCGATTAACCAAATCAGCTCATTTTCTACCTATGAAAGAAACCTTTAGCATGGAAAGACTGGCTAAATTGTATGTAGATGAAGTTGTATCCTTACATGGAGTTCCACTCTCCATTGTTTCGGATAGGGGTAGTCGATTTACCTCTCATTTTTGGAAAAGCTTTCAAGAAGCAATGGGAACTCGACTAAACCTAAGTACTGCATATCATCCACAAACAGTCGGGCAAAGTGAAAGAACAATCCAAACTCTAGAAGACATGCTCCGAGCATGTGTAATAGATTTTGGTGGAAATTGGGACGATCACTTACCATTGATTGAATTATCCTATAACAATAGTTATCACTCAAGCATTGAAACTGCTCCATTTGAAGCATTGTATGGAAGAAAATGCAGAACTCCAATTTGTTGGGCAGAAATAGGAGAAAATCAATTATCAGGTCCTGAGATTGTGCAAGAGACGACTGACAAGATTACTCAAATTAAAGAAAGACTGAAGACGGCTCGAGATCACCAGAAGAGTTATGCAGACAATAGATGCAAGCCATTAGAATTCCAAGTAGGAGACAATGTACTGTTGAAAGTTTCTCCTTGGAAAGGAGTTGTGAGATTCGGTAAGAAAGGAAAGCTAAGTCCCAGATACGTAGGACCATTTCCAGTGATCCAACGTATAGGACCAGTTGCTTATCGTTTACAACTACCAGAAGAATTAGCTGGAGTACATGATGTATTTCATGTATCCAATCTCAAGAAATGTCTAGCAGATGAATCTTTGGTAGTACCTCTTCAAGACATAGAAGTAAACGAAAAGTTAAAATTTGTTGAGAAACCTCTTTGAATAGAAGACAGAAAAGTGAAGTTTCTCAAGCACAAACGTCTAGTGCTAGTTAAAGTAAAGTGGGATTCAAAAAGAGGAGCTGAATACACTTGGGAGCTGGAATCAAAAATGAAGCAAAAATATCCACATTTATTCCAGTAAATCTCGAGGACGAGATTTTTATTAAGGTGGGGAGAATGTAACAACTCTCACTAAAAAGTCCTAATTATTACTTTAATTGACGATTAGGAAACCCTAATTGAGACACCCAAGTGATTCCGCACAAACCCTGAAATTTTCAGAACAATCGGAATCAGGATTAGGGCCCCTAAAACTAAGGGGGGATAAACCCTAATGGACGATTATCCTCAAATAATCGTTGTCACATAACTGAAATTCAAATATGTCAAGTCACCTGAGCTAGTCCCAATCGTGGCTACCCTATAGGCTATTTTTATGCCTTACGGACCGCAACGCTGGAAATGTTACGGTGCGTAAGCATGTCCAAATGTCAGCTATAAATAGAGGACAGTGGCATTCGAAATTTGAACATCCAACGTCGAAAGAATTCACAAAATACACTGAAATACGAACAATATACTCCAAATTTCACCCCCGTGTCTTGAAATTCTGCCGCAAAACAGGGTATTAGCACGATCGCTGCTACGATTCATTTTCCGATCGATCAATGTACTCAACGGGTGTTTAAGTGCTACCCACATTAGGGTGATGCTTTGTCATTAGTCGTTAATTCGACAGATGTTAAGCATAGCACTTTGTCACTCGTTGTGATGGTTGATCTCGTGAGTTATCGTAAATGCTGTATTGATTACTAACCCAGTTTTGTGTGCATTATTATCTAAATTAGGTTAACCAGGCTAGTTCATAGACTAGACTCTGTCCGTGTTAAATCAGCAATGTGAGTCATTCTCTTTTTATCAAATTACTTTACAAAACCCTATTTATTTCAAAGTTATAATTACAGGGATTAAGTTTATGTAATCACCATATTACAGCCGGTATCTGGGGTTTTGTATACATTACTTGATAATCTTCAACCTTGGGGCAGCCAAGGGGTGATATGACCATAGTCACAGACACCATTGGACGGAAGGGCCAATGGGTCGAGTGATAAAGTACTGTGGGTAATTGGTTTGATATCAGAAACATTGTAATCTTCCTTAATACTGTAAATTATAACAAATGTGTCATTTTAGTAAATAGAATGATTCACTCAGTATTTTCCTCTGACAAAACCTTTTTCAAACATGTTTCAGGTGATCTGTTGTAATTCAGGAAAAGTGCTGAGAAGCATTTCAAGCTTGAGAAAGTGGCTCATTATAAAACAAAGAAATAAGTTTTGTAATATAACAATTTCGTAGTAAAATCATAATATTGTAAATTATCGGGGTTTTATCCCGAATTGTGAAATAGAATAAATCGGGAAAATTTTAGCTTTAAACGATCCTGATAAATAAACTTCCGCTGTTAAACTCAATTAAATAAATACCACGGGAATTTCTGTCCCGCGGCTCCTGGAACGGATCAAACCGGATCGGGGGCCGTGACATGATGCATGCCCAAGTCTTTTGTGCCATGATTCAACTGTCACAATCATCGCCTTCCTTTCTTCACGTATTCCCCTCATTCGATATAGACCTCCACGACAATTACCCGATCCAATCAAGTTCCCCGTCTTCAAGGTCTGTAAAACAAAGAAATCCGGAAAACATGTCACTGCACAATTGAAATCTCTAGTTAACCTTTGAACGGATAAAAGATTGCATGTAAAATTTGGCACACAAAGGACTCCTCCAACTTTTAGTCTACCTTCGAATATAAAATCGCCTTTCCCTTTTACAGGAATGGCTTCACCATTAGGAATGGTGACGGACCTTTCAAGAGTTTTTATAGTCAAGTTTTCGAGCGCGTTTTCTTGACATGTGATGTGCTCGGTTGCACCCGAGTCAACAATCCAATCTAAATCCTTTTCTAATCTACCTACCATGTTAGCCATGGTTGGCTCCTCCCTACCAGCCATGTTTGCAACGGTGGGTTGATTCTTGTTTCCACTGAATAACTTCACAAAACTTTTATATTGCTCCTCCGTCAACCCTGGTATGGGGCACGTACCAGAAGCATGCTCGGCTTCAACCATGGCAGCCTTCGGCTTAGGCTTGTCCTTTTCATTCTTTCCCTTTCCCGGCAACCACTCAGGGTACCCAATCCTCTTGAAACACCCTTCTTTGGCATGTCCATCCCTTCCACAGAACGTGCAATGTTCATTACTGGAAGAGTTCTTCTCAGTCTTTTGGCTCCTACTCCCTTCACGTCGTCCTTGGTACGAGGTTTGAAAAGCCGAAGCATCTTGAGTAGGTCTTTTGGTAGTGTTGATAGAACGTTGTTGTTCGTTATCCGCCACCAAGTGATAGACAGTACTAAGGCTAGGTGTTGGCTTCATCGCCAAAATTTGTGTTTTAATAACACTAAATTGATCATCGAGTCCTAACAGGAATTCGTAGACCCTCTCCTTCTCCTTCAATTCTTCAAGTCTCTTCCCAAGCCCACATGTACACCCATCACATGAGCATCGTGGTGTTGGGAGAACCGACTCCATCTCATCCCACAGGCTTCGCAGCTTTGTGTAATAAGCAGAAACGGTTAACCCATGTTGTCGAGTGGAAGCCAAGGATTGCTTTAGTTCGTACGCCTTGGGAGCACTCTCCTTCTCAAAACGTTCTTGTAAATCCTTCCAGATTTCGGCTGCGGTCTTGGTATATTTTGCGCTGCCACGGATTTCTTTCTCCATCGCAGTGGTTAGCCAACCCTTAATCATTGCATCACAGCGCATCCAGGGCATATATTGAGCAGACTCAGTGTTCGGTTTCTTGATCGAGCCATCTATGAATCCAGTCTTGTTCTTTGCGAACAAGAAATTCATCATTTCAGCAGCCCAATCGCTGTAGTTTTTATCGGTAAGAAGGTCGTTTACGTGTAGTTGCTTAGGGTAGTCGGAAGCGTGTAGGTATAGAGGAGGGGTGTGATCGATGACCTCCCCATCGTTCTTGGATTTTGTGGTATCATCTCCAGCCATTGGAATAGTCGGCTAGGTTTTTTTTAAGGTCGGGATCGGTATCGCTCTGATACCATGAAGAAATTGGTATCAAAGACTTTTTGTCTGTTGTATTATTTATCAAGCCAAACAAGCAATACATATAGAAAAGGAATGAAAAAGGAAACTAAATCAATCTCCAATAAGCAAGCGCTCGGTTACGAAACAATATTCGGAATGGAATAATATCCGTGATGGGGAGAAAGTATAGGAGAAAAATAGACAATTTCCAATACTAGCTGAATGTTGAGGCCCAGCAGCCTTTAAAGTCGGATAATCAGCAAGCCCAGTTGCAAATGAGCCATGTTCAGCACTATTTTGAAGCCTAGTAGCCTCCACTGCCTAATAACTTTTTCGGTTTCTGCTGCAGCAGTTCATTGATGTAGTCAACTTAGCAGCTGTATTTTGGTCCTCTTGTTAAAACATGGATTAAAATTGAAAATGCAATTATTTAATCTTTTGTAGTTCACATAATAATTAAAAAATTATATTATTATTGTTTTACTTTACCTCAGTACTATCCTTTCCAATCCAGTAACAAAGATAAAAATCATTTTTTTTCTCTGGAGAATGGTAACTGTAAAGAACAATGTAGCAATTCCCACTGTAGAATTTACCGACGTCCTCACTGGCTACGGGGTTTTTAGCACCGCCGTCAATAGACCATACCTAAATACCAAAATATTTATAAATGTAAATAATAAACAAATAAAGTAATAAACCGATTATTACAAAAATAGATATGAGATTAAACCTCGAGTTTTCCATTTGCTTCAAGCAAAGGAGGAACAACTTCCTCAACAACCGGAGCATTTTTTTCTTTTCCTTTCGACCCACCACTTGTTGCTTTAGTAGAGCTTAAATAAATAAAAAAATATATAACATATTTTAGTATTTTTTCCATTTTACATTAATAATAATATAAAAAAATTGGATATTTATCCTTCAAGAACTGTATAACCTCCAAAGCCTTAGCCCTTTCTTGAATATTTGAATTTGCTCCGTTAAATTGAAAGATCTTCTCTTTAGTGTCCAAGACAAACACGTCATCATGATTAAACACAGATCGAGAAAACGGGACCTTGTATAAATATAAATATAAAAATCAATTCTTTTATGCAAACATAAACATACATATATAAATAATTGTATTATATAATACACTTAACCAAAGCAATCAAAACACCTGTTTACTTACAAAATACACTTAACCATGGTTGCAATATGAATACCTTTAAGTAGCCAAAATCACAGATTTTCAGCCGCGGTGCAGGGCTCCCATCTAACAGAGTATTCTCAAGCTTCAAATCTCTATGACATATTTGTTGCACAACATTCACAACACACAATACAATAAAATGATTAAAATCTAATCACATTCGATATCATATCAACGCACATGCACAAAAGATCATTATGCAAATATTTCTTAAAAAGGTTCTATTACCATGAAATGACAATAGTGAACTCCAGAAATAAGCTGCTGAAAAAAGTATCTCGCCTGAAACGCCGACACACAACAATAATCAAAACACAAATTCAAGCTAACGAAAGTTACGAAAACCGATCTACCAATCACAATCACAATCAAACAATTTCAATAACCTCATCTTCACTGAATCTTCCAGCATTACATGTCCTCTCAAACAGCTCCCCACCGGCAGCATACTCCATCACAATCGCAAGGTGAGTGGGAGTAAGCACCACCTACAAACCACCACCAAATCACTCTACAACACACTCCACACCGTATCGACAACCGTACCAACTTAACCAACAAGTTACCTCCCTAAACCGAATAATATTTGGATGCAGAAGCGATCTATGATTAATAATCTCCCTATCAACATTCTCATCAATCTGCAGCCAACAACACCTCAGTTTCATCACAAAACGACACAAATCAAAACAAAAACATATAAATAATATTAAAATATAACAAAATCAAGAGTGTAAACGTACGATCCTCTCTAGTAATCTTACCGGATTAATACAAACACAAAGAACAAATTGTTAGTAAAGCTGAGACACAGTGGCGGAACTAGCCCGTTAAATCAGGGGTATCCTAAAATCTTTTTTACCGTGCAATCATACAATATTAATAAAAACAACAAGAACGATGGTCGAAGAATGCAGCGTCTGAGTCTGAGCGAGACGGATTGTCCTAAAATGATACGAGAGGGAGTCGACGGTTCGGTTGTTCTCACCCGTATAGGCTTGAAAGTGTTGTCGGGTTGTCCTCCAAAAAGGACCGCTCGAGCGCCTATCCGGCGTATGGTGGCTCAAAGCTTCGATCCACGACTCGCAAAGTGCAATCTTCTTCAGTCCACGCAACGACTGTCATCATCGATTTTTTTTTGGTGAAGTAGAACGGCGTTGAGAGTTTGTATAAATTTAGGTGAAGTGGTGGAGTATGTAATTTAAAAATGAAGAAGTGGCTTGTATTTATAGTGTAACATTAGAATTTTTAAAAAAAGTAAGTTTTTTTTTTTAATTTTAAAAGTTAACCGTCGATGCCAAAAACGCCATTTTTTAACGCCCACATCGTGATCCTTTGTATAAAACCAAAAAAAAATTAAAAAAATACACTACGAATATGGACTTGGATACGGCTAATATTACATTGGTTCTGCCCCTACTGAGACATACCCGATGACGGCGACGTAGAAGAGGTGTCCGACCTGCCGGTGATGATGACTGTGTGCGGCATAAGAGGTGTCCGACGGCGATTGGGGTTCAGGGTGGAGAAGGAGTACGGTGGTGGGTGACCGGCGACGGAGATGGATCGTGTGAGTGGTGGCGACGGCCGGTGCTTGATGAGGGTGGGTGACCGGCGAAGTGTGGTGTTTGGAGATGGAGGATGTCATATAGATGAGAGGAAACTGGATTTGGGTATTAGGGTTCAGAACTGTGACGGGCCTGGGAGCCAGAGATTTGGAAGAGGAAGAGAGAAAATCATTCCTGAGCTCTAGAAGAAAAAAACCATTGGTCTTATGCAAGTTGGAAAGTCACCAGGGTTGCTATACCAAGAATGCCCCTCTAGTGTCTTAAAAGTTTGGTGAAAATACAAATTCAACCCCTCTAAGAAGGCTTCATTTTCTTGTACATATTGTTGTAAAGTTTGTACGCCATGTAAAATTACGTTTATGTCCATCAGATTTGCTTTATATAGTATTATAGATAGATAATCATTAAGTTTGAGTTTTTATGTACAATCTCTAACTTTATTTATGTTATCATATTTTATTATTTACAATGATACTTGTAAATAATATGGTACACATAATTCATATTTTAACTTCATTGATTAATAATAATTTGTAACCGTAATTTGTATAATATGTGAACATGCTAAATGTATGTGTGGTAAAGACATTATTTTTAATTTAACTTGACTAGTAAAGAAAAATGATCGCATGTTATAAAGAGCATGGGAGCTTGATAGAGATATGATATTTATCTATTTTTATACTTGTGTTAGGATAATACATTAACTTTGTTTCTTTGTTTATAAGAGAAGAAAAAAAAAACTTATTTTATAAAAGTTTATTATGACTCGTTCTACACGATGAACTTTATGTATAAAATCACAGTTATGGTGTATTATTAATGTCATGGAAAGAACAAAACAACTAAACCACAGTTATGGTTTATTATCAATGTCATGGAAAGTATAAATACGCTTACATCGACATCCAAAGTATTATCTCATTATCAAAGGTCGTAAAATGTTAGACCAATAAGATTATATGACTCGGACCTATAATTACTTCTCAATTGATGTTATGTGAAGAGAGGTTTATTTATAAGGGAGAATCGGATATAACAAATTTTGTTTGTCAAACCTAAGATATGCTCTCAAAGTATCATTAAAGAGAATATGAATAGTTGAAATTATTTCATACTTGTGTAACTGAGTAAAGAATGAGAATCCATGAAAGTTTCAGAATTTATCTCATTCCTTGAAGTGAATGTGATTACATATTGATCATTGTAAAAGCAGTGATCATGGACATAACCGAGAAAGTTGTAATAATGAGATCGACCATTTACTATTGTAATGCTGGTTATGTAAATAATGATATGGACCACCAAAAGTGGCAAACTAAGAAGTGATTATATACCATGATGGTTTGAGCTTTAAAGTTAGAATACATTCTCTCGTATCTTACATTTTTTATTACATATGTGCAAATAATACATATACGATCATAAACCAGAAGTTTATGGATTATAATTATTTAATAGTTGGCATGACAGGTAAGACCACACCTAGTCAATGATGATGTGAAATGTATTGAAGAACCATAAGATTCTTCGTGACAATTAAACATGTCATGTTTGCTCTTAATGGAGGTTTACTATTTACCACCCAAAGTAGGGTGTGATCCCTAAATATTCTGGAATGAATAAAGGATATATATCCAACATGATACCGTTTAGTGTTTTAAATCGATGCATCGTCTAAATGGTTATCAAATCCACAACCTAAAGGTTGTGTGATTATGGCTTAGCTAATGTGATCACAAGCATATTATTTCAGATTGACATATTTATTTCAGTTGTAATAGTGAATTGGATTCCTAAGTTATTGATCATCATTGGAATACATGTTTTGTTGAGACGATCGCTAAACGTCTATGATTGGTTGCAAAACCTATGATCATGAGAGTAGAAGTTCATATATTATGGACATGTCATTTTACCTGCAACATTAATTCACATCAAGCTAATAAGTCATAATACTTTCTCCCCATATCGTTGGTTTTTGGTCAGGAACCAAAGATGTCTCATCAAAGATTTCGATTGTGCGACATATATTGAAATTGATCCACCACGATGCACAAAGATGGGACCTTAAAAAGTGGTTGGGAATATATGATAATGAATAGAGCCATTGACGAGATATTTAATTACGACTCAATTATTTTATATCCATATCAATGGATTAACATTCCCAACATCAGGGGGAGATAAAAACCAGTTGAAAAAGAAATGAGTTGGTATGAATTATCATTGATCCTCAAAAACTAAAAGTGTGAACCAGAAGTTCAGATAATAACTCATTTACAAAGATTAACGAATCTATTACCAGACACATTCACTGACCTTAAAACGGTGATTTATATCACATATGCCAACTGCTGCTCCAATTAAGATGAGTGTCCCAGAAGGACAACCACATATTTGTGATGGGTCTATTGCACGTCTAATGCGTGGTAGACTAATCGATTCCAATAATAAAATTCCTCAAAAGTTGGAGCAAGTAACTAAGATGGTTAAGTCGGGGTTATATTAACAGGGTCTCCTGAAGAGACATTAGACATGATGGTTCTAGAAGAACCTCAGGTACCTGAAAATAAAGAGATCTCATTATATTGTATCATGTCTATGAAATATATGGAATCGAAACAAAATCGACGTCATCATACTTTTGTATATAATATAGCGCTTGAAATGATGAGGATCAAAATTTAAGATCTGCCTATGAGAAATGATTGGCCAAAATGGAAAGACGCAAATGAGGCAGAGTTGAATTCTCTATTAAAAATGGAAAGTTTTTGGACCAACAGTCCATACAACTGAAGTTGTAAAACATATTGGATACAAATGGGTCTTTTTATGTGAATCATGAAATGAAATCAAATTAAGCGATATAAGACAAAATTGGTGGCACAAAATATTTGCAAAGACCCATGATTAATGATGAGGTGACACATTCTCCAGTGGTGGAAGCATTGACTTTCCAATATCTTATTAGTCTGGTAATAGAAAGAGATAATTGACATGCATATTAGAAATGTTATGTATCATTTTGATACTAAAATTTTACATGAAAGTCCTTGATGGATTTAAATTGTCAAATTCGTGTATATACGATCAAATTGAATATAACTGGAACTTCGCATGAGTATCTTAAAGCAATTGAGTGCTTAGAAGGTTAACTGAAACATCTTATGGATGTAATTCTTGTGCACCAATAAACATACATAGAAAACTTGTACCTTGTGATTATAGCATTTCAATGTACAAGCATGGTACAATATGGATTTTACAAATGAAGCAAGTGTTCAAGACATCCTTGCATATAATATAGAAATCAATAAGGATGTTTATGTAACAGAACTCCTAAAAAAAATATGCACATACGTTGTTCAAAGTGAAAAGAAGTATGTGAATGATGGTAAATGCCTGAAGCATTGGTTTCCAAACCTCATGAATGTATCTTTATAAACTTAAAAGATAGTATGGATAAAATAGTCGGGTTAGGTGTTGTACAATTCATGAGATATTCTGATAAAGAGCAATATGTTTGATAATATTATCCATCTTTAGAAAAAGTCCTCTCCTAAAGTTAACTATAATCGCAGTTTATAGTGATGATGTTTAGGCACCATCGAGAGAAACTGTCAAGCTTTTAGAGGGGGAAATTTTGAATGACCCTAGCACAGTCTAGTTACTACTCAACCTGCAGTTAGAGTATATTTGTGATCGTATTTTTATCCATCGATCAAACTACATCTAGAATATGTTGGGACATTTTAGTATGGACAAAGCTCAACCTTAAAGTATGTTAAAGATTGTTTAGTCACTTGATACTGATATTTACATGAAACTTCCTGAAGGATTCAAATTGCCAAACTCATGTAAATCTAGTTCTCGAGAACATCTTTCAATCAAATTAAACAAATCACTATATGGGCTAAAACAATCTGGGCGTATGTTGTATAATCGCCTTAGTGAGTATTTGTCGAAAGAAGGCTATAAAAATGATTTGGTATGCCCGTGTATTTTTATAAAAACGTCAGGATCTGAATATGTTATAATTGTCGTATATGTTGATGACCTGAATATAATTGGAACTCCATGGGAGCTTCAAAAGGCAATTGAATACTTGAAAAGAAAATTTAAAATGAAAGACCTTGGAAAGACAAAGTTTTGTCTTGGATTACAATTGAACACCTTAAGGGTGGAATCCTGGTGCATCAAGAAACTTACATAGAGAAACTACTAAAAGGATTTTATATGGAAAAATCACATCCACTGAGTACCCCAATGGTTGTAAGGCCGCTTGATGTGGAAAAGACCCATTCCGACCTCCCAAAGATGGAGAGGAAATCCTTGGTCTAGAAGTACCATATTTAAGTGCAATTGGTGCACTAATGTTTCTTGCTAGTCATACACGACCGGATATACCATTTTCTTTACATTTATTGGCAAGATATAGTTCATGCCCAACAAAGAGGCATTGGAATGGGGTAAAAACAAATATTTAGATACATTCAAGATACAAAAGATATGGGTTTGTATTTTACAAATCAATCGAAAACAAGTTTGGTTGGTTTTGCAGATGCAGGATATTTGTTTGATTCTCACACTGGGCGATCTCAAACTAGATATTTATTTACAAGTGGAGGTACTGCAATTTCATGGCGTTCAGTAAAGCAGACAATCACAGCCACATCATCTAATCATGCAGAAATATTGGCGATACATGAAGCTAGTCGAGAATGCATTTGGTTAAGGACTGTAATACAACACATTCGTGGATCTTGTGGTATTTCTTCGGGAGATGAGGGACCGATAATCTTACATGAAGACAACGCAACATGCATTGGTTAACTTAAGGAATGATACATCAAAGGTGATAGAACAAAGCACATTTTGCCAAATTTCCTTCTTACACATGATCTACAAAAGAATGGAGATATTATTGTCCAACAAATTCGTTCCAGCGAAAATTTGGCAGACTTGTTCAGTAAATCACTTCCGACCTCAACATTCAAGAAGTTAGTTCATGGGATTGGGATGTGTCGACTCAAGGAGCTTAAGTGATCATCATTAGGGGGAGATAATACGTGTTGCGCTCTTATTCCCTTTGCCAAGGTTTTGTCCCACTGGGTTTTCCTGACAAGGTTTTTAATGAGGCAACATCAAGCGTATGAAGTTGATAATCAGGGGGAGTGTTATAAAGAATTATATCTGGATTATCAACTCCTAATATAAACCAACTTGTTCTCCAAGTTTATTCCCCCTATAAATAGTCAATGTATTCTATTGTAAATGACACCATCAATAATAAACATCTTTTTCTCTCCTAACATCTCTTCTCATCTTCTTGCTATTAGGCTTGTTCATAACATCTATGTCATTATGTACTGTGTAGTAGAATAATATATTAATTCATTGACTTTAATGTTGGTTTTATATTTTCGATTTTTTGGACAAGGAATTTATATTATAAAATGATAATGAATGCAATTTGAAATCCCAACTAGTGATTTTTGACATATTAGGTATACCTAATGTGTAATAATTAGTAATCAAATACCCAACCTATAGGACACGGTTTTATAATCATGTATGAGATTAAGAACCATGGTGTATGCTTTAACATATCTAGGTTAAGCACCGGTAGAAGTCCATAACTTACAACTGAAAATAAACCTCACTAAAAAGTAAAAACGTAAAGCCTGGATCCATAGCACCACAAGTAACGACGCATACACACATTGAGAAAGATATATGATCAAGTGAACCAGAACTCCTCTATCACAAAACAGTCAAGACGATTACAACATAATGCTTATGTTGAGTTAAGACTTGAGACAATGATAAAGCAAAAATACTATGCTTGAAGAGAAGATGACTATAAATTATTGTTTATGAAGCAAAAAGTTTGAGTTATTTTGTTTTAGTGGTTTTAATCACTTTAGTCCAAAGTCAAAAAGTTTAACGCACTGAGTACCTAAACACACATTTTATAAGCTTTTGAATACAAATTTTTAACACCGTTAGAATTTTTAACTGTTCATCATCATCATCATCATCATCATCATCATCATCATCATCATACTCAGTAAATCCCACCAATAGCAAAGCAAATGTAGGGTCTGAGGAAGGTAAGATGTAGACAACCTTACCTCTACCCCGTATGAATAGAGAAGCTGCTTCCAGTGAGACCCTTGGCTCGATAAACATATATTATTATTATAATATTATTATTATGTTAATAATTTTGTAAGAAAGAAAATGAGGTGCCACGTCATAAACAGATATCCAGAAGATCCCGGACGGATGGATATTAGCTGGCGTGAAAGCATTTGAAGGTTCAGAAATGGCCACCCTTTCCTTACCTCTTCCGCATAAGCTTCCTTCTTCCGGACTTTCCTCCGCCGTGCAACGCCGCCGTGTCTCCGTTCCTTTTCACATTCATCCGTCCATCCGCCTCACCTGCTCCGGTTTGTTTTTCTCTTTATTCTACCCTCAATTTGGTGGTCACTATAAGGTTGTTGTTTCCTGTTGGTAGTTAGCTAAATCGGATTGTTAATTGATTCTATTCTGTCAATTTCTGGTGTTAGTTGATACTTGAGTATTTAACATTGTATACAAATTCATTGATGGTGCTGTTATTTGTAACACAAACTAAGTAGATTTTGTAATTTGAGAGATCTAGGTTTGACTGTAGCTTTCTGTTATTTGTAACACAAACTGGTACATTCATGCTCAAGGAAGATGAATTTAGAATGAGTCATGTAATATGAGGGACCTAATGAAACTTGTTTGAGTCAGGAGGTGTGCAGACATTATATGTTGTTTAATGTGTAAACATGACTGAATGCTTGATACCTTTTTTACACTTTCTAAGTTGACCTTTTCATTTGCAGTTTGCACAAACCAACTTTTAATCACTTCATCACATATAAAATGGGCCATTTTACTAGGGGAAACGGTTCGAAATATTTTCTAGATTATTTGTAGTATATCAGAAGTATCATTTTATAAAAGAATCTTCTTAGCCCGAATTCGGGGCTGTTTGGCAACATCTGAATGGTTAAGTGCTGAACCAGTAAGAGGTCTAAACCATTAAGAGCCTGTATAATACTTACCCGTTCAGAGGCAAATGTCTGACCAATTCAGATTAGAGGTCTTAACCATTCAGACTTTGTATAATGCTTAACCATTCAGAGGCAAATGTCTGAGCCATTCAGACATCTGCTCGTGAAACAACAGTCTGAACCATTGAGTGCTGAACCAGTAAGAAGTCCGAACCATTAAGAGCCTCATTAAGAGGTAAACAAACAGCCCCTTAGTGATTATCATCTGAGTTGTGATGACTCTCGCCAAGAATCAACAAGTTAGTGATCTTACGATGAAGAGTTTCAAGCAAGAAAATATTGCAATTTGTATCCAGCCTGGCTTCTACTTTATGCAACAGCATCATGCTAAGATTCTAAGGTTTATGCCTTAAGACCTCTAGTACTGGTACATTCATGTTTGCCATTCAGGATATTTTATAAAACTGAAAAGATTTATATAGATCATTTAACGAGAAACATGCTCGTGAATGCTTGTAATATTTCTTGTGTTTGGCCAATGTTGAAAGTTGACAAATTAATAATTAATCTATGGGTTCGTTTCTGGTGGCAGCTAATACAAACAATTCTGTCTCCACTTCTAAAGAAAACACATGTCAGTTCAAGGAACTAAGGAATGTGGCGTGTGGCATTCTTGCTGCCTTAGCTCTGACTACCACTTCACCAGTAATTGCTGCTAATCAGGTTCAAATGTATCTACATTTATCATATTAAAGAATAAACAATGTCTTCTGTTTTTACTTTCTATGCTCCCAGAGTGTTTTGGATGTGTGCTTTGAAAGTGCTTATGTTGTTGAATAGTATTAGAACAGATTTGTAGGACGAGAAATGCTAACTTCTGGTGATTATCTTCCTAATCATTCCTATTTGACGCTTGTTAGTAACCCATGCCCCAAAGAAACCAATATCACGCGGTTTTGTGCCAAGTATCCTTTAGGAGGATGATCAGGAAGAGAATTAGTTCCAAAACTCATTTTTCAAATTTTAAAACACTCTCTAGCCTCTTGACTTTTAACACGCTTCTTATTCCTAATCCCCTACTCAACTTGCAGAGATTGCCTCCTTTGTCTACAGACCCCGACCGATGTGCACGTGCATTTGTTGGAAACACAATAGGTCAAGCTAATGGTGTATATGATAAAGCGATCGATCTCCGTTTTTGTGATTACACTAATGACAAAACAAACCTTAAAGGGAAGTCTTTAGCAGCAGCACTTATGTCTGATGCCAAATTTGATGGTGCTGATATGTCTGAGGTTATTATGTCCAAAGCGTATGCTGTTGGAGCTAGCTTTATAGGTAACCAACACCCGTCACTCGTTTTCTTCCACATAATAATATAACCACAGTAACTTATTCATTTGTGAAACTTTTTCTTTTGGTCCCGTTAGGGATAACCCACGGGCCCCCACCAATACGATGCTAACTGATGAGACCAATGGGGCCGGGTAAATGGTTCCTTATTACTGGTCAACTTTTTCTCAATATGCATATTGTGGTTATGCAGGCACTGACTTTACAAATGCGGTTCTTGATCGAGTCAACTTCGGAAAGGCTAACCTTCAAGGAGCTTCGTTTAAAAACACTGTGCTATCAGGTTCCACATTTGAAGGTGCTCAGCTGCAAGACGTAGTCTTTGAGGACACGATTATCGGGTATATCGACCTTCAAAAATTGTGTGTAAATAAAACTATCAGTGAAGATTCAAGAGTTGAACTCGGGTGTCGAAATTAGAAGATTTATGGCATTATACAATCCTTGGTGTATTTGTTAAATAAGTTGGGGTGAATTTTTGTTGTATATTGTTGGAGATAGACATACATGTGGAACTCCTTGGTTAAAAAATTGGAGAGCAGTTTTTTTTATTAATTATGCAAAAAATATAAAAATTGTTTTCATTATGTTCCACCACAAATGCTTAGCATATAACTTCAATCTGGTTCAAACTTAGAAAACTGGGTTAGAAAACCTCAATTCGAATTCGAATTTGATTCTGTTAGAATTTTGGTTTTTTTTTTTTAATCCGGTTCGAATACTTTGTTATCAAGATGATCCATATAACAAGAGACTATGCAGTATTGCAGTGTATTAAATTAAAGGTTAAAAACACAAACCCATTGAGGAAGAAATTTGTGTCAGATTTAAAGATGAGGGTAAAGCATAGATACCATAGTTGAGATAAAGTTTGATTTAAGAAATGAAAAGATGTTTGCATAGTAATAAACTTTGCAGATATACAAAAGAAAAGCATCTACTTTTAAAGTTATAAATAAATCAATCCAACCACACCCTTCATTCATCTTTTCATTTTTATTTATCTGCCCAAAATGGAGAAAACCTTCATTTATACACTTGTTCTCATATCATTTCTCATCCAAGGTGTGTTATGTACTCATTTTATTCATGATAACATATTAATTTTTATGTATTTATTTGATATCCTAAAATAAATATATCATTTTCCTCTTTGCCTTTTCTTTTATCAACTTAATTATTTGCTTTATAATGTATTGTTTTTTTTTTCAGTAGTCGAAGGAAACATCGGCGTAAACTATGGCACAGTGGCCGATAATTTACCACCGCCTTCACAAGTGGCGCGTTTCCTCCTTGATAACACCATTATCAACCGTGTCAAGCTCTACGACACCGACCAAGAAATCCTACAAGCCTTTGCTCACACGGGAATCGAAATCACTGTTGCGGTCCCAAACAATTTAATCCCACATCTAGCAAGCCTCAAGTTCTCCCAACAATGGGTCAAAACAAACATCGTACCTCACGTTCCCGCCACCAACATAGTCCGTATTCTCGTTGGAAACGAAGTCATTTCCACCACCGATCACTCGATAGCCTCTCGCCTCGTTCTAGCAATGCAGACCCTCCACGTGGCTCTAGTTGGAGAGGATCTTGACCGTAGAATTAAGGTTTCGACACCACATTCGTTAGGTATCCTCTCATCCTCAAGCCCACCATCGTCGGGGAGATTCAAACAAGAGAATGTAGCTTTGATCAAACAATTGCTCGGGTTTTTACAAGCAACGGGTTCACCGTTCATGATTAATCCATACCCATTCTTCGGATACTCGGGTGACACACTCGATTACGCCATGTTTAGGCCCAACTCAGGGGTGTTTGATGAAATGTCTGACCACAAATACACAAACATGTTGGATGCTCAACTAGATGCCACTTATTCAGCTATGAAGCAGCTCGGTTTTGACGATGTTGAGATCGTTATCGCGGAGACTGGGTGGCCGTCAAAAGGCGATCCGGGCCAGGCACACGTTGACACAGAGAGTGCTAGTGAATTCAATGGAAAACTGATCAAACATGTTATGTCAGGTGTAGGCACACCACTCATGCCCAATAAAACCTTTGAAACATACATTTTTGCTCTCTTTAATGAAAATCTAAAGCCCGGCCCGACTTCCGAGAGAAACTTCGGGCTTTTCAAACCCGATATGACACCCGTCTATCATGTTGACATCTTTAGACACAATGTAACGTTTTCAAATGCGCTTATAACTTTTATGATTTGATATATCACTTAAAGTAACATAATTTTTGCTAAAGTTTTTATATGGACTTTATTATGATAGGGCGGATCAACTTCGCCAACAAATTGGAACCCAGATAGAGGGGTACCGGTGAGGTCACCGGTACCCAAAACCAATGGAGGAAAAACATGGTGTATTCCAAAAACCGGAGCTAGTGAAAAGATTTTGCAAGCGAATATCGACTACGTATGTGGGCTTGGACTTGACTGCCAGCCCATACTCGAGGGTGGGAGATGCTTTTATCCCAACTCGGTCCATGCCCATGCGGCCTATGCCATGAATGCGTATTACCAAGCCACCGGACGACATGAGTATGATTGTGACTTTCGTGGAACCGGATTCATAACTCCGAGCAATCCAAGTATGAATCTTTGACTACAAATTCTTTTTGAAAAAAAAACATCGTCATCTAACCTTGCACCTGTAAATATTTGAACACGCAACACTTTTCTGTATATAAACATCATACCACTAGACCAGCGATCTTTAACTACATAGTTATGTTAATAACAATACTTTTCAATAATTTATTTATTACACAAAACCTCTTTCTCTTTAAATACTAGATGGTTGCTATTTTTTTTTTTTTTTTTAAATTTGATTTTGTCAGGTTATGGAAGATGCAAATATTAGAGCAAAGTACAAGGAGGAAGGTTTACGTTTCCAATGTTCTACCCTATAATATGTCGAACTTTAACATCGCACTCGTAAAGGTTTGTTGTGCACGTTACGGTATCTGCCTCGTTATATTAATAATAATTAAGATATTTCTATCTAAGTTAATAATTTTGTGTATAAACTGTATATTTGTCGTATTATCCAGTAGAAACCATGAGTTCATATTGTTTTTAATGAATAATATATAAGTTGTGTGCATATTCATCAATACGAATGCACACAACTTATATTATTATTCGAATAGAAGTATCAAACATACCAACCTAATTCAGTCACACAAAACCATATTACTTATGGAACTAATATATCAAACGAGTTAAACGGGTTGGCAAGTCAAACCAAGGTCACAAGTTGTAAAAAGGTGTAAACAAGTTTATGTCTTATATTAGGGTCGTAATAAAGTCATAAATGTGTCATGAATGGGATGGTTGATGGGTTAACCACATAAATTGTTTGTTGGGAAAATTACGGCAGTAGCCGTTTGACCAAGCACTTTACCAAAATAGTCATTTGACCAGGCATAATGCCCCTACACATGTAAGCCCATCCAAGTGAACTCTCATTTTTATGCACCTTCAATCCAGCCACAACCCAGCTGACACGTGTCCCTCTTACCTGAAAAGGCTTTATGCCGCTACACATGTCAGCCGAGCCGCTTCAGGCCCAAGCCGAGCCGCTTCGCCCAAGCGCTGATTTATGCCGCTTTGTGGTACTGCCAAGCCGAGCCGCTTCATGGCCAAGCCGAGCCACTTCGCCCCATCCCAAGCCGCTACACCCTGGATCTAAGCCGCTTCAGCATGCCACCTACTCCAAGCCGTTTCATTTGAATTTATGAGCTTTCAACCCATGCCCAAGCCGTTACACCCTGAATTTATGAGCCGTTCCATCTCCTTGCCGATATAAACTCCAATAATGATACCTGCAAATTAATAAAAAGATAAGTAATTTTGAGTAATGTTTATTTGGCCTGAAAACAATAAAAAAATGTGGAGAAAAGTATTACATTGAAGTTAAAAATAACCGAGAGCTAACAAAGCTAAGAAAAGTTGTTAAATACAAAAGCTTTTCTTTGATCCTAACCCACTACAAATATAATGAGTTTGAGATTTTAAAGCTAAGAAAAACGTCATAAAACCGAGATATTTTTGTATTTTGATATTTTTTTAAAAAATACTACTGAAATTTGACATATTTTGATGTATTTTGATATTTTTTTTTAAATACTACTGAAATTTAAAAAGAGTTTTGAAACGGCTCGGCTTGGCCTCGAAAGGTCATGGCTTGTACTTGTAGCGGCTTGGCTTGTACTTGTAGCGGCTTGTGGGGCAGGGGGCGAAGCGGCTCGACTGACATGTGTAGCGGCATAAAGCCTTTTCAGGTAAGAGGGACACGTGTCAGCTGGGTTGTGGTTGGATTGAAGGTGCATAAAAATGAGAGTTCACTTGGATGGGCTTTATGCCTGGTCAAATGGCTATTTTGGTAAAGTGCTTGGTCAAGCGGCTACTGCCGTAATTTTCCCTTGTTTGTTTGTTTAATTATCTAAATTCTAGTTTTTAAACGGGTTGACTAGTTTAATTCTATTATAACAAGAACACACGTCGTTTATTAAACGTGTCAGATAAGTCAAGTCAATTTTAAAAGATGACATGTTTATTGAACGGGTTACGTTACGCTCACCAATCAAAACGTGATTACTTTTATGGAGTGTCCGAAAATCCGTCTCATTTTAAGTTGTTTATTTTTCATTGTTGTAAGACTACATTACACAAATGATTTATGTGTTATGGGGACACACATATATATGTGTATATATATATTACTTTTGAGAAATTGTTGATTTTGTGACAACCTTTTTGCAACCATGTATCTCGTTTGATCCTTAGTTGATTTCAAATGTGTGTGAAAATAAAAGTGAAATGTCGATTTACTTATTTATTAAAAACAAGAAAACAAAACAAATCAAGACTAACGCGACAACCACCACCATCATCTTTTGATAAACGTGCACTAATAATTGAGTGTGGATTTGATTTTGATAAACGTTAAAGAACATATGATAAATATCAGGATACGACTACTATGTGATGCTCTTCTTATGATCAACAAAGTGATTAAAAGATAACTTCAAAAAAACTTGATGGAAACTCCACGAACAAGCTCTACATCGACCGTAAATCAAATGCAGTTGCCCTGTCACTAATTTGCTTAAGTTCGTGGTCAATTTTACGTCCAAGTCGTTGATTTGGCTATCCATTCGGATCTTCAAAACTTATAAGACTTGGATCAACATAATAAGACCACAGTTGATAACATTGCTTGTTGTGAATTGTGTGGACCCTATGAACCACCATATATCCTTTGTATCATGTGGCATATTTGTTTTGTTATTTTGTTACATAATATTTATTAAGAAGTCAAGTACTGTTGTTTCAGCCTAATAGCAACATCTAATATGTAAAGGAAAATATAGAGACAATGAGAAGTATAGAAAATAGGTGAATTCTTATTCATTGAGTATGTAATACCAATTACATGAAACCTCTATTTATAGAGGCTAAAAATTAATACAAAGGTAATCAATAGATGAATGTTACATATGTGGAGAGTCACCACATAAATGAAACATTCATAACACTCCTCCTTGACTATCCACATACCTTTAATACGCTTGGTGATGCTGCCTCGTTAAAAACCTTGCTAGGAAAACCCAGTGGGACAAAACCTTAGCTAAGGGAAAAAGAGTGCAGCGCGTATTTTCTCCCCCTGATACTTTTAGATCAGGTATGTTGCCTCATTAAAAACCTTACTAAGAAAACCCATTGGGATAAAACTTAGTTAAGAGAAAAAGAGTGCAACTTGTATAATGTTCCCCCTCATTTTTACATGTATCATATGAGTGACTCGTGTCCGGCTTCTTTGAAAGTTGCTCAAAACTTCGTAATCCATGGATGTGCCGCTTGGTATGTTGCTTGATTCATTAATGTGAAATCCTTTAATGAGCATTGATGTATGATCTTCATGTGAAACTTTAATTGCCTCCATTTGTAAGTAGATACCATAAGATCCATGAATATGTTTTGTTACATTCCCTACTTTTACAAAACTAACCAAACTTGTTGATGGGTTGGTAAAATATGAATCTATATCTTTTGTACCTTAAGGCTATACACAAGTTATATCTCGTCAATGAATTTCATGACATGTGTCCGTGTATACATACTAGCAAGATATACAATTTGTATTTAACTATGGTACTTCTGGACCAATGATCTTTGCTTCTTTGATAGGAGATGATAAGAGTCATTTTCTATACCAACTACTTGGACATCATAAAATGCACTTATACCATAAGCTTTGTGCGTATGAAAATGTCCACCATCTTCTAGATGTATTATAATTGATGGATAATAATAATAATAATAATAATAATAATACAAATGCCTATCTACATATTGAGCCATAAATTTGCAATACCATCTTTAATTTGCAATTTCTTAGTTTAAATATTTCTTTGAACTCATTCCAATGTCTTTTCGCTTGACAACGGCTATATCATGACAATAAGCTCAAGTGAAAGATATTATAACCATACATAGCTAGCAAAACATATTAATGCACATATGCATTTGATGATGGTATTTCTAGAATGAGAATCTCTACTTTGGTAGGGGATGATAATAGGCATTTCTTATAACAAATGACTTAACAACCTTTAACATGCTTTAAGGTTCAACTATGTCCATACTAAAATATCCCAGCATCATCTTCTAGATGTACTTGAGGGATTGATAAAATATAATTACATATATACTCGAACTGCAGTTCGAGTTATAATTAGACCGTGCCAAGGTCAATAAAAAATTCTTCCTCTAAAAGCTCGACAATTTCTCTCGATGATGCCTAGACATCATCACTGTAAACTGCGATTATAGTGAACTTTTAAAAGTAGAATATTGATAAAACATGGCTAATTTAATCAAACTTATATCCCTCTTTATGCGAATATCTCGAGTTGTACAACACTCGACCAAACTATTTTACTCCATACATATTCTATGAACTTAATATAGTACGCTCTTGAGGTTTTGATACCAATGCTTCTGGCATTATCAATCCATCAGGAAATTCTTTCCATCTTATCCAAATATGAATATGCATTCACTCTATAGGAGTTTTGCTATACAAACTGGCTCATTTAACGCATAGATTTCAACATTATATCCAAAGATATCATGAATACTTTCTTTTATTTCCAAAATTCATTTTGTATCATGCTTGTACACTGTTTATTAAGATAGCACAATCACCGGGTACAAGAATTACATTGTTAAGATGTTTCAATTAACCTTTTAAGCACTCTATTGCTTTAGAAACTCATCAGGAGTTCCAATTATATCCAACATGTAAAATAATCATAGCCTATTCAAATCTGAATATGTATAGAATGATCACACTGTTCTCGAGAACTTACTTTACATGACTTACACAATTTAATCCTTCGGGCTTTCATGTAAACTTTCAGTATCAAGTGATACATAAAATTCATAAGACGCATATCAATTCTCTCTTTATATTACCAGACTAGTAAGGTATTGGAAAGTCATTGTATCCACCACAAGAGAATGAGTCTCCTCATTAGTTATTAATCAATTACGGGTCTTTGCAAAAATCTTGTGCCACCATTTTTTCCTAAAATAACATCATGTTATTTTCAATTCATAACTTGCATAAAAGACCCATTTGTATCCAACACATCTTACAACTTCAGTTGCATGGACAACTGATCTAAAAACTTTTCATTTCAACAGAGAATTCAACTCTGCCTTATTTGCGTCATTCCATTTTGGCCAATCATTTCTATGTTTACGTTCATTGGCAGATCTCAGATCTTGATCCTCATCATTTAATCATTTCAAGCGCTACATTATATACACAAGTATAACGACGTTGATTTTTATTTCGATTCCATACATATCTTAGACATGATACAACTTATCGAAATCTTTTTTTTTTCAGGTACCTGAGGTTCTTCTTGAACCATCATGTCTATTGTCTCTTCAGGAGACTTTTTTTTAATATAACCTCGACTTGGCCATCTTAATTAGTTGCTCCAACTTTCGAGGAATTTTATTATTGTAATCGACTAGTCTACCACACTTTAGACGTGCAATAGACTCATTACAAACATGTGGTTGTCCTTCTGGGACACTCATATTAATTGGAGCATTAGCAGTTGGTATATATGACATAGTCACCTTTTTAAGGTCAGTAAATGCGTCTGGTAATAGATTCGCTAATCTTTGTAAATGAGTTATTCTTTGAACTTTTGGTTCACACTTTTAGTTTTGAGGATCAATGATAATTCATACTAACTCATTTCTTTTCCAACTGCTTTTTATCTCCCTCTGATGTTGGGAATGCTAATCCATTGAGGTGGATATCAATTAATTGAGCCATAAATAAATATCTCGTGAAAGGCTCTATTCGTTATCATATATTCCCAACCACCTTTTAAGGTCCCATCTTTGTGCGTAGTGGTGGGTTAATTTCAATATATAACGCACAACCAAAATCTTAGAAGGGATATCTTAGGTTCCTGACCAAAAACCAACTATAATGGGGAGAAACTATTACAACATGTTGGCTTGATGTGAATTAATGTTGTCGCATATGTAACATCACATGTACTCAAATTTAAACATAAACTTTTGCTCTCATGATTATTGGCTTTGCAATCAATCGTAGACGTTTGGTTACCGTCTTCAATAAAAGCAATTTGTGTATAAATATACAGAAAGTTCAACACTTATTCCAATAGTCATTTATCACTTGGGAATTAAATTCACCAAAACAAATATGCCAATGTGGAATAACATGCTTGCCATCTTCATAGCTAAGACAAATCATGCAAATTCAAGTTGCATACATGATAACCATTTAGATGATGCATCAATTTAAAACACTAAATGGTATAATGATAGGATATTCATATCCTTTTATCACTTCTAGAGTATTTAGGGATACACACCCTTCTTTATTTGAAAAATATATAATTTCTCTTGAGAGCAAAAAATTTCTTGCTAATTATTAGCTTGAAGAATCTTCTAGTTCTTCAATATGTTTCACATCATCATTGACTCGGTATGGTCTGACCGGTCATGCCAATCAATTAATTAATCATGATCCACAAACTTCTAGTTTATGATAATATGTGCTTTATATACATGACTACAAATATAAGAGAATAATGTATTATTATGTTTATCCTTTTCACATATTATTGAGTTAATTGCCATTTTCACCCCTGAGGATTGGGCACATTTGCCATTTTCGCCCAAAATGACAGTTTGGTACCATTTTGCCCCTCACGTTTGGCCATTTTTGCCATTTTCATCCAAATCTCTAACCTAGTTAAAAAGTTCTGTTAAATGAGAATTTTTTAATTTAATTTTTTATATTTACTCTATAAAATATAATAAACAATTATGTTCTTTTTAAATAAATAAATAAAATATATGTATATATATAAAAATACACACAGATCACCATCTCCATCTCTCTCTCTTCTCTCTCATCTCCTATCACCGCTACCACCGTTCCCCACCACCTCCACCACCATTCCCCACCGTTACCCACTTCATCTTCAACATTACCCCCACCACCACCACCATCAAATCGCATACGGAGACCACCACCACCACCATCAAATCGCTGGCAATAAAAACATGAAATAAAAGCTAAACTATTAAATTTTGTTCCATCCATACATCATCCGCCATTCGAACAAAGTCATTAGTCCATACAGAATTACTAAAACCTTTTTTCTTTATTCTTTGAATCATGAGTTTCTTACTAAAACCTTTTTTCTTTATTTTTCTTTTGTTCAATATCAGTATTATTCTGAAAGCCAACACTACACCTTCGAACAAAGTCATTAGTCCATACAGAATTACTATCACTAATAGAGATATTCCAGAGGTTGTAGTTGGATGTGATGATCTTGGAGGTGACACACTTAGCCCTGGGAACTCTTTTTCTTGGAGATTCCGTATGAATTTTTTTAGTACAAATCAGTATAATTGTCGATTCTATTGGCTTGACGATAAAACTCATCAAATTCAAAACTACAACACATTTACTGTTTTTTATCAAGACTTCACGCAAAAGGACTTGTGTGGCAAGGATATATTCTTCATGACGACCAGATGTTATAGGTATGTCACTCAAAATGGTTTTTACTTTTCCAAAAATAATGCTAGTTTTCCTAGTAGCGAAGGACTTGTGGGTAACGGTGGGGAATGGTGGTGGAGGTGGTGGGGAACGGTGGTGGCGGTGATAGGAGATGAGAGAGAAGACGGAGAAGAGAGAGAGAAGAGAGAGAGATGGAGATGGTGATCTGTGTGTATTTTTATATATATACATATATTTTATTTATTTATTTAAAAAGAACATAATTGTTTATTATATTTTATAGAGTAAATATAAAAAATTAAATTAAAAAAATTCTCATTTAACAGAACTTTTTAACTAGGTTAGAAATTTGGATGAAAATGGCAAAAATGGCCAAACGTGAGGGGCAAAATGGTACCAAACTGTCATTTTGGACGAAAATGACAAATGTGCCAAAACCTCAAGGGCGAAAATGGCAATTAACTCCATATTATTATTCTCATATAACTATTCCCTTATTTGCCATTCCTTGTGGTCAATCCCATCTCATTATACGAGAGAACAACACATTACCATTATTACAATTATGATAGTTGATCTCATATTAACCTGGCTATCGTAACAATTCTGACGATCGATCTCATTATTAACATGACCATTACAAATTTCTTAATTATGTCCATGATCACGGCATTTTTTTTTATGTTCGTTATATAATTACATTATTTCAATCTTATCATATTATCTCAATGATATAGCTACTTTAGGAGCATATCTCAGGAGTGACTAGTGGTAAAGGTCTCATCCAACCGAGTCATATAAGATTTATCCATCTAAAATCTTACAACCTTCTATAAACAAAAAATAAAATCAGGGAGTATGACACTTAAGTGTCATATCTAAAAGTATTTAGACTCTTTTCTTTTGTGATAAAACGATGAAATATGGTCTTTATTTGTTTTCCAATATATCTATATAAATATTTCATAACTTTCTAGGATATATACAACTGTAATAGTGATGGTATAGAATAAATAAAGTAAAAATAATATTATAACATACCATCATACAAAACAAGTTATATTTTATTATAATCTATTTACTCGAATTGTAACGGTGAGACCATGTGTAGTGGTAACAATTTATAATGCCCCCACCATGGGGCATTATGTGACATGTGGCATCCTAGTCACACTTGAGCATTATAGTAAAAGTGGTGTAGTGGGCATAATGCCCTATAATGCCCCCTTCCAATTATTAAAAAAAAAAAAAAAGGAAACAAGTTGCTGCAGGTCAGACCACCATACTCCTTCTCATTGGATGGAGCCTTCTAAGTCAAACATGATGTCAGACAAAAGCATGCACATGGGCGTTTTAATTAAAACGCGAATCCACTTTTTTTCGAAAATAACGCCCCAAAACGCCCCCTGTAATGGGGGGGTGGGCGTTATTGGGCGTTTTCGGGCAAAAATTTAAAAAAAAAACGCCCCATTACGCATGGTCTGATAATTTCTAATAAAAACAATAAGACATCATTATCTTTTTATCAACATAAATAGGTGTGTTTCATACTTTTGCTATTTCATAAAAGACACCAAGATATCATACATTGTGTATCATAAATTATATATATGCGGCATTGCGGCACATGGACTTCATATTAGGGGTTTAGCTAAAACTTTTACATAAATCACTCTGATACAAACCAAATCTCACATCTAAAGTTGTATGTCAGATCTTCTTTTAATTAAACTAAATACTTAGAATTTTAGAATCAAAAGGATTTAAATTAAATATAACTCATATAAATTTTTTTTTTTTTTTTGATATAAACTGCAATATCATTCCACACGAATAGGGCAATTACAAAGCAATGGCAGGTAGTCGGGCAACAAGTTGCGCCGCCACCCCCTTTTGAATAGAAAACCCAATTCTACTAAATACATAGTTTGAAACCTTTAGCGACGAAGAATTACTATTAACGACTTTTTGAACCCGATTCAAAAGTCGCACAGCGTCAGGAGCGAGACCACCAAAGGTATCAAACGCAAACGGGACAAACACATGTTGATTCTCTAGGCAGGCTTTCTCATGTTTTGACACTTTGCTCGCCTCTGCCTTGAGCACCGCTTGCCCTACGGCAAAGCCCTTGTCCTTGAGCCCGACAAGGGGGGAGACTCCAGTTAGATCTACACAACGTGTTTCCCCCCTTCCCATCCAAACACAAGGATGTCCGCCGGACGTAAAGTGGACCTCCCCTCTAAGGGGTCAGTCAGAAAATTTACTGGAGCCTCCTTTTTGGCAGAGATCCCGGCCCGCTTAAGAACATCGCATAACACATCTCTCACCCAATCATGCCGATATTTAAACCCTGGTAGCTCTTTACAGTGGATCGCGTGCTCGCCGAAAGAATCCAAACACGCTTTGCGGCATACCGGACATGGCTCGTCAACTGGGAACAAAGGAATCATCAGTCGGTATCTAAGAATAGCACGGTATTCCACAGCCGACATGTGTTGCCCCAAGCCTTCAATAGGTGCGACAGACAGAAAATCCTGAGCATGTGGGGCACGTAGACATTCAAACACAGCTCTTTGCCGAGGGGATAAAACAAACTTCTCTTCAAACCTCTTGACAATTTCGCCATATAAGGCATTCGCCAGAATTTTCTGGGATTTAGGAGGGGCGGTGTCTTTAATGTAGAAACCGCCAATATCAAGGTCGGGAAGAGAACTATGCAAACGGTCCAACGCACTCCTGTAATCGGAGTCTAAAACATCCCCACCACATTCTCGGAGTATGTGGTCTTGTAAACCCCAAGATTGGGCCCTTGAAGCCACGAAAGCATATGAAGAGGCATCCTCGGCCGTACAAATCCCTAAGCCTCCGAACCGGGTCGGGAGAGAAGCCAGCCTCCATTGGAGATCTCCAAAAGGATGTAATTTTTATTTTAACAAATAAACACAAAAGTGAAGAATATGGATATCACAATGCAACTTTACTCCCAAATTACTTAATTTTCCTAAAATATAAGAAATTGGCATTCATAAAGCATGTTACGAAAACAAACTGAATGTTTACAAAAAGTTTACTTTACAGTCTTCACAATGCTTGTATCCATGCGTTTCAAGCATGTATACGAGGAAAAACTAATGATCAAATAATACAATTACACTAGCATTCGAGTAGAACATATGAACATAAGGCAATGGTTTTTCAACTCTAAACAAACCATTATTTTTAATTCTACCCATCTATATTTTAACCAACCACTCTTAACTTAAATTTACTATGGATCTTAAATAAACAGAAAGGTTTAACCAAATATATATAATCTCACTGTATCCATTTAAATTGATGAGCAACACAAAACATTTGTACAATAATGATTTGATCAATAAATGAATTAATTTCAATAACATCACATGACTCACAATTCTTTTACTAAATCATATAATATATATTCAGTAGAATGCTACCGGTTAATATGTATATACATGAAAATAATATGTATATAAAATAAACATGAACAAATCTAAACACATCATGCAAGAAACAATTATTATGCTATCAATAAAAAACATTTCGTCAAAATATTTAACCATAGTTGATAAGTCTGATATAGATCAAAATCCAATATATATTATATGTAAATAACATATAGTATAATACACGACAAAATCGTAAATTTGAATTTTGTGTAATCATATTGGTTAATAATTTGGACAACATCCTCAATAATCAATTACAATTACGGTAAGTATCATGAATTTCACTATTTACATGTATTTAGCTTTTTTTTACAATTTACTTTGAAAACTTAAAAATAATAAAGATACAATATTATGTAATGTTGACTTTTGCATGAAACTTTTTGTCAAATTCACAAAAAGGTATCTATCTTTTCATATTCTCTAAAGGAAAGAGCACAAATTACTTTTCTTAGTTTAATTTACTCTTAAAAATGTTTGGGAAACTGATGGCTTTTCGTGATGTATCGATACCAAATTTTCAAGAGCATTAATTAAGCTTTCATGCGATATTAATTGTTATGAGATTAAACACAAGAAAACGTACCATTGACCGAATATTGTTTAGGTTGTGGGATTGAACCCTTTTTCTTACCGGTTATGTCATGACCATGCTTTGTTGGAATCCAGAATCAGGAATAACCAAGAATATTCTTCCTCGTGTTGCCGATCATCCTCATTGCCTACGACTTCATCGTCAATTTGATTAAGTAGGTTTTACGAGAGCACTTTCGTGCTGATAACGTGTTGTGAAACAACGGCCTAATAGCAACGTCTAATATGTCAAGGATAATATAGAGACAATGAGAAGTATAGAAAATGAGAGAATTCTTATTCATTGAGTATGTAATCCAATTACATGAAACCTCTATTTATAGAAGCTAAACATTAATACAAAGGTAATCAATAGATGGAGTTACATATGTGGAGAGTCACCACATAAATGAAACATTCATAAAAAGTACAAGTTTTACTATAAAAACCACCAAAGTTGTTATGACTTATGGTATGTAAAAAAAGAAGCGGACCCAAGGATCCAACCAAAGGCGGATGCTTTCATGGAGAAACAATGTAAGGTGTCGGATAGAGTGTTGAAGGTGGGTGGTGCCAGTAGCTTTGCTTGGCGATGGAAACACGATCCGACATCTTTAGACAAAACTTTGGAATTGGCGGATTCTTTTAATTTGCTTGCGAACGTGAAGCTTTCTGAAAAGAAAGATTCATGATCGTGGCATGGTACCGGTTCTGATTTTACAGTGGCGAATCTTAAAGCTTGGTTCACGACTAATGAGGTGACTCAAACGGCGGCTATTTTCGATTGGTGCAAATGGATCCCCCTAAAGTGCAATGTTTTTATGTGGAGAGCGAGATTGGAAAGACTTCCAACTAAAGAGGCTTTGATCAAGAGAAACATACATGTTGACAACAATTTATGTGTCTTTTGCGAAGATAACACAGAGACGGCAGATCATCTATTTACAGGGTGCATATTTTCAAATGTTCTTTGGCAAGTTATTGCGAATTGGTGTAAGTTCCCGATGTTTTACGTTTGTGACTTACACGATCTCACGAATATTTATAAAAGTATGCGGCTTCGTACGGTTACAAGAAACATGGTCCACGGTCTGATGATTATTGGTTGCTGGCGAATTTGGAAGGCCCGAAATGACCGTATTTTTAATAACAAGATCACAAGGATTGATGAGGTCATTTCAGATGTGAAGACTTATGGTTTTTTATGGTATAACAATAGGAATAAAAAGGAAAAATGTAATTGGGAAGAATGGTGTAATTGTGACTTGATGTAATGTGGTCTTCTAGGTCCTCGTCTTGGGGATCTAGAGATCGTTTGTGTTAATGAAGTTTAATTAAAAAAAAAAAGCTATTTTCCACTTCTACCTACGTTTTTACATACATTCATTGGATAGACCCGCAATAAATATATGAGTTAAATGTCATTTTAGTCCCTGTGGTTTGGGTCATTTTACCAGTTTAGTCCAAAGGTTTTATTTTTCGTTTGTGGGCCCAAAATGACCGAATTGCCCTTCTCGTTAACAGAAAAAATGAATGAAGTTAACCTAGTAAACTAAAATGGCAACGATGAAACCTTTTTTTGATCCATAGGTGAAAAATAAAACATTTTAACTAAACTAGCATTTAACTCTAAATATATATATATATATATATATATATATATGTGTGTGTATGTTAATACTTTTAGATTGGTAACATAGTTTATGACGTGTTTTTTATTTTACTATAGTTTAGGATATCCTATCAGGAAAGTAGCCATAATTTTCCACTGCGTTAAACTGTTAGGGTCTGTTTGGTATGCGGTAATGGAATGGACGAGGTAATGGAATGGACGAGGGAATGCAATGGATCATTACCATTCCATGTCTTGTTTGGTTACCATGTGTGAATGGAATGAGTTATTATTGTGTATTGTTCGGTAGGCAAGAAAAACGGAGTAATAAAATCATCGGTGAGTGGTGGTGGTGATGGTGGTCGGTGGTAGTGATTGTGGGTGGTTATAGGTGGCGGTGGTGGGTATCGGCGGCGGCGATGGGTGGTGGTGGTGGTGGTGGCGGCGAGTGGCGGTGCGACGGCGACGATGAGTGGTGGTGGTGGCAAGGTGGTCGTTGGTGGTGGGTGGCAGCAGAGGTGGCGATTGGTGGCGGCGGCGGTTGGTGGTGGTGGTGGCGTCGACGATGGTGGTGGGCGGCGGCGACGAGTGTCGTTAGCGGTTGGTCACAGCTGTGGGTGATAACGGTGGCGAGTGGGTGGCGGCGGCGGCGGTGGCTGTCGGGGTGAGGTGGTGGCGGGTGGCGGCGATGACGTCGGTGGTGGGTGGTGGTGGTGGTGGGTTATGGCGAAGGTGGTGGGTTGTGGTGATGTTGGTGAATGGTGCAAGAGGGGATGGAATGGGAAAAAAACATGGGGGGTGGAAGGAATGATTTTGAGGGAATGGAATGCATTTTGGAATGGGTGATTCCATTCCATTGACCAACCAAACACCCTTTTATTCATTACCTTGTAATCATCCATTCCATTCCAACTCTCATTCCTGCGTACCAAACACTACATTATTGTTATTCCAGAACGATTTCACATTTATACTCATAAGTCATAGGATACGTGAATCTCGCATGTTTATTATCTTTGCTCCGTATATGTTTGTCAATAAGACAAAAAAAAAAACAGCAAAATAAATATTACACAAATCTAATATGTTTCTTATACTATATCTCCCTCATTTATTCATTTTATAATAGTGCAAAAAGCACTCATACATTAGTATTACCACTTGAAAAACTTAGAAGCTTCATTTATTTAATTAATTTCTTCTTGAAGATTTGAACCGGGAAGCCATGGAAATGCCAAAAATATCAAATACCTGAAATTGAAGATTTTTAGAGAGAATATTGAGAAATAATAACAATTGTTATAAATAATTAATGATATTATGATTATCAATTCCTAATATAGTCCAACTTGTTTTTCAAGTCTTTTCCCCTTTAAATACTCAATGTATTCTAATGTAAAAGATGCACCATTAATAATAAACATCTCTTTCTCTCCCAACATCTCTTCTCATCTTCTTGCTATTATGCTTATTCATACCACGTTATCAGCACGCTTGCTTTGGATCACACATCATAAGGTATATCATATTCTCTAATTATTTTATCATTATTTATCACACTCATACATAATCCATATTGTAATTTATACGATTGTGGGTTGTGTTAGAGTTTTTGGTTTTTCAGAAAACACAAAACTAAAACCAAATCATAAACTTTGGTTTTCAAAAACACCAACCAAATCTTTGTTTTTTTTTTTAGTATGAACAAGAAAAAGATCGCGGGTTCTTATTCATCAACTTAATAATCTAACTTATCTATAATTTGAAATAAAACTTATTTTTCATTCGTAAATTTGACATATTAACTTGAATCATGTGGAACCACAATTTAGTGCTTAGGTGAATCACATGATTTATTGGTTGGCCACAAAATTCAACGTCTATCTATATTATTGAAACACGCTCTCAATAAATTATGTGATATTTGATTCGATTGCTTCGGTATATTTTTATATTTTTAAATTATAAATTCAAATATTTTTAGTAAACAAATCAATAATTTAAGCGTTTAAGTAAGAGTTACTTATTGGTTGATTTACCTCAAAATATAAATCAACATATATTCTGTTTACGAATATATGGTTTTTGGTGTTTATATTGTAACTATAAATCACTGTTATATTATAGTCTTATATTATATTTGATTATAATATAATGCTATGAGGATATAAGATGTATAACACTATATTATAATACAATTCTGTTATAATAACAAAACTTACAAGTCAATACTACACTAGTTTCTCCACTGGATATTGCAAAAATTTTCTATGAAAATTCGATAGTTTTAATTTAATTATATGTGTTAGATAATTAACTAATTACTGGATATTATTAATATCACAAATATTCATATATTAGAAGTTGTGTGTTAGAAATATGTAAATGTAAAATTATTATACGGGTTATATATAATCTATATGTTATTTATAGTTTTAATTCACATGTATCTTTTTAATACAGTTTATCATGACAAATATTGCAAAACTTGAGTTCATGGCTTTAGATATTACTGGGAAAAATTATTTGTTATGGGTATTGGATGCTAAAATACATTTGAATGCCAATAATCTGGGTGAAACAATTAAAGAAGGAAATAAAGAAAGTACCCAAGATAAGGCAAAAGCCATGATCTTTTTACGTCATCATATTCATGAGGCTTTGAAAAGTGAGTATCTCACTATCAAGGATCCGCTTGTCCTTTGGACCAACCTGAAAGAAAGGTATGACCACCAGAAAATGGTAATATTACCAAGAGCTCGTTACGAGTGGATCAATTTAAGGTTGCAAGACTTTAAGTCTATAAGCGAGTACAACTCGGCAATGTTTAGAATCACATCACAATTGATTCTATGTGTGAAAATATTACTGATAAGGAAATGTTGGAAAAAACATTCTTAACCTTTCACCCCTCGAATGTGATACTGCAACAACAATATCGTGAAAGGGGTTTCACCAAATATAGTGAGTTAATATCATGTTTGCTTGTGGCCGAGCAAAACAATGAGCTCTTAATGAAAAATCATGAGACTTGTCCGGTTGGAGCAACCTCAATCCCTGAAGCTAATGTGGCAACATATAATGGCTAAAGTGAAAGTTACGGACATGGTCGAGGTTATCATCGTGGTCGTGGTCATGGCCGTGGCCGTGGTCATGGCCGTGGACGTGGCTGAGGAAATTATCATAGTGCTCAGTTTAAAAACAAAGGGACCCACCAAAAGTGGCATAATGATGAAAATAAATCCAGTGATGAAAAAAATAAAAAGAAGGTGGGATCTTCATCGAATGCATGTTACCGATGTGGAAGTAACAATCATTGGTCGAAGACTTGTCGTACGGCCAAACACTTGGTGGAACTTTATCAACAATCCATCAAAGACAAAGCAAAAGGAATAGAGACAAATTTTACATATGAGCTTGCAAATGTTGATGTCACTGATGGTCATAAAGACCATAATGATACAACTAATCTGGATTATGATGATTTCCTTATTGAGCCAACTAACTTGGATTCTGGTGATATCGTGGCTGATACAACCCAGTTGAATGCTTGCAATTTTCCTTACATATGAATTATTAGTTTTTAAGTGATGTTATTTCCTTCATTTCTTTAAGACATTTTGTTTGAGTATTTTGTTTTGTTTTTATGCGTATGAAACATTTTGGGATTTGTTATGTTTGAAGCATGTTAGACATTTTATTTATATGATTTGTTTTGTTTTGAAGCATATGGAGTGTTTAACTAAGATCCCTATTAATGGAGAAGATATATGTCTAATAGACAGCGCATCAACGCATACAATTCTTAAGAAAAAGAATTATTTCTCTACTTTAACCATGAAAAAGGCAAATGTTGGTACTATATCTGGGAAATCAAAATTAATTGAAGGCTTTGGAGAAGCTTATGTAGTATTGCCAGGTGGAACACCATTTAAAATAACCAATGCGTTATTTTCCCCAATGTCTCAAAGAAATCTAATAAGTTTTAAAGATGTTCGTTTAAACGGATATCATCTTGAGACTACATCTGAGGGACATGATGAGTACCTCCATATCACAAATATTGGTTCGGGTAAAAAGCATGTGTTAGAAAAGTTGCCCGCACTTGCCTCTGGTTTGTATTATACTAAAATTAATGCAATCGAATCAAATGCAGTCATAAACACGAAGTTTATAGACCAAGAGAATTTTATCATATGGCATGATCGGTTAGGCCATCCCGGATTAACAATGATGCAAAACATTATAGAAAATTCAGTTGGGCATTCTTTGAAGAACCATAAGATTCTTCAGTCCAAGGATATTACATGTGTTGCATGTTCACAAGGGAAGTTGATTACTCGCCCATCACCAATGAAGGTGGGGACTGAATCCTTGATTTTCTGGAAAGAATACATGGGGATATTTGTGGACCTATACATCCTTCTAGTGGACCATTTAGATATTTTATGGTCTTAATTGATGCATCAACTAGATGTTCACACGTGTGCCTACTATCAAGTCGTAATATGGCATTTGCATGACTACTTGCTCAATTAATAAGGCTAAGGTGTCGCAACCCCCGATCCCTAACTCCCGGGAACGGGCGTCCGCGAGTCAGTTTCGGTGGTATCTGGTATTTATTCAATTTTGGCAGCGGAATTTACATCAGGACCGTAGTTAGGAAATATTTTATCAGAGTAAAATACCACGCTTTTAATATATTAAACACATGCGAAAAATACCAAGTTTCAAGTACACACATTTTCATATGGATAAACCCTGTTTTATTTAATAAAAACATCTATTTTGTTTAGGTAACTTTATTGCCACTTCTCCAAGGTTTCAGTGCTGTCCAGCTGGCTTCTATTTGGCTTTCACATTTTGTTACCTGAAACGCGTTTTAAAAACATTTTGTCAGTGGGAAATACTGGTGAGTGAATCCCAGTTTAATCAAGTTTAATAAAAACCATTGTATAGTATTGAGGGCGGTCTCGCAGTTATATTTGTTTCCAAGTCATATCAATTATCACCCACGGTACTGTCAACCCGACTTGTGGAAATGTTACCCCTCGCAAGGCAGTAACAAATTTTGTATACAAAACCCCAACATACCGACGATAATTGTATCCTTACAAATACTCAATAACTGTTTAATATATAATTAATCGTGTGAGGTTTTGTAAAAACAATTTACAAAAAGGAGATTACTCACATTGCTGTCTTAGATTATCCTTTAGGGTTTCCTGGTGAAAATCTATAATTTACACAAATGCACACGTGTTAGTATAATAACCCATTTTAACATTAGTAATACCCTCCCCGAGACGGCGTTCCAACGACTACGTCGGGCAGAACCACGACAGCCGTTACGGAACCCTATATCAATCAGGTAGCATATCTAATACGTATCCAGGGGTTATGATACTTAAAACGGAGCAGAGCTTTGTTATTTAGGGGGTATTATACCCGAGAATTATATTAAATCTTCAGAATTTAGAAAGAAAACGTTCGTGAGCAAATTTCAACTGAAGGCCCGATGCCCTCTTATATAGGGCTGAAATCTGGTTCTCTCGCGGCCCACGTAAGGTAAGCTTAAGGCTTACGCGGCCCGTGTAGTAGAGGGTCTACGGCGTAGCTGATCCGGGTCACAAGCATAGGTTCAACACATTGATGACACATGTCGGCTCAGGGTTTCGCCGCGTTGATGGGCTGTCGCGCCCCGCGTAGACCCTTATGTGGTCTTACGCGGCCCGCGAGCGATATAAATTTTTTGTTTTTATTTTATTTTTAATGTTATATTGTATTTTGAGCTCGGTTTTCACATACTGGGTGTATTTTAGGACATATAGGGGTATTTTAAAATATATTAGGGTGTCGGAAAAATTCTGGAGGGTTGTTATATCCTCCCCACCTTGCATTAGAGCTCGTCCTCGAGGTCTACTGGAACAGGTGTGGATATTTTCTTTGCATTTCTGATTCAAGTTCCCATGTGTACTCTGGTCCTCTTTTGGAATCCCACTTCACTTCACTTTGACCAGAACTAATCTCTTGTGCTTGAGGTTCTTGACTTTCCTGTCTTCAATCTGTAGAGGCCTTTCTACAAACTTGAGTTATTCATTTACCTCTATATCCTTGAGAGGCACTACTAGTGATTCATCAGCTAAGCATTTCTTGAGATTAGACACATGAAATACATCATGTATTCCTGCCATTTCCTCTGGCAGTTGTAGCTGATAGGCTACAGGTCCTATTTTTCTAATAATCTTAAAAGGTCCAATATACCTGGGGCTTAGCTTTCCCCTTTTGATGAATCTCACCACTCCTTTCCAAGGAGAGACTTTCAATAACACTTTGTCTCCTACCTGAAATTCCAACGGTTTTCGCCTGTTGTCAGCATAGCTTTTCTGTCGATCACATGCTGCTTTTAGCCATTCCTTGACTTGGATGATCTTGTCGGTCGTCTCCTGCACTATCTCAAGTCCAGATAGTTGCTTTTCCCCAATTTCTGCCCAACAGACTGTGTTCGGCACTTTCGTCCATAAAGTCCTTCGAATGGTGCAACATTGATACTTGTGTGATAACTGTTATTATAAGAAAATTCTATTAACGGTAAATGATCGTCCCAATTACCTCCGAAATCAATTACACAAGCTCTAAGCATGTCTTTCATCGTCTGAATTGTCCTTTCGCTTTGTTCGTCCGTTTGCGGATGATAAGTTGTGCTTAGATTCAACTTGGTTCCCATGGCTTTTTGGAAACTTGTCCAAAAATGAGAGGTAAAACGGCTATCTCTGTCAGAAACAATTGATAAAGAAATTCCATGTAATGAAACTATTTCATTTACATACAATTTAGCTAACTGTTCCTTACTGAAAGTTTCCTTTATTGGTAGGAAATGAGCTGACTTCGTTATTCTGTCTACAATCACCCAGATTGTATCATTACCTTTCTTTGTTTTGGGTAATTTAGTAACAAAATCCATTGTTATCAATTCCTATTTCCACACTGGCATTTCTAACTGTTGTAACAATCCTGAGGGTTTCTGGTGTTCAGCTTTAACTTGTGAGCAAGTTAAACATTTAGAAACATAGGCTGTTATGTCCTTTTTCATTCCTATCCACCAGAAATTATTTCTTAAATCCTGATACATTTTATCATTTCCTAGATGCATCGTATACTTAGACTTATGGGCTTCTTCTAATATACGATGGCGTAGGTTTCCTAATTTAGGTATCCACATTCTCTTCTTATGGAATCTCCAAATTCCATCTGTTCCTTGTTCTAATTCCTTGATCATTCCTTTTAATTTTTCAGTATCCTCCTTGATTACTGATTTTTGTGCTTTTCTAATCTGTTCATTTAAATCTACTTGTAGATTTAATTTAAGAGAACGTACCCTTTTTGGCTTTTCGTGATACTTTCGGCTTAAAGCATCCGCCGCTACATTTCCTTTTCCTGCATGATACTGGATATCACAATCATAATCACAAAGCATCTCCATCCAGCGTCTTTGTCTCATATTCAACTCTTTTTGTCCAAAAACATACCTTAAACTCTTATGATCGGTGAAAATAGTAAACTTACTACCATAGAGGTAATGTCTCCAAATCTTAAGGGCAAAAATTATAGCTCCTAGTTCAAGATCATGGGTTGAATAATTCTCTTCATGATTCTTAAGTTGTCTAGAGGCGTAAGCTATAACCTTTTGACGTTGCATTAACACATATCCATAACCAAATTTAGAAGCGTCACAATAGACTACAAAGTATTCAATTCCTTCTGGTAATGCTATTATGGGTGCATGGGTTAATTTTTGCTTAAGAATTCTAAAGGCTTCTTCTTGCTTTGGTCCCCATTCAAACTTAATGGATTTACAGGTTAACTTAGTTAAGGGAATGGCTATTCTAGAAAAATCTTGAATAAATCTTCTGTAATAACCTGCCAATCCTAAGAAACTTCTAACCTCGGTTGGTGACTCAGGGGTCTTCCACTTGGTAATTGCCTCGATTTTTGTGGGATCCACATGAATTCCTTCATGATTAACTAAATGTCCAAGAAACTATACTTGTTCTAACCAAAACTCACACTTTGAAATTTTTTGTCACACCCAAACCGATGGCGGAAACATCGGGGCATGGCACTGAGCGAAACATATTGTCCAGAAGTTTCCGTAACAATTAACAATACTATTCAATTTAAATAATACGTCCCATACCGTATCTCAAACAACAAAATAATTATTACAGACAAAATCCAGGCAAATATTCTGTTCCGACAACTCAGATTTAAATAGACAGCAATTGTTTTTCTGCTTCTAGAGACCCTTAGTTTGACCACTACAGACAACTATTTGTTGGGCTCTAAAGCTTTATTCTAGCTTCAAATTCCTACCAAGTGTGCGTCCTAAGCACCTGTCATATACGTTAAAATAATGTCAATACATAAAATGTAAAGGTGAGCATACAAGTTTGATAATAGCATATAGAGTTCGAATTCGTTTACGCATAACCAGCACGTACACATAGTGAGATGAAGCACGTTAGTTATCGACATAGATCCATCGATACCAATGACTGCGGGTTGACTGCCCGAGGCAGTTCGCAATACAAGATTACCACCGTAATCCATATAAGTAATTGTCCTTAACAACCCCCGTGTGAACGGGTGCTGAGTCCAAACTATAGTACTATCGTTGCTAAGGCAGGTAGACAACATTCCATGTGTAAACATAACAAACAAGCATTCATAAGCCACGTATAACATGCATTAACGGTTATCGTTCAAATAGTATTGAGTAGTGTGATTGATGTGATTTGAATAGCTGTAACGTATGTAACACCCAAAAGTGCTTAAAGCAAAAAGGGATCGAGTATACTCACAGCGGTTGATGGATTGAAGGGAGCGCTTAGCGAGTAAGGTTAGCCTGAATAGATTTGATAGCATAACGATAAGTGACGTTTTACGCGTCAAAAGGTGCAAAGTGCAAATGGGTCGGATAGTGGTTCGATCGGATGGTAATCCGATCGGACAGTAATCCATGCGGATAACAATCCGTTCGGATGGTCATCCTGTCGGACAGCTTGTCCGGTCGGATGACGATTCGAGTGGATTGTTTCTTCCTATGAGGAGAATGTGTTTGTGTATGATGGTTTGGATTTTGAAGTTTTCGTTGTAGTATTTTGAATGCATTGAAGTATCTCTATCCATCAAGTCGATCGATCGGATGACTAGTCGTGCAGATGGCAATCCGTTTGGATGGTCATCCGGTCGGACAACGACTTAGTGATGAGGTTACTTACTGAATTCAAGTTTCACAACAGAGCGTCATTCGATCGGATGGCAATCCGATCGGATGGCAACCCTGTTATTGATCATGTTGAAAATTGTTTAAGTCTTTGAAGTCTTAGTATCTCATGATCCGAAGAGTAATCCAGTCAGATGGTCGTCCGATCGGATTGCAATTCGTTCGATACTCAAACTTCAGGTAAGGTTGTTCAAGTGTGGGTCCCAAGTGTGATCCGTTCGGATGACAATCCATTCGGATAACCTATCCGTTCGAACAACAGTCTGATCGGACAGCATTCCGTTCCGATTGTTCCGTTTGTCTTACACTTGGTGGTTTTTGGTCGTTTGTTGTTTTATCGAGACGTTGTGACAACGTGTTAACCAATAGGACTCCGTTTCGACCCAAGTGACCAGAATGACCAGGAATCACCTTAGTTCGGCCGGTTACCGGCTCAGGACGGTTGTTCTTGTTTAACCCGGAATCGATGGTCTCGTGAGTAGAATCCAGATCTTGGACTAGTACAACACTATGGATGAGCAGGAGACTAGAACCGGGTCCGATTCTATCGGTTTTGAGTGTAATGAGTGTAAAAGAGTTGAAAGAAAGTTAGAAACCATCTTTCAATCCTTTTTCACCATTCTTGTGTCGAGATCTTTACAAGATCTTTGTATGTTTGCGTGGAAATCGGTTAGATCTCGGTTGTTCTTGGTGGATTGAAGTCAAAACATGAAGTTCTTGAAGAACACATGGTGACGTCACCCTAGAACACCCGAAATCTAGTGATTTCACGGTTAAAAGTTAAGATTTAAATGATAGAAAGGTGTAGGAGTGCGTGTAGATCAAGAAAGTACAAGATTTAGGACGAGATCTTACCTGGATGGAGAGAAATCGAAGAAAAGGTGAGGAGCCCGAATGGTTCGGACAGAGAGTTTCCAGAAATGGAAAGAATAACAATGACAGGGGTATTTATAGGATTCCAAAAGAGGAAAGGGTTATCCGATCGGATGGCGTACCGCCCGGATGACGATCCGGTCGGATGACGCCGGACCTGGGGCATTGTGGCTATCCGGTCGGATGGCTATCCGGCCGGATGGCACTTGGTTCGTTTGTTTGACGTGACGATTTTTTATGTTTCGATTTCGATTGCGCGCGGCTCGTCACGATAGGGTTTCCTAGTCAAATTACTTTCAGTCCCAACTACTAATTATCATAGTTCGATTTTCGATTCGGATTCGAGTTTCAATTGATTTCCACAACATATATATATATAACACGCACAAGTAACACATAAGGCACACACACACGTATAATAACCAAATTAAGTCGAGTTGCGGTTCGTATCACGATTCGATGTCAAGTAGCATAGCTTGATTATCGATTAGTTAACTTTATCGCATTGTTACTTCCTATAATTCACAGTCGTAAGTCGATTAGATAACGATTAACACACATCGATTTTAGCAATTAACAACACTTACTCCACATAATACAATTAAAATAAGGAAATTACTATAAGTCAAATTCGTACAATCGGTCGTTGACTTTGACCTTGACTTTGACTTATGGAAACACAGGGTGTTACAGCCTCCCATTGTTTAGGGAATTTCGTCCCGAAATTAAGCTGGAAGCTGTACAATACCGTGAATCACGTTTGAGAATTTTCTGTTCGGACCGGTTTTGACTCCGAAACGATTGCGAACCGAACGTGTGACGTGCGGAATCCGTACATGAATGTGACTGAACACACTAGAACGTAATATAATCGGTGATTCTATTGATTGATATGAAATCGTACAAAGCACCTGAATCACGATGTCACTTTCTCTCTCTAGACTTTCTTTTTAAACAACTGCAAGTACTTCGCCTTCATGTTGCTTTCGAGTTCCCAAGTGAACTCTGCGCCTCGTTTTCCTTCCCATCGGACTTTCACAATAGGAATGCGAGAGCGTCTGAGCTGCTTGGTTTGGCGATCCATGATTTCGACAGGCTTCTCCACGAAGTGTAATGTTTCGTTTACTTGCAGGTCATCGAGAGAGACTTGTAAGTCGTGGTTGGCTAGGCACTTTCGGAGGTTTGACACGTGGAAAGTCGGGTGGACGTTACTAAGTTCCTCCGGTAGTTCGAGTCTGTAGGCGACTTTTCCGATCCTTTCCAGAATCTTAAAAGGTCCAACATATCGAGGCGCTAGTTTCCCTTTCTTGCCGAATCGGACCACACCCTTCCAAGGTGAAACTTTTAGGAGTACGCAGTCGCCAACGCCAAATTCAAGGGGCTTGCGTCGTTTATCGGCGTAACTTTTCTGTCGATTCCGAGCTTTCACTAGGTTGTCCCGGATTTGGAAAATTTTGTCTGTCGTTTCTTGCAGTAGCTCAGGACCGGTTAGTTGCGAGTGACCGATCTCGTGCCACACAATAGGCGATCGATATCTCCTTCCGTATAAAGCCTCGAATGGTGCCATTTGTATGCTAGAATGATAACTGTTGTTGTACGAGAATTCGACTAACGGCATGTATTTATCCCAATTACCTCCGAAGTCTATGACACACGAACGGAGCATGTCTTCAAGAGTACGAATCATTCTTTCAGTCTGACCGTTGGTTTGCGGGTGGAAAGCGGTACTTAGATTAAGCGATGTACCGAGTGCCGTTTGAAACGTTTCCCACAGTCGCGAGGTAAACCGAGCATCGCGATCAGAGATGATGTCACGAGGCGTCCCATGATTACAAATGATCTCGTCGGTGTAGATTCTGGTTAATCGTTATACCTTGTAGTCTTCTCGTATAGGCAGAAAGTGAGCTGATTTAGTCAAACGGTCAACAACAACCCAAATGTTGTCGTGACCTGATGACGTGTGCGAAAGCTTCTTTATGAAATCCATAGCTATACTTTCCCACTTCCAGATAGGAATTGGTGGTTATTCGAGTAAGCCAGAGGGTCTTTGGTGTTCAGCCTTGACTTTTGCACAAGTTATGCATTTTCCAACGTAGAGGGCAATATCCCTTTTCATGCCGGGCCACCAGTACCTGTAGCGAAGATCCTGGTACATTTTGTCAGCACCGGGGTGAATAGAATAATGGGATTTGTGGGCTTCGTCCATCAGGATCTGTCGCAAATTGGTCCGCTTTGGGATCCAGATTCGGTCCAGAAAGTGGAATATCCCATTGGATTTGCTCACAAGCTGGGCTCCATCGTGATAGATTCGTTCCCTCTTCAGTGTACGTTCATTAAAGCACGCATGCTGGGCTTCACGAATAAGGGTTTTGAGATCGTGTGGGGCTTGAACATTACAAGTGCTAAGCAAATAGCTGCGTCTGCTAAGTGCGTCGGCAACAACATTTGCCTTGCCTGGGTGATAACGGATCTCACACTCGTAATCGTTGAGAAGTTCTACCCATCGGCGTTGACGCATATTAAGTTCCTTGTGATTAAAGATATGTTGTAGGCTCCTATGATCGGTGAAGATCGTACACTTGGTACCATACAGGTAGTGTCGCCAAATATTTAATGCAAAAACAACCGCGCCTAGCTCGAGATCATGGGTTGTATAGTTCTTCTCGTGGATTTTGAGCTGACGAGATACGTAAGCTATGACCTTGTCCCGTTGCATGAGAACACAACCAAGACCAAGGTTGGAAGCATTACAGTAGACAATGAAATCGTCATTTTCGTCAGGCAAGGTGAGAACAGGAGCATTGCAAAGCTTATGCTTGAGGGTTTGAAAGGCAGTCTCTTGTTTGGTTCCCCAGACAAAAGGCTGATCTTTATGCGTGAGAGTGGTAAGCGGCACAGCAATCTTCCAGAATCATTCGATAAATCGTCGATAATAGCCCGCTAGTCCGAGGAAAGAACGGACTTCGGACGGATTCTTTGGTGTAATCCAACTCTTAACGGCTTCAATCTTCGCGGGATCGACATGAATACCTCGACTATTAACGACGTGACCCAGAAACTGAACTTCCTCCAACCAGAATTTGCACTTGGAGAACTTGGCATAGAGTTGGTCCCCTGGAGTAACTCGAGAACCAAACGTAGATGTTGCGCGTGTTCGGCTTTCGATTGGGAATAGATCAAAACATCGTCGATGAATACGATGACGAAACGGTCGAGATATGGTTTACACACGCGATTCATCAGATCCATGAAAACCGCTGGTGCGTTGGTTAAGCCAAAAGGCATAACAACGAATTCGTAGTGACCGTATCGGGTGCGAAACACGGTTTTGGGTATATCCTCCTCTTGTATGCGTAGTTGATGATAGCCTGAACGTAGATCGATCTTTGAGAAACACGTAGCACCTTGTAGCTGATCAAACAAGTCGTCAATACGGGGTAGGGGATAGCGGTTCTTGATAGTTAACTTATTCAATTCCCGATAGTCGATGCACATCCGGAACGACCCATCCTTCTTTTTGACGAAAAGGACAGGAGTGCCCCATGGAGAGGTGCTTGGGCAAATCAAGCCTTTCTCAAGTAATTCCTGGAGTTGGTTTGAGAGTTCACGCATTTCGGATGGCACGGGTCGATAAGGGGCTTTGGCAACAGGATTAGCTCCAGGAATGAGGTCGATACGAAAGTCGATATCACGACTTGGTGGCAAATCTGGAAGATCATCAGGAAACACATGAGGAAATTCACGAACCACAAGAACGTCTTTCACTTCCTTCTTCTCTTTCTTTTCCTTCTCCGCTACTACAATGTTCGCCAAGAAAGCTCTGTATTCCTTGCGGAGATACTTGCTAGCTTGGACACATGACATGAGTTTGAGCCCTTTCGAGGCGGTTTCACCGTATACACACAATAAATCACCATTCGCGAGCGAGAATCGAATCATCTTATCATAACACACAACTTCAGCATGGTTTTCGCGAGGAAGTCCATGCCTACTATGACATCGAAACTTCCGAGTTGCATCGGAATGAGGTCGATTGGGAAGATGTGATTGTTGAGCTTAAGAGTACAATCACGAATAACGGAATTGACGGCGACAGTTCTTCCAGTGGCGACTTCTACATCGAACGTCGAAGAGAGTTTCGAGCGTTTACGATTAAGGAGCTTCTCGAATTCGAACGACACAAAGCAATTATCGGTTCCAGTATCAAACAAACATGATGCATAAATACCATTCACAAGGAACGTACCATTAACCACGTTGTTGTCGGCTTAGGCTTGGCGCACGTTGATGTTGAAAGTTCTAGCGCGTGCGGCCTGTTGTTGTTGCTGCTGCTGTTGTTGTTGGTGTTGTTGCTGCTGTTGTTGCTGGGGCTCTTGTTTCACAACCCTATTTGGGCACACGTTGGCGAAATGGTTAGGATCGCCACATGCGAAGCAGGCTCTGGCTTTGACTGCGGGTGCCGGAGGAGCTTGTTGACCCTGTGGGACGGTGAGTAGAGCTTGATGAGCATGAGCTTGTCGAATACGGCAGTTAGCAGTAAAATGGCCATATACGTTGAAATGAGCACAAAAATGGCAAGCAATGGTAGTCGGGTGATGGTAGGTACAAGTAGGGCAGAGCGGATGTGGTCCAGTGTATGCACGGTTAGCAAAAGGTGCATTGGCCACAGGCGCTACCACTTGGCGCTGTTGAGCTGGTACATCTTGAACTGGTGCAGCAGTGATCGCACAGTTCTTGTTGCTAGAGCTGTTCTTCCTCTTGTTCTTCCTTTTGTTGCTCGAGGAGGTGGGTTTGGCAGTTGGTGCGGTGATGGTAGCTTGATGCAGATGCTTCAAAGTCTTATTCCAGACACCAGCCTTAACCCGCTTGTCGTTGATTTCAGCGGCTAGTAGATAAGTTTCCTCGATCGTCGTAGTCTTAGCCGCTTGCACGAAATCAGCAACGCAGTCGGGCAGGGCCCGGATGTACTTCTTGATTGCCATGTCTGGAGTCTTGACTTGGTCGGGACAGATAATGCTGAGCTGTTTGAAACGAGCAATGAGATCAGCATTGTCACCATCCTTTTGCTGTATGTGCCAAAATTCATCTTCTAGCTTTTGACGTTCGTGAGGAGGGCAGAATTCCTCTAGCATAACTTCCTTGAGCTCGTCCCACGACAGACCGTAGGCTGCATCGTTCCCTCGCTTGTTCCTCTCGGCCGTCCACCAGTCTAGTGCACGGGACTGGAAAACGCCGGTAGCATTCAGAGTACGGAGGTCATCAGGGCAACCACTCTGTCGCAGAGTAACCTCAATGGAATCAAACCAGTGGAATAATGCAGTTGGACCTCCCTCGCCAGTGAATTCTTTTGGCCCACATGACTTGAATTGCTTGAAATTGAAGGTCTTCGCGGTAGCTTTAGGAGCTTCGGTTCTCGATTCCTCAGACAATTTGCTGGCATTCTCATAAACATCACTCACGGCCTTTGCTACACTTTTAGCGATGATGGCAGCAAGGCGTTTGTCTCTCTTTTCTTGCCGAGAAAGTGAGGGATGACGGGATCCAGCCGACATTGTCTGCAACAGACATTGTCACAGGACTCAACACATATATTCGAATCTCACCTCACACGTCTACTACTACTAAAGCTCAGGAATATGCATATTCTCATAACACACAGATACATAACCACAAAATCACATAAGCACGTAGAGCACATAATCACATAACACCCAATCATGTAACGCACAGAAGCAAGGAAGCACATACGCAATTAATTACTAGAGGCAGTTAGAAAACAGAAACCTATATTTCAAAGTCTGCGATCGTTCGAGAATAGCGTAGTATATCGTAGCATAAAGTCATCCAAAATTCCGCGATTTGTTAATGTTTTGAGGTAGAAAAGCAGTGCGAGTCATATGTGTCGATCGAAGTGAAAGCGAAATCGAGTAAATTCCAAAAATTTAAACACATAAACAGGTAAACACACATATAAACTCATAAAATCGACGAATTATCAGAGTCAGCAGTTGCGGGCTCAGAATTGAAGCACGTAAAAATCGAGAGATAGACTGTCTGCGGCTAGTAGACTTCGACTAACCAAAGCGATTCAACTATTCGCAAGGACTTGTCGTCTACGTTTGACTTTCTGGACTGTGTCCTTGCCTCGATTCGTGGGCGTTTGGCACACATCCCGTTAGTCATGTCGTGACTTCAGGTCGTTGGAGTCCGTCGAGACTTTGGTGGGAGTTTTATAAAATGCGCGGAACAAGTCGTCAAGGTTAGGGTTTCACCCCTGGCTCAACAACTTCGTCCCTGTTTTTGATAAAATAGATGAGATTATTCATCAAAATATGGATTTCACTCCTGATTTGGTATAATTCCCCCGTTGAACAGGCGTTCGTTATTGAAAAGAAAGGAGAAATCATTGATAAGTTGATAAAACAGCCTTAATTCAAGCAATTTAGTCAAGAGTTTGTGGTTTTCACCCCTAATCTTGACTTTATCACCTATTTATAGCTGTAAATTCAAGTGTAGTGATAGTGTAGCATAAGCGAGAATAGCGAGAAATAAGCTCGTATATAATCCCTACTGGATATGCATAAATCGGTCTGTTGGTTCCTAACTATAGACTAGGTTTCTAAGACATCGATCCGGACTAGGTCGAGTCTTGCCTAATTCCCTATAGTTATGGCTCTGATACCAATCTGTCACACCCCAACCGATGGCGGAAACATCAGGGCATGGCACTGAGCGAAACAGATTGTCCAGAAGTTTCCATAACAATTAACAATACTATTCAATTTAAATAATACATCCCATACCGTATCTCAAACAGCAAAATAATTATTACAGATAAAATCCAGGCAAATATTATGTTCCAACAACTCAGATTTAAATAGACAGCAATTGTTTATCTGCTTCTAGAGACCCTTAGTTTGACCACTACAGACAACTATTTGTTGGGCTCTAAAGCTTTATTCTAGCTTCAAATTCCTACCAAGTGTGCGTCCTAAGCACCTGTCACATACGTTAAAATAATGTCAATACATAAAATGTAAAGGTGAGCATACAAGTTTGATAATAGCACATAGAGTTCGAATTCGTTTACGCATAACCAGCACGTACACATAGTGAGATGAAGCACGTTAGTTATCGACATAGATCCATCGATACCAATGACTGCGGGTTGACTGCTTGAGGCAGTTCGCAATACATGATTACCACCGTAATCCATGCAAGTAATTGTCCTTAACAACCCCCGTGTGAACGGGTGCTGAGTCCAAACTATAGTACTATCGTTGCTAAGGCAGGTAGACAGCATTCCATGTGTAAACATAACAAACAAGCATTCATAAGCCACGTATAACATGCATTAACGGTTAGCGTTCAAATAGTATTGAGTAGTGTGATTGATGTGATTTGAATAGTTGTAACGTATGTAACACCCAAAAGTGCTTAAAGTAAAAAGGGATCGCGTATACTCACAGCGGTTGATGGATTGAAGGGAGCGCTTAACGAGTAAGGTCAGCCTGAATAGATTTGATAGCATAACGATAAGTGACGTTTTACGCGTCAAATGGTGCAAAGTGCAAATGGGTCGGATAGTGGTTCGATCGGATGGTAATCCGAACGGATAGTAATCCGTGCGGATAACAATCCGGTCGGATGACGATTCGAGTGGATTGTTTCTTCCTATGAGGAGAATGTGTTTGTGTACGATGGTTTGGCTTTTGAAGTTTTCGTTGTAGTATTTTGAATGCATTGAAGTATCTCTATCCATCAAGTCGGTCAATCGGATGACTAGTCGTGCGGATGGCAATCCGTTCGGATGGTCATCCGGTCGGACAGTGGTCCGGTCGGACAGCGACTTAGTGATGAGGTTACTTACTGAATTCAAGTTTCACAACAGAGCGTCATTCGATCGGATGGCAATCCGATCGGATGGCAACCTTGTTATTCAACATGTTGAAAATTGTTTAAGTCTTTGAAGTCTTAGTATCTCATGATCCGAAGAGTAATCCAGTCAGATGGTCGTCCGATCGAATTGCAATTCGTTCGATACTCAAACTTCAGGTAAGGTTGTTCAAGTATGGGTCCCAAGTGTGATCCGTTCGGATAACCTATCCGTTCGGACAGCAGTCCGATCGGACAGCATTCCGTTCCGATTGTTCCGTTTGTCTTACACTTGGTGGTTTTTGGTCGTTTGTCGTTTTATCGAGACGTTGTGACAACGTGTTAACCAATAGGACTCCGTTTCGACCCAAGTGACCAGACCGACCAGGAATCACCCTAGTTCGGCCGGTTACCGGCTCAGGACGGTTGTTCTTGTTTAACTCGGAATCAGTGGTCTCGTGAGTAGAATCCAGATCTTGGACTAGTACAACACTATGTATGAGCAGGAGACTAGAACCAGGTCCGATTCTATCGGTTTTGAGTGTAATGAGTGTAAAAGAGTTGAAAGAAAGTTAGAAACCATCTTTCAATCCTTTTTCACCATTCTTGTGTCGAGATCTTTACAAGATCTTTGTATGTTTGCGTGGAAATCGGTTAGATCTCGGTTGTTCTTGGTGGATTGAAGTCAAAACATGAAGTTCTTGAAGAACACATGGTGACGTCACCTTAGAACACCCGAAATCTAGTGATTTCATGGTTAAAAGTTAAGATTTAAAAGATAGAAAGGTGTAGGAGTGCGTGTAGATCAAGAAAGTACAAGATTTGGGACGAGATCTTACCCGGATGGAGAGAAATCGAAGAAAAGGTGAGGAGCACGAATGGTTCGGACAGAGAGTTTCCAGAAATGGAAAGAATGACAATGACAGGGGTATTTATAGGATTCCAAAATGTAACACCCCAAAAACGGGCTTGGTAATTAAACTCTGTTAATACTAAAAGACGGGTAACGTACCGTTATTAGTAAAAATAACCCGGCAAATATTTGGATTTAAATAAGAAATCCTAATATTAAATAAAAACGAATCAAAGTTTTAAGTAATTAAGTTTATAAAAGGCCCGATTTAACGGGACTTAAAGTAAAACGGGTTACGACTTCCCGAACCTACTAAGCTAACTAGGAATAATTCTAACCTAGTTAGATAGTGACTTATGAGTGGGTTAAAACACTTAAATTATGAACTAAGGAAAATGGAGGGGCCAAAGATGTTAAAATCGAAACTTATGTTGCTAATTTAATTAAAACAAAAACCAAACACCCCATTTGGGGATGTCTAGTCGTACAAAGAAGCAGGAGGCGATCTGGGTTTCTTCAAACCCTAAAATCCTTACTAAAACTCTCAAATTGGAGGTGCAAATTTGGTCCAAAACGAAAATCGAGCATAGATTACTGATCCCCATTGCAAGGGGGTTGTAAGGTATGTAAAATTTGATGTTAATTCTCTACTTGAAATTCTCATGAATTTAGGGTGTTCGAAATTTGTTGATGCATGCTTGTTATATGGATGAAATAGGAACATTGTAGTGTTTAGGAGTAAACCCTAGACAAGATATGTTGAAACCGTGCCTAATTTTAGTAAAAAAATCCATGAGCACCATTGAAGGTGATTGTTGTTAGGGTTTTTGATTGCTAAAATGGTGTTATGATGTCAAGAACTTGCTTAAATTGAAAGCTGAATTCAAACGGCTCTTGATCAGAATTTACAGCTGACTTGTATCGGCTGTAACCTGGACAAAACGTGATAAAAACATGTGTTTCTTGAGTCTAAGATGTAATTCCAGGAAATATCTTTAAAACCCCACTGGAATTGCATTTTTTCGACGAGAATTGAGCGGTTTATGAATTTTTCCGTATCAAAGGTTCAAGCTGCGTTTTCTGGCAGAATTTGCAGCCCATTACGAATGTCATAACTCAATTTAGGAATTGAGTTATGATCTCAAATTCTTACTGTAGAAAGTTTTAAGTGATTAAAAGAATCGCCAATTGGAATTTCGTCAATCGGATAAACGAGGAATTTTAAATGAATTTTTCCGTAAGCTGCAGTCAGAAGTGACGAATCTGATTGCAGCTTAGTAAATGAATTTTTACAAGTTTTTGGTAAAGAGTTAGATCTTGAAATTTTAACAAAATGTCTAACCCTCCGAGAGGTACGCCACATAAAAAAATCATAATTTTTGAAGACTTGTAAACAGGTTAAACAAGTCACCAAAAACAGCCTATTTTCAGTGATACGAAACTTGATTGTTGATATTATAAATTATGCCCACAATGTTCATATGTTGAAATTATGAATCAAACGCGTAATTTCCTAGTTCGACTAATTATGTGTGATGTGGGATAATACAAATTTTAATTATGAAGTCGATTTAGCTTATATGCACATATCATATAATTAATGGTAGTTAACTTTTGAAGAGTTAAACTAACCATGGACGGAGTCGAATAGTAGCTTTGACATAGAAAACACGTAAGGTGGAATAGTCGTGGTTATAATGACTAATCTAACCACCTGTGAATTATGATGATAGTTTGACTCTTGACAAGCTAGATGGAGGCTTGGAATGAAGCGGGTCAAACGGAGCAAGTACGAAAAGGAAAACGTAAATTGGATGCGAGGTAAGTAAAGCTTACGCCCTCTTTTGTAAGTTATGTGTTTATTCATAGGTTGTAAATACGAAAAAAACTATATTTGAAATATGGTTCCGACACGAAATGAAACGAAACGGGTCGGGACATATAAAATAATGATAAACCATGTTTAATGGTAAAATGGGCGAAATGGTAATTGGTCACGAGATGGCATATATATAAAATGAGTTTTTGAATGGCTACTTGTTAAGGTAAGCCTAAACGAATAAAAAGAGTAAAACGACGAATTAGTCATGTGTAGGCGAAAAATAGTTGAAGTTCAAAACAACACCATTTAATATTAAGCACAAAATATTTGGTAGTCTAGACCAAACGGGTCAAATGGTAATATTTATACCATTTGACAATTAACGACTAATAAGTGTATGTCGAGTCTCATGCTCGCAGGGTAATTGGTTTATGAATTAGCGAGGCTATGAATTAGCATATTATAGAGATAAGGTCTTAAAACGGGTCAATATGTTGATCCGAGCCAGGTACGCTTATATATAGATTTATAGTTAAAAGTGTTTAACTTCCCTTCACGGGTCAAAAGGAGTAGATAGGTAAAACGGGTTAAGAATTCATAAGAAACCCGTAATTTGAACCTTGCACATTAGTAAATTGATATAACGTGATATGCATGATATTTTGAATATGATTGATTGATCTTTGATATTGGTTCATATGTAACATATTAGAATTTCGAGAAACTAATGTATTGGTATGTTAGAAAGAGCAAAATCTGAGATTTAGGCTTGAGTTTAATGAACAAAGCAACCAAAAGATGGATTTACAGGGACTACCGTAAGTTACGGTAGTACCGTAAGTTACGGTAGAGGTCAGGAGCTTACGGTGTGAGTCTACTGGTTTACGGTGGACCATTATTGGAAATTGACCACCGTAACTTACGGTGAAACCGTAAGTTACGGTAGGGCCTGAATGTTTATAAATTTTATATAATTGTAAATTTTCAAATTCATTTCGATCGTAGTTTCGATCAAGTATCATTTCTAAGCATTCTAATATAAATGTTTATGTAAACATTTCAGTCTTAGGTACTCAAGGATTATGGGTGACGATCAAGCAACTTTCGAAGAACCGAACACATACTCTTGAAGCTTCCGCATAAATTAACTCGGTTTAAACAATGTTTATGATGTAAACTGTTTGCTAAACAACTTTTGAAATGTTTAAACGACGTACTCAATTATGTTATGTTGTATTATTTTAAAATTGTAAAGTTTAAACAAACCCGCATTTTTACAAAGTATATGTAGTCATAATTACATGTTGTTTGTCGTATACTTTACAAAAACCATTAAATAATGACTAGGGTGTTACACAAAAGAGGAAAGGGTTATCCGATCGGATGGCATTCCGCCCGGATGACGATCCGGTCGGATCATATCCTCGTCGGATGACGCCTGACCTGGGGCATTGTGGCTATCCGGTCGGATGGCTATCCGGCCGGATGGCACTTGGTTCGTTTGTTTGACGCGACGATTTTTGATGTTTCGATTTCGATTGCGAGTGGCTCGTCACGATAGGGTTTCCTAGTCAAATTACTTTCAGTCCCAACTACTAATTATCATAGTTCGATTAGTCTTCGAGTTTTGATTGAGTTCGATTGATTTCCACAACATATATATATATAACATGCACAAGTAACACATAAGGCACACACACACGTATAATAACCAAATTAAGTCGAGTTGCGGTTCGTGTCACGATTCGATGTCGAGTAGCATAGCTTGATTATCGATTAGTTAACTTTATCGCATTGTTACTTCCTATAATTCACAGTCGTAAGTCGATTAGATAACGATTAACACACATCGATTTTAGCAATTAACAACACTTACTCCACATAATACAATTAAAATAAGGAAATTACTATAAGTCAAATTCGTACAATCGGTCGTTGACTTTGACCTTGACTTTGACTTTGACTTTGACTTATGGAAACACGGGGTGTTACATTTTTGCATAAAGCTTTTCCCTTCTTAGTAAACTTAGAAGTGCGTGCAAATGCTTTGCATGTTCCTCTTTACTCTTAGAGTAAATGAGAATATCATCAATAAAAACAATTATGAATTTATCCAAATATGGCTTACATATTCGGTTCATCATGTCCATAAATGCAGCTGGGGCATTGGTTAAACCAAATGGCATGACAGTAAATTCATAATGGTCATACCTCATTCTGAAGGCGGTCTTAGGAATATCCTCTTCCTGTACCTTTAATTGATGATATCCTGACCTTAAATCGATTTTAGAGAAAAATCGAGCTCCTTGCAATTGATCAAACAGATCATCGATTCTTGGTAATGGATACCGATTCTTAATAGTGACCTTGTTCAATTCGCGGTAGTCAATACACATACGCATTGATCCGTCCTTCTTTTTGACGAATAAAATCGGCGCTCCCCACGGCGATGAACTTGGTTTTATGAATCCTTTTTCCAACAATTCGTCTAACTGTTTCTTCAGTTCTTGCATTTCTGCGGGTGCCAATCGGTAAGGTGCTTTGGCAATTGGTGCTGCCCTGGTATCAGTTGAATTCTGAATTCAACTTCTCTATCCGGCGGTAGTCCTGGTAATTCTTCGGCTATCACGTCCGGAATCATCTTGGCTTCATCTGCCGTCAGAACAAATGCTCTAGCATTTTTAGTGTTCTTGTTGTTCGTAGCTTGAGCCAATTTTGGATAGTTTGGCTTGATGTGACCTTTTTTCTCCACAATTAAAGCACAGTCCATTACTAGATTTTTTCCTGCAGTCTTCTTCCTTGTGTCCTGGTAACTTACAGAAATTGCAGTGAGTGGATGTTAGTGCATTTATGTCTATCGCCTCCGTCATCTCAACCCGTAGCAGAAAATGTTAAATTCTAGGCTTTACATTGTAATATTAGATAGAAAAGGCAAGGTGGCAATATGGTAAATAAGAGGAAAGCTCTTATAAGCATTGGCCTATAAATAGATGAGGTAGGGTTAGAATTAGAGACTTTTGGAAGACTTTACACATCTGCACTTTGGAGAGCTCTAGTTCTAGAGAGAGAAACTAGAGAGAGAAAGTGTTGTGTACGTGATTCACGGTTCTTGTACGCTATCAAATCTTCAATAGAATCACAGTTAGATTTACTGTTCGTGTGTTCGGTCACGATCGTTCAAGGATTCCGCACTTCGAACGATCGATTCGCAATCGAAACGGAGACGATTCCGGACCTAACAAGTGGTATCAGAGCAGGGAGCTCGGTTGCGAGATCAAACATACAATTACGCACTCAATTTCAGCAGATTCAGAGCGAAAAATCATCCAGATCTGTCAAATTCTTCATATTTTCTTGTTCTTCACGTTTTTATCTGATTTTTGTTGATTTGAACAGGTTTTTACGGTCGAAAATGGCTGAATTTTGGATATGTTGAGCGAAAGAACCTAATCTACAAGCGTACAAATTTTCAGATCTAAATTCGAAGCAGTTCGTGAGATATCTTGATTTTTGTGGTTCGAAAAAAGTTGAAGAAATGAGGAATGTTGCTGTTTACGTTAACCGCACGGATTGCCACCCGTGCGTATGACCATCCACGTTGACTATTTGTTGACCTGTACGCACGGATAGCATCTCCGCACGCACAACTTATCCGGGTTGACCATTGGACGAATAACATAATCCGCTTTGACTTTAGATTGACCAATAAGGACGAGTTACCTATCCGCACGGATAACATTTTCAATCCATATCAAAGCTATAACGTGTCACTTGGTCAATGTCATTTAATCGGTTGGTAATACGTGTCACATGGTCAAACTAATTGAAGTCTTTTATCAATAGATTGCTTGTGATTGTGATTGTTTTTGTCGGATTATATCAGAATACTGTTAAAAAAAAATCAAAGATTAAAGTAGCAACAGTTATCACGTGATGTGTCTGGCCCAAGATTGAATGCATAATGTCAGTCCATGTGACTTCAAGAGTAGCGGCCCAATGAGAAATTAAAGAACATCAAGTGGGTATCATTTTGCATGTGAGAAGCTTTTGATAGTTAGCAATTCATTCATTGAAGTCAAAGTGTCAAGAGATTCGTTCAACATTGTCGTGTAGTGACAACTTTGTTACACGTACGGACAACTCAACCGGGTGGATATTTCACTCGTACGTACAACTTAACGCGTACGGATCACCTTCATCCGCACGTATCACCTCCCACCCGTACGCATCACTTTTGTCACACGGATCCTCACCCGCGCGGATCACCACCCGTGCGGATCCCCACTCGTGCGTATTGTCATCCGGTTCACCATCCGGACGAATCATCATCCGGACCAACTCATTTGTTCGTGACACTTCATCCGAATTAGGCTGATCTCATCTAAATTGGGCTGATCTCATACGTTTGGGACAATATCATCCGATTGACTATTGATTCATCCGAACGGATCAAATTCTTTTACGATCATTTGACAAATTTGATTAAACTCATTTTGTTTGTTTGTTTGTAAAGGTGATTAAAGATTTACAAAGGGCGAATATCAAGAAGAAGATTTAAAATGTCAGAAGAAAGTGCTCATGATAGATGGTGGAGAAGAGACAGTGCGAGATGGGAGATTAGCAAGTTGAATGAACCATTTAAGGAAGCAAAAAGAGCCAAAAGATGGAATGATGAACTGGAATGTTATATGGATCCACAGGGTAATCCAGTGCTTGACCCTTCAAAAGTGGATTTTGAGGCAGTAACAAATTTGTTTCCAAGAGAGGGCACTTTCAACACAAGAAGGCTTTCTGATAAAAGTTACTTGCCGGATTTAATGAACAAGATAAAAGAAGTTTTTGAAGCAAGTCTACCGAAGGTGGTAGAAATGAAAAAGAGAAAAGAAGAAGAATTGAAGAAGATGATTGAGGAAGTGAAAACTGTCGCAAAGCTTGCTGTTGAAGAAGAACAGAAGATAGAAGATGAACAGAAAGAAGAAAAAGAGGAGAACAAAGTTGAAAATCAGAAAAAGACAGAAGAAGGAGGTATGCTAACAGAAAAAATTCAAACTGAATCTTCTAAATTGTTTGACAAAGACAAAAGTATTGAACAGTCTGATGATAAAAATGAAAACAAGTGCAGGAATTGCATAGAAATGTGCAAAGCCTGTACCGAAAAGGATGAAATAATCAAAACAAAAGATATTGAAACAAGCAAACTTGAAAATATTTTCAAAACAAAATGTAAAGAAATGATTGAAAAAGAAGAAAAACTAAAAGTTGAAAAGCTGACACAGAAATGTCAAGATCTTGAAAAGGATAATGATGTGTATAGACAAATGTGTTCAGCAAAATGTGTCGATTGTGTTGAAAAAGAATCGAAATTTCAAGATTTACAAAAACAGTATGATTCTTTAAAGTGGTCGAATTAGAGAGTACAAGAAGCTTATGATACTTTGAAAAGCCAAGTCAAAAGTTTTGATCAAAGATTGTCAGAAACTTTAGTCACTAAAGAAATGTATGAAAGAAAGTTTAAAGAAAAGCAAATTGAATTAAACAAATGTGTTGATGAAATTGCTAATCTTAAACAAGTCTTGGCTGAAAAAGAAAAGATTGTTACAAAACTTCAAAGTTATCATAACTCTTCGTACATTCTCGAACGAATTTTCAACATCACACCAGATGACAAAGATACTGAAAATTGCAAAAAGGGTATTGGTTCAGAATTTCATCAGGTACCACCACCATTGAGAAACAATTATACTTTTTATGATGAGGAAAAGGTGGCAAAGGGTTTGAACATAGCTGACCAGTTACCTGAAAGTATCGATGTGACTTACACCAAATCTGATGATGCTAATGATTCAGAGGTGGTAAGTAAGGTTGTTGAAAGCGTTTTGAAAGATGAGTCTACAAAAGGTAAGTCTGAATCACAGGATGAAGATGAAGGAAATCTTTATGATGGATATCTGAAAAACACAAAATCCGAGAAAATTTTGAATGATGATTCAAAAGGATTGGTTTATACCATGATTGGATCGGACAAACTATTCTTAGATGTTGTATTCCCGATTCAGAATGTGATTTCAGAGAAGGTTGATAAAGTTTTCAAAATGGTTGAGATTGAGAAGTCGGAAATTTCAAAGTTTGCTGGTAAAGGTCATAAATCTTTTTATAACAAACCTGGTTTTAAGAAGAAAAACATCAAGGCTGGTTTGGGTTATAAAAAGAAACAAAATCGAAAAAGAAATGAAATGCCAAATTTTCAGGCAAAAATGAGTTTTGTTCAAGGGAAAAGTTTGAAAGAAGAGGAAAAACTCAAATTTGGACAACAGTCTAATGAGGAGTTTGATGCTAATAAAAAGAAACAGCAACAGGCCAATGATGTTTCAAAGAAAGTGTGTTTTAAATGTGATCAAATTGGACATGTATCACGAAAGTGTCCAAATCCAAAGCCTGTTGATGTTGAAAAACAGAAGTTTGAGGGTGTGAAACCAAGGCCAACCAGATTTGATTCAAAACAAGCTTGGAGGTATAACACAAACAAGTTTGCTTCGAATCAAACTTGGAAACCAAAACAGACTAGGTCTGATTCAAGACAAACACAGATTTCTCACACACCCAGAGTCAGAACAACTCAAAGTTGGAAAACAACTGTTGATATGACAAAACCAAAAGTTGTTATTCAAAAACAAAATTTTCAAAAAGAATCACATTTTTACAAAAGAGGTACTCCGAAAGGTCAAATGTGGAGTGCTAAGAAACAAGCGACGTCGGAAAAAGATGAGAAAGTTGAAGTCAACGCTGAAAAAGTTTTAAATGACAAAGAGTTTCCGAAATTAAATGAACATTATTGTGTTGAAATGCCTAAGGTCCAACAGACCTGGGCTAAATTGTTCAAATGATTGATAAAGTTTGAATGTGCAGGTGCTCAACGAAGCTGAAGATTGTGAGAATGGTAGTTGGAGCAGCCTGGCACAGGAAGAGGCTGCTGAACCCTGGTTTGGTTGAACAGGGAGTTTAGTTTGATTGTTTTCTGTACATAAATAAACAATATTTCAAAAACCCTAAAAATTGAAAAACTTAAAAACCAAAAATATGGTTGTTTTTATTTTTTGTCAAAAATTTGAAAAATCCAAAAATATGTTGCTTGAAAACGCCGAAACCCTCACGGCTGAACAAACATGATTAATTTCACAAGATTGAAAAACGGTTTTCAAACTATAAAAAATCAATGTGTTGTAAATCATGGGGGTACGTTATGATTTCTGCTTCGCATGCGTATATTTTCTGCTAACCAGAGCACTTTAAGCAGAAAATGGATGGCGAAACAAAGCTATCAATATTGGTTGTCAAATTTTCTTTATATGATTTTGCATTTTAGGGGGAGTAATGTTGTTAGAAAATACAAAAACATTTGAAAAATTTGAAAAAGCTAAAAACATGATAAAATTCAAAAAATTGAGTTTTTGCGTAGAAAGAGGAAATGATAGTACATCAGTAGACAGTTACAGTACGCTAAAGATTTGGAAAGTTTAAATGTGTTAAACGATCTCACTGTGGATGTGTCGGTAGGTTTTTATACATTTAGTAAACTTTTTCGGGATATAAACCTAAATTCAAACTTGCTTATTTCGTGGGGAACACTACTTGGATATATAGGTAACCCCTGAAATCTCGTTTGAAAGGTCTCATAATCTGATATACTAGGTCTTTATACTCAATGATGTCTGGGGTATTATTCCGGGACTTCTGCTGAACGGTAGTTCTGACCTAGTCCTCGAATAATACTTTCTGCAATGCTTGAAACATAGCATTAAACCCTCAGCATGCTGATGAAACAATAAAATTGATAGTCGCTGCTGTTGTAAGCAAAAAGATCCTCTAAAGGGGACATTCCGAAAAGTCGAAGCTGATATCTCCCTGCGTATACGGAAGTATCGATCTGAGATCCCTCGGCCCTCGCATACCTAATTTATATACAGATATCATTGTAGTATACTCACATGTAAGACTGATTATTGGGATTCTGGATACGGGAGTATATTCAAGAGGTGGGACACATGAATGAGTTTAAGTTCTTAAAATACCTAATTAGTATCCTGAATCAGTTGAAATTTGTAAGAAAATTTAAGTGGATAAGTATATCGACAATCTAAGTGAATTGTTTAATGCGTAATGTGATTTTAAGCTCAACGGTTCTTGTGACTTGTCAAAAACTGATATGATCCTTTGACGCATACTCAAACAAAAATATTGTCTGTAAATATGTTTGTATATATTTCTTTACTGCTTTATTTTCAGAAAAATTCAAAAAGATTTTGATTTCTGCTTTATTTTCGACAACCGATGTCTGAGTGCTGAGTTTCAAAATCTGAGTATGCTAATTGTGTTTCTGAAAATAAAACAAGTTCATTAATTTGAAACTTGAAATTTTTAAATCAAAAATCAAAAACAGTTTGTGATATCTCCAAGGTCATTAATTTGGACTTGGATGATTAACTGTGAGGGAGTTGGATTCTTAGATTGTTAAAATCTGTTATAAAGAGTCAGTTTTCAATTTTGGATTCTTAAATTCTGCCAAATCTTTGAAGATTGTTGATAGGGGGAGAATATCAAGTAATCCTGGATATATTTCATATTATTATATCTTAGTCCCAGGATCTTGATTTAGAAAGTTTGATGGAGCCAGGTTACGATTCCTGGAAAACCGAAAATGCTTTTGCTTATAAATGTTTGAGTGATTGCAGATGTTGTACCAGACTACGATCCCGAAAGCCGAGTCTAAGGGGGAGTCTGAAGACAAGCTCAACGAAAGGGGAAGCGTGCATAGGCGCCAGGATACTTTTCCCAGAGGAGCTTGTAACCGGAAAGCCAGGTGTCGATCCCAAAGCACGGAAGCTTGACGAAAGGGGGAGCCTGATGAACTGAAGAGTTTACCGAAGGGGGGAGCTGGAGCTGAAGACAGATCCACGGGGATTCTGTTCGAGCTAAAGAGAGAGAAAGAAAAGAAGCTACGAGTCTGAATGTTTGAGATTGACTGCGGCAATATCCAAGGGGGAGTCTGTTAGTGCATTTATGTCTATCGCCTCCGTCATCTCAACCCGTAGCAGAAAATGTTAAATTCTAGGCTTTACATTGTAATATTAGATAGAAAAGGCAAGGTGGCAATATGGTATATAAGAGGAAAGCTCTTATAAGCCTTGGCCTATAAATAGATGAGGTAGGGTTAGAATTAGAGACTTTTGGAAGACTTTACACATCTGCACTTTGGAGAGCTCTAGTTCTAGAGAGAGAAACTAGAGAGAGAAAGTGCTGTGTACGTGATTCACGGTTCTTGTACGCTATCAAATCTTCAATAGAATCACAGTTAGATTTACAGTTCGTGTGTTCGGTCACGATCGTTCAAGGATTCCGCACTTCGAACGATCAATTCGCAATCGAAACGGAGACGATTCCGGACCTAACAGTGGAGCATTTTCCCGAATGCTTCTTCTTGCAAGCCTTACAGTAAGGTGCAGAGGTAGAACCTATATTCCTACGGTTGAAATTTCTAGAACGGAATTCTTGGGTAAGTCTCTGTGCTAGGTTCCTCCTTTGGTCTTCTTCTCGTGTACGCACTAATTCATCAGTCAAGGTGTTTGTTAATTCTACAGCTTCTTCTATGGTTTGAGGTCTAGCTGCCTTGACTACATGCCTAATCTCCCCAATTAATCCCCAGATGTAACGGGAGATTAATACTGGTTCAGGTGAAGCAAGGGTTGGCACTATTCTAGCATATTCAAAGAATAACTTAGTGTATCCCTTACTATCCACACCAGTCATCATAAGGTTTAAGAACTTATTGGCTATCTGTTCCTTTTCATTGGGAGGGCAGAATTTCCCTTCTACCATATTTTTAAATTCTTCCCATTCCATATTATAAACCCTATCACTTCCTCTAGACTAGAGGATAGTGTTCCACCATTGTAAGGCTGAATTCTTAAATAGATTGGAAGCAAACATTATCTTGTCCTCTTCCATCCATTTGCTTATTTTTAAGACTGCCTTAGTCTTTTCTATCCAGCGTAGAGCTGCAATGGGTTCTTCATTGCCCGAGAATTCTATTGGTTTACAAGACCAGAATTCTTTGTAAGAACAACCATAAGGCATGGTTCTTCTTCTTTTGGGAATGGGCGCTTGAAGTACGGGTCCATTGTTCACGCTGTGTTCAGGTTTAGAGGGTCGCTTGCTATCATGTCTACTTTTATTATTAGCATCCTTAACCGTTTGAAGAATATATGGCATTGCATCTATTATTCCTTGTGCCACAATGTGTTGGATGACACTGTTATCCACTTAGTTTCCATTATTGTTGTTTGGATTTTCGTTACCCGGGTTATTGTTACTCTGGTTATCGTTATTCAGATTTTCCTGATTCACTTCGTCGGCCATCTGAATTTTAAACAGTTACCACGTATTAATATCACAAATAATATTTAATATAGCCAATCACATGACACGCATTTTGGTCAAAAGCGTCGATCATTGCGACTTTACTCTATTTTTATATAGTATGCATCCACTACAAACCAATATTGGAAATTAAAATTACAGTGCCGACTAAAATTACACTACTAGTAGTAGGCATCCGTAGTTTTTTTATACACATACACACATATTTTATTATTATATTATTATTATTACTACCATCTCCACCATCACATTCAAGGATATGGATTCATCCAGAAATCCATATTGCGCTCGTCATACTTCCAGGAGAGTCGCTCTCCCACCTGTCTCATCCTTTCACTACTCTCTAAAATTTCCTCACCAAATTTCCTGAGTTCTTGTACATTTTCTGCACTCATTGGGGGTGCAGGTTCTAGGACTGAGTTTGGGATCTGGGGTGCGGGTTCCTAGTATGGAGGTGTAGGTGCCTGGAATTGGTAAGGATTCTCTAAAATCTCCCTAATGTATACATCGTTATCGTAATAGGGATCTAGAGGGTCCAAACCTGGGTAGGCTCATACTTTCGGCATGGGCATGTCTTCGTGTATCGGGTAACATTGCACATAGTCTCTATTGTCGTCCCACCAGGGGTCGTAATTTGGGTCTAAGGGATTTGGTGCTGGTACCCAAGGTATTTCCTCCGGGTTGAAATCATGCATTTCTACTTGATTTTCAGGGTTCTCTATTCCCATTGGTTGGTCGGGAAATGGTGGTTGTGGTTGGGGTGCTATCATTTGCTCCAAGTTAGAGTCAGCTGCAGTGGTTGCTAAGATATGAAAATTAGCTAACTCCTATTAATCATGTCCTGGGCATGGGCATCGGTTTCTCTTTTGGCTGCTGCTAGTGCTCTCTGGTCTTGTAACTTTTTCATACGTTTCCTACGCTCATGTGCTCCCCTACTGAACCATCCTCTCTTTTTCTGAGAGAATGGCTCTTCAGACTGAGCCTTAAACACGAATATTCCTTCTTCATTATCAGTAGAGTACCCCGAGAGGGAAGGCAGAGAAGAGGCGCCTTCACTTCTAGGCGAACCAGACAATTGACGGTACGCGTCAGATGGTCCTTGGTCGCTCATACTGTAAACTAACAAATAGTCAAATAACACACATTAATAAAATACAATTATGCACGTATTTCCGTAATTTATTTCCTAACAGGTTGAATTTTGGTTTCAGTAGAACGCTTCTGTGGCTGAATCAGTGGCTTAGCTCTGATACCACCTTCTGTCGCAACCCCCGATCCCTATCTCCCTGGGAACGGGCGACCGCGAGCCAGTTTCGGTGGTATCTGGTATTTATTCAATTTTGGCAGCGGAATTTACATCAGGGCCGTAGTTAGGAAATATTTTATCAGAGTAAAATACCACGCTTTTAATATATTAAACACATGGGAAAAATCCCAAGTTTCAAGTACACACATTTTCATAGGGATAAACCCTATTTTATTTAATAAAAACATCTATTTTGTTTAGGTAACTTTATTGCCACTTCTCCAAGCCTTTAGTGCTGTCCAGCTGGCTTCTATTTGGCTTTCACATTTTGTTACCTGAAACGCGTTTTAAAACATTGTCAGTGGGAAATACTGGTGAGTGAATCCCAGTTTAATCAAGTTTAATAAAAACCATTGTACAGTATTGAGGGCGGTCTCGCAATTATATTTGTTTCCAAGTCATATCAATTATCACCCACGGTACTGTCAACCTGACTTGTGGAAATGTTACCCCTCGCAAGGCAGTAACAAATTTTGTATACAAAACCCCAACATACCGACGATAATTGTATCCTTACAAATACTCAATAACTGTTTAATATATAATTAATCGTAGGTTTTGTAAAAACAATTTACAAAAAGGAGATTACTCACATTGCTGTCTTAGATTATCCTTTAGGGTTTCCTGGTGACAATCTATAATTTACACAAATGCACACGTGTTAGTATAATAACCCATTTTAACATTAGTAATACCCTCCCCGAGACGGCATTCCAACGACTACGTCGGGCAGAACCACGACAGCCGTTACGGAACCCTAAATCAATCGGACAGCGTGTCTAATACGTATCCACGGGTTATGATACTTACAACGGAGCAGAACTTCGTTATTTAGGGGGTATTATACCCGAGAATTATATTAAATCTTTAGAATTTAGAGAAAGAAAACGTTCATGAGCAAATTTCGATTGAAGGCCCGATGCCCTCTTATATAGGGCTGAAATCTGGTTCTCTCGCGGCCCGAGTAAGGTAAGCTTAAGGCTTACGCGGCCCGCGTAGTAGAGGGTCTACGGCGTAGCTGATCCGGGTCACAAGCATAGGTTCAACACGTTGATGACACGTGTCGGCTCAGGATTTCGCCGCGTTGATGGGCTGTCGCGCCCCGCGTAGACCCTTATGTGGTCTTACGCGGCCCGCGAGCGATATAAAATTTTTGTTTTTATTTTATTTTTAATGCTATATTGTATTTTGAGCTCAGTTTTCACATAAGGGGTGTATTTTAGGACATATAGGGGTATTTTAAAATATATTAGGGTGTCGGAAAAATTCAGGAGGGTTGTTATATAAGGGCACATTTTCTCGATTACCCCATGAAGAATATTCTATTAGACAATGCTGGTGAATTTACATCCCAAACATTTAATGATTATTGCATGTCTATTTGGATAAATGTAGAGCATCTTGTACCTCATGTACATACACAAAATGGGCTTGCTGAATCACTTATCAAGCGACTTAAAATGGTTGCAAGACCAATGATTATGAAATCAAAACTACCAGCATCTGCTTGGGGACATGCAATTTTACATGCAGCAACACTAATTCGCATCAGGCCAACGAGTTATCATACTTCCTCCCCATTAAAGTTGGTTCTTGGTCAGGAACCAAATATTTCCCATCTAAGGATTTTTGGTTGTGTTGTATATGTTCCAATCGCTCCACCACAACGCACACAGATGGGGCCTCATAGGAGGTTAGGAATATATGTTGGGTATGAATCACCATCAATCATTAAGTATTTAGAACCTACAACGGGTGATTTATTTACAGCTCGATTTAGTGATTGTCATTTTGTTGAATCAACATTCCCAACATTAGTGGGAGACAAAAAGCAGCTGGATAATAGTATTATTTGGAATGAATTATCATTATCTCATCTTGATCCTCGAACTAAACAATGTGAACTAGAAGTTCAAAGGATAATTCATTTACAAGGATTAGCAAATCAATTACCAGACGCACTCATTGGCCCAAAGAGAGTGACTAAGTCACATATACCAGCTGTTAATGCTCCAGTTAAAATAGGTGTCCCACAAGGACAACCACTTGTTGCTAATGAGTCTAATGCACGCCTAAAACGTGGTAGACCAATCGGTTCTAAAGATAAAAATCCTCGAAAGAAAAAGGGAGCAAATAATGTAGATGGTCAAGTCGAGGTAACAATAACGCAAGAAAAGGAGTCTCCAGAAGAGACACTAGACATGATGGTTCTAGAAGAACCTCAAGTACCTGAAAACGAAGATATCTCAATTAATTATATCATGTCTAGAAATGTATGGAACCGAAACGAAATCGACGTCGATGATAGTTTTTCATATAATGTAGCGCTACAAGTAATGGAAAACAATGAGGATCAAGAACCAAAATCAGTTGAGGAATGTAAACAAAGAAATGATTGGCCAAAATGGAAAGACGCGATAGAGGCAGAATTGAATTCCCTAAATAAACGAGAAGTTTTTGGACCTGTGGCCCACACACCTGAAGGTGTAAAGCCTGTTGGATATAAATGGGTTTTTGTGCGAAAATGTAATGGGAAAAATGAAATTGTACGATACAAGGCAAGATTAGTAGCACAAGGAGTTTCGCAAAGACCTGGAATTGATTATGATGAGACATATTCTCCAGTGGTGGATGCGACAACTTTTCGTTATCTTATTAGTCTGGTAATACAAGAAGGGATTGATTTGCGTCTAATGGATGTTGTGACAGCCTACCTCTATGGCTCACTTGATACTGATATTTACATGAAACTTCCTGAAGGATTCAAATTGCCAAACTCATGTAAATCTAGTTCTCGAGAACATTTTTCAATCAAACTAAACAAATCATTATATGGGCTAAAACAATCTGGGCGTATGTGGTATAATCGCCTTAGTGAGTATTTGTCGAAAGAAGGCTATAAAATGATTATGTATGCCCGTGTATTTTTATATAAAGGTCAGGATCTGAATACGTTATAATTGTCGTATATGTTGATGACATGAATATAATTGGGACTCCAGGGGAGCTTCAAAAAGCAGTTGAATACTTGAAAAGAGAATTTGAAATGAAAGACCTTGGGAAGACAAAGTTTTGTCTTGGATTACAAATTGAACACCTTAAGGGTGGAATCCTTGTGCATCAAGAAACTTACATAGAGAAACTACTAAAAAGATGTTATATGGAAAAATCACATCCATTGAGTACCCCAATGGTTGTAAGGCCGCTTGATGTGGAAAAAGACCCACTCCGACCTCCTAAAGATGGAGAGAATATCCTTGGTCCAGAAGTACCACATTTAAGTGCAATTGGTGCACTAATGTTTCTTGCTAGCCATACACGACCTGGTATATCATTTTCTTTAAATTTATTGGCAAGATATAGTTCATGCCCAACAAAGAGGCATTGGAATAGGGTAAAACAAATATTTAGATACCTTCGAGGTACAAAAGATATGGGTTTGTATTTTACAAATCAATCGAAAACAGGTTTGGTTGGTTTTGCAGATGCAGGGTATTTGTCTGATCCTCACACTGGGCGATCTCAAACTGGATATTTATTTACAAGTGGAGGTACTGTAATTTCATGGTGTTCGGTAAAGCAAACAATCACAGCCACGTCTTCTAATCATGCAGAAATATTGGCGATACATGAAGCTAGTTGAGAATGCATTTGGTTAAGGACTGTAATACAACACATTCGTGGATCTTGTTGTATTTCTTCGGGAGATGAGGGACCGACAATCTTACATGAAGACAACGCAGCATGCATTGCTCAACTAAAGGAAGGATACATCAAAGGTGATAGAACAAAGCACATTTTGCCAAAGTTCTTTTTTACACATGATCTACAAAAGAATGGAGATATTATTGTTCAACAAATTCGTTCCAGCGAAAATTTAGCAGACTTGTTCACTAAATCATTGCCGACCTCAACATTCAAGAAGTTAGTTCATGGAATCGGGATGCATCGACTCAAGGAGCTTAAGTGATCATCATCAGGGGGAGATAATACGCGCTGCACTCTTTTTCCCTTAGTTAAGGTTTTGTCCCATTGGGTTTTCCTGACAAAGTTTTTAATGAGGCAGCATTAAGCGTATGAAATTGATAATCAAGGGGGAGTGTTATAAATAATTAATGATATTATGATTATCAATTCCTAATATAGTCCAACTTGTTCTCCAAGCATTTTTCCCTTTAAATACTCAATGTATTCTAATGTAAAAGATGCACTATTAATAATAAACATCTCTTTCTCTCCTAATATCTCTTCTCATCTTCTTGCTATTAGGCTTATTCATAACAACAATTAACTAATTAAGGTTTAATTTTGTAAGATTTTAGTTAGATATATAGAGAAAGATATCCATCCATATCTAGTGAGAATCTTATCTTGAAACCCGTATATGGAACTAATTCTTGAAGATTCGCATGTATGAAGCTAAGTCCATACATTTTTGGATGTCAGAAGCGCAAAGGGGTTTCTTTATTCTTGGAAGCCAAAGGTGGCCAGGCCTGCCTCCAAAGGAAATCTTGAAGCTCTCTCCTAAACTTACATGTAATTTTTTTTTATATATATTGGGGGTTGGTGGTCCAATTGTAAAAACAAAACTTGTAAGAGTACCTAAACTAGTTAGTCATTTGTTTAAGTCCAACAAAAACTAAAAATTAAATTTGCCATTTTATATATTATATTTGAAACTACCAAGAAGCTAGAATGTAACAAATTATATAATAATGCTGAAGAGCTACACCAATCCGACCAAGACAAATTACACAACTTTTATCAACTGTATTATTACTACTTCTGTGTTTAAATCTTCTTACAAAATTTAATCACTCTTCGTCATTTAACATTCTGATCGTATTACTAAAATGTTTATTCGTCTACCATGATAAATTAATTTATGAACTAGATTTAGGTAACCATTTACTCGTGCAACTCATACTTTTATGTATCACATTTTTTAAAAGAAGAAAAAATAAATAATACCTTCTTTCGACCATATAATCAACTTATAGTTGTAGCATAAGATCTCTAAAACTAGTATATACTACTTTCTAGTAGGGGAGTGCAAAAAACCAAATTAACTGAACCATAACCGAATTAACCGACAAAACCGAACCAAATCAAAAACCTGTGGGTCGGTTAATGGTTTTTTCGAAAACCAAAAATAGCGGGTCGGTTATAGTTATCAATGTTTCCATACCCACCATAACCGAACCGAACCGACATGTAATAAATCTTTGTAGGATTTAGGACTTTTCACCATATTTTTAATATTTGATGTTTTTGACTGAAGATTTTTAGTATTTGTGGGGTTTTTCATATCGTTTTGTGGTTTTGATTGAATGGTAATTTGAATTTATGGAATATATTATATCACTTTATTTGAATATTCGATAATAATTAGTATTAATATTATAGATTATATGTATTTTTAATACTATATGCAATAACAATTTATTCCATGTTAAAAAAATTAAGTTATTTTAGCTAGGCTAAATACACGGTTAACCACCCACAACCGACCCGCTATAACCATCAAAACCGATTAACCATGAATATTCGATAATAATTAGTATTAATATTATAGATTATATGTATTTTTAATACTATAGACAATAACAATTTATTCCATGTTAAAAAAATTAAGCTATTTTAGCTAGGCTAAATACATGGTTAACCACCCACAACCGACCCGCTATAACCATCAGAACCGATTAACCATAACCACCATAACCGATCGGTTATGGTTTTCCATTAACCGACATCGCGGTTATGGTTATGGTTTTAGGCCAAAACCGACCCAAACCGACCCATGCACACCCGTACTTTCTAGATACATTTATTAATTTTCTATAACTAGACTTTATAAACGATGGAGATTTCATAAGGGTGTACGGTGTGGAGTCGGCAAAGGGTTCGGCAAATGTGGTCCGACCTTTTGCCGACGCGGTTTGGTTACTGAATCGAGGAGACTATGCCGCTCGGGAAAGGAAAGAAATTTGAACGTTGGGGCGAGTTATAACGGCTATAATGCCGTTTAAAATAAAAAAAATATTTTTTCTTTAAAAAATTAAACTATAAATACCAAACCAAACCATAACCAAATACCTTCAAATTTATACCCCAACCAAACTAAAAAATACCACCAATTCTTCCCAAACATTTACAAAACAAAATGCCGAATGAACTCCCGTTATGGTTCCCACCCATGAGTAGCGACGATTCATCCGATAGTAGCATTCTTTTTTTTTTTTCAAAATCTCATCGAAGAAGCCGAACTTCAAGACACGGACACATCTAACCGAAAGAGATATATTGAACGTCAACGTGAGGAGGGGCATGAGACACTCATGGCGGATTATTTTGTCGAAGACCTGAAGTACAACGAAGATATCAGGTTTTGTATGTCGAAACGTTTGTTTCTAAAAATTGTGGCCGATGTGGAAGAGAACGACCCGTGGTTTGAAGAGGCCCCCGATGCGCGAGGTAGGAAGGGCTTTACGCCGTTGCAAAAGGTAACATCGGCTATTAAACAGCTCGCAACTGGTAACACTCCAGACGAGAACGACGAGTACTTGCATATGGCCGAAAGAACTTCCCGCGAGTGCCTAGAATATTTTTGCGACACGGTTTGCAAAATATACGCTTCCGAGTTCTTACGTTGACCGACAAGCCATGACATGGCACTTTTATACCAAGCTCATGAGGAAAAACATCACCTTCCAGGTATGTTCGGTGGCCTTGATTACACCCATTTCGTTTGGCGATTTTGTCCGACAGAGTATCGAGGCCAATATATGCGAGGAGATCACCGATACCTGATTGTTATGCTCAAAGTGGTTGCTTCTCAAGACTTATGGTTTTGGCATGCTTGTGCCGGTCCACTTGGTTCTCAAAACGATATCAATGTGCTACAACAATCCCCGTTATTTTTAACGGAACGAAATGGAACCGCGCCAAAATGTCCATTTTACGTTAACAACCATTTATACAAACGTGGTTATTTGCTCGCGGATGGAATCTACCCTTCGTGGTCCGTGTTTGTGAAGTCGATCCCTTACCCTCACGAAGTAGACCAAAAGAAATTTAAGAGGCAACATGAGGCGGCAAGAAAAGACGTCGAACGGGCTTTTGGTGTTTTGAAGGCGAAATGGGGTGTATTGAGTCGACCGACGCGAGCAAGATCCGTTAAAAAAAATTAGGAGTGTTGTGTACACGTGTATCATTTTACACAACATGATTTTAAAAGATGAAGGAAGAGCGGTAGCACCGGTGCACATTCGAGATCATCCGGTCGAACCCGCTCTAGACGATACGGTGTTGGGCGAGTTGATGGATGAAGACACGCATTGGAGACTAAAACACGATCTTATAAATCATCTCGCAAGTCAAGATTTACCCCATGTTTTGGTCGATTCCGACGAAGACTAGTTTAATTTATTTCAAGTTAATGTAATTTTATTGTTTTTTTTATTTAATGTAGTTTTTATGTTTTTAATTTAATGTTATTATTAGTTTATTCTACATTTATTAACTTAAATATTAAATATACTAGTTTACAAAAAAAAAAAAAAAGTTTACCACTTCAGCAAGTGTTTAAATTATTGCCAACACTTTATAGCAAAGTTTAAACACTTTTGACTGATTGACATGACGCACTCTGATTGGTTGTTCTTTTTGTTTGCCAAGGTGTTTAACCACTCCTTACACCCTAAGGCTATGGGGTATGGGGTTTGGGTTGGGGCGTGGGTTGACTGAAAACGCCCAAGCCACCACCCCGGGGGCTTGGGTTTGGGCGTGGCCCTTGAGGAGTGGGTTTGAAGCCGGGCGTGAGGCGGGCTAGTAAGGTGACATGGAGGGCTCTCAATGGCCAAACCAAACTCATGCCCTCAACCCAAGCCCCACCATACCCCATGGGCGTGGGTTTGAATTTGTTTTCCATGTGTCAACTCATGCCCCCCAACTCACGCCCCGCCATACCCCACGGACACGTCACTAGGCGGTGGGGGGCTCCCATTCCACGTGTCAACAAATACCCCAACCCAAGCCCAACCATACCCCACGGGCTAATATAAACATTTTAAAAATACGGTATCTTTCTTTCTATTCAAGTTACCCGTTTCAAAATTGACGGAAATCCAGTTGAATTAAGTCACGTGCGCGGCGAGAATACGCAAACACTGTTACGTCGTCTTTTTTTTCATCTTCCTTCTCCGGCATCCATATCATATCATATTCTCTCAATTCTCCTTTCAAAACCCTAGATTCTTAGGGTTTCATCCTCATTCTCACACAATCATCACTCAACACTTCACTCAAATTCCTCAAAGATCGATGCATTAACTTCACAAAGCAACCAGAATCACTCCTCTACTCCTGCCGTTGATTCTTCTCCGACCGTTAATGGCGATTTCGGATGCAGTAGAGTTTACGCAATCAGTAGTTATCGGTCTCATTGTTTCGTTTCTTCTCGCGAAGCTTTTCTCCATCGTCTTGTCTTCCGGCGACGAAAACCTCATTTCCACCGCCAGAAACCCTAACGGAACCCTACCGGATGTTGTTTCACCGGAAAACCGTCGGAAATTAGCGGAAAATGATAAACGATCAGAGGCGGAGGTTTCTAAGAAGCGGATTACTGGTGGTGAACTTGAGAAGAAGAAGACTGTGGTGACTGGTGGCGATATCGATGATGATTGGGAAGGTGTGGAGACGACGGAGTTAGATGCGGCGTTTTGTACTGCGACGGAGTTTGTGGCGGCGATTGCAGCGGATCGGTCGGTGCAGAAGGTTTCGAATGATTTGCGGTTGAAGTTGTATGGATTGTATAAGGTTGCGACTGATGGTGCTTGTGGAGTTCCGCAACCGTCTGCTATTAAGATCACTGCTCGAGCTAAGTGGTAAGTTTGTCGTGGAAATTGAAAAGCGAAATCCTCTGTTCTTTGATAATATCGAAGTTTGATTTTAGTGTGTTGATTTAGTTTTTGGAATCTGGTAGTTGTTGTATGTGATTTGATTATGTGTGACTAACTAAATCTTGAACATACATGAAGATTTAAAATATGGGATGATTTATAATAGCGCTTTTTAATGAATATTTTATGGTTGATTTTGTGTTTAATTATGTTTTAATGGGGATCTTGGGCCAGGAATGCATGGCATAAGCTAGGTGCTATGTCTTCAGAAGAAGCAATGAAGAAGTGTCTTGAGATTATTACCGAGCTGTACCCTAGTTGGGCTGATGGTTCAACTTTTGTGAGTATCATCACTCTTTCTCTGATGTAGTGTAACCTAAAAGTGGCAAAATGGATGATGATTTGGGTAACCGGTCAACACGGACCATTTTTTGTTCTCGAGTCGTGGCTTAAAACTCTTTTTATCTCAAGTTAGTTATTAGTACTTAGTTAATGATTGTCAATAATAGCCTAATTATTTGGATAACAAGATATAGGATGTTCATACAACAAAATAGGAAACACAAACTTTAGTATACTATTGGCCCGTTCGCCTGTTTTGACCCGTTTTACCTGTTTTTTTAAGCTATCCTTTACTATACATGTTTGACCCGTTGGAAGTAACATAAACATTTTCATTTCTTTTATCATGGAACTTCTGTCACCTTTATTCTCTGTTTTTCTTGATATAATAATTCACAGATGAGAAGTGGTGGAGGTAATAATGAGACATCCAGAAAGGATACTACACCAATGGGACCAGATTTTAGCTCTTTTGTGCATGAGGAAGAGTTGTAAGATTCTTTTAACCTTTTTGTATGATATTATTAATGATTAAGATTCTTGGCCCATCCTTTATTAAATGTCCAACTACCAATGTCATTTAATTGCTCTTAAAATGTATATGTACACAGTACTCATGAAGTAATGTTCTAGCTTCTTATAGTATTATCATCTTTAATTTTCAGTAAATTGGATGCTATACATGACTATACAAAAGAAGGTATAACTTGCTTAGATGTATAGACATTTCATATTATAATATTATATCCAATTCGTCACTTTAAGTCTCTACTTATTGCCACAATTATACTGTAAAATTTGCAGATCAAACGGCTTTGCATTCGGCTGTTGGTTGTGACCAAACTGATGTTGCAGAGATACTATCGAGCGGGACTGCTGATATAAATCCGAAGGTACTTAATTAGATACAATTGAATATAGAAAAAGCTAAGAAGCTATGTTTCTAGCATAAACTGATGTTTGTGTATATTATATGAGAACTAAAAGGACATTGAAGGCCAAACCCCCTTGCATCATGCTGCTGCTGTTTGTGAGCCGGATGACACTGATGTGAAGAAAAATGCTTCAGGCAGTGATGATGATGATGGAACTGTGTATCCATCTGATCTGTCTTCAAACTGGCAATCAATCCAACCCTAGATAGTCCCCCATAAAAAATACTGATGATCTCTGATTCATGTGTACAGACTAGATATTTCCCACAAGTCTTCTGATTATAACAATCATTTGGTTGTTTTGATACTTTTATTTCTTAAACAGACCGAAAGTCAAACCAAATTGATACACTTTATAAACGTCTTGAATCTGTTACGGCTGTTTAACCGGACGGCCTACTCAGACCCGGCCTCCCCCTGTAGACGAAACATTCCCTTTTGAATATGCATCTCCCAGTCCCTCCCTCCTTTGATTTTATAATCAAGACACCAACACAAGCTGCAAACAATTTATGAGAAACCAAACTGTAAATTATGTATAAATAAATAATTATTTATACATCAAATAAATGTACTTTTTTTCAATTCATGAAAATTAATAATTTTTACCATGTTTCCAAAAAAGCGTTACTTTTATAAGACTTGGTTGTCATGAAATTTTTATAAAGAAATTTGAGGGATTTAGTTGTGTGAGAAATATTTAAGGAATCACTTAAGACTTAGTTGGCGTGTTGTGGGTAGTTTTTAGAGCCAAGGACTGCGATGTGGGCGATTTTTGGACCCAAGGACTGCATACCTGGATATATAGCGAGAGGAGGGCGTGAGGGGAGAAGACAACTTTTCAAGAGAGAACATAGAGAGGATGTGATGGTTTTCCGGGTTAGGGTGATGAGGGTCCACGGCGTCTATTACAGAAGCTCTAGCTGGTTCAAATAAACATGCGATGCGATGGTAAGAGAATATCTAGAGATGAACCCAATACGTATTAATTAATTGAGTTATGTTATTTGGGAGTATCTTTTACACTAGTTGGTTCCGAGATAGAAGGATGTGATAACATATGAAAGAATTATAACGTATTCTAACATCCAAACTAGAGATAAAATAAACCAACAAAAACACTTACAGGTGATGGTAACAAATAATTATAATAACCAGACTAGATGATAAACTCCGTTAACATTACACGTATCAAATAGTCAATCACTTGATTAAAACTCTTATGTAATTACACCTGAGTTTAAAGTTTTATTGTTGTTGCAATGAAAATACAAAAATAGGTCAAAGTTGATAGCTGGTAGTTTGTTATCAAAAGAAGATGGAACGTATAAACGAGCCAATGCACAAATGTAAACGTTCCATTAGACACATTAGGGGCAATGAATACATGAAAATGTTCTAGTGTAAGGAAAGAAGGTGTATGCATGTCATGTTGAAGGGGTATGGTCCCAAAAGTCGCACAGACCAATCAGGTCGCGCGCAGGACCATACTCCTTACACATTAATCTAACTAATCTACAGACCCCGCGCGGAATACTTAGGCAGAGCCTACACCACGCGCGAGGTCCAAGCGAGATTTAAGATCAGATTCCACACTTAGCATCCTGAATGAAAGCCCTCAACCCCTAGACCTTGCGCCGACTGATTAGACACATGCCAGGGGCCACGCGAGGGTAGCGGCGCAGGTTCATTCCAGGAAGCATGAAAGGTACAAGTGGCATAAGAGTAACCAATCAGCATCCAACAGGCTGTATTCTATCGTGCTCCATGATTAGCAATCGTGCAGGAGACAAATAGTACACAAGGACGCCAACGTGGCACCAATCAGGGGGCGGAGACAACTGCCCCATGATCTCCACTCGCCTGCTGATGTTAGAGAGACAACAAGGATGACAACCCGGGCACGTGGCTCCAATCAAGGTGCGCCAGCACCGAAGATCTTCTAGAAGACACTAACGGTTGTCACCAAAGAGACAGGACAGATATTCCTTGTTGTCGTCTTCAGGCCCAAGGCCCATCAGCCCATCTCCGTCTACACTACTCCAGCTATAAATAAGGTCCTTCATACACATTCCTTGTTGCCGTCTTCAGGCCCAATGCCCATCAGCCCATCTCCTTCTACACTACTCCGGCTATAAATAGGGTCCTTCATACACATGTTAAACCATTCTGCTCTCTACTCTCTCACTCTTAACACACACACTTATTTCATCAAAACAAGTACTTATTCTCATGCCGGAGAGTGGTTAAGAGGGAAACCCCCATATTCCCCTCTTAACGAGCTTAACGGGGTGTTGTTTGTTTTGCAGGAAGGGTCACAACCAAGCTCAGGAAGGATTAAGAAGATTAACCTTTATGGTTGAAACATAAACCCAACTAATAAACCTCAAATTAGTTTCGTGTTTCTCACGTGTCAAATAGCAGATGAAGTGATAATCATGAAACTATGAACGAGATTGTCATGTTTAAGGGTAATTGCACGGTACCCCTGACCGCGGAAGAGATCTCCCTTCCCAGTTCACCACCCGACAAGGATCCCTGGCGGCAAATACCCATAGCCATCAAAGAGGGGTAAGAAACATGTTTCAAACCCGAGACCTCGAGTGTCCTCGGTCCGGCTTAAAGCGGGTGTCGGTGGCCACCAAAGTGGCACTAATGGGAATTGAACTTGGGTCTCCATTGGAGAACCCAAGTCACTCCACCACTAGGCCACTTGTGGTGGTTGAGATTGTCATGTTTAGGTGACCTAATGAATGAAAATACTACAAACACAAAGCATGTTGCTATAAAAAAAAAGTATGGTTCACATAAATTAAATTTTAGACTCACTAACGTAATCTTCACATGTTTTAATATATGAACATACGAGATTACTACTCCTCTAATAACAAAGAGTAGAGAATGTGCGAAAAGAACGTCAACTAGTTATATTATGACGAGAGAAAATTCTTAGCATATGTTTCTCTTTAGTTTTAAACTCTAATTCATTTTTGAACGCACTTAATCCCAATTCATAGTAATTTCATGAACCAAACGAGACTTAGTTTCAAGACTTTTTGAACTCGGGCTTCTCGTGAATCACTTTCTTGTTAGCCTGCCCCGCATGTGTCTTTTTAGACCACCCCGTTCTCTCTCCTTCTTCTTGGACCACAAACCCTTTCTCTCACTCTTCCTTGTCTCATAGAATCGGCCTTCTAGTCACGATTAGTGGCCATGAACCATATTCTCTTCTAGGGATAAGATAAGTAATGTACCGGTAGTGAACGGTGAACCATTACCATATTAAAAAGTACCTATATCGAAAACAAGTAAAAATATTAACCGAATACCGTACCGATTAGACGATTATGTTGGTACGATACTGGTACTGCAAAAATACCAAAACTGAAAACCCTAAAATGAATGTTCGTACCAACGCCAATTTTATTCGGTCAGTATCAGTTCAGTACCGTACAAATACTCGATAAAAACTACTCTTCTCTACTGTCTTCCACTCCATGGACCACCAACCGTGTATGCTCTTACATGCCGGACCAAATATCAAATTTTGTGACTGACCAAATATTAAATTTCGGAAGAACGGGTGGGTACACCGTACATATGGGCAAAAGCATATTTATTTATTATAAAATAATAAAATAATATATATTTCCGAATAATAATTAGAAGAGACAGGTATGCCACTCGCAGTTCTAGGGTTTCCAGAAGCGCCGTGTTTGGTCGTTTCTTCGCTTATCGGAATTCCTCTGGTAATTCACTTTCTTACTTTTCTCAATCATTTTCTCTTTTCACGTATTCATTCGATCTTTGCTTTTCAGTTGATGCTTGATCTTCGTTTACTGTTTTATATAACTGTCACTCGATCGATCTTACTCACTGTTTCAGATCCGTAATCTCTGTAACTGATGTTTTTATCTGCTAATCGTCGGTTACACTAGTTTTGATTCGATATAAATATCTCATTTTGTTGAATGATCAATGATTTATGTTATACGTTACATCTATCTGGTTGTATCTGAAATTGAATGTTTCATTTGACAGATGAAAATCGGTTTAATTGTTTTCCTCACTTATAGTTGTTAGAAATTTGTTGATTTTACTATTTCAGGTGTTGACTTTTTATCAGTTGTTGACTTTGTGATTGAACAGTGAGTGGTTATTTCAAAACTTTGGCAATGGAAGTTACTCAAATTCTGTTGAATGCGCAATCGGTTGATGGATCGGTTCGTAAGCATGCTGAAGAAAGTTTAAAGCGGTTTCAGGAGGAGAATCTTGCTGGTTTTTTGTTATCTTTGTCTGGAGAGCTTTCCAGTGAGGAGAAGCCGGTTGACAGCCGTAAATTGGCTGGTTTGATTCTTAAAAATGCGTTGGATGCGAAAGAACAGCATAGGAAGTTTGAGCTTGTTCAAAGATGGTTATCCCTAGATGTGGGGGTTAAGGCGCAGATAAAAGCTTGTTTGTTGCAGACGCTAACTTCCCCTGTTTACGAGGCAAGATCGACTGCATCACAAGTGATAGCGAAAGTTGCTGGTATTGAGCTACCGCAGAAACAATGGCCAGAGCTTATCGGTTCGCTTTTGTCGAGTATTCACCAGGTTCCGGTTCATGTCAAGCAAGCTACTTTAGAAACACTTGGTTATCTGTGTGAAGAAGTTTCTCCAGATGCTGTAGAACAAGATCATGTGAATAAGATACTTACAGCTGTAGTCCAAGGTATGAATCCGTCTGAGGGTAGTAACGATGTCAGGCTTGCTGCCACACGTGCGTTGTATAACGCACTTAGTTTTGCTCAGGCGAATTTTTCAAATGATATGGAGCGGGATTATATTATGAAAGTTGTTTGCGAGGCAACGTTATCACCGGAAGTGAAAATCAGGCAGGCGGCTTTTGAGTGTTTGGTGTCTATTTCCTCAAGTTACTATGAGAAAATAGCTCCGTACATGCAAGATATCTTTAACATTACTGCAAAAGCGGTGAAAGAAGATGAAGAGCCGGTTGCTCTACAAGCTATCGAGTTTTGGAGCTCGATATGCGATGAAGAGATTGACATATTAGAAGACTACGGTGGTGAGTTCACTGGCGATTCTGATATTCCCTGCTTTTATTTTATAAAACAAGCTTTACCTGCACTCGTGCCGATGTTATTGGAGACGTTGTTGAAACAAGAAGAAGATCAAGATCAAGATGAAGGTGCGTGGAATCTTGCTATGGCTGGTGGTACGTGTCTTGGGTTGGTGGCTCGAACCGTTGGGGATGATATCGTTCCGCTTGTGATGCCTTTTATTGAAGAGAATATAACAAAACCTGATTGGAGGCAAAGAGAAGCGGCTACGTATGCATTTGGTTCAATCTTGGAGGGCCCGTCACCGAACAAGTTAACACCACTTGTTAATGTTGCTCTCAATTTCATGCTTACGGCTTTAACCAACGACCCAAACAGCCATGTAAAGGACACAACTGCTTGGACCCTCGGAAGAATATTTGAGTTTCTTCATGGTTCAAATATGGAGACACCTATCGTTACACAAGCTAACTGCCAACAGATTATAACAGTTCTTCTCCAGAGCATGCGGGATGCTCCAAATGTTGCTGAGAAAGCATGTGGGGCGTTGTATTTTCTTGCTCAAGGTTATGAGGATATCGGTCAAACCTCTCCTTTGACCCCCAACTTTCAAGAAATTCTTCAATCTCTGTTATCAGTTTCTCACAGGGAAGATGCTGGAGAGTCTAGATTAAGGACTGCTGCTTACGAGACGTTAAATGAAGTTGTGAGGTGTTCTACAGATGCAACGGCTTCCATGGTGTCGCAGCTTGTTCCGGTTATCATGATGGAACTCCATAAAACGTTAGAAGAACATAGCCTTTCGTCTGACGAAAGGCAAAAACAGAACGAATTACAAGGGCTTTTGTGTGGGTGCTTACAGGTGATTATTCAGAAGTTAGGTTCATTAGATCAAACCAAGTATGCCCTAATGCAAAATGCAGATCAAATCATGAATCTTTTCCTTAGGGTTTTCGCTTCTCGAAGTGCAACCGTTCATGAAGAAGCAATGCTCGCCATTGGAGCTCTAGCATACGTAATGGGCCCAGATTTTGCAAAATATATGCCCGAGTTTTACAAGTATTTGGAAATGGGTCTTCAGAACTATGAAGAGTACCAAGTGTGTGCTGTGACTGTAGGTGTGGTGGGTGACATATGTCGTGCCTTGGAGGAGAAGGTATTGCCATGGTGTGACGGGATCATGACTCAGCTTCTTAAAGATCTTTCCAGCAATCAGCTGCACCGATCTGTTAAACCACCGATTTTTTCATGTTTTGGTGATATTGCAATGGCGATAGGCGAGAACTTCGAGAAATATTTAATGTATGCTATGCCTATGCTCCAGAGTGCAGCAGAGTTATCCGCCCACACGTCAAGTGCCGATGATGAAATGATAGAGTACACCAATCTTTTGAGGAACGGCATATTGGAAGCGTATTCTGGGATCTTTCAGGGTTTTAAGAACTCTCCTAAAACTCAGTTGTTAATTCCTTATGCCCCACATATCGTTCAGTTCCTAGATCTGATCTATATGGAGAAAGACATGTGAGTAATTGCTTTTACTTGTGATCTTCACTTATTTTTATTTTGTGGGTCAAAACTACGGGTGTGAATTTCTGACACAACACGAACCTAACACAAAATTCGCGGGTTTGGGTTTAGTCTAAATGGGTTCGGGTCAGTTTTAGGTTGAACCTGTGAACCCGTTTAGCTAAACAGGTCGGGTTCGGGTCAACCCGATCGGGTTGGCGGGTTGATATGTTTAACCCATTTATATTATATGATATTTTTTTACAATATTTTTATGTCATAATTTAAAATGGGTGTGCATTTCATGCCATAATTATTACTTAAAAAGAGAAATTGACATAAGAATTTAAGATTTAAATGTAACCGTATAATATACATTTGTGTTTTTAAAGTAAATTTTAATATATTAATTTGCAAATAAAAAATAAAAAAATTTGGGTTGAGCGGGTCGTGTTCAGGTCAACCCGCAAATATTCGGGTCGTGTTTGGGTTCATATGTATGACAAGATTTTCGGTTCGGGTCGGGTTGAACCGGCTAAACCACGAACACGAAACGTGGTACTTTCTGTATTTGGTTTCTTACTTGAAGTTTTGTGTTCGGTTTTTAGGGATGAATTGGTGATGAAAACGGCTATTGGCGTGCTTGGAGATCTAGCTGATACTCTTGGAAGTAATGCCGGGTCGTTAATTCAGCAATCTCTTTCAAGCAAAGACTTTTTGAATGAATGTTTATCCTCGGAGGATCATTTGATTAAGGAAGCTGCTGAGTGGGCCAAACAGGCCATAAGTCGCGCTATTTCTATTTGAGCGTTCTGCTATTTGGTACATACTTTTCCCTCTCTTTGATTTTTAGTCCTCGCATGCATATATGGGTGAGTCGGGTTGGGGTATTTAGAGACAATGTCTGATTTCAACTCATGACCCATTTCATCATGGTGTGTTTAGGTCAATTTTGAGTGTTTGCATCGGTCCTAGTCAGCTGTCAAGTTCAGGACTCGGGTCTTTCTACTGTTTGTTATATACACAAGTCGGTTTGGGGCTTTTTACCACATCACTGGTATTGTTTCTTTATTCGATTATGTTTCTTTATTTCATATTTTCTGTCATTTTTGGATGGAGCAATTTTGAGTCACGCATCACTCGGTGTCTTGTTACCACCAAAGTCATAGCGTCTTGCTAAAGAAGGGTTCAGCTACAGTGTTTTGAAGTCAAAGGGTCATTGGTCAAAGGTGAAGTAAATATAGTGTTTTATCATTCATCATTTTCATCATGGTATGTGTGTCCCAGCTTGACATTGAAATAGGATTTGAAATCATCATCATTTCATTTTGTAAAACTTGCCTGTGGCTATTATTATTTATTTTTTTGGTTTCTAAACTGAAACTTCACCATCTTCCAATATAGATTTCTGTAAATGCAAGCATTTTTATTTATTGCTTTTCTTTCTTTTTATTTGTTTGTATGGTTGTCATAATATGTATCCTAACTCATTTTTGTGGCTATTATTGTTATTTTTTAACAAAAAAATCTTGGTTTCTACGTAGTAAATAAGGAATTATTTGTTAACAACAAAAGATAGGCTTACCACAGATTGTACAAACTGAATCTTTCTCAATTATCCTTCACTCACACCAGTTATTTTAATATTTTAAAAGAACAATTAGATAGACCAAACGCCATGTTATAATGTGAGATTCTCTTCCCGGGAGGGATTATAAAAAAATGCAGCCAAAAGTGTTGGCACATTCAGAGTCGTATTATACCACTTAAATTTTAATTTATAAAACAAGACTTAAGATGAAGTGCCCTAAACAAGTAATCATCCAAAAATAAGTAAACACACCAAATAATGATTAAGACAAGCCTTGGATTTTGCCATTAATTCTGTTACTCTAATGAAGCTTACATGTAAAGTTGATTATAATCACCATGTAATGTAAAATTGATTATAATCACCATGTAAACTTGATGATCATTATTATAAACTAGGATAATACCCCGCGGGTGTTGCGCCGCGGACATCACGTTAAAGCGTGCGCGGACGTCACACTAAATCGAGCCGAGTCGTTGCGCCTCTCAGCCTTTATTTAGTGCGGATTATAACAAATCCATTGTGTACACATATTAGTAAGAATAACTATTCGTGGCATAATATTCTACATATCATCTAGTAACCGAAAAATGTGGTGCCATTGAGAGCAAACATGCCAAACGACAACTATTTTGTCAAAGTTGGTGCCAATGTGGTGCCGATTATAATAAATCCATTGTGTACACACGTTATTTTGTCAAACCTTTAAAATAACCTTCAAACCAATTGTCAAATGACCATAAATCTCACCAATTTAACCAAAACCCTTTGAATCTTTCAACTTCAATAATCGTACACGAACTCATTAAATCGAATTAAAAAATAAACAAAAAAAAATTAGCATACTTTTTGTACAATTATCATTAGAACCCCTTGCTCGAGCCACGATTGTCATACCGCAACCTAACCGTCTCCATTTTGCAAGTATTCGGCGCTTCACTACTTAACCCATATGGGTGCAATATGTATTCACTCCTAGGCCGATTGTACTCACTGTTGGCCTAGTCTTGTGTGCCCAAAGCCATTTTTCTGAATTTGATCATGTCTTCGTTGTACTGAGTCGTGTCATAGTGTGAGCTCCCATTGTATAACGACCAGTGTACTTTCTTGATCCCATTATCAAGATCAGACAATGATGCGGAGTCGAGCAGAGTGGCGGACACACACAGCTCACAGCTACACATGACAATGTCCTGCTCCTCTCATCTTGTATTTCTTCCATGACACCGGGCGTTATGGCCAAGGCGGACTACTCGACTGCCGCTAGCCCCTTGGCTCTCCCCAGATGCGCGGAAACCCGACCTCCACCCGCCCGAAGGCACGACAGTGGAATAATCGGTAAAATCTTGCCTCTCATCCAAGTCGAACCGGCGCCACCCGTATTTGCTCCTCACTTGGATGCCGCAGAAAATAATGAGTAGAGTGAGAATCGAACCAAGTCATAAAGAACACCAATTCTTTCTCCAACCACTCCACTCATTGGCAATATTTATTGGGTAATTACAATTAAGTAGACATATTTTATTTAATTATAATTACATAACTATTTTCTAAAACATAAAGTTATATATTTGGATCTAACTGCCATTTTGGTCCCTGTGGTTTGGGCACTTTTGCCATTTTAGTCCAAATCTCAAACTTTTTAAATCTGGGTCCATGTGGTTTCACTTTTATTGCCATTTTAGTCCAAAATTAAGAGTAAACTGTCATTTTGGTCCCTGTGGTTTCACTTTTATTGCCATTTTAGTCCAAATCTCAAACTTTTTGGAACAGTAAAAAAAGGGGATTTTGAATTTTGGACTAAAATGGCAATAAAGTTGAAACCACAGGGACCCAGATTTAAAAAAGTTTGAGATTTGGACTAAAATGGCAAAAATGCTCAAACCACAGGGACCAAAATGGCAGTTTACTCTTTAATTTTTTTTGAAAATCACTCAAAGCTAAGAGTACAACCAACTAAGCTAAAACTTGTTGTTTATTTATAATGTTTAAATTGCATATATTGTGGCTCGGTAAAAATGATAATTTTAACTATAACTGATTTTATTTGTGATTTTGTGAATTGGTTAACAAATTGGTCAACGGTGATTTTAAATAGAGTTAATAGCCAAAATGGTCCCTGAGGTTTGCTCACTTTTGCCACTTTAGTCCAAAATCCAAAATTTTTAAATCTGGGTCCCTGAGGTTTGCATTTTGTTGCCATTTTAGTCCAAATTTCAAAAACCTCCTTTTTGACTGTTGCAACCAGCCTATTTTGTCCTTTTGTGCAGGGGTATTTTGGTCATTTTTATGAGTTATTATAACAAACCCAGATCATCTCTCTCAAAGCAGATCATCAAACTACTGAATCATCATCATCATCTTCTCAAACAGCTGAACATCAACACCTGCAACTACAACGAATCAACAACACTAATTAACCCCTCTCTCTCCCTCTCTCCTCTCTGCAGCCACAAGCACCACCACCACCGCCACCTCCTCCCCCTTCTCACCACCGCCATCATCAACACCCACTAGGGGTGAGCAAAAACCGAACCGAAAACCGAAACCGCACCAAAAACCGTAAAAACCGAAACCGCAAAACCGCAACCGACACAAAAACCGTAAAAACCGAAACCGCAAAAACCGAAACCGCAAAGGTATGGTGCGGTTCGGTTTTAGCTTTAAAAACCGCACCAAAAAACCGAAACCGCACCGCAAAATTATTATATATATATATATTATATATATATAATATACTTAAAGATTTAAATATAAAATTCCCTATATATTATATAATCTGTGTTTGTTAAAAAAAAAAGTAAAGACTTGACTTTGTTAAGTTAACTATTGTCTGTCCTAGTTAAAACTTAAAACAGTTAAAAAAGTGGCCCAAAATTAAAAATTTAGCCCAAATTCCTTATATTCCTTATACAGTTATACACTTATAGTCTTATACGGTTAACTCAGCTCATCAGATCGTTGCCCTAACTCCCTAAATCATCAGCGACATCAGGCGACTTGGCGACAGCTGCGACCGAGCGGACCTGCTCTGCTTTCCGGCGGCGCTGCTTCTCCGGCGGACCTGCTCTGCTTCCTTCTCCGGCTCCTGCTTCTTCGCCGGCGACAGGTAATCCTTTCTTAAACCAAGAAACAATCTCGAAAAAAATCAGGGTCGTTTTGTTCTTGTTGCATAAACAATTGAAGCAATTAACCCTAGTTCCAGAAATCCTAATCGATTCACCAGGTAATTTCTCCATTCAAACCCTTCGTTTTCTCCTTTTCATCGTTAATTTAAGGTTATCTTTGAACGAATCAAAGTAATAATCGAAATATGTTAAAGTTTTTGAATCTATTTGTTAAACTAACTCTAATTCGGGGAAGACTTGTGATTTGACTTGTTGGATTCATCGGTCAAAATTAGTATAAGTTCCAAATCGATTTCAGTTCTTAATGTTTTAGTTTGTGAATTTAAGCCTTTTTATAGTGATTATTACGATTTGAATGACCGAAGATTGAAAATCATGTTAACAGTTTGATTATTTTGGCTCTAAATGATGCAGAATTTCGGAATTATGACTAATTAATAGCTAAAAAATACACGCACACACTTCTAAAGTGTGATTCAGTAAGAGTTTTTAACTATTGATTGATGTAGGGTTCTTACTTCTTAGCCATTGTGTTACTTGGCCCTAGATATGTTAAATTACTTGTTCTAACGATACTGGATGGGAATACGGAAGTTTGGTTTGTTTGATTTTAGTTCTTTTATGTTTTCAGAATGGCTACTAATGAAACTGTAATTGATGTGGATGATCAAAATGATGATGAGGTTGAAGTACCCGGAGAAGAAAATAAGCCAAAGTTGAAGTCCGTTGTTTGGCAACATTTTCCGTATAAGAAAGGCGCTAAATCGACAAAATGCAAGCATTGTAAAAAGGTTTTAGCTTGTGGCACTAGACTTAATGGTACCTCCGGATTACTCAATCATCTAAGAAATACTTGTGTAAGATCACCCCTTTATAAAGCAAAAAAGAATAATCCAAAAAATCAGTCAACCTTAAACTTCAAGCCAAAGGATACGCAGGGGGGTGGGTCATTGACTAAGCATTCATTTAGCCAGGAGAAGTGTAGACTAGGCCTCGCTAAAATGTGCATTAAAGACAATAGACCTTTTAGTATTGTCGATGATGAAGGATTTAAGGAGTACTCGTGGGAATTGAATTCCGAGTTTATTATGCCATCTAGATGGACGGTTGCTAGAGATTGTATAACTATTTTTGAACAAGAAGCAGAAAAGGTCAAACATTTGTTGAAAGGACAAACAGTGTGCCTCACTACCGACACATGGTCATCCGTTCAAAATATCAATTATATGTGGATATTGATCTGGAGCTAGAGTTTGACAAACTTGATGATGGAGGTCAAGACATCAAGAGTGAGGTGGAGATCTATCTAACGGATTTAAGGGAAAAAAGGGACCAAAAGTTTGATCTTTTGGGATGGTGGAAAGCAAATTCAACCAAATTTCCTATACTATCCAAAATAGCTAGACATGTTTTGGCAATGCCGATCTCGACAGTTGCATCAGAATCGGCGTTTAGTACGGGTGGTAGAGTTATCGACAAGTATAGAAGTTCACTTAACACCGAAACTGCGGAAGCTTTGATTTGTGCACAAGATTGGATAAGGTGTACAAGGGTTGATCTTGAGCTCGGATGTTCTATGAAGAATAAAGACATAGATGAATTTAATAAGAAGATGGCGGGTTTAAAAATTGGTAAGGTTTTCTTTACATGTGTGAGTTTATATTTCAAATACCTACTAACATATATTTTTTGTTTTTTTTTTCTATCTAGGAAACACTAATGGCAAATGATAGTTGGAAACATTGAAAGTTGGAAAGATTGAAAGTTGGAAACAAGAATGAGTTCCAGTATTAAATGTATTCCAGTATTAAACTCTTGTTTTGATTGATGTCACAAGATATGGTTTTCTATCTAGCAACTATTATTCTAGACATGTTTCTAGTACAAACTCTTGTTTTGATTGATGTCCTCTAGCCCATACATATGCTCTTCAATTGATGTCCGAGAGTTTTTTTTAGATGTATTCAAGTATTGCTGAGAGTTTTTTTTAGATGTATTCAACTATTAAAACCGAAACCGCACCGAAACCGAACCGCAACCGCAAATAAACCGCAAAAACCGTACCGCAAAAAACCGCAACATGTGGTTTTAAAAAAATAAAAACCGCACCTCGCGGTATGAGTTGCGGTTTTATGCTAAAACCGCACCAAACCGCACCATGCTCACCCCTAACACCCACCCATCAACACCTCTTCTACCTCCATTCACAAAAATATCAAGTCAAAACTCTTGATAAAAATAAAAAAACAAAAATATGAAAAAGAAGAATTAGAAGAGGCTCAGATCTGTTAATAATAATCAAAACAAAGAGGAACCAACCGCCATGGCTGCAAACATCGCGGCTGCTTCAACAGCCGGATATTACCCCGCCAGGATACGGTAAGTCTCAAGCTTCACTCGATTCACTCAAACAATGAAAAAAATCATCATTGCCTCTGATCGTTACTGTTGTACCTCATATCAAGTCAAAACCCTCTGATCGTTGCTGTTGTACCTCATATCAAGTCAAAACCCTCTGATCGTTGCTGTTGTATCATCATCGCCTCCGACGAGGTTTAGAGAGAGAAAGAGAGGGTAAAAGCTATAGAGAGAGAGAGAGAAGAGAGAGAGAGAGTCAGGTGTGTTTAGAGAGAGAGAGAGGAGGTGCAGAGAGTTGTTGTATCATCATCGCCTCCGGCGAGGTTTAGAGAGAGAAAGAGAGGGTAAAAGCTAGGGTTTTAGAGAGGGGGGGGGGGGGGGGGGGGAGAACGGGGGTGGTTGTGCTCTGAAGAGGTGGTGCTTGTGGGGTGGGTGTTGATGGTGGCGGTGGTGAGAAGGTGGCGGTGGTGGTGGTGCTATAGAGAGAGAGAAGACAGAGAGTTTATTTGGGTTCTTGATCTGCTTTGAGAGAGATGAACTGGGGTTGTTATAATAACTCATAAAAATGACCAAAATACCACTGCGCAAAAGGACAAAATAGGCTGGTTGCAACAGTAAAAAAAAGGGGTTTTTGAAATTTGGACTAAAATGGCAACAAAATGCAAATCTCAGGGACCCGGATTTAAAAATTTTGGATTTTGGACTAAAGTGGCAAAAGTGAGCAAACCTCAGGGACCATTTTGGCTATTAACTCTTTTAAATAACTAAAATACATCTACAAGCATTTTACAACTTATAAATTAGTATGGAAGACAATCAACCTCATAAATACAAGTAGAGATATTGGATTTAAATAACTTTAACTTTCATTAATTGACTGATAAAACTTTTAACTTATTTTCCTATGCCACTTTCACTAACCGAACCTTAACCCAGTTAGTTTTTTTTTGCTGATGTGACACTTTGTTTAATGACGTGTCATTTTTTTGCTAACGTGGCGATGTGTCACTTATTTAGTGACGTCACGTATAACGTGGGTTTTTTGGTGACATGACAACAGATGTGACACTTGTTTGATGGTGTGGCATTTGAGTCAGCTAACTGGGTTAGGGTCTATTTAGTTTGGAAGTGTCAGAAAAAATAAGTTGAAAGTTGGGAGTTGTATAGTATAAATTGAAAGTTAGGAGTGCTATCTAGGGATGAGCATGTGGTACCGGATACCGATACCATACCATACCGATACCATCCCGATACCGTCCTGTCCCGATACCATACCGCTTGTATTCGGTATCGGTATCGGTATTACGTTTTACCATTTTTCGGGATCGGTACCGGTATTTTTCGGTAATACCGACTTAATACCGATTGTGAGGTTAGCTTATTTAAAAATTATGAACCTTCCAAACAATATAAGTAAATATATTAAAACCTTAACAAAAATCCAAGAGTTTTATTATGTAAGTGATGACGTATTAAAACAGCCCCTTATTCCCATTTCCCACCCATAATTCCCATGCTTTGCCTACTGAAGAAGTTGAAACTTTCAAGTTTCAAGTAGGGTGGTAGTAGGGTGGTGAAATGTAATTTAGAACTAGGGTGGTGAACTGTAAGTCCTTCTCCTTATCTAATATCCCTTACCTAATCCAAATCAAATTCCAAATCCAACTTCAGAAACAAAACATTTGTGCGTTCTTTCCTGCTGGACTTGTGGGTGTTTTGTAAGTGCCCTAATTTTGTGATATATATATGACAATTTTCTATACATTTGTGCGTTTGAAGTATTGTTTAGGATCCTTTTCTTTAAGTTTTATAATTGTGATATATATATGACAGTTTTATAAGTGACTTGATGATTGACATAGGGCCATAGTGTTGATGATTTTGGTGGCAATTTATCATTTTTAGAATTCGGTATTTTTCGGTATCATACCGAAAAACCGGTACCGATACCGGTACCATACCGATACCATACCGCTTGTATTCGGGATCGGGATCGGGATCAATTTTTGAGGAAAATCGGGATCGGTATTGTCGGGATCGGTATCGGTTCAATACCGTGCTCATCCCTAGTGCTATCGGTCAATTGGTGAAAGTTGGGGTTATTAAAATCCAATATCATTAACAACTATGTGTTTAATCATGATTAACGGGCTGTTTGTTTACCTCTTAATGAGGCTCTTAATGGTTCAGACCTCTTACTGGTTCAGACTGTTTGTTTCACGAGCAGATGTCTGAATGGTTCAGACATTTGCCTCTGAATGGTTAAGATTTATACAGAGTCTGAATGGTTAAGACCTCTAATCTGAATTGGTCAGACATTTGCCTTTGAACGTTTAAGCATTATACAGACTCTTAATGGTTCAGACCTCTTACTGGTTCAGCATTTAATGGTTCAGAGCTCTTACTGTTTCAGCACTTAACCATTCAGATGTTGCCAAACAGCCCCTAAATGGATGTCAATATATTATATTAAGTAATTAGAGTTTATTTAATCATGTATGGTTAGGCCAGGGGGTGTGGTATAAACCCCCCGCTACATCACCATCTATAGCGCCCCATAGCCACCACTGGGCGCCAACCGGGGGGGGGGGGGGGGGCTCCATTGTAGTAACACATGTTAAAGGGGAAAGAAGGTGGGGCCCAGTCTTTTCAACCAATCAAATCTCTTCTCTTTTTTTATTTTGTTTAATAGGGGGTTTTTAAACCACTTCATGCAAGTTAAAGGGGGAGGTTTAAAACCCCCTATGTGACATGGCACTGATGTGGCGTGGTAAAGCCCCTAGGGGCTTTATATACCACACCCTACAGCCTTAAATCGCTTAATTGCAACATGTGTTCATGGAAATAAGCTTGTAAGGATTTTGAATATATCTTTAGTAATTTTGCGAAGAACTAGTGAAGTAGGAGCTTTCTTTGCGAAGATGAGTGCATAGGGTATTCATAAACGAAACATACACCAAGTTAGGGGTGAGCATACAACCGAATTAACCGAACCGTAACCGAAATAACCGAAACAATGAAAGTCCAACATTAGAAACAATGAAAATAACCGACCTATAACCGAACCGAAACCGCATTAACCGCAATAACCGATTAACCGAAACCGCATTAACCGAAACCGAACGGTTATGATTTTTTGATAACCGCAATGTGCGGTTATGGTTTCGGTTATAGGTAATAACCGAACCGAACCGCACCATGCTCACCCCTACACCAAGTGACATTTTCTAAAGATATGCAAGCACTGGCGAAGCTTGAGATTTCCGACCAGGGGGTCGAAAATGTATATACCAAAAAATTTCTATAAAACCGGGGGGGGGGGGGGTCAAAAATGTATATATCCAAAAATTTCTATACAAAAACTACATATTCTCCATTACAAAGCAAAAAGTTCGAGGGGTCGGCCGCCCCCTCCGACCCCCACTATGCTTCGCCCCTGTATGCAAGTGACCATATTGGTAGCTTAGTTGTGCTTTTAAACTATGAGTCTGTTTTGATGTGTTTTGGTTTTTATTTTTTTTATAGAGTTAAATGCTTGGTTGGTCCCTGTGGTTTGCAAAAATTTCATACTTGGTCTTAGTGGTTTACTAATTACACACGTGGTCCCAAAAGTTAGTCAAAAATGAACTCGGTTGGTCCCCTGATCTAACCTCTGTTAAATTTCTCAATTAACTATGTGTGAAATAACTATATTACCCTTGGACAATTAAAAGAAATAAAAAAAGAGTTAAATGCTTGGTCAACAACCCATCTTTCTCAGCCCACCCTCATCATCTTCTTCAACAACCCCCCTCTCTTTCTCTCTCGACCACCATCAGCCATCATCAGCCATCATCTTTGGCAACGCCTGCTTTTTTTGCTGGTATGCGTTAACGCTACATTCCGTTTATTAGAGTTTAATTTTGACTTTGCGTTGCTTAAACTTCATAATTATTTTGCAGATCCCAAAGATCCCCAATTAAGAATAATTGAAAATTCTTTCCTGTTGGGGCCACTTCTTGTATATGCAAGGTTCTTATAGGGATTATATAATTGTACGTTCGACTTCTGAACTATAGATATGTGATGATCTGAAGTTGTAATGTGGCAGCACCGTGAGTGAACTTGGGGTGCATCAAATGCAGCATGTGTTGCCTATTGGCACTTGGATGAGTTTTGATTTTGAAGATTCCCATCTGGTACATAAAGAAACACTAAAAAAAATTTTAGGTTGTCTTTTTTGTTTGTTTACTTACGTTGTGACAGTTAAATGCTTGGTTGGTCTCTGTGGTGGCCAAAGATGATGGCTGATGGTGGCCGAGTGAGAGAGAGAGGGGGGTTGTTGAAGAAGATGATGAGGGTGGGCTGAAAAAGATGGGTTGTTGACCAAGCATTTAACTTTTTTTTATTTCTTTTAATTGTTCAAGGGTAATATAGTCATTTTATACATAGTTAATTGAGAAATTTAACAGAGGTTAGGTCAGGGGACCAACCGAGTTCATTTTTGACAACTTTTGGGACCACGCGTGTAATTAGTAAACCACTAGGACCAAGTATGAAATTTTTGCAAACAACAGGGACCAAACAAGCATTTAACTCTATTTACTCTTTTTTTATAATATAGATACCATGCTAAATCAACTACATATATGCTATAGATACTGTAATTTACATTTTAATTGTGTTGAGGACATATTGGTTGGCATAACCTAAAGATCAAAACAGGAAAGATAGGTTATGGACGTTTGCGTGCCATAAATTTAAGTTTAATATCAAATATAAAAAATATGGGTGAGAAAAAAATTCGATCAGATTAAAAACATCTCGAGGCTTTCATCAGCGGACAACTCGACTCCTAACCATCTCTCCTCAGTTCTGACCTGCTGTGACACAACCAAATCATTGCAATCACTACATTGGATAGCCGAACCACAAAGCAAACGAACCATAAAAGCGTTGAGAACATTAATGTTCCCACTCAGCAATACTGAACTTTACACCATCATCACGAACGTGGATAATTTTTATCGACTGTACCTCTACATCAAGATATGATTATGTTGGACAGGCATTCTCTTTAATCAAAAGTATTTATGTTTATCGGATATCCTCGCAAAATATATATGTTTAATATTAATAAACAAGCTTGATGCTTCAGGTATTATTGTTGTCCTCTTTTTCTACATAAAAAAGTACCTGTCAAAAAATGGTAATCAGATCTTTATTAACTTACAAATAAAAAAATAAAAAAAAACTCAAAACATCTTTTAAACACAAGAATCTCAAACCGATTACAACAAAGTAATGAAACCAAATCAATACAAAACTCTCAAGACAATCACAATCAGATTATCTTAATCTGATATACAGATCTAATGGAAGAAACCAACTTCTAAGAAGTGATATCCTAGATCTACTGGAAGAATGTTCTTGAACTAGAGAGAAAATGTTAAAAAAATGTCTGAGAGTTTTTTACCAGTGTGGAAGAAAAAAAAACAAGCATCACCTAGACCAGTGAACTAACATCACTATGATCGGCGATGAAGTCTCAAAGAGACGGATAAGAAACAAATAAGATCACCAACACAATGATCCTACACAAACCTCACTACGGTTGGACTCAAAACATGAAGAATCCAAGACCAGTGAGACAAAGGCAAATACTATCGAAGAATACATCTTCAAGATAGCATAACAATTACAAGAAAACAAATCACACAGATTGCAACAAAAAAAAAAAAAAAAAAAAACTCTCACAAGAGAAGACATACAAGGCTGTTCAATATATGCAAGAACAATCTTGACATACAACTGGTTAGAAACACTCAAACCACAAGGTTCGACTAACCACACAAACAAAATCATAAACAATTTACATAAACCAATTTATTCAAATCACTAGGATCTCTCGACAAAAAAAACACTCAGCTCACCTATTAGAACATCAACATGATGATCTACACTCAAAACTCTCGAACTAACGGATAACGAACACAATACGTTCAGATCCGAGAACAAATTTGAGAGAACTGTTGTGCAACAAAGAGAGAACAAACTCTAAAAAAGAAGAATTTCAAAACAACATAACCCTTCCTTAGTTTCCATTTTGACAAATCAAAACAAGACAAAAGATTTGCATTTAACTTTGTTTTATTAAATTGAATATGATAAAACTTCGAGATCAAAGACACTTAAAATCATACCCAAACAAATCTAACACGAATACAGCTAAAATACTCATAATCTCATGTTACGGATCATCAACACAATAATTTGTAGACACTCTCTAATCTCAAATCTAACAGGCTACGAAGATACTCGATCAACAACCCTAAAGCACGAGTTTCAGAAATGAAATCCTAGATAAACAGAGAAAAAAAATCTAAACAAGGTGTCATTCACAGATTTAAGATCCAAAACAACCGAATTACCAAATCTGAACGTTTATGACCCAAATAACCAAATACACAAACAGATCAGAAATGTATGAACCCTAACTTCTTTAAACATTTACACAAGACTATCAAAAAGATAATCTACACTACCAAAAACAAGAATAATCAAAGTTACGATCAGATTCATCACAGATCTAATCAACTGAGATGAAACCTTAATCGCATATCTAGAAAGAGAAAGTGACAGTGTGAAGACCTTTTCTGAATGAATTAACAATCTCGCTTGTAAACAAACCAAGACCACAAACAAATGAACATAAAAAGACTAAGACGTAACAGATCTGGGCAACTCTTTCAACATGCAATTCAAACAAAAAATAACATCTTTATTTTACTATTTTCTTAAAATATCTTGTTCACAAAAGATCTCCAGTTACAAAATTAAGAATAACACATGTTATGCATTGTACTCTAATTTTCCTTAAAAGCTACTTTGTTGAAAAAAAATATATCAATTTTACCTTTATCAAAGAGCTCAATGGACATGAAGATTAAAATAACCAGAATAACCAAGAACATACATATACCAAAGATAGATGCAATCCAAGTAAGCTTTTGAAAAAAAAAAAATAGTTTTCATGTTACTGTAAAAACAATCAACCAAATATTATTTCATGATAATCAATTCGATCAACAACAAACAATCAAGATTAGAAAACAGAGAAATCCAAGAACGCATCCAAAATAGATACTTAGTTGCAAATACAGAGGAATGCCTAACAAGTAAAGAAAGTGTGATAAAAAAACTGAGAGTAGGGAGGAATATCCTTACAGAGTACTCCAGCAGCCAAAGAGTTCAAGAAAGTCTTACAATGCTATAAACAAGATCTAAACTAAGAACCTTCATGTGTAACGTCTTTCAAAAAAACTGTAGAACTTCTCCATACAGATGGGTGAACACTTCATAACTAGCCAAATCGATTTAGGCATTTCAAGTGAACCCAACGGCGCATTATTGTTGAGAAAAAAATTACTCTGCCTCTACAGCATAAGTTCTTCAAAGAGCGTTTCCACATCTTTCCTCAAAGCCAACAACAAGCATTTGATCCAAGATCTGGCTTTGATGATCAGGCGACCTTCAAGAATCCACAACTTTTGAATCTCCTATCTGACCTAAGATCCTTGCAGTAACACCAGAAATCCCCAAATCCAAAACCATAGGGTCGATATGACAAGAACTGAACGCCAATTCTAAATAAAAATAGCTCCAAAATACATCGATATCTCACATATTCCGAACCCAATCAACCCCAATAGCCAAGATATCACAACAAATCTTGAGTAAACAGATCTGAACTAACGTTACAGATCTTGATTAAACAATAACCTGCCTTCAATAGACCACAACAGACGTTACCTTGAATGAATAATAACATGCTATCTAAAGACTTCAAAGAATCCTAATCGGCTCAATAAGCATCAGGATTTTCAATAGCGCTACCTTTTATAGACACTCAAACGATGACAAGTTCCTTCTTCGTAGCAGATCTAGGGTTTGAAAAAAAACCCTAATATATCACGAATGCAACAATCACAGGAAGAGGAATAGATAATAGACCTAGCGAGAACCCATCGAAACATCTACACATTAAACCCAATCTTGAAAACAATAGCAAGATTAACCGAGTAAGCAAGATGACTGACATAGAATTCCCTAAATTTTCGAAACCCTGATTGTTAATTTGTATTATAGCTAGTTTGCCATAGGAAACCCTAGACACCTTTAAAATCAGCGAAAGAACAAGTATCTTCAACGAAAGTAAATCAGAGCCAGGCTCTGATACCATGTCAAAAAATGGTAATCAGATCTTTATTAACTTACAAATCAACAAAAAAAAAAACCTCAAAACATCTTTTAAACACAAGAATCTCAAACCGATTACAACAAAGTAATGAAACCAAATCAATACAAAACTCTCAAGACAATCACAATCAGATTATCTTAATCTGATATAAAGATCTAATGGAAGAAACCAACTTCTAAGAAGCGATACCCTAGATCTACTAGAAGAACATTCTTGAACTAGAGAGAAAATGTTAAAAAATGTCTGAGAGTTTTTTACCAGTGTGGAAGAAAAGAAACAAGCATCACCTAGACCAGTGAACTAACATCACTATGATCGGCGATGAAGTCTCAAAGAGACAGATAAGAAACAAATAAGATCACCAACACAATGATCCTACACAAACCTCACTATGGTCGGACTCAAAACATGAAGAATCCAAGACCAGTGAGACAAAGGCAAACACTATCGAAGAATACATCTTCAAGATAGCATAACAATTACAAGAAAACAAATCACACAGCTTGCAACAAAAAAAACTCTCACAAGAGAAGACATACAAGGCTGTTCAATATATGCAAGAACAATCTTGACATACAACTGGTTAGAAACACTCAAACCACAAGGTTCGACTAACCACACAAACAAGATCATAAACAATTTATGTCACACCCCCAAAAAACCACATGCGGAAACACCGCGGGACGTGTGATGTACCAGGAATCAAGCCACCAATCACATTGAACTATAAATAATATTTAAGCAAAACATTCCATTTATTTCATAACATAATTCCAAGTCATAAGTTAAAACCAAAGTAAACGTTCAGCGGAAGCCTAAGATTATTCGTTATTCAAATGTTTCAAAACAATGTGATAAACCAAGAATTAATATCCAAGAGCTGTGACCCATGACCACTCCAGCACTCCCAGATAGCATGTCCCATCCATGATTCTAACGACCTGCAAGCATGCAGACAAGTGTGTCAGACGACGCTGGTGAGTTCAAAGTTTGTTAACACGTTTTAGTTACCAGATATAAGTATAAAACAGTTCAGAGATTAATGTTGTTAATAACTCGATTACCGCCGATGGATCCAGATTATTTGCCCTATTCCCCAAAGCCTCTATCAAAGCAATGGTCAAGACTGGGGTAATTAGTTCACTCCCGACCTCCCCGGTGCGGTGTGAGGGTGCCAAACCTAAATAGCGCTATTAACTAATGCCCCGTTGCCTCCCCGGTAACTAATCGGTAGAAGGGACTTAAGTGATAGATATGAGTGTATTAACCAACATCCCAATAACCCGACATTCCTCCCCGAAACGTTTACCAGGTGTCCCTCCCCGGGACGCATGCTTGGAAAAAGAGCAGTGAACTCACCTTAGATTTGCTTGGTATTTAACAGTTACCCGTTCCAGTTAATCAACAAACCCTACCGTGGTTACCAATGACATCAGTTCCGAAATCAATTAAGTCATGCATTTTCACAGTTCACAGTCATAGAAAAGACCATCGTATATCACATAACAGATTACTCAATCCATACAGGTCCATACTCATGTGCATATCACTTAGTGGCATTTAACAAGTAAATTAGTTATTCACAAAGGTTAATTCAAGTTCTTCAATTCTAACAGTAGTTGTTAACGTGCATCAATTGTATAATCAGTACATTCACCATCAGGGGCATCAAGAATTATTTGCAACTCTATGTCATGAACACATCCACTGATCCTACTGTCCTGTTTGTTTTATTCATGGTGAAAGACCACGCGACGAACCATCATTTTTCGTCGGTCATGAGTGTGACGAAAGACCTCCATGACGAACTATCATTTTTCGTCAGGAAGAGACGTCAGCGAAACATCCTGGTGTTTTGTCGAAGTCCAATCAACGAGGAGACAGTTCTTCGTCACACTCCTATCAGTTACAGGTTATAGTTTACCTAAATCAGATCAATCAACACGTTTTGGTAACTGTCGTAAGCAATCAACTTCATCAACAACAATCAGTCTAATCGATCATCATTCCTAAACAGTCTAATCGGATCATTAGTACAATGATTTCAGTCATTAACATACAACCCTAATTTCACACATCATACACAACTGTAACTGATAATCACATAGATCTAGTGATTTATTACTATAAAAAATCATCAACTAATCATGATCCAAGCATTACATAACAAACAGTCAATAATGATTTCAAAGCAAACAGACTATAATGGTTGGGCACTGACCGAGTTAAGGGAACGATAAGTTTGATCGATATTAAGAGCTTCGAGAACTCAAAGTTGTCGCCGCACAGAAGAGAGAGTTCTAGGGTTTTCAATTGATCAGTTACGTGACGAATTACAACTGTTTTACGTAATATATATATGAGTAAGTGTACTGGGCCCTTACTGGGCTTCGAAGGAAACTGGGCCAACGAAAGACAAACTGGGCCGACGAAAGACAAACTGGGCCGACGAAAGACCTATGTTTCGTCGAGCATAAGGTCGACGAAGAACCCAAGTTTTGTCAGGTTGGGTTTGGGACGAAAAACCTTAGGTAACATAATTATTCTTATGTTTTCATTAGAAAACCAAACATAATGATACATGCACATATTACAACTCAAGACGAAATATGAAAACAGTTGTGAAACCAGTAATGTGTAGGGGAAAGGCCTTGAAGTCTCGGGTTGTCACATCATCCCCAACTTGAAAGAAATTTCGTCCCGAAATTTGATAAGCAATCCAAAATAGCACGGCGTTAAATCAGGATGACTGTATATTTTCTGCGGGTCCCACATCATCCCCAACTTGAAAGGGAATTTCGTCTCGAAATTCACCAGTTGTAACAGGATTAGACTGGTCAGTTGGGAATAGATGAGGATACTTGAGTTTCATCTGATCTTCGCGTTCCCACGTGAACTCCGGTCCAGGTCTCGAGTTCCAACGAACTCTCACAATTGGGATTCGACTATGCTTACGGACCTTGACCTCTCGGTCCATAATTTCAATAGGTTCCTCAACAAACTGCAACTTGTCGTTGATTTTCAGCTCCTGAAACGGTACTACAAGTGTTTCATCAGACAAGCACTTCTTTAGTTGCGACACGTGGAAAACATCATGAACGTTTCCCAATTCAGCAAGTAACTCTAGCTTGTAGGCCACTTTACCAATTTGTTCCAGAATTTTGAAAGGCCCTACATAAGGAGGATTAAGCTTGCCGCGTTTCCCAAACCATACCACACCATTCCAGGGTGAAACTTTCAACATGACACGATCACAAACTGCGAACTCCAAAGGTTTCCTATGCTTGTCGGCGTAGCTTTTCTGACGGTCGCGTGCTGCTGCCATACGATTCCTGATCTGAACAATCTTTTCTGAAGTCTCGAGTACCAGCTCCGGGCCTGTGATCTGGCTGTCACCCACCTCAGCCCAACAAAGAGGTGAACGACATTTTCGTCCGTACAATGATTCGAATGGAGCTGCCTGGATACTGGTATGGTAACTATTGTTATAAGAGAACTCTATCAAAGGCAGATGTTTCTCCCAACCCTTGCCAAAATCAATCACGCACGCTCGTAACATATCCTCAAGTGTCTGGATGGTTCGTTCACTTTGACCATCCGTCTGCGGGTGATAAGCAGTGCTCATGTCAAGACGCGAGCCGAACGATTTGTGCATCGACTGCCACAATTCCGAAATGAAACGCGGGTCACGATCAGAGATAATAGAGGTCGGCACCCCGTGCCTAGAAACCACCTCTTTAAGATAAACAGCGGCAAGTTGTGAGAACTTATCCATTTCCTTGATTGCTAGAAAATGTGCTGACTTCGTGAGACGATCAACGATTACCCAAATGGTATCGTTTCTGTTTTGAGTTCTCGGTAGCCCCGTGACAAAATCCATGACAATCTGCTCTCATTTCCACATGGGTATTTCTGGTTATTGCAGCAATCCAGACGGTTACTGATATTCCACCTTGACCTTTGATCACGTCGAGCATTTACTCACATACGTCGCAATGTGAGCTTTCATCTTCGGCTACTAATACATGATCTTGATACATCTTATCCGAACCCGGAGGAACAGAGTATCGAGACTTGTGCGCTTCGTCCATCACAGGTTCTCTAAGATTTCCAAACAAAGGAATCCATACACGCTCCATGAAGTAGAGTATACCATCAGATCTCTCTATAAGTCGTTTTTCCATACCCCTTAAGTACTCTGCTTCAACGTTTCCTTCTTTCAACGCTTCGGTTTGTGCAGAACGAATCTGATCTGGAAAATTAGAATGGATGGTGAGCTGCAATGCGCGAACACGTTTGGGTTTCGTTTCCTTTCGACTAAGGGCATCAGCTACTACGTTAGCCTTTCATGGATGATACTTGATTGCACAGTCATAATCGTTTAAGAGTTCTACCCAGCGACGTTGTTGCATATTTAATTCCTTCTGATCAAAGATATGCTGAAGGCTCTTGTGGTCGGTATAAATAGTGCATTTAGTATCGTACAAGTAGTGCCTCCAAATCTTGAGCGCAAAGACCACGGCCCCCAACTCCAAGTCGTGAGTCGTGTAATTCTTCTCATGAACCTTCAACTGCCGAGAAGCGTAAGCTATCACCTTTTCGCGTTGCATTAGCACACAACCGAGACCCTGAATGGAAGCATCACAATATACCACAAAATCTTTGGTACCTTCAGGTAGAGACAAGATCGGTGCACTGCAAAGTTTCTGTTTCAACAACTGGAAAGCTTCTTCTTGTTTCGTTCCCCAAGAGTATGCAACGCCTTTCTGTGTCAACGAGGTAAGAGGCTGAGCGATCTTTGATAAGTCTTTAATAAACCGGCGGTAGTACCCAGCGAGACCGAGAAATTGTCGCACCTCCTAAGGATTCTTTGGTGCCGCCCAATTTCTGATAGCATCAATCTTTGCAGGATCCACGTGTATTCCTGATTCATTCACAATGTGGCCAAGGAAGTGTACCTCTCGAATCTAGAAGTCACACTTAGAGAATTTCGCGTAGAGTTGCTCCTTCCTCGGGAGCTCCAAGATAAGTCGTAAGTGTCACTCGTGATCCTCCTTGTTCTTAGAGTAGATCAGAATGTCGTCGATGAACACGATAACAAAATCTTCAAGATACGGCTTGCACACACGGTTCATGAGATCCATGAAGACCGCTGGTGCGTTCGTCAATCCAAACGACATAACCAGAAACTCATAATGTCGATATCGCGTCCGGAAAGCTGTTTTTGGTATATCCTCCTCTCGGACTCTCATCTGATGATAGCCCAATCTTAAGTCAATCTTCGAGTAAAAACTTGACCCTTGCAACTGGTCAAACAGATCGTCGATACGTGGCAGAGGATAACGGTTCTTAATAGTCACCTTGTTGAGTTCCCGATAATCTATGCACATTAGGGCTGTCCAAACTGCTCGACGATCGAAGATCGCTCGACGATCGCTCGAAAAATGATCGAAAAATGCTCGTTCGATTCCCGCTCAGTTTGTAAATGAGCCGATCGGATCGGTTCGATTCAAATTCAATCCGAGCATGAGCAAGGCTCCGCTCGCTCGACGATCGCTCGGTTTTGCTCGAATTATTTTTATTAATAACTAATATATATATACATATATAAATATATATATTATAAATTTTGTAGATTAAAACCCAAAAAAAAATATAATAGCCCAACCAAATTTAATGTGACAACCCGTAACTAGATGTCATATTTTAACCAAAAGCCTACCCAAGTTATAAACTAGCATACCTAAAACTATTCTCTAGTCAAATCTTATCAAAGACCACACTATTTTACCTGTGTTGTTGACCAACAATAATCGACAACCATATTGGGCAACTACAATCCAAACTCCTATGCATATGAAAATTTTTATAATATAAACACATAGGATCCTCACATACATGGACCTGCTTTTCAAATACACACAATTATTACTCTCTCTCTCGATTATACAAACACAGACAAACCACAAAAATTATCTCATAGACTCATAGGATTCTTTTTCTCTCTCTCAATAACATACAGACAACACAGGGAGATCCCCATCTTCACAAACAAAACCCTATCCCCTCCTAATTACACTCATCTACTGACCATGGCTAAACACCCACCCACGGCCGGAGCGTGGTTGAGCACTCCGGCGACCGGTGAGCGGAGGCTGAAGGCAGAAGCGGGAGAGAGAGAGAGACCGAGAGAGAGAGAGACCAGAAGAGATGAAGAACCGGCGGTCAAAAGCTCGGACCGCCGGTCGGTTCTGTTTACTGGAGATGAGAGAGAGACGAAGGAAGAAACCGAGCGAAACCGATCGAAATCGATCCGATTGATTTAAATTCGAACCGATCTCGAGCACCACTTTTATGCTCGGTTTTATAAATTCGAACCGAACCGATCCGATCGGTTGTAATTCGAACCGATCTCGAGCAGACCCTCGATCGGATCGGATCGGTTCGGTTCGTGAACACCCCTAATGCACATACAAAAGGACCCGTCTTTCTTCTTTACAAACAAAACTGGGGCTCCCCAAGGCGAAGAACTGGGTCGGATAAAACCTCTATCCAGCAGTTCTTGAAGTTGATTTGATAACTCTTGCAACTCTCCAGGTGCAAGACGATAAGGAGCACGAGCAATCGGGGCTGCTCCTGGTGCAAGATTAATCTGAAATTCCACTTGACGGTGAGGAGGTAAACCAGGTAGTTCCTTAGGAAATACATCAGGAAATTCACGAACAACAGGCAGGTCTTCGATCTTTCGTTCTTCAGACGGAGTATCTGTAACAAGTGCTAGGATAGCAGGATACCCTTTTCATAGACACTTCTGTGCTTGCATAGCTGAGATAATACCAACCATCGCACCACTGCGATGCCCTTGAACCGATAAAGATTCTCCACTAGGGAGGGGAATACGTACGATCTTCTCCTTACATAGAATCTCAGCTTGATGCTTAGACAGCCAATCCATACCAACCACTACATCAAAACTACCGAGGGTAACAGGAAGGAGGTCAATGTTAAACACTTGACCAACAAGGTCTAATTTACACCCAAAAAGGACATGCGAAGCTTCAATCGTTTTGCCATCAGCTAATTCTACTACATGCTTAGCTTCTAAAGGTGTTGGAGCTAACCCTAATTATTGACTGAACTCTAGGGACACATAACTCCAATCGGCACCAGAATCAAATAATACAGAAGCAAAGAGGTTGTTTACAGAAAAAGTACCAGTCACGACATTGTCGTCGTTCCTAGCATCACCAACACCAATCGTAAATACCCTTCCGCGAGCACCACCCCCCCATTGTTGCCATTATTATTATTATTCCCTGCATTGTTGTTGTTGTTCTGACGGTTGTTGTTGTCGTTGGCATTCTGATTCAGTTGAGGGCAATCCCGTTTAATATGACCCTCATCCCCACACTGGAAGCACCCCTTCCTATTGCCTTGGTTCTGATGGGGCTGCTGCCTCTGTTGTTGCTGATGCTGCTGATTCTGCTGCTGGTTCTACTGCTGCTGTTGCTTTGAGAATGGGGCTCTACAGTCTCTTGCCGTATGGCCCATCTTATCACACCTATGGAAGGCTCGGACACACAGTCCATGATGATGATACCCACACTTGTTGCACTTTGGCTTCCTACCAACATAGGAGCCTTGACTCTGATTGCTGTTCTGGCCTTGGTTAACTGAGGACGACTGACTGAAACTACGATTATTATTATTGTCAGGCCTTTTCTGCGATTGACTTGCGCTGGTTGCATTGTCAGCATCATTCCATTTACGCTTGTTATCACTAGCAGGTGTGGTAGCTGTAGCAGCAGGGGTGGTAGCTGAAACACGTGGCGGCAACGCACGACGCTCGACCTCTTGGTCAGTAATCTTGTGTGCTAGACGGATGATCTGAGGCAGATTGTTAAGGTTTGCAGCAGTGACCAAACTCTTTACTGCTGGTGCTAGGCCCTTGATGTACAGTTCAATTCTTCGAGGTGGGGGTCAAGACAAGTTAGGGCACATGTTTGCCAGCTCATGTGACCTCTTTGTGAACGCTTCAATTTCGGACCCCTCCATCTTCAGATTGTAGTACTCGTTCTCAAGTTTCTGAATTTCGACACGAGGACAGTACTCCTCCCGCATCAACTCCTTGAAATCGTCCCAAGTAGTCGCATTAGCCATCTCGATACCCAACATCTGCACTTGGGCATTCCACCAGGTCAAGGCACCATCCTCCAAGGTGCCTGTAGCATACTTCACTCGGTCCCCCACGGGACATTTACACATGGCGAACACTGACTCAGCCTTCTCAAACCAACGTAGTAACCCCACAGTCCCTTCAGTCCCACTGAATGTCTGTGGTTTACAATCCATGAATGTCTTAAACGTGCAAGCAGGCGGATTGTTCTGATTCTGATGCGCTTGCTGACCTAAGGACGAAAGAAGATACAATACACATGTAAGAGTTGAGTACGCGACACAAGAATAAAGGGTATTTGGCACATATCGTACCAGCTTGGTAGGTTGCCAAAGCCTCAGCCACACATGAGTTAATCAGATTTGTCAGTTTGGCCTGTGTCATCGCAACGTGACCACGCCCACGACCTTGTCCGCTCATGATTCTATATAAGAAAAGAGGACAGGTTAGGAGTCGAGATAAGGTAGGAGTCAAAGCTCACGAAGACTTCTACAGGTTACTAAGTTTACATCAAACAACAGAGCGGAACCCCTTTCACACTTGTTAAGCTTCACTGGGACTCACATGCACCCCACATTATTATTATGTGTGCACCCATGATAATAATGCGATTTGCATGTTTATCTCATCTCTTCCCAACTCATGCTAAAAGGTTCCTCAAGTTCTCGCAACGAGACAAAACACCTCAAACATAACCACGAAAATCTAATGAGATATCGCACTGTGACTCTATCAATCACATAACTCAGGTAAATACGCATGAATTTGGTCTGTAATGCTAAGCGTGCAATCACATGCAACATCATACATGAATGTATACTAGATATACTATGCAATAAGTAAACGAGAGACGAACCTTGCAATCTGGAGCTGAGTGTCATGGTCGATTTCGAAGTTGTTCGGTTATAGTCTGGTTTTATGAAAACGTTTTAAAACCTAGTTCACTATAACCAGTGGCTCTGATACCAAACTGTCACACCCCCAAAATACCACATGCGGAAACACCGCAGGACGTGTGACGTACCAGGATCCAAGCCACCAATCACAGTGAACTATAAATAATATTTAAGCAAAACATTCCATTTATTTCATAACATAATTCCAAATCATAAGTTAAAACCAAAGTAAACGTTCAGCGGAAGCCTAAGATTAATCGTTATTCAAATGTTTCAAAACAATGTGATAAACCAAGAATTAATATCCAAGAGTTGTGACCCATGACCACTCCAGCACTCCCAGATAGCAAGTCCCATCCATGATTCTAACGACCTGCAAGCATGCAGATAAGTGTGTCAGACGACGCTGGTGAGTTCAAAGTTTGTTCACACGTTTTAGTTACCAGATATAAGTATAAAATAGTTCAGAGATTGATGTTGTTAATAACTCGATTACCGCCGATGGCTCCAGATTATTTGCCCTATTCCCCAAAGCCTCTATCAAAGCAATTGTCAAGACTGGGGTCATTAGTTCACTCCCGACCTCCCCGGTGCGGTGTGAGGGTGCCAAACCTAAATAACGCTATTAACTAATGCCCCGTTGCCTCCCCGGCAACTGATCGGTAGAAGGGACTTAAGTGATAGATATGAGTGTATTAACCAACATCCCAATAACCCGACATTCCTCCCCGGAATGTTTACCAGATGTCCCTCCCCGAGACGCATGCTTGGAAAAAGAGCAGTGAACTCACCTTAGATTTGCTCGGTATTTAACAGTTACCCGTTCCAGTTAATCAACAAACCCTACCGTGGTTACCAATGACATCAGTTCCGAAATCAATTAAGTCATGCATTTTCACAGTTCACAGTCATAGAAAAGACCATCGTATATCACATAACAGATTACTCAATCCATACAGGTCCATACTCATGTGCATATCACTTAGTGGCATTTAACAAGTAAATTAGTTATTCACAAAGGTTAATTCAAGTTCTTCATTTTGAACTGTAGTTGTTAACATGCATCAATTGTATAATCAGTACATTCATCATCATGGGCATCAAGAATTATTTGCAACTCTATGTCATGAACACATCCACTGATCCTACTGTCCACTGATTGTCATGGCCCCCGTCCCGGTGTTACCCGGTCTAGGACCGCGGGACAGAAACCCGTGGAATTTATTATTTGAGTTGACAGCGGAAGTTTAATATGATCTTTTAAAACTTGAAAATGCCCAATTATTTTTTTTCATAAATTGGGAATAACACCCATAATTTACAATAAAGGTTATTTCACTGAGAAATCCCTGTTTTACAAAAACATGTTTCTTTATTTTATTGAGCCACCTTCTCAAGCTTGTAGTGCTATACAACACTTTTCCTGGATCACAGCAGATCACCTGAAACATGTTTTAAAAAGGTTTATCAGCAGGGAAATACTTGCGAGTCATTCAAGTTGCACAAAACGACACATTGTTATAATCTACAGTATTAAGGGTGATTACAATGTTTTTATCAACCATTTCCCTAAATCGGTATTTTTCACTTGACAGTGTCTGTGACTATGGTCAGATCACCCATTGGCTAACCCGTTGTCCAATGGTGACGGGTATCAAGTAATGTATACAAAACCCCACATACCGACAGTAATTGAAGATTACAAAGACTTAATCCCTGTAATTATAACTTTGAAAATAAATAGGGTTTTGGAAACAATTTGGTAAAAAGAAGAATGACTCATATTGCAAGTTTAGATGGGCAGAATTTAGCCTACTGATAAGCCTGATAACCTAATTTAAACAACAATGCACACGAAACTAGGTCAGTAACTGAATACAACATTTACGATACGCTCACGAAATCAAAACCCTCACGACGAATGACAAAGGCATAGCCCAAAAACGGGCAACACTTAAACATCCATCGGATTGGTTTCAATCGATCGGACATTATATCGTAGCAGTGATCGAGTTAGTACCCTGTATCGTAGCAACGTCGTGACACCGGAAAACTCGTTTTTAGCAGAATTGGGACGTTTTGAGAGTGAGATTTCGTGCACAGTTGAAAGCCCCATGCACAGGCTACTAATAGCCTGAAATTGGGTTTTACACGGCCCGCGTAAACCCACTCTTGGATCTTACGCGGCCCGCGAGGGCCACCTGGTCTATAACTAGGGCTAGCGTGTCACAGGTAGGGTTGCCATGTGTACGACACGTGGCTTGAAAGCTTATCTGGAGGTTTCATAAGTTGTCGCAGCCCGCGTAGCCCTTCCTTATGGCTTACGCGGCCCGCGTGAAACCAGAAATCTGATTTTTCTTGGTTTTTCATGTGTATTAGGGTTTTAGGGGTCCGGGTTTTCACTTACGGGTCGTTTATGGATAATTTTGCAGGTCCTTACATCCTCCCCACCTTATTTAAAATCTCGTCCTCGAGATTTACTGGAATAAGTGAGGATATTTTCGCTTCATTTCTGATTCCCGCTCCCAGGTGTATTCGGGTCCTGTCTTTGAATCCCACTTGACTTTGACAAGTACCAATCTTTTGTGTTTGAGAAACTTAATCTTTCTGTCTTCTATTTGGAGCGGTTTCTCCACGAACTTCAACTTTTCATTCATCTGTATGTCTTGAAGAGGGACTACTAGTGATTCGTCCGATAGACATTTCTTGAGGTCAGATACATGAAATACATCATGTACTCCTGCTAGCTCTTCTGGTAGTTGCAAGCGATAGGCGACCGGTCCTATTCTCTGGATTACTGGGAATGGTCCTACGTACCTTGGACTTAGCTTTGCTTTCTTTCCGAACCGAACCACTCCTTTCCAAGGAGAAACTTTTAAGAGTACTCTGTCTCCAACTTGAAATTCTAGTGGCTTGCGTCGATTGTCTGCATAACTCTTCTGGCGATCTCGAGCCATCTTTAGTCTTTCCTTGATTTGAGTGATTTTGTCAGTGGTTTTTTGCACGATCTCGGGACCTGATAATTGACTTTCTCCTATTTCTGCCCAGCAAACTGGAGTTCTACACTTTCGTCCATATAGTGCTTTGAACGGGGCAACTTCAATGCTGGAATGATAACTATTGTTATAGGAGAATTCAATTAAAGGTAAATGGTTATCCTAGTTCCCTCCAAAATCTATCACACATGCCCTGAGCATGTCTTCCAGAGTTTGGATCGTCCTTTCACTTTGTCCATCTGTTTGGGGATGATAGGTTGTACTTAAATTTAATCGGGTCCCCATTGCTTCTTGGAAACTTGTCCAGAAATGTGAAGTGAAACGACTATCCCTATCCGATACAATGGAGAGTGGGACTCCATGTAAGGATACTACCTCGTCTACATATAATTTGGCTAATCTTTCCATGCTAAAGGTTTCTTTCATAGGTAGAAACTGAGCTAATTTTTTAATCGATCCACAATTACCCAAATCGCATCGTTACCTTTTCTGGTTTTGGGTAACTTAGTAACAAAGTCCATGGTTATAAGCTCCCATTTCCATACAAGCATTTCTAATTGTTGTAGTAGGCCTGAGGGTTTCTGGTGTTCTGCCTTAACTTGTGAACAAGTAAGACACTTAGATACATATCTAGCTATGTCCTTTTTCATTCCTATCCACCAGAAATTATTCCTTAAATCTTGGTACATCTTATTATTACCAGGATGCATGGTATACCTAGATTTATGGGCTTCTTCTAGAATCTTACTTCTTAAGTCTCCTTGTTTAGGTACCCAAATCCTTTTCTTATGGAATCTCCAAATTCCATCACTTCCTTGTTCTAATTCCTTTATTCGTCCTTTCATTCCTTCAGCATCATCCTTGATTGCTGTTTCTTGAATATGTTTCAATTGTTCCATTAAGTCTAATTGTAAACTTAATCTAAGAGCACGAACTCGCTTTTGCTTTTCATGATACTTACGACTTAGGGCATCTGCTACTACATTTGCCTTTCCTTCGTGATATTGAATATCACAGTCATAGTCACTTAGAATTTCCATCCATCTTCTTTGCCTCATGTTTAATTCTTTTTGATCAAATATGTATCTTAAACTTTTATGATCTGTATAGACTGTAAACTTACTGCCATACAGATAGTGTCTCCAAATTTTAAGGGAAAAAATTATGGCTCCTAATTCTAAATCATGAGTCGTATAGTTTTCCTCGTGCTTTTTCAATTGTCTTGAGGCATACGCAATTACCTTTTTGCGTTGCATTAGCACACATCCTAATCCTAACTTAGAAGCATCACAGTAAACTTCAAAATCTTCTGTCCCTTCTAGTAAGGCAAGAATTGGGGCGTTTGTTAACCTTTGCTTTTAGATCTTAAAAGCCTCTTCTTGTTTAGATCCCCATTCAAACTTCACTGCCTTACAGGTTAGCTTAGTTAATGGTACAGCTATTTTAGAAAAATCCTTAATAAACCGTCTATAGTATCCGGCTAACCCTAGAAAGCTTCTAACTTCCATAGCTGATTTGCGGGACCTTCCATTTGGTAATTGCTTCTATTTTGGAGGGATCTACATGAATACCTTCGTAATTCACCATGTTTCCTAAAAATTGTATCTCTTGTAGCCAAAATTCACACTTCAAGAATTTGGCGTAAAGCTTCTCTCTTCTTAACAAAGTCAAGAGTACATGTAGGTGTTCACAATGCTCGTCCTGACTTTTGGAATAAATGAGTATATCGTCGATAAAGACAATTACAAATTTATCCAAGTATGGTTTACAGATCCTATTCATCATGTCCATAAATGCTGCAGGAGCATTTGTTAACCCAAAGGGCATGACTGTAAACTCGTAATGACCATACCTAGTTCAGAAAGCAGTTTTAGGTATGTCTTCTTCTTGTACCTTCAATTGATGATATCCGGAGCGTAAATCTATCTTAGAAAAATATCTAGCTCCCTGAAGTTGATCAAAAAGATCATCAATCCTAGGTAATGGGTATCGATTCTTAATTGCAACTTTATTCCATTCCTTGTAATCGATACACATTCGCATCGACCCATCTTTCTTCTTTACGAACAACACTGGTGCTCCCCAAGGGGATGAACTAGGTTGTATGAATCCTTTGCTAAGCAATTCATCTAATTGCTTTTTCAATTCTAACATTTCTGTGGGTGCTAACCGATAAGGTGCCTTAGCTATCGGTGTAGTTCCAGGAATTAGATGAATTCTAAATTTTACTTCCCTATCGGGTGGTAGTCCAGGTAGTTCTTCTGGGAATACATCCAAGTATTCTGATACTACCGGAATTTCCTTAAGTTCCTTACCCTTAGTGCTAATGCTTACCGAAGTCATATACACTATTCCTCGCTTTCGTTCATAACTAGCAACTTTCATTACCGAAATGAACTTCATTGGTTTACGCGGCTTATCCCCTGTAATCATAATTACTTCTCCGGTAGGTGCACGGATTTCTATGGAATTCTTATCACAGAGAATTCGAGCATGGTTGGCTACTAACCAATCCGTTCCTAACACAACATCAAATCCGGCTAAATTCATAGGTAACAGATTTGCAGAAAATTTATGGCCTAAAAGTTCTATCTTTTCTTCTCGCAAGGCCTTATCTATGTTAACAGAATTCCCATCTGCAGTTTCTACCGTAAAAAAATTGTCTAAGGTTGGTTAAGGGTAGTTTAAGAGCTTGGCAGAACGAAGTATTTATAAAACTTTGGTTTGCACCAGAGTCAAATAATACTTTTGCATAAACGTCATGAATTAGGAACGTACCAGGTATTACATAAGGAATTAGTTCGGCTTCCTGCGTGGTCAATTGGAAGGCCCTTGTGTTCTTCTTATTAGTTCCTTCAGCAGGTTTGGCATTGTTATCTGCTGGTTTGACCAATTTAGGGCATTCTGGTCTGAAATGCCCAGCTTCTCCACAGTTATAGCAGATCCTTGTTTTCTTTCTGCACTCTTCTTCACGATGTCCTAGAGCTTTGCAAAAGTTGCAGGTTTCATTGCATTTCCCAAAATGTTTCTTTTTACAGTTCCTGCAGAACGGCGGGGTGGAAGATTGCCCAGTTCCCTTTTTCTTGAAATTACTACTATTACCCACACGGAATCCTTGGGTAATCTTTTGGGCTAACTCCTTTTTCCTGTTTTCTTCCCGCGTACGCACCAGTCAGTCAGTCAAGGTGTTGGCTAATTCCACCGCATCGTCGATTGTGCGGGGTCTTGCAGCTTTAACGATGTCACGAATCTCGCTAATTAAACCCCAAATATAGCGAGATATAAGTACCGGTTCTGGCGAAGCCAGGGTTGGTACAACTCTAGCATACTCAAAGAATGTCAAAGTATACCCTCGACAGTCCACATCCACCATCCGGTGGTTCAGGAACTTATTTGCCATTTGTTCCTTTTCATATTCGGGACATAATTTTCTTTCTACCAGAATTTTAAATTCTTCCCAATTCATGGCATAAGCCACATCGCTTCCCTTGGCTTGTAGTACCGTATTCCACCATTCGAGTGCCCCTTCTTTAAAAAGATGCGACGCGTACATGACCTTGTCTTTCTCGGCACATTTACTTATTTTAATTACTGCTTCGGTTTTCTCTAACCAACGCAGTGCAGCAGTTGCCCCTTCATTGCCTGCAAATTCGATTGGTTTACAGGCAAGAAATTCCTTATACGTGCAACCAGGTGTTGCAACTTTCATTTTCTTAAGAAATGGGGCTTGCATCACATCATTATCGTTATTATTAATGTTGCCGCCTCCATTTACACTATTACTGAAATTGTCACCGTGAGTACATTTGCTGGGAATAATTGGTTGAGGTTCAACTGGATTTCGGGTAGCAGCAATGATTGCTGGAATAGCATTAGCTATTCCTTGGGCAACGATGTTTTCTATATCTTGCCTATTAAGAAATTGGTCTCCATTGTTTTGCTCAGATTGGTTAACCTCATTAACTGGTTCATTACTAGCGTGTTCCATCTGGTAATTAATATATATAAGTTATTAGCACAGGATAAATAACAACCAAACATAGTAAAGCAATCACACATAAGCACGTATAGTCAAAATTGTCGTCTTTGCGACTTCCATATTTTTATATATTTTAGTATGCATCCGTACACACCAAATATCTTACAAAAGTTTTATTTTAAGTTATTTTACATGATTATATTGTTATTAATATTTATTAATATTTTATTATTATTAAACATGTAGCCACATAACCACAAACGATCCATGTCAGCTGGCACTTCAGAAATGACGTTCCCTCTCATCGTATTTCCATGATATCCTCTCCCCCACTTCTAGGATTCTATTTCCTGCGTCCACCAATTCCTCGCCATAGTGGCGGAGTTCAGCCAGGTTTTCTGTGCTCATAGGTGGGTTTGGTGTAGGCTCAGGGTCAAACTGGGGGAAAAAGGTATTAGGGTTATTCAAAAGATTCTGAAATTGCCAGTCAGTTGTCCACCATTTTTCTAGCTCTCCTGGTAGAGGTCGAGGGTGGATAATAGGATATGGGATAGCAGGTTCCAGATTAACTGGAAGTTGTAATTCAACTGGGTAATTGAAGAGGTTTTCATCGGCAGGTCCGATAAGGTCACTAAGTGCCAGTTTACGATCCAGCTCTTCCTATGATGGCATTTCCTGGGCTTGCCTTGAACTTTCCCCGATCTCATTTCCTTTGCCTTTATCCTGCGGTTCCTCAGTCTTTATAGTTTTCTGTGTTGCTGGTTTCTTCCTTCGCACACGCCTCCAGCCTACAAGTTTTCTTCTCTTTTTCGGTTTTGGTTTCTCCTGAGGTTGGGCTTGGAATACCATTGGCTCTTCAGTATCAGCTTGGTAGCTAGTAAAGGTATCGGTGGTATCCATATCTGTGCTATGGATAGAAATATTTCGGAGTGCCTCCGACAATTCATTCATGGTATTAGCAGACATGAAGAAACATACAAAATTCTAAGTTAAAATTTTGTAAATTAAATTTTCACAGAATCACAGAATGGAAATTAGAAAAATTAAGTATTTCTAAATACTTAATTGGCTTAAATCAGTGGCTCTGATACCACCTTTTTATGTCACGGCCCCCATCCCGGTGTTACCCGGTCTAGGAGCTGCGGGACAGAAACCCGTGGTATTTATTATTTGAGTTGACAGCGGAAGTTTAACATGATCTTTTAAAACTTGAAAATGCCCAATTATTTTATTTCATAAATTGGGAATAACACCCATAATTTACAATAAAGGTTATTTCACTGAGAAATCCCTGTTTTACTAAAACATGTTTCTTTATTTTATTGAGCCACCTTCTCAAGCTTGTAGTGCTATACAGCACTTTTCCTGGATCACAGCAGATCACCTGAAACATGTTTTAAAAAGGTTTTATCAGCAGGGAAATACTGGCGAGTCATTCAAGTTGCACAAAATGACACATTGTTATAATCTACAGTATTAAGGGTGATTACAATGTTTTTATCAACCAATTACCCCAAATCGGTATTTGTCACTTGACAGTGTCTGTGACTATGGTCAGATCACCCATTGGCTAACCCGTTGTCCAATGGTGACGGGTATCAAGTAATGTATACAAAACCCCACATACCGGCAGTAATTGAAGATTACAAAGACTTAATCCCTGTAATTATAACTTTGAAAATAAATAGGGTTTTGGAACAATTTGGTAAAAAGAAGAATGACTCACATTGTAAGTTTAGACGGGCATAATTTAGTCTACTGATAAGCCTGATAACCTAATTTAAACAACAATGCACACGAAACTAGGTCAGTAACTGAATACAACATTTACGATACGCTCACAAAATCAAAACCCTCACGACGAATGACAAAGGCATAGCCCAAACACGGGCATCACTTAAACATCCATCAGATTGGTTTCAATCGATCGGACATTATATCGTAGCAGTGATCGAGTTAGTACCCTGTATCGTAGCAACGTCGTGACACCGGAAAACTCGTTTTTAGCAGAATTGAGATGTTTTGAGAGTGAGATTTCGTACACAGATGAAAGCCCCATGCACATGCTACTTATAGCCTGAAATTGGGTTTTACGCGGCCTGCGTAAACCCACTCTTGGATCTTACGCGGCCCGCGAGGGCCACCTAGTCTATAACTAGGGCTAGCGTGTCACAGGTAGGGTTGTCATGTGTACGACACTTGTGACAACTCTCAAAATTTCATGTATCCGTACGATTTATTTATGTTAATTAAAGTGCTTGATGTCTGTGCTGAATTACTTAACTGCTTTCTGATTACTGTGTCATACTTACATGTGCTTGTAAACACACTAGTCTTGTGCAGAAAATTGACTAAATAATCATGTATGCTTTCCCAAGTGTTGGGAATTAAAAATGTTACAAAAAGATATATATAGGACACTAAACGGGATAACTTAGCACTTTAACGGAACGGCATCAAACCGAACAACCGGACATTACCCGGAACACCAAAATAATGCTATAAGCATTGTTTTTATTTTTCTAAGCTAGTTATGGTCCCCGAACACCCTAACACACTATATATTACATGACACACCTAAAGCACTAACTTAACATTTGATTTCAACCTAGATCACCAACTAACTAGTTGAAACCCAACTAGAACCCCCCACCTTACGGTTACAAGGGGTGGCTCCACACCCTTGTTTTCTTGAATTGTTTATTATGCATGTCTTGTACTAATGGAACATTAGACCTAGAGGATAAAAGGATGTTGGAAAATTTTCTATTTAACCACAAGACCTTCACTCATTCTTATCTTCACATCACCCAAACACTTTCTTCTTCCCCTCTTCTTTGTTTCGGCCGACCCCAAGAGGCACCACCATCATCATCATCATCATTTGATCATCTTCAACCATTTCAAGAGTATACAAAGGTGTTAGAGGTTGCATAAGGAAGCTAGGAGCTTTCGGATCAGCAAGGACCTTCTCTATTCGCTATTAACCACCTCATTTCTACTCTTGATCTTCCCTAGCTTAAAAGCTAGTAGTAAGTCTCTTGAATCCTTGTTTATTCCATGTTTATGGTGGTTAATAGTTATATTAAGATGATATCTCAAGAACACTAAAAGATCACGTGCAAAAGTCTTGAACATAAAGCTAACTTAATGATGAAATATTGTTAAAATGAAGAAGTAATGTTAAGTATGAAGTTGTTTTGTCATGTTGTTGATTTCTTGATGTTTATTTGGTTATTACTAGTAATATGATGATTGATCATCATATGGAACTTGTTAAAGCGTGATTAAAAACATGGTTTAACAAGTTAGAAGTGATTATGTGCTTGTATGAAATAATCATCTTCTAGTCTACACATGAACTTGAAAGAAAAATGATTGTTCTCGAAAAATAATAAACAAAGTGAACTAGTGATCTTGTAGATCTAAAACTTGTGAATGATTTTCCTAAATAAACCAAGTTTAAAAGACGGTTTTGAAAGATCATGATCCTTACACTATTTTTGGAAATAAAGTAAGTATATGGATACTAGTGACACATGAAAATGTTGTAAATAAATATTTTTGTAAAATATTGTTCACAAGTTGTGAACATCTAAAAATCCCGAAGATGAGATTTTAACAAAAGTAAACACACTTTGGAGGGTAACTAAACCCACTAAACACCCCACTAAGTTACTACGCGTTTTTATGAAAAACCAAGTTCATGTTGTTATGTAAAGTGCATTGTTTTTGCACTTGACTAGTGTAATGTTGTTTGGTAACTTGTTGTTGATTGATTGAATGATTTCCGAAAAGAAAATGATATGCTAATAAGCATGGATACCTCCATTTACAAAGGAAACTCTGGCGAAATTTTTCTAAAATTCCAACACTTAGAAAATATTTTCTAAAACAAGTGTTACAAGTATATTTTTAGCTTTGTTTTCAAAATAAACTTCGCCAAAGGTTTTGTTACAAAATACAAAGTATCAGAGGTTGACTTTTACAAGTAAAATGGATAAATATATATTTAGAATATATATTTTATATTAGAACACTTGTGTGGATACTTGTTTATTTTGGTGAGATAGTTATATTATTTTAGGGTAAAATAATGTAACTTAACAATATAACTTGACATTTGAATTGTGTGGTATGTGATAGAAGTAATGAGTAAATAAACCGTACGTAGGATACGTGTTATGCATGAGAAACTGATTGTTATCCGTACCTTATTAGGACGTGCTTGATTTCTGATTAATAGAGTAACTAATCTAACCGAGCAAACCAAGGTGAGTTCACACACTTTCTAAGGCATGGGATTCCCGGTGGTTGGGAATGGGTTAAAGAATAAAAACAAAACCTACATATCCTCCTTGGGTAGGATATGTACCGCCATCCTCCATGGGTAGGATGCCAATAATAATCTTGCGTATTCTCCTTGGGTAGAATACGTACGTTCGTCCTCGTTGGCTAGGAAAACAACCTTAAAACTTACTAGACAAAACTCTATCATTAAGTCCCTCATTTTATATCGACTTAATCGCTGAGGCCAATGGCGAGCGGGTCATTAGTAATAGCGCTATTAGGTTTAACAAACCTCACACCGTGCCGTTCGGACGGGCGTGTACTAATGGACTATGGCAAATTGTCAATGATGATAGACATTGACGTAGGGCACAACTATTGTTCGTCAGTTGTCGATATGGTACGGTCTAGTGGTTCACATGGGGAAGCCCCCACTGATTTTGGATATGGTTTGGGTAATAAAGAAGGAACTGGTTAATCATACTTTCAACTATGGGGTAACCCCCATGGCAAATAAGCCAGCGAAAGACAAACCATGTTTTCAGAAAAAAACTTAAAACTAAACAACCAAACGTGAACTCACTCAACTTTGTTGTTGACTCGTTGTTACATGCCTTACAGGTCGTTAGATGCTTATGGAGCTTGCACGAGGAGGAAGTCGTTGTGGGATACGGACTGTTATGTTCCGTGCTTAATATTTAAATCCTTATGAACTTATTAAACTTACGCTTTGGACTTTAAACTTATGAACTATGTACTTATGTTTTGAACTTACGTTTTATGCTTCCGCTGTTAACTTAAAATTGGTTACTCCCTTTTGGTCACCAATTGTATTGTGGTTGGTTTTATTTACTTAATTATGTTGTTCAATATGATTGGTGGCTCGATCCTGGTCATGTCACGCCTCCAAGCGGTGATACTCCGCATGGTGGATTTTGGGGGTGTGACACACGTGGCTTGAAAGCTTATCCAGAGGTTTCATAAGTTGTTGCGTCCCGCGTAGCCCTTCCTTATGGCTTACGCGGCCCGCGTGAAACCAGAAATCTGATTTTTCTTGGTTATTCATGTGTATTAGGGTTTCAGGGGTCCGGGTTTTCACTTACGGGTCGTTTATGGACAATTTTGCAGGTCCTTACACTGATCCTGCTGTCCTGTTTGTTTTATTCACGGTGAAAGACCACGCGACGAACCATAATTTTTCGTCGGTCATGAGTGTGACGAAAGACCTCCATGACGAACTATCATTTTTCGTCGAAGTCCAATCAACGAAGAGCCAGTTCTTCGTCGCACTCCTATCAGTTACAGGTTATAGTTTACCTAAATCAGATCAATCAACACGTTATGGTAACTGTCGTAAGCAATCAACTTCATCAACAACAATCAGTCTAATCGACCATCATACCTAAACCGTCTAATCAGATCATTAGTACAATGATTTCATTCATTAACATACAACCCTAATTTCACACATCATACACAACTGTAACTGATAATCACATAGATCTAGTGATTTATTACTATCAAAATCATCAACTAATCATGATCCATGCATTACATAACAAACAATCAATAATGATTTCAAAGCAAACAGACTATAGTGGTTGGGCACTGACCGAGTTAAGGGAACGATAAGTTTGATCGATATTGAGAGCTTCGAGAACTCAAAGTTGTCGCCGCACAGAAGAGAGAGTTCTAGGGTTTTCAGTTGATCAGTTACGTGACGAATTACAACTGTTTTACGTAATATATATATGAGTAAATGCACTGGGCCCATACTGGGCTTCGAAGGAAACTGCGCCGACGAAAGACAAACTGGGCTGACGAAAGACCTATGTTTCGTCGAGCATAAGGTCGACGAAGAACCCAAGTTTTGTCAGGTTGGGTTTGGGACGAAAAACCTTAGGTAACATAATTATTCTTAAGTTTTCATTAGATAACCAAGCATAATGATACATGCACATATTACAACTCAAGACGAAATATGAAAACAGTTGTGAAACCAGCAATGTGTAGGGGAAAGGCCTTGAAGTCTTGGGTTGTCACAATTTACATAAACCAATTTGTTCAAATTACTAGGATCTCTCGACAAAAAACACTCAGCTCACCTATTAGAACATCAACATGATGATCTACACTCAAAACTCTCGAACTAACGGATAACGAATACAATACGTTCAGATCCGAGAACAAATTTGAGAGAACTACTGTGCGACAAAGAGAGAACAAACTCTAAAAAAGAAGAATTTCAAAACAACATAACCCTTCCTTAGTTTCCATTTTGACAAATCAAAACAAGACAAAAGATTTGCATTTAACTTTGTTTCATTAAATTGAATATGATAAAACTTCGAGATCAAAGACACTTAAAATCACACCCAAACAAATCTAACACGAATACAGCTAAAATACTCATAATCTCATGTTACGGATCATCAACACAATAATTTGTAGACACTCTCTAATCTCAGATCTAACAGGCTACGAAGATACTCAATTAACAACCCTAAAGCACGAGTTTCAGAAATGAAATTCTAGATAGAGAGAGAAAAAATATCTAAACAAGGCGTCAATCATAGATTTAAGATCCAAAACAACCGAATTACCAAATGTAAACGTTTATGACCCAAACAACCAAATACAAAAACAGATCAGAAACGTATGAACCCAAACTTCTTTAAACATTTACACAAGATTATCAAACAGATAATCTACACTACCAAAAACAAGAATAATCAAAGTTACGATCAGATTCGTCACAAATCTAATCAACTTAGATGAAACCTTAATCGCATATCTAGAAAGAGAAAGTGACAATGTGAAGACCTTTTCTGAATGAATTAACAATCTCGCTTGTACACAAACCAAGACCACAAACAAATGGACATACAAAGACTAAGACGTAACAGATCTGGGCAACTCTTTCAACATGCAATTCAAACGACAAATAACATCTTTATTTTACTATTTTGTTAACATATCTTGTTCACAAAAGATCTCCAGTTACAAAATTAAGAATAACACATGTTATGCATTGTACTCTAATTTTCCTTAAAAGCTACTTTGTTGAAAAAAAATATATCAATTTTACCTTTATCAAGGAGCTCAAAGGACATGAAGATTAAAATAACCAGAATAACCAAGAACATACATATACCAAAGATAGATGCAATCCAACTAAGCTTTTGAAAAAAAAATAGTTTTCATGTTACTGTAAAAACAATCAACCAAATATTATTTCACGATAATCAATTCGATCAACAACTAACAATCAAGATTAGAAAACAGTGAAATCCAAGAACGCATCCAAAATAGATACTTAGTTGCAAATACAGAGGACTGCCTAACAAGTAAAGAAAGTGTGATAAAAAAAACTGAGAGTAAGGAGGAATATCCTTACAGAGTACTCTAGCAGCCAAAGAGTTCAAGAAAGTCTTACAATGCTATAAACAAGATCTAAACTAAGAACCTTCATGTGTAACATCTTTCAAAAAAACTGTAGAACTTCTCCATACAGATGGGTGAACACTTCATAACTAGCCAAATCGATTTAGGCATTTCAAGTGAACCCAACGGCGCATTATTGTTGAGAAAAAAATTACTCTGCCAGCATAAGTTCTTCAAAGAGCGTTTCCACATCTTTCCTCAAAGCCAACAACAAGCATTTGATCCAAGATCTGGCTTTGATGATCAGGCGACCTTCAAGAATCCACAACTTTCGAATCTCCGATCTGACCTAAGATCCTTGCAGTAACACCAGAAATCCCCAAATCCAAAACCATAGGGTCGATATGACAAGAACTGAACGCCAATTCTAAATAAAAATAGCTCCAAAATACATCGATATCTCACATATTCCGAACCAAATCAACCCCAATAGCCAAGATATCACAACAAATATTGAGTAAACAGATCTGAACTAACGTTACAGATCTTGATTAAACAATAACCTGCCTTCAACAGACCACAACAGACCTTACCTTGAATGAATAACGACATGCTATCTACAGACTTCAAAGAATCCTAATCGGATCAATAAGCATCAGGATTTTCAATAGCGCTACCTTTTATGGACACTCAAACGATGACAAGTTCCTTCTTCGTAGCAGATCTAGGGTTTGAAAAAAAACCCTAATATATTACGAATGAAACAATCACAGGAAAAGGAATAGATATTAGACCTAGCGAGAACCCATCGAAACATCTACACATTAAACCCAATCTTGAAAACAATAGCAAGATTAACCGAGTAAGCAAGATGACTGACATAGAATTCCCTAAATTTTCGAAACCCTGATTGTTAATTTGTATTATAGCTAGTTTGCCATAGGAAACCCTAGACACCTTTAAAATCAGCGGAAGAACAAGAATCTTCAACGAAAGTAAATCAGAGCCAGGCTCTGATACCATGTCAATAAATGGTAATCAGATCTTTATTAACTTACAAATCAACAAAAAAACCTCAAAACATCTTTTACATAAACCAATTTATTCAAATTACTAGGATCTCTCGACAAAAAACACTCAGCTCACCTATTAGAACATCAACATGATGATCTACACTCAAAACTCTCGAATTAACGGATAACGAACACAATACGTTCAGATCCGAGAACAAATTTGGGAGAACTGTTGTGCAACAAAGAGAGAACAAACTCTAAAAAGGAAGAATTTCAAAACAACATAACCCTTCCTTAGTTTCCATTTTGACAAATCAAAACAAGACAAAAGATTTGCATTTAACTTTGTTTAATTAAATTGAATATGATAAAACTTCGAGATCAAAGACACTTAAAATCATACCCAAACTAATCTAACACGAATACAGCTAAAATACTCATAATCTCATGTTACGGATCATCAACACAATAATTTGTAGACACTCTCTAATCTCATATCTAACAGGCTACGAAGATACTCGATCAACAACCCTAAAGCATGAGTTTTAGAAATGAAATCCTAGATAGAGAGAGAAAAATATATCTAAACAAGGCGTCATTCACATATTTAAGATCCAAAACAACCGAATTACCAAATCTGAACGTTTATGACCCAAACAACCAAATACACAAACAGATCAGAAACGTATGAACCCTAACTTCTTTAAACATTTACACAAGATTATCAAACAGATAATCTACACTACCAAAAACAAGAATAATCAAAGTTACGATCAGATTCATCACAGATCTAATCAACTTAGATGAAACCTTAATCGCATATCTAGAAAGAGAAAGTGACAGTGTGAAGACCTTTTCTGAATGAATTAACAATCTCGCTTGTAAACAAACCAAGACCACAAACAAATGAACATACAAAGACTAAGACATAACAGATCTGGGCAACTCTTTCAACATGCAATTCAAACAAAAAATAATATCTTTATTTTACTATTTTGTTAAAATATCTTGTTCACAAAAGATCTCCAGTTATAAAATTAAGAATAACACATGTTATGCATTGTACTCTGATGTGTGTAAAATTCAACATATAAATTACATCAAATGTAGCATAAAACTAACCCTTTTTAGTACTAATGTTGGAAAAAGTATGTTTTTGTCTTCCTTTTGTATTTTCAGGATTAAATGAGCTCAAATGAACAAAAGAAGCAAAAAGACAGCTAAATCTAGCATAAATACAAGAAAAGGAATAAACGTGGCATGCCCGACCCCTCGACAACATCTTCCCAAGCAAAAACAAGAGAACAGAAGGCTGAACACGCCCCATGTTCAATGAACACGGGGGCGTGCCCAAGTGTCTGCAGAAAAGACAAAGTTGTAGAAGCTTCTATCACCCACCACAGGGGCGTGCCCAGCGGATACGGGGCCGTGGTCAACTATAAGATTCGAAGAATCCAAGCAAATCTTGATAGTACAGATACGCTTCTACACATGGGGCCGTGCCCAGCGGACACGGGGGCGTGGTCAACTAATGCAGACAAACTGCATTTAAAGAAGAAAGAGAAGAGGGATGGACACGGGGCCGTGCCCAATGGACATGGGGCCGTGTCCGGGCTTCTGTGCAGGCTATAAATAGGGGTGCTTTGTCACACCCTCAAAATCCACCATGCAGAGTATCACCGCTTGGAGGCGTGACATGACCAGGATTGAACCATCAATCATATTGAACAACACAATTAAGTAAATGAAACCAACTACAATACGATTGGTGACCTAAAGAAGGTGACCGATTTTAAGATAACAGCGGAAGCATAAAACGTAAGTTCAAAACATAAGTTCACAGTTCATAAGTTTAAAGTCTCAAACATAAGTTCCATAGGTTTATAAAGTTCAATTATTAAGTATGTGATACAACAACCCATATTCCACAACAACCTTCTCCTCATGCAAGCTCCAAAAGCACCTAGCGACCTGTAAGGCATGTAACAACTAGTCAACAACAAAGTTGAGTGAGTTCACGTTTGGTTGTTTAGTTTTAAGTTGTTTCTGAAAAACGTGGTTTGACTTTCGTTGGCTTAATTGTCGTGGGGGTTACCCCGTAGATGAAAGTATGTTTAACCAATTCCTTTTTCATTACCCAAACCATAACCATAATCAGTGGGGGCTTTCCCCGTGTGAACTACTAGACGGTATGATATCGACTACTACGAACAATAGTTGTGCCCTACATCAGTGTCTATCATCACTGACAGTTTGCCATAGTCCATTAGTACACGCCCGTCCGACTGGCACGGTGTGAGGTTTGTTAAACCTAATAGCGCTATTAACTAATGACCCGCTCGCCATTGGCCTCGGCGATTAAGTCGATATAAATTGAGGGACTTCATGATAGAGTTTTGTCTAGCTAGTTTTAAGGTTGTTGTCCTACCCAAGGAGGACGAATGTACGTATTCTACACAAGGAGAATTCGTAGGATTAATAATGGCACCCTACCTATGGAGGATGGCCGTACATATCCTCCCAAGGGGATATGTAGATTTAGCTTTTAATTCTTTAACCCATTCCCAAACCACCGGGAATCCCATGCCTTAGAAAGCGTGTGAACTCACCTCGGTTTGCTCGGTTAGATTCTCAAATATAGCTAACAGTCAAGGTTGGTCAATCACGCCCTAATATGATTACCAGTTAGTCATTTAGTGATTTTCAAATAGAGCACAAAGTTCTTACACGTATCTATCACATAACATGCATCACTTTAACGGTTTATGCCCATCTAAGTTTCCCATCCATTCCCCACTCATAATCAAACATACGATAATGCTCGTAACACATATAACATGTTAGATCATTCACAGATAGCATACTCGACATTTAGACACGCAAATTACAGCTTATGTCATTTCAGCATAAATATTCAAAACCGGGCTGTTTTCGGACATTTTAATAAAATAGTTAACTTATTCCAAAAATTCCCAAATTTTTACAGAATGTCTTAAACGTTCCAAATTTTATTGTGTAAAAGTATCGGGGTCCGGTTCATTATCAATATTTTATAAAAAATTATTTTTCGGGCTGAACTCAGATTTATATTTTTCTGACCACAGTCCACGGGATAATTTATTTAAAATTCATCGAGCGTCCGATTTACGAAATTCCAGTGGGTTAATTACAAATACATCGGTGGTCATCTACAGTACAAGTTTCATGATCCAACTCTACACCAAACCCAAGTTATGATAGAAAACAAAACTCATATTTTCAACAGAAAAATGCAGCTCTAGCTGCTGTTACGAAATGACGCTTTAAAAATAGTAAACGAAGTCCAAAAATTACGATTCCGGTGCCATTAGAACTGTATTTCATAATAACACGTTTTAGACTCAAAATATCAGTTTTTCGTAGAGTTTATGACCTGTTTACAGCCAACTTCAGTTGGCTGTAAAACTTGGACAGATTCTGTTTTCATTCTTTAATCTTCTAAGACGCGTTCGATTGATTCCGTTAGCATGTTTAGTGATCATAACAACATCAAACATCAATATTAATCAGCAACACATCAGATAATCAACCAAGAATCATAACAACACAAGATCTACATGATTTACACACATAACTTCTCTTTATCCAACATATTCATCTTACTTTCAAGTCTTTAAGTTATGATCTTGTGTGTTCTTGATTTTTAGCCATTAAATCACTTATTAACCACTTTAGACAAGATCAAGAGGGTGTTTAGAATCACTTACAACTAGCTCAAGGCTAGGGAAGAATCAAGGCGAAGACAAGGTGGTTAATAGCGATGTAGAGAGGTCCTTGCGATTCCGTAAGCGCCGGGTCTCCTCGTATGAACTCTAGCACCTTGGTATGTATATAAAATGGCAAGATAAAAATTTGAAAGTGGGTGGAGGTGACTTGTGGTTCTCGGCAGAAGGTAGCAGGAAGGAAAGAAAGAGTTTGAGTTGGGTGATCTTGTGTAAATGGAAGTTCTTATCACATGTGTTTATTTATAAATTAAATCTCCTCATTACCCAAAAGATAACATGTCACCTTGATACTAAACAAACTTAATATAATAATCAAAATGGGAGGTGTGTGTCCCTAGGGGAAAATCCGATCGGTTGTAATGGGGGGGGGGGGGGTTATTAGTTTGATTTTAACTTAGATAGTTAGGTGATATTAGTTTAGTTAGGAATTAAAAATAGGGTATTATGTGTGTTGTAATTTATAACGGGTGTTAGGGTATTCGGGGACCCTAACTGGCTCAGAAAAGGAAAAACAATGTATTTGACAATATTTTTATGTTCCGGGTAAACTCCGGTTGTTCGGCTCGATACTGTTTCGTTAAACTGCTTAATTAATCCGTAGAGCGTCCTATATATATATATATATATATTTGTAACCTTTTTTTTTTTACTTTTCAATACTCAGGAAAGCACACAGGACTTTTTAGTAACTTTTCTGTATACTACTAGTACGTTAACATGCATATGTAAGTATAACACAGATATCAGAAAGCAGTTAAGTACTTCCACACAGTCGTCAAGCACTTTAATTAACATTAATAAATTGTACGGAATACATGTAAATTTGAGGGTTGTCACATGCTTGGCTCACTTGCAAACCATCCCTTGACAAACCACCTCTCTCACACTACACCCACCCACCACCACCATCACAACCCACATCCACCACCATCATCCATCATCCATCATAGAGTGTGTGTAGTAGTCTCGGGATCCAAGATTGATCGTAAGAGTTCTTGACAATCAAAGGCCATGTTTGCCTAAGTCTCTTACATCACTTGGTGAAGACAAGCATTTAGTGTAATACTTTTTATTTTTAATCTTTTCGCACTTTTTATTTGGTTATGTATTAATGACTTTAATAACTAGTTTCTTATGTTGAAGGTGAGTCTTCCTTATCATTTGTCCGTGGTGTCTTGGCGTTATTTTACTGTCTATATAAAATAAAAGATTTACACCATTCATATCTCCACGGTCTATATGGAGATATGTTGGCTACCTGGCCGGGGGTTAAGGGAATGGTTTGGTAAGAGTCTTGCCTTGTTCAGTGTATAGATCCTGCAAGGACCTGGGTCAAGCTTAGTAGGACCTCCTTCAATACCCACTGGTATTGGATGGCGGGGGTCCGAATTTCTTGATCCCCTCATATGTAAACTACTATTAAAACTTTAACCCGGCTACTTAGGATTGTATCCTTGCTGACTCAAACTACTTAGCCGAGGGTAACGTCACCTTCAAAAGAGGGGCCTACCACATTATGCATTAATAACTTAATTAATTATCTTCCAATAATCCAACCCTTTAGGATTGTATCCTTGCTAACTCAAACTACTGGGTTGAGGGTAACGTCACCTTCAAAAGAGGGGCCTACTACTATAACTAAGATAATCTCTTAAAAAGTGCAAAAGTGCGGAAATAATCAAAGGTTACACTAAAGGCGAGTCGGATCCAAGTGATTCATCTTGTCTATCTGTTTTTATTTTATTTTCAGCATTTTAGTTTTTATTTTCTAGTTTAAAACCTTTTTCTAAATTTTTGATTTGATTAGACGTTGAGGATAAACCGGTATTAAAAGCTCTTGTGTCCTTGGACGACCTCGGTATCTTACCAATACTATACTACGCTCACGATGGGTGCACTTGCCCATATGTGTGTTTGGTGTTAGTAAAATATCGTGTTTTATAAATTTAAAACTTGAGTAAAAGTGGTTAAAAGGGGCTAAAAATATACATAAAAACTTATAACACACCGCGCGCATCAAGTTTTTGGCGCCGTTGCCTGGGACACAAGGATTTTAAGAAAGTTGGGAATCAACGGCCTAATCGTTTTTCTTATTTTTCTGTTTTTTAGAATTTTTCTTAGATTTTCCGTTTCTGCAAAAGCTCAGCACGGGGCCGTGCCCGCTGAACACGCCCCCGTGCCCAATGTTTGGTACTGGCAATCCTGTTTTAAGTTAGACAGTACCTAAACACGGGGCCATGCCCACTCAACACGCCCCGTGCCCAAGTATCAGTTACTGAAAACAGAACCGTAAGATCCCGACGGTTGGTAATTTCTGACACAAACATGAGCGATACTGATTTTTTTTTACTATCGGCCCTCTTATGGTACGTGGTGTCAAATATGTGGTGGCCCTCATAAAGATTTAGAATGTTATTTTCTAAATTACAAGCCCCACTATATAGACCCACTGTTTTCCTGTAGCCTTAAGAGGGGCGAAAGTAAAAATAATCCCTATCTCTCCCTCGAATGCTCTCAATCGAACCTTCTAGGAGAAATGCTTCTTGATGAACTATTTCAAATGGAAGATCTAATTCTTAGTTGGGTAAAAGAACTTGAGATGGATATCATTAATTCATCTCAAGACGACACCCAAGAAGAATTATTGAGATCACATTCAGATAAAAACAACTTCGTTGTTCCTGATATCACCTCTAACTCTGGCGAAGACTTGAGCGATAGTCGTCCCTGTGTCGATTGTGCCGTGAAGGACTCCCCATCGACTTCGTTCGATGCATACAGAGACCCGAGCGATTCGACATACACCTTCTTTAACAAGAGCCCGGGAAAGGGTTGGACTTGTCCACCTACATTTAGCATAGGAATCACCCTCACCGATAACCTCTTGCGTTCACGTCTAAATCTAGAGCAATTAAGGTATCTCAGGCACTTCGGTGTTGTTCTGTCCAGTAAGGAACCACCCGATCTGGATAAATTCCTTAGAAACAGACGAAACTTCATAAACAGTCTCTCGACACGGGGCCGTGCCCAGGTCAGCACGCCCCCGTGTCCACCAAAAGATTCCTTTCTGACTTTTTATTAGAATACGGACAAAATGTGTCAGGATCTTGTCTGCACACGGGGCCGTGTCCAGCGTGCTGTCGTTTTCTATAAACGCAGCCAAGAATCCTGTACATTCGGACCATTCCAGGGACAGAGATTTGGTGGGATCTTCACACATACCATCCTAGGTATTTTCTAAAAGAAGGTTCTCAACAACCATCTTGTCCTTTCCTCTCTTGTCTATTGCCTTCTTCTCCATTTTCACCTCAAAACACCTCCATTAAAGCTTGAAATCAACATGGTTCAAGCTTTATTGTGATGTTTGTTATATTTTTATTCAAGGAATCTTGTTAAAAATAAGTGCTACAACATTGTTTTAGGTTATTTTTGTTTAAAAAAGCTTTAAAAGTTATAAAAATAACTTAAAAATCCAAGATTCCTTGTTCCAAAAATCTGCAGAAAGGTGAACACAGGGCCGTGCTCATTGAGCACGGGGCCGTGTCCGAGGTTACTGTTTCATTAAAATGAACTCTTTTCAGTTTATTTTCGTAGAATGTCGAGCCAAAACAGTGGAACCTCTTTTGCACATTCCAGAAACAGTCGAAGGGAAAGAAGGTCTTCAATTGAAGCAACTCCCGTACGCTTTAAGAGAAGCTATTGATGAGATGACGGGAGTGGAAGAAGCATTGGTCGACCGTATCAATCATTTAACGGTGGGGCTAGAAGGATGTCTTCGAGAGGTTCACCTTTTGCACCAAAGGTTGAACATTCTCGCTTCTCCTCCTTTGGTACCAATCATAACCCAAAGGGCATGGAATGTGGTACCGGAAGTCATCATACCGGCCGAATGGTACGCCATACACCCGGAGCCCCCTCGAGACATATTACAAGGGGTTCCGGTTGGTGTCACTCCCCCTCCATAAGATGTTGAGGAAAATGAGTCCGCCTTCTTCCTCCCGAGAGAGATAGAAGAATGGCTTTAGCAACGTCTAGGGGACACCTCTCGGTTCGGAGTTCTACGAAGCCTTTAAATACCGGAAAGCTATTTCTGGATTTTGATTCCTATTGTAAGAGTAGAACTCCTTAGGATGATTTTATGTATCACTTGACCTATCTAATTTAGGACTTTTAATTTTTATTTTTCTGCTTTATTTTTAAATTTCTAGGACCCTATGTAATGTGTTATCTTTAATGGAATGATGGTTTTAATTAAATTGGTGTTTGGATGATGTTGTAATGGGTAAAACACACTAGGGATGGTGAAGGATACTAAGGGAAGCTTGAACCAACACCCCATGCACATAAACAAAGCCTCCCGACAAATTTTCTTCGTTACAGCAAGTTCGGCACGGGTCGTGCCCACCCAACACGGCCCCGTGCTGAACAATCTGCAGAAAATCGCCCAGATCAGGTAACTGGACACGGGGCGTGTTCGCTGTACACGCCCCCGTGCCCATGCTTCTGTTACTTTTGTTACTGGCAACCTGAACACGGGGCCGTTCCCAGACACCACGGGCCCGTGTCCAGACGCCCAGTAACATTAAAATTTGTTTTTAACACACCTATTACACATTCAATCAATCTAAAAACTTATTTTTGGGACACATTGAGGACAATGTGTAATTTAAGTGTGGGGGGATGCTAAAACCTTGAATTTTGCAAGTCCTAATTACAAGCCTTACACAAAATTCTATTGGAACCGCTAATCACCCCAATTTTTTTTCAAAAACTTTTCATTTTTTTTACTTGTCTTGGTTTAATTTGGGAATTATAAGTTCGAAAAAGGTTATATTTTTATAAATTTACACCCGATAGCGTCGTGATAAAAAGAACCAACATAAGAAAATTATGAAACGACATGACAAATCTAGTTAAAATTTGATTATATATACTTGATCACATAAAAACCCATTCCCACAAAAAGTGAGTTTTGAGCATTTATTGAGCATACAAATACACATCTTTAAACTAAATGCTCATTTTTCGTTTCTTGTGTGAATAGCCGCTTGGTTTCTTACGACTCTGGAACTTGCCACGACGATACATTCCCGGTCCTTACCAACTTAAACCCAAGTAAGTAAATGATGGAGGCATTAGGACTACCCCTTTTTCTTTCAACACCATTATTTTTCTTTTTTTTTACCACCTACCCAAAATCCCCCTAGTTAACCCCTTTGAGCCTAAACATTTTCATTTCTTAACCCACAAAACAAACACCCTTTTACCCACCAAAACTTTTTTTTCTTTTTTAAACCCTTTGTTTTAGTGAAAAGCTCGGTTTTTCATGTGACATCCTTATAAAAAAATATTTGATGATGAAGCCAAAAGAAATAAACAAACAAGTTCATCAAAAAGAACTTTGTTTAAAAGAAATGCTTCATTAGAATAAAAAGTCACAAAAATAAAAAGTCTTATGAAAACCGACGCTTTTTACGCTTTTCGCCATTTTCTACTAACTACTAACCCAACCACCTACCTTTAACACAAGCCTAACCCTTCCCCCAAAAGTCCTTTTGATATTTTCAAAGGTTTATAGTTAAAAAGAAGGAGGATTGATTGCTTGGCAAGCATATGGTAGAAGTAAGTTCCATGCCGGTCCCGAGTGTTTCACAAAAATACACCTTCGGCCGAGTGTTGAGTGATCTCCCGTGAGGTATGTGAACTTGTATATAAATGGAATTTTAAAGAGGCATGTTATGCCCAAATAAATAATTTATCTTATGTAATGTTCTAAATAAATCATGACGAATAGGATTGTAAATAGCATAAAAATAAAACCTAATAAGAATCTTGGATTCCCGACACTCAAGACAAGCCCAAAACCTTCTCTTCTACCCATTCCATTTGGGAGTGTAAAGCCAAATTATAAAGAATTTTGCTTGAGGACAAGCAAAGATTCAAGTGTGGGGGTATTTGATGTGTGTAAAATGCAACATATAAATTACATCAAATGTAGCATAAAACTAACCCTTTTTAAGTACTAATGTTGGAAAAAGTATGTTTTTGTCTTCCTTTTGTATTTTCAGGATTAAATGAGCTCAAATGAACAAAGGAAGCAAAAAGACAGCTAAATCTAACATAAATACAAGAAAAGGAATAAACGTGGCATGCCCGACCCCTCGACAGCATCTTCCCAAGAAAAAACAAGAGAACAGAAGGCTGAACACGCCCCGTGTTCAATGAACACGGGGGCGTGCCCAAGTGTCTGCAGAAAAGACAAAGTTGTAGAAGCTTCTATCACCCACCACGGGGGCGTGCCCAGCGGACACGGGGCCGTGGTCAACTATATGATTCGCAGAATCCAAGAAAATCTTGATAGTACAGATACGCTTCTGCACACGGGGCCGTGCCCAGCGGACACGGGGGCGTGGTCAACTAGTGCAGACAAACTGCATTTAATGAAGAAAGAGAAGAGGGATGGACACGGGGCCGTGTCCGGGCTTCTGTGCAGGCTATAAATAGGGGTGCTTGGCTCACTTGCAAACCATCCCTTGACAAACCACCTCTCTCACACTACACCCACCCACCACCACCATCACAACCCACATCCACCACCATCATCCATCATCCATCATCCATCATAGAGTGTATAGTAGTCTCGGGATCCAAGATTGATCGTATGAGTTCTTGACAATCAAAGGCCATGTTTGCCTAAGTCTCTTACATCACTTGGTGAAGACAAGCATTTAGTGTAATACTTTTTATTTTTAATATTTTCGCACTTTTTATTTGGTTATGTATTAATGACTTTAATAACTAGTTTCTTATGTTAAAGGTGAGTCTTCCTTATCATTTGTCTGTGGTGTCTTGGCGTTATTTTACTGTCTATATAAAATAAAAGATTTACACCATTCATATCTCCACGGTCTATATGGAGATATGTTGGCTACCTGGTCGGGGGTTAAGGGAGTTGTTTGGTAAGAGTCTTGCCTTGTTCAGTGTATAGATCCTGCAAGGACCTGGGTCAAGCTTAGTAGGACCTCCTTTAATACCCACTGGTATTGGATGGCGGGGGTCCGAATTTCTTGATCCCCTCATACGTAAACTACTATTAAAACTTTAACCCGACTACTTAGGATTGTATCCTTGCTGACTCAAACTACTTAGCCGAGGGTAACGTCACCTTCAAAAGAGGGGCCTACCACATTATGCATTAATAACTTAATTAATTATCTTCCAATAATCCAACCCTTTAGGATTGTATCCTTGCTGACTCAAACTACTGGGTTGAGGGTAACGTCACCTTCAAAAGAGGGGCCTACTACTATAACTAAGATAATCTCTTAAAAAGTGCAAAAGTGCGGAAATAATCAAAGGTTACACTAAAGGCGAATCGGATCCAAGTGATTCATCTTGTCTATCAGTTTTTATTTTATTTTCAGCATTTTAGTTTTTATTTTCTAGTTTAAAACCTTTTTCTAAATTTTTTATTTAATTAGACGTTGAGGATAAATCGGTATTAAAAGCTCTTGTGTCCTTGGACGACCTCGGTATCTTACCAACACCATACTACGCTCACGATGGGTGCACTTACCCATATGTGTGTTTGGTGTTAGTAAAATATCGTGTTTTATAAATTTAAAACTTGAGTAAAAGTGGTTAAAAAGCGCTAAAAATATACATAAAAACTTATAACACACCGCACGCATCATACTCTAATTTTCCTTAAAAGCTACTTTGTTGAAAAAAAATATATCAGTTTTACCTTTATCAAAGAGCTCAAAGGACATGAAGATTAAAATAACCAGAATAACCAAGAACATACATATACCAAAGATAGATGCAATCCAACTAAGCTTTTGAAGAAAAATATTTTTCATGTTACTGTAAAAACAATCAACCAAATATTATTTCACAATAATCAATTCGATCAACAACTAACAATCAAGATTAGAAAACAGAAAAATCCAAGAACGCATCCAAAATAGATACTTAGTTGCAAATACAGAGGAATGCCTAACAAGTAAAGAAAGTGTGATAAAAAAACTAAGAGTAGGGAGGAATATTAGATCTTTACTGAGCCATTTTTTGTACCAATTTGGTATCCACTTTTGCTTTTTTGGGGATCAGTACTACCAGTTCGGTACTTTTGGTCAGTTTACAGTTGAATATCATATCGGTACTGTACTAGTTAATCAAATCAAAACAAATATCTTTTTATCTTTTTAGGGATCATGTCCAATCAATCATAGGACATAGGTCTAGGTCTTATAATAATGAGTCTAATTCTAGTATTTGAATATACAGGTTGAACATAGGCTCTAGCTATAACTTTTTGCTATATAAGGAACTACTTGATTTATTTCAACTCATATTTCAAAGTTAACATTCAGATTCATTCAGATTGATTTAATGGCATCCAAGAACTTGAAAATGATGATTTTTCCATTTCAATGTATGTTTATCATCTTTTTCCGATAGGCTTCATTTACTTTACTAACCATTTTTATTTATACATATACAGTTAAGAATTCTGTTAGATGAAAAGTTGTAAATAATCTATAGAAAATCGAAGTTGTAATGGTAATTTTGTTTTCAAAATATAGAGTATCAGTTTTAAATGCGAAAATTCAAAAAAGTAAACACACAAATATAAACGATACATATCATCTCAACTTACTTGAATTAGAGAGCAATCAAAAATATTCTGTGCTTCTTTCAAGCGTAAAACATCATTATACATATACCTCCTTATCTAAAATGAACAACATGTATGTATATATTAATTAGTACTTTGAAAAAGCTTCTTAACTAAGTAACAAAAAAAAAAACAATTAATCCTTAAAAACAACATGTAAAATCCTGTGACACTTGTGATGGATCACACAATGGCAGCACAAACTGAAGCAGCAATCCATACAGAAGGAGTTCTCGTCATTTTTCTTTTCTTATTCATGTACCAAACATGAATTGAAAAACTTTTCATCTAACAGAATTCTCAACTATATATGTATAAATAAAAGTGGTTAGTAAAGTAAATGAAGCCTATCGGCAAAAGATGATAAACATACATTGAAATGGAAAAATCACCATTTTCAAGTTCTTGGATGCCATTAAATCAATCAGAATGAATCCGAATGTTAACTTTGAAATATGAGTTGAAATTAATCAAGTAGTTCCTCATATAGCAAAAAGTTATAGCTAGAGCCTATAATCAACCTGTATATTCAAGTACTAGAATTAGACTCATTATTATAAGACCTAGACCTATGTCCTATGATTGATTGGACATGATCCCTAAAAAGATCAAAAGTTATTTGTTTTGATTGGATTAACTAGTATAGTACTGAGATAGTTAGGTGATATTAGTTTAGTTAGGAATTAAAAATAGGGTATTATGTGTGTTGTAATTTATAACGGGTGTTAGGGTATTCAGGGACCCTAACTGGCTCAGAAAAGGAAAAACAATGTATTTGACAATATTTTTATGTTCCGGGTAAAGTCCGGTTGTTCGGCTCGATACTGTTTCGTTAAACTGCTTAATTAATCCGTAGAGCGTCCTATATATATATATATATATATATATATATATATATATATATATATATATATTTGTAACCTTTTTTTTTTTACTTTTCAATACTCAGGAAAGCACACAGGACTTTTTAGTAACTTTTCTGTATACTACTAGTACGTTAACATGCATATGTAAGTATAACACAGATATCAGAAAGCAGTTAAGTACTTCCACACAGTCGTCAAGCACTTTAATTAACATTAATAATTGTACGGAATACATGTAAATTTGAGGGTTGTCACATGCTTGGCTCACTTGCAAACCATCCCTTGACAAACCACCTCTCTCACACTACACCCACCTACCACCACCATCACAACCCACATCCACCACCATCATCCATCATCCATCATCCATCATAGAGTGTGTGTAGTAGTCTCGGGATCCAAGATTGATCGTAAGAGTTCTTGACAATCAAAGGCCATGTTTGCCTAAGTCTCTTACATCACTTGGTGAAGACAAGCATTTAGTGTAATACTTTTTATTTTTAATCTTTTCGCACTTTTTATTTGGTTATGTATTAATGACTTTAATAACTAGTTTCTTATGTTGAAGGTGAGTCTTCCTTATCATTTGTCCGTGGTGTCTTGGCGTTATTTTACTGTCTATATAAAATAAAAGATTTACACCATTCATATCTCCACGGTCTATATGGAGATATGTTGGCTACCTGGCCGGGGGTTAAGGGAATGGTTTGGTAAGAGTCTTGCCTTGTTCAGTGTATAGATCCTCCAAGGACCTGGGTCAAGCTTAGTAGGACCTCCTTCAATACCCACTGGTATTGGATGGCGGGGGTCCGAATTTCTTGATCCCCTCATATGTAAACTACTATTAAAACTTTAACCCGGCTACTTAGGATTGTATCCTTGCTGACTCAAACTACTTAGCCGAGGGTAACGTCACCTTCAAAAGAGGGGCCTACCACATTATGCATTAATAACTTAATTAATTATCTTCCAATAATCCAACCCTTTAGGATTGTATCCTTGCTAACTCAAACTACTGGGTTGAGGGTAACGTCACCTTCAAAAGAGGGGCCTACTACTATAACTAAGATAATCTCTTAAAAAGTGCAAAAGTGCGGAAATAATCAAAGGTTACACTAAAGGCGAGTCGGATCCAAGTGATTCATCTTGTCTATCTGTTTTTATTTTATTTTCAGCATTTTAGTTTTTATTTTCTAGTTTAAAACCTTTTTCTAAATTTTTGATTTGATTAGACGTTGAGGATAAACCGGTATTAAAAGCTCTTGTGTCCTTGGACGACCTCGGTATCTTACCAATACTATACTACGCTCACGATGGGTGCACTTGCCCATATGTGTGTTTGGTGTTAGTAAAATATCGTGTTTTATAAATTTAAAACTTGAGTAAAAGTGGTTAAAAGGGGCTAAAAATATACATAAAAACTTATAACACACCGCGCGCATCAAGTTTTTGGCGCCGTTGCCTGGGACACAAGGATTTTAAGAAAGTTGGGAATCAACGGCCTAATCGTTTTTCTTATTTTTCTGTTTTTTAGAATTTTTCTTAGATTTTCCGTTTCTGCAAAAGCTCAGCACGGGGCCGTGCCCGCTGAACACGCCCCCGTGCCCAATGTTTGGTACTGGCAATCCTGTTTTAAGTTAGACAGTACCTAAACACGGGGCCATGCCCACTCAACACGCCCCGTGCCCAAGTATCAGTTACTGAAAACAGAACCGTAAGATCCCGACGGTTGGTAATTTCTGACACAAACATGAGCGATACTGATTTTTTTTTACTATCGGCCCTCTTATGGTACGTGGTGTCAAATATGTGGTGGCCCTCATAAAGATTTAGAATGTTATTTTCTAAATTACAAGCCCCACTATATAGACCCACTGTTTTCCTGTAGCCTTAAGAGGGGCGAAAGTAAAAATAATCCCTATCTCTCCCTCGAATGCTCTCAATCGAACCTTCTAGGAGAAATGCTTCTTGATGAACTATTTCAAATGGAAGATCTAATTCTTAGTTGGGTAAAAGAACTTGAGATGGATATCATTAATTCATCTCAAGACGACACCCAAGAAGAATTATTGAGATCACATTCAGATAAAAACAACTTCGTTGTTCCTGATATCACCTCTAACTCTGGCGAAGACTTGAGCGATAGTCGTCCCTGTGTCGATTGTGCCGTGAAGGACTCCCCATCGACTTCGTTCGATGCATACAGAGACCCGAGCGATTCGACATACACCTTCTTTAACAAGAGCCCGGGAAAGGGTTGGACTTGTCCACCTACATTTAGCATAGGAATCACCCTCACCGATAACCTCTTGCGTTCACGTCTAAATCTAGAGCAATTAAGGTATCTCAGGCACTTCGGTGTTGTTCTGTCCAGTAAGGAACCACCCGATCTGGATAAATTCCTTAGAAACAGACGAAACTTCATAAACAGTCTCTCGACACGGGGCCGTGCCCAGGTCAGCACGCCCCCGTGTCCACCAAAAGATTCCTTTCTGACTTTTTATTAGAATACGGACAAAATGTGTCAGGATCTTGTCTGCACACGGGGCCGTGTCCAGCGTGCTGTCGTTTTCTATAAACGCAGCCAAGAATCCTGTACATTCGGACCATTCCAGGGACAGAGATTTGGTGGGATCTTCACACATACCATCCTAGGTATTTTCTAAAAGAAGGTTCTCAACAACCATCTTGTCCTTTCCTCTCTTGTCTATTGCCTTCTTCTCCATTTTCACCTCAAAACACCTCCATTAAAGCTTGAAATCAACATGGTTCAAGCTTTATTGTGATGTTTGTTATATTTTTATTCAAGGAATCTTGTTAAAAATAAGTGCTACAACATTGTTTTAGGTTATTTTTGTTTAAAAAAGCTTTAAAAGTTATAAAAATAACTTAAAAATCCAAGATTCCTTGTTCCAAAAATCTGCAGAAAGGTGAACACAGGGCCGTGCTCATTGAGCACGGGGCCGTGTCCGAGGTTACTGTTTCATTAAAATGAACTCTTTTCAGTTTATTTTCGTAGAATGTCGAGCCAAAACAGTGGAACCTCTTTTGCACATTCCAGAAACAGTCGAAGGGAAAGAAGGTCTTCAATTGAAGCAACTCCCGTACGTTTTAAGAGAAGCTATTGATGAGATGACGGGAGTGGAAGAAGCATTGGTCGACCGTATCAATCATTTAACGGTGGGGCTAGAAGGATGTCTTCGAGAGGTTCACCTTTTGCACCAAAGGTTGAACATTCTCGCTTCTCCTCCTTTGGTACCAATCATAACCCAAAGGGCATGGAATGTGGTACCGGAAGTCATCATACCGGCCGAATGGTACGCCATACACCCGGAGCCCCCTCGAGACATATTACAAGGGGTTCCGGTTGGTGTCACTCCCCCTCCATAAGATGTTGAGGAAAATGAGTCCGCCTTCTTCCTCCCGAGAGAGATAGAAGAATGGCTTTAGCAACGTCTAGGGGACACCTCTCGGTTCGGAGTTCTACGAAGCCTTTAAATACCGGAAAGCTATTTCTGGATTTTGATTCCTATTGTAAGAGTAGAACTCCTTAGGATGATTTTATGTATCACTTGACCTATCTAATTTAGGACTTTTAATTTTTATTTTTCTGCTTTATTTTTAAATTTCTAGGACCCTATGTAATGTGTTATCTTTAATGGAATGATGGTTTTAATTAAATTGGTGTTTGGATGATGTTGTAATGGGTAAAACACACTAGGGATGGTGAAGGATACTAAGGGAAGCTTGAACCAACACCCCATGCACATAAACAAAGCCTCCCGACAAATTTTCTTCGTTACAGCAAGTTCGGCACGGGTCGTGCCCACCCAACACGGCCCCGTGCTGAACAATCTGCAGAAAATCGCCCAGATCAGGTAACTGGACACGGGGCGTGTTCGCTGTACACGCCCCCGTGCCCATGCTTCTGTTACTTTTGTTACTGGCAACCTGAACACGGGGCCGTTCCCAGACACCACGGGCCCGTGTCCAGACGCCCAGTAACATTAAAATTTGTTTTTAACACACCTATTACACATTCAATCAATCTAAAAACTTATTTTTGGGACACATTGAGGACAATGTGTAATTTAAGTGTGGGGGGATGCTAAAACCTTGAATTTTGCAAGTCCTAATTACAAGCCTTACACAAAATTCTATTGGAACCGCTAATCACCCCAATTTTTTTTCAAAAACTTTTCATTTTTTTTACTTGTCTTGGTTTAATTTGGGAATTATAAGTTCGAAAAAGGTTATATTTTTATAAATTTACACCCGATAGCGTCGTGATAAAAAGAACCAACATAAGAAAATTATGAAACGACATGACAAATCTAGTTAAAATTTGATTATATATACTTGATCACATAAAAACCCATTCCCACAAAAAGTGAGTTTTGAGCATTTATTGAGCATACAAATACACATCTTTAAACTAAATGCTCATTTTTCGTTTCTTGTGTGAATAGCCGCTTGGTTTCTTACGACTCTGGAACTTGCCACGACGATACATTCCCGGTCCTTACCAACTTAAACCCAAGTAAGTAAATGATGGAGGCATTAGGACTAACCCTTTTTCTTTCAACACCATTATTTTTCTTTTTTTTTACCACCTACCCAAAATCCCCCTAGTTAACCCCTTTAAGCCTAAACATTTTCATTTCTTAACCCACAAAACAAACACCCTTTTACCCACCAAAACTTTTTTTTCTTTTTTAAACCCTTTGTTTTAGTGAAAAGCTCGGTTTTTCATGTGACATCCTTATAAAAAAATATTTGATGATGAAGCCAAAAGAAATAAACAAACAAGTTCATCAAAAAGAACTTTGTTTAAAAGAAATGCTTCATTAGAATAAAAAGTCACAAAAATAAAAAGTCTTATGAAAACCGACGCTTTTTACGCTTTTCGCCATTTTCTACTAACTACTAACCCAACCACCTACCTTTAACACAAGCCTAACCCTTCCCCCAAAAGTCCTTTTGATATTTTCAAAGGTTTATAGTTAAAAAGGAGGAGGATTGATTGCTTGGCAAGCATATGGTAGAAGTAAGTTCCATGCCGGTCCCGAGTGTTTCACAAAAATACACCTTCGGCCGAGTGTTGAGTGATCTCCCGTGAGGTATGTGAACTTGTATATAAATGGAATTTTAAAGAGGCATGTTATGCCCAAATAAATAATTTATCTTATGTAATGTTCTAAATAAATCATGACGAATAGGATTGTAAATAGCATAAAAATAAAACCTAATAAGAATCTTGGATTCCCGACACTCAAGACAAGCCCAAAACCTTCTCTTCTACCCATTCCATTTGGGAGTGTAAAGCCAAATTATAAAGAATTTTGCTTGAGGACAAGCAAAGATTCAAGTGTGGGGGTATTTGATGTGTGTAAAATGCAACATATAAATTACATCAAATGTAGCATAAAACTAACCCTTTTTAAGTACTAATGTTGGAAAAAGTATGTTTTTGTCTTCCTTTTGTATTTTCAGGATTAAATGAGCTCAAATGAACAAAGGAAGCAAAAAGACAGCTAAATCTAACATAAATACAAGAAAAGGAATAAACGTGGCATGCCCGACCCCTCGACAGCATCTTCCCAAGAAAAAACAAGAGAACAGAAGGCTGAACACGCCCCGTGTTCAATGAACACGGGGGCGTGCCCAAGTGTCTGCAGAAAAGACAAAGTTGTAGAAGCTTCTATCACCCACCACGGGGGCGTGCCCAGCGGACACGGGGCCGTGGTCAACTATATGATTCGCAGAATCCAAGAAAATCTTGATAGTACAGATACGCTTCTGCACACGGGGCCGTGCCCAGCGGACACGGGGGCGTGGTCAACTAGTGCAGACAAACTGCATTTAATGAAGAAAGAGAAGAGGGATGGACACGGGGCCGTGTCCGGGCTTCTGTGCAGGCTATAAATAGGGGTGCTTGGCTCACTTGCAAACCATCCCTTGACAAACCACCTCTCTCACACTACACCCACCCACCACCACCATCACAACCCACATCCACCACCATCATCCATCATCCATCATCCATCATAGAGTGTGTAGTAGTCTCGGGATCCAAGATTGATCGTATGAGTTCTTGACAATCAAAGGCCATGTTTGCCTAAGTCTCTTACATCACTTGGTGAAGACAAGCATTTAGTGTAATACTTTTTATTTTTAATATTTTCGCACTTTTTATTTGGTTATGTATTAATGACTTTAATAACTAGTTTCTTATGTTAAAGGTGAGTCTTCCTTATCATTTGTCTGTGGTGTCTTGGCGTTATTTTACTGTCTATATAAAATAAAAGATTTACACCATTCATATCTCCACGGTCTATATGGAGATATGTTGGCTACCTGGTCGGGGGTTAAGGGAGTTGTTTGGTAAGAGTCTTGCCTTGTTCAGTGTATAGATCCTGCAAGGACCTGGGTCAAGCTTAGTAGGACCTCCTTTAATACCCACTGGTATTGGATGGCGGGGGTCCGAATTTCTTGATCCCCTCATACGTAAACTACTATTAAAACTTTAACCCGACTACTTAGGATTGTATCCTTGCTGACTCAAACTACTTAGCCGAGGGTAACGTCACCTTCAAAAGAGGGGCCTACCACATTATGCATTAATAACTTAATTAATTATCTTCCAATAATCCAACCCTTTAGGATTGTATCCTTGCTGACTCAAACTACTGGGTTGAGGGTAACGTCACCTTCAAAAGAGGGGCCTACTACTATAACTAAGATAATCTCTTAAAAAGTGCAAAAGTGCGGAAATAATCAAAGGTTACACTAAAGGCGAATCGGATCCAAGTGATTCATCTTGTCTATCAGTTTTTATTTTATTTTCAGCATTTTAGTTTTTATTTTCTAGTTTAAAACCTTTTTCTAAATTTTTTATTTAATTAGACGTTGAGGATAAATCGGTATTAAAAGCTCTTGTGTCCTTGGACGACCTCGGTATCTTACCAACACCATACTACGCTCACGATGGGTGCACTTACCCATATGTGTGTTTGGTGTTAGTAAAATATCGTGTTTTATAAATTTAAAACTTGAGTAAAAGTGGTTAAAAAGCGCTAAAAATATACATAAAAACTTATAACACACCGCACGCATCATACTCTAATTTTCCTTAAAAGCTACTTTGTTGAAAAAAAATATATCAGTTTTACCTTTATCAAAGAGCTCAAAGGACATGAAGATTAAAATAACCAGAATAACCAAGAACATACATATACCAAAGATAGATGCAATCCAACTAAGCTTTTGAAGAAAAATATTTTTCATGTTACTGTAAAAACAATCAACCAAATATTATTTCACAATAATCAATTCGATCAACAACTAACAATCAAGATTAGAAAACAGAAAAATCCAAGAACGCATCCAAAATAGATACTTAGTTGCAAATACAGAGGAATGCCTAACAAGTAAAGAAAGTGTGATAAAAAAACTAAGAGTAGGGAGGAATATTAGATCTTTACTGAGCCATTTTTTGTACCAATTTGGTATCCACTTTTGCTTTTTTGGGGATCAGTACTACCAGTTCGGTACTTTTGGTCAGTTTACAGTTGAATATCATATCGGTACTGTACTAGTTAATCAAATCAAAACAAATATCTTTTTATCTTTTTAGGGATCATGTCCAATCAATCATAGGACATAGGTCTAGGTCTTATAATAATGAGTCTAATTCTAGTATTTGAATATACAGGTTGAACATAGGCTCTAGCTATAACTTTTTGCTATATAAGGAACTACTTGATTTATTTCAACTCATATTTCAAAGTTAACATTCAGATTCATTCAGATTGATTTAATGGCATCCAAGAACTTGAAAATGATGATTTTTCCATTTCAATGTATGTTTATCATCTTTTTCCGATAGGCTTCATTTACTTTACTAACCATTTTTATTTATACATATACAGTTAAGAATTCTGTTAGATGAAAAGTTGTAAATAATCTATAGAAAATCGAAGTTGTAATGGTAATTTTGTTTTCAAAATATAGAGTATCAGTTTTAAATGCGAAAATTCAAAAAAGTAAACACACAAATATAAACGATACATATCATCTCAACTTACTTGAATTAGAGAGCAATCAAAAATCTTCTGTGCTTCTTTCAAGCGTAAAACATCATTATACATATACCTCCTTATCTAAAATGAACAACATGTATGTATATATTAATTAGTACTTTGAAAAAGCTTCTTAACTAAGTAACAAAAAAAAAACAATTAATCCTTAAAAACAACATGTAAAATCCTGTGACACTTGTGATGGATCACACAATGGCAGCACAAACTGAAGCAGCAATCCATACAGAAGGAGTTCTCGTCATTTTTCTTTTCTTATTCATGTACCAAACATGAATTGAAAAACTTTTCATCTAACAGAATTCTCAACTATATATGTATAAATAAAAGTGGTTAGTAAAGTAAATGAAGCCTATCGGCAAAAGATGATAAACATACATTGAAATGGAAAAATCACCATTTTCAAGTTCTTGGATGCCATTAAATCAATCAGAATGAATCCGAATGTTAACTTTGAAATATGAGTTGAAATTAATCAAGTAGTTCCTCATATAGCAAAAAGTTATAGCTAGAGCCTATGATCAACCTGTATATTCAAGTACTAGAATTAGACTCATTATTATAAGACCTAGACCTATGTCCTATGATTGATTGGACATGATCCCTAAAAAGATCAAAAGTTATTTGTTTTGATTGGATTAACTAGTATAGTACTGATATGATATTCAATTGTAAACTGACCAAAAGTACCGAACTGGTAGTACCGATCCCAAAAAAAGCAAAAGTGGATACCAAATTGGTACAAAAATGGCTCAGTACGTACGGTTTCCGTACATGCTTGATACTTCAGGTATTATTGTTGTCCTCGTTTTCTACATAAAAAAGGTATCTGTCAAAAAATGGTAATCAGATCTTTATTAACTTACAAATCAACAAAAAAACCTCAAAACATCTTTTAAACACAAGAATCTCAAACCGATTACAACAAAGTAATGAAACCAAATCAATACAAAACTCTCAAGACAATCACAATCAGATTATCATAATCTGATATACTGATCTAATGGAAGAAACCAACTTCTAAGAAGTGATACCCTAGATCTACTGGAAGAACGTTCTTGAACTAGAGAGAAAATGTTAAAAAAATGTCTGAGAGTTTTTTACCAGTGTGGAAGAAAAATGACAAGCATCACCTAGACTAGTGAACTAACATCACTATGATCGGCAATGAAGTCTCAAAGAGACAGATAAGAAACAAATAAGATCTCCAACACAATGATCCTACACAAACCTCACTACGGTCGGACTCAAAACATGAAGAATCCAAGACAGTGAGACAAAGGCAAACACTATCGAAGAATACATCTTCAAGATAGCATAACAATTACAAGAAAACAAATCACACAGCTTGCAACAAAAAAAAAAAAAAAAAACTCTCACAAGAGAAGACATACAAGGCTTTTCAATATATGCAAGAACAATCTTGACATACAACTGGTTAGAAACACTCAAACCACAAGATTCGACTAACCACACAAACAAGATCATAAACAATTTACATAAACCAATTTGTTTAAATTACTAGGATCTCTCGACAAAAAACACTCAGCTCACCTATTAGAACATCAACATGATGATCTACAGTCAAAACTCTCGAACTAACGGATAACGAACACAATACGTTCAGATCCGAGAACAAATTTGAGAGAACTGTTGTGCAACAAAGAGAGAACAAACTCTAAAAAAGAAGAATTCCAAAACAACATAACCCTTCCTTAGTTTCCATTTTGACAAATCAAAACAAGACAAAAGATTTGCATTTAACTTTGTTTTATTAAATTGAATATGATAAAACTTCGAGATCAAAGACACTTAAAATCATACCCAAACAAATCTAACACGAATACAGCTAAAATACTCATAATCTCATGTTACGGATCATCAACACAATAATTTGTAGACACTCTCTAATCTCAGATCTAACAGGCTACGAACATACTCGATCAACAACCCTAAAGCACGAGTTTCAGAAATGAAATCCTAGATAGAGAGAGAAAAAAATATCTAAACAAGGCGTCATTCACAGATTTAAGATTCAAAACAACCGAATTACCAAATCTGAACGTTTATGACCCAAACAACCAAATACACAAACAGATCAGAAACGTATGAACCCTAACTTCTTTAAACATTTACACAAGATTATCAAACAGATAATCTACACTACCAAAAACAAGAATAATCAAAGTTATGATCAGATTCATCACAGATCTAATCAACTTAGATGAAACCTTAATCGCATATCTAGAAAGAGAAAGTGACAGTGTGAAGACCTTTTCTGAATGAATTAACAATCTCGCTTGTAAACAAACCAAGACCACAAACAAATGAACATACAAAGACTAAGACGTAACAGATCTGGGCAACTCTTTCAACATGTAATTCAAACAAAAAATAACATCTTTATTTTACTATTTTGTTAAAATATCTTGTTCACAAAAGATCTCCAGTTACAAAATTAAGAATAACACATGTTATGCATTGTACTCTAATTTTCCTTAAAAGCTACTTTGTTGAAAAAAATATATATCAATTTTACCTTTATCAAAGAGCTCAAAGGACATGAAGATTAAAATAACCAGAATAACCAAGAACTTACATATACCAAAGATAGATGCAATCCAACTAAGCTTTTGAAAAAAAAATAGTTTTCATGTTACTGTAAAAACAGTCAACCAAATATTATTTCCCGATAATCAATTCGATCAACAACTAACAATCAAGATTAGAAAACAGAGAAATCCAAGAACGCATCCAAAATAGATACTTAGTTGCAAATACAGAGGAATGCCTAAAAAGTAAAGAAAGTGTGATAAAAAAAACTGAGAGTAGGGAGGAATATCCTTACAGAGTACTCCAACAGCCAAAGAGTTCAAGAAAGTCTTACAATGCTATAAACAAGATCTAAACTAAGACCTTCATCTGTAACGTCTTTCAAAAAAACTGTAGAACTTCTCCGTATAGATGGGTGAATACTTCATAACTAGACAAATCGATTTAGGCATTTCCAGTGAACCCAACGACGCATTATTGTTGAGAAAAAATTACTCTGCCTCTACAGCATAAGTTCTTCAAAGAGCGTTTCCACATCTTTCCTCAAAGCCAACAACAACCATTTGATCCAAGATCTGGCTTTGATGATCAGGCGACCTTCAAGAATCCACAACTTTCGAATCTCCGATCTGACCTAAGATCCTTGCAGTAACACCCGAAATCCCCAAATCCAAAACCATAGGGTCGATATGACAAGAACTGGACGCCAATTCTAAATAAAAATAGCTCCAAAATACATCTATATCTCACATATTCCGAACCAAATCAACCCCAATAGCAAAGATATCACAACAAATCTTGAGTAAACAGATCTGAACTAACGTTACAGATCTTGATTAAACAATCACCTGCCTTCAACAGACAACAACAGACCTTACCTTGAATGAATAAAGACATGCTATCTACAGACTTCAAAGAATCCTAATCGGCTCAATAAGCATCAGGATTTTCAATAGCGCTACCTTTTATAGACACTCAAACGATGACAAGTTCCTTCTTCATAGCAGATCTAAGGTTTGAAAAAAAAACCCTAATATATCACGAATGCAACAATCACAGGAAGAGGAATAGATATTAGACCTAGCGAGAACCCATCGAAACATCTACACATTAAACCCAATCTTGAAAACAATAGCAAGATTAACCGAGTAAGCAAGATGACTGACATAGAATTCCCTAAATTTTCGAAACCCTGATTGTTAATTTGTATTATAGCTAGTTTGCCATAGGAAACCCTAGACACCTTTAAAATCAGCGAAAGAACAAGAATCTTCAACGAAAGTAAATCAGAGCCAGGCTCTGATACCATGTCAAAAAATGTTAATCAGATCTTTATTAACTTACAAATCAACAAAAAACCTCAAAACATCTTTTAAACACAAGAATCTCAAACCGATTACAACAAAGTAATGAAACCAAATCAATACAAAACTCTCAAGACAATCACAATCAGATTATCTTAATTTGATATACAGATCTAATGTGTAACACCCTTGTTATTAATTTACGGTTTTCGTATAGTTTACGAAAACAAACATCTAATTTTGATAAATATGGTTAGTTAAAACTTTTAAAATTTAAAAGAATATACAACTTAATGTAATTGAATTCGTCGTTTAAAAGATACGACGAAACGCCATGCGGAAGCTTGTATTTTATCGTGTTCGGTTCCTCATCGAGCTTGATCTTCATCCGGGCACTCTTGACATTCACCTATGATCAAAACCAACTTAAAAGTTAGTTTTGATAGTTAAATAACAAGTTTAAACAAGTTATGTGGGTCAAACAATCAAAATTAAACAATTTTGGGATTTAGGGGGGCTAGACGCCCCATCTAGCCCCTTTTTTGACAGCAGGTTCCTTTATTGTTGCTGCACTTTGCCCAGCTACGAAAATTCACCAAATATTAACTTAGAACTTGCATAACTTTCACTATACAAGTCCGTTTTACGCGATTCTTTTTCCTACGCGTCCGTAATTTAATTCTCCATCATATGGAGTTAAAATCCAACATCCGGATTAATAAAATTTCAGACTTTTAAGTCTTTGACTTATTACCCTTTTTACCAAATCTTGACCCGTTCGTGTTTTTATCAAACAAACATGTTTATTTGATCTATAAACTCATGAGATTCATCATTTCAATATTGACCATCATATTAGGTTTGAATCACGCATTTCTTACGCATTCTCAACCTGTTTTCGCTCATATGCTTATTTTGACCCGTTAAGGGTAATTAAGCCTATTTTAAGCATGAATCTCTTTCACTCACATCAAGCATTATACTACCACATTTCTTATCAAATAATCTTTCTTCACAACTATATTTGTGTTGTATTAGATGTGGAAATTCCTAAACTCCGAGTTTTACCCCTCGAATCATTATTTTACGGCAAAGACTATTATATAGTCAAATGACTAAGGATTCACATCTTTCGCTTTTGTATACTCATTCTAAGTGTTTAATTATGCATACTATTCTTTTCCGAACAACCTTTATGGGTCGTTCGCTCGATTTAGCTTACGAGTGCATTTTGGTCCATTTAGTCCTTTCATTAATATAAAGGACTTTTAAAAGCATTTTCGACCCAAAAGCCCTGTTTTAAACTATGCATTTGATTCGAAAAGTCATTATGTTTTCAAAACACAACGATCATCATATGAATCATTCGGTTTGCTTAGTAAAGTAACCAAATGTCTATATGACTGCATTTAACTATCAAGGAGCCTCTAGTTCCTATTGAGTAGTTAATCTATATTATACATACCTGATTCGTATCAATATATTGACCCGTTTCAATACCTTGCATCCAAAGTATGATAATTCGTAGCATTTTAAATCCATAAACCATTATTATCCTGTAAGCATAAGACTTGGCAAGTACTTATTAGTCGTCATTTGTCAATTGGCGCTAAAATGTCACCCTTTGACCCATTTGGTCTAAACGACCAAACAACTTGCGTTTGTCTTTAGAGTGGCATATATATATATATATATATAGGATGAGGATCATTACAGAACACTAACTATTGCGAGAACAAAAAAAAAACTCTAAAACACTAAATTTTGGGATTTAAGTTTCATGTTTTTATAAATTTTATGTTTCTTACATTCATATGTGTATTATATATTCATAAAAAACCATATTTTTACCTACACGTAGCTTACATACATGTTGGTAATTTAACCTACACATGACCTACATATGTGTAGGTTATACAAAACGTGAAAAGTTTCCATATTTTGTTTTGAATTCTAGTGTAAGAAACAAAAAATCTTACATTTGCAACATTTTCATTTACTTTTAAGGTTTTTAGGATTGAAAAACTAGGTGATTCATTGTGTTCTGCGTGTTCTCGCAATATTTAGTGTTCTGCATAGAGCCTTCCCCTATATATATATATCTACCGTTTCGTTATCTAACCCATTTCGGCTTATACCGTAGGGTGTCTTATAGCTTTAACTTATGTTTGTCGACACGCGACTAAATGATCATTTTATCCCTATCCTTATCATGTGTTACCCTATACGGTAACATCCCGTGGTTCATTGCATGTTCATCAATTCGCGGCTATATTACCATTTACCCATGTTTACCATTAATCATGGTTTTTATCAATTTTATATATGTTCCGACTCGTATCAATCGCGTCGGAATCCATATTTCCAATATTATCATTATCGAGTTTATAGCTTATAGAATAATTAAGTATTCTACAAAAAGGTGTAAGTTTTACTTACCTTGCATCCGCTTATACTTTTCTTACGTAATTGTCCCACTTGACCCGCTTCTTCTCAAGCTTCCTCCTAGCTTGTCAAACGTCAAGCTATAATGTGATCATCCACAAGATAGTTATATTAGTCATCAATACTATGACTATTATACTTATGGACTCTCTTTACAATTTTCCGCATACGATTTTTATTATAGACCGGTTTGACTCTTAAAGGTCAAACTGCTTATATCATATGCAATTGCACTAATGAACTTAATATACTCATTTGCTTAGCTACTCAAGCAACAATCATGTATAAACCATGTGCTAAATATTTCACATAATTAATAACTATGATAGTGAAAGGTATTTCTACTATCATCAAAACACATTAATTCACCATGTTCACCTAGGCATTACATCGAACACCTTATGGGCATGAAATTTTTACTACTAGCAATCAAGCTCATGACTAACTACTTAGCCAAGATTAACATTATTTTCAAGTTCTTTACATCTAGCATGCATAACAACACCTAGATTCGTTTCACAAAAATCAATAACACCCGTTTCATGATCAAGATTCTAGTATTCTTAATCTCTCTACAAAACCCATCTAACACATATGTGGGTGATTCTCAATTTCATGTGTATAAACATCAATACATCAAATTATTGATTAGGGTTCATTCCTAACCATGAATTTATCATAGTTTCATTCAAACATATAACATTCAAGCTTCAATTTAGATTTTTCATATGTTCATCAAGAATCCCAACTTCATAAATATCAAAAATTTGACATACCTTACGATCCCCTTGACTTGGTGATCGTTTATTTATGTTCATGCATCTATTTGGGTCTTGATTTGCCCTCCAATTTGATGGATTTAGGTTAAACAAGGGTTTCCCCTTGTTCCTTCTCCTGATGATCGACATATACACACTAAGTGTGTGATATGTGTTGATTTTTTTATGTTTTAATAAAACAAGTATCCTTTTTGGCAGCTTTGGTCCCTCCAGTTTAGTTTATTATTAATTAGGTCACAACCTAATTATTTTCAACAATATTCTCACTAATTAACTAGGTTAAATATTCCTAGTTAATTTAGTGGGTTCGGGGAATTTATGACTAGGCTTATTTTAAGTCCCGTTAACTCGGCTCTTATAAACTCAATTCCTTAAAACTTGGATTCGCTTGTATTTAATATTAGGATTTCTTATTTAAATCGAAATATTTTCCGGGTTATATCTACTACTAACGGTACTTTACCTGTCTTTTAGTATTAACAGAGTTTGATTACCAAACCCGATTTCGGGGTGTTACAAGTCTACCCCCCTTAAAGAGGTTTCGTCCTCGAAACCTTTTCTTACATAATTCATTGAGTTTAAACTCAATGTATTTGAGCCGAGAAATCTTTTAAACATTACTTACACTTTTAACCAATTGTTAGTATTACCAGAAAAGTATGGTAACATCTTTTTGGTTACTAATTGTCTACGTATCTCATACGACATAGTGCAACTCGAAATAACGTAATCTCGTTATTTCCACTAGTTTAGTTAACTTAGCGATATTCATCGCTTTCATATACTATCGAATTCTTTATGAATCCGTTACTTTGACCCGTTTAAAGGTCTTTAGTGAAATCTTTCACTTTTAGCAACAAATTCTTTTGTTTTAAAATTTATTTATTCGGTTCAGTTATACCGAATCCATCGCTTTCAAGCAACCCAAATTTCTTGATTTGAATTGCTGACCTTAACCGGACTCACTAACTAGACTTATTAGTCTAGTTACTTTTTACCGCTCACTTGGTTATAATGTGATTCTACTTCATATTGCATTTCTTGACCGTGATCGTGTCACATCATATTTAATTTATATCAACCTTTCATTTTCGAAAATATCACTTTTCGAATATATCGTCTTGCGCCTATCAGTGTCAAGACTTGTATCTTTCATGCTTACTATTTAAATTCCTATCAGAATTTATGTTTGTAAAAACGTTATTTCTTACTAAAATCGAAGTTTTAGTTTTAGGATCTTCTCTTTAACTTTTGTCAATTATCCATACCAGGATATTGACAGTCCATAATTTATTCTTTTACAGTCTTAGTTTTATGCGGGGATTCTCAACCGATTCCCTCGCTTTATCTAATTAACCCGTAGGTTTTTATCACTTAGCCTTATGGGCTATTTTGATTAGACTTTCACCTCTTTAGGGCGAAGTCCTTATAACTTCTTTCTAATCATGACCCGTGGGTCGTTTTAGTCTCGTAGACCTTTCATTTGTTTATAACCCTAAAGGTTATGTTGTTCCCGTAGATCACTCCTTACTCATGTCATTCTTAAAATACATGTTTGGTGTCAAGGCACCCTGTTTTTGTTCAAAGAATCGTTTGGTTTCAAGCTTAGGTTCCGTTAACCTTAATTGTAGTTTCATGGCTACAATTGTTTTCTTTCGGACAATTTTCCGATTTTATGACTTCTTACGTCATTTATGCGTCAGTTCTTCTTATGCTTACTGTTATTTGATTTGCATATATTCTTATTTGGTTATATCCCATTTCCGGTCTCATTATTCTCTTGCATTTAACGCTACCTTTATCTGGCTAGCGCTTATTTGTGCCATTCGACGCTATATTGTATTCAACCTGTTTGACCTATTAATGTGAAATCCATCACTTATAAACAATCAACTTTATTCTTTATTCAACCCATTCGACCTCGAATAGTTGAACATATTTACTCACAATTTCTATATACGAGATTTTATAGTCATAACTCGTAATCCAAGTCCTTTGATTTTTCGACCCGCGTTCACGTCTCTTGATTTTTCACATGTGTTTAAATTCCTACCCATCAACCGGTTGTTTTACCGAAGTCGTTATTATTGCAACCCTCCCGGTATGCATTAAGACCTCGCTTTATTTTTATATTCCGACTTTGTCCTCAAGTTTGACGTTTTACAAAAACGACCCGTTAAGAGACATATTCGCATTTTCCGGGTTTGAGTGTAAGTACACTCCCTCCCAATGCATATCTTGATCATTTTAAATGTTTATATTCTTCGGGTTCGAGTGTAAGTACACCCCCTCCTAGTGCATACCTTAATCGTTTTACATGTTTGCATTCTTCGGGTTCGAGTGTAAGTACACCCCCTCCCGATACATATCTTAATCATTTTACATGTTTGCATTCTTCGGGTTCGAGTGTAAGTACACCCCCTCCCAGTGCATATCTTAATCATTTTACGTGTTTGCATTCTCTGGGTTCGAGTGTAAGTACACCCCCTCCCAGTGCATATCTTAATCATTTTACATGTTTCTTTGTCCCTACTCTCGGGCTCATTATCCTAATATAATATGCTTCCGTCACTCGGCTGTGCGTTTACATTATTATCAAATATTTTGCCTATCTGATTCATTTGGGTACTTTTTAATTTGTCCCGCTCACCTCGTCCTTACTACATTGGCTGTAAGCATGTCCATCATAAAAAGTTCATGGTATCATGTGTTCACTACCTACTTGGCCAGAGTAGGCGATCAACACATGACATACATGACCTTTTTATAACTTTCACATCACACCCCATGTAAGTAACACCTCTATTTATTTCTCTTGGAAACAATATCCTGGATAGGTATTCTATTCAGGTTTTTCCAAGTTTTCAATCTACATATGCAACTATCAGTTTCTACGTATTTGTTGCATATTTCTATTCACGCAATAATTTAAACGTGCACCTGGTAAATGCTTGCCCTAACGGGCTTTCTTTCCATTACTTATTTGCGATCGTTACGCGATTTAGGTCCTTGATGAGTATGCTCTTCTTGTCATATCTCAGACCGTTCCATCATCATATCCACAATTCGTTCAACTCTCGTCATCTTCAGACGCGAGTGTCCTTCAATTAAAACATTCACAAGAGTTAGTAATGTCAACTTCAATAATCACCCGTATTATAATACAAGGCTTTTTCTACTATACGCGTCAACGCGCGTATTTTCGTCAACCATATCAATCATTTTAATTGGGGTAACGTGTATCACATGAAAGCCCTATGTGTTGTTTACAACACTTTAGCATGCTAAACTATTAACATACATGTACTTACCGGATTTGCGATCAAGCCTTGAACCGAACACTTTATTCTTTTAACCTTGAGCTCTGATTACCAACTTGTAACACCCTTGTTATTAATTTACGGTTTTCGTATAGTTTACGAAAACAAACATGTAATTTTGATAAATAAGGTTAGTTAAAACTTTTACAATTTAAAAGAATATACAACTTAATGTAATTGAATTCGTCGTTTAAAAGATACGACGAAACGCCGCGCGGAAGCTTGTATTTTATCGTGTTCGGTTTCTCATCGAGCTTGATCTTCATCCAGGCACTCTTGACATTCACCTATGATCAAAACCAACTTAAAAGTTAGTTTTGATAGTTAAATAACAAGTTTAAACAAGTTATGTGGGTCAAACAATCAAAATTAAACAATTTTGGGATTCAGGGGGGGGGGGCTAGACGGCCCACCTAAGGGCTTTTGCGCCCCACCTAGCCCCTTTTTTGACAGCAAGTTCCTTTATTGTTGCAGCACTTTGCCCAGCTACGAAAATTCACCAAATATTAACTTAGAACTTGCATAACTTTCACTATACAAGTCCGTTTTACGCGATTCTTTTTCCTACGCGTCCGTAATTTAATTCTCCATCTTATGGAGTTAAAATCCAACATCCGGATTAATAAAATTTCAGACTTTTAAGTCTTCGACTTATTACCCTTTTTACCAAATCTTGACCCGTTCGTGTTTTTATCAAACAAACATGTTTATTTGATCTATAAACTCATGAGATTCATCATTTCAATATTGACCATCATATTAGGTTCGAATCACGCGTTTCTTACGCATTCTCAACCTGTTTTCGCTCATATGCTTATTTGACCCGTTAAGGGTAATTAAGCCTATTTTAAGCATGAATCTCTTTCACTCACATCAAGCATTATACTACCACATTTCTTATCAAATAATCTTTCTTCACAACTATATTTGTGTTGTATTAGATGTGGAAATTCCTAAACTCTGAGTTTTACCCCTCGAATCATTATTTTACGGCAAAGACTATTATAGAGTCAAATGACTAAGAATTCACATCTTTCGCTTTTGTATACTCATTCTAAGTGTTTAATTATGCATACTATTCTTTTCCGAACAACCTTTATGGGTCGTTCGCTCGATTTAGCTTACGAGGGCATTTTGGTCCATTTAGTCCTTTCATTAATATAAAGGACTTTTAAAAGCATTTTCGACCCAAAAGCCCTGTTTTAAACTATGCATTTGATTCGAAAAGTCATTATGTTTTCAAAACACAACGTTCATCATATGAATCATTCGGTTTGCTTAGTAAAGTAACCAAATGTCTATATGACTGCATTTAACTATCAAGGAGCCTCTAGTTCCTATTGAGTAGTTAATCTATATTATACATACCTGATTCGGATCAATATATTGACCCGTTTCAATACCTTGCATCCAAAATATGCTAATTCGTAGCATTTTAAATCCATAAACCATTATTATCCTATAAGCATAAGACTTGGTAAGTACTTATTAGTCGTCATTTGTCAATTGGCGCTAAAATGTCACCCTTTGACCCATTTGGTCTAAACGACCAAACAACTTGCGTTTGTATTTAGAATGCCATATATATATATATATATATATATAGGGGAAGGTTAAAATGAGAACCACCTCGAGTTGTAAGAACCAGTGAGAACCACCCCCGCGGGGGGCCGTTGACCACGATTTTTTTTTTACAACTAGATGTGTATATTTTAACACCCTACGTAAAGTTTGGGTTTAAACGGCGCGCCCGAGGGGGTAGTTTTTTACGCCCAAAGTTTGGGTTTTTTTAATTTCTTTTAATTTTTCTTTTTTTTTTAACCAAACTTTGGGCGTAAAAAACTACCCCCTCGGGCGCCCCGTTTGAACCCAAACTTTGCGTAGGGTGTTAAAATATACACATCTAGTTGTAAAAAAAAATCGTGGTCAACGGCCCCCCGCGGGGGTGGTTCTCGCTGGTTCTTACAACTCGAGGTGGTTCTCATTTTAACTTATTCATATATATATATATATATATATATATATATATATATATATATATGGAGCCGCTAGAATGAGAACCACCACGAGTTGTAAGAACCACGAGAACCGCGCCCCGCGGGTGGCCGTTGACCACGAAATTTTTTTTACACCTAGATCCATATATTTTAAGACCGGGTGTAAATTTTGGGTTCAAACGGCGCGCCCGAGGGGGTAGTTTTTTACGCCCAAAGTTTGGGTTTTTTTAATTTTTCTTTTTTTTTTTAACCAAACTTTGGGCGTAAAAAACTACCCCCTCGGGCGCGCCGTTTGAACCCAAAATTTACACCCGGTCTTAAAATATACGGATCTAGGTGTAAAAAAAAATTCGTTGTCAACGGCCACCCGCGGGGCGCGGTTCTCGTGGTTCTTACAACTCGTGGTGGTTCTCATTCTAGCGGCCCCCTATATATATATATATATATATATATATATATATATATCTACCGTTTCGTTATTTAACCCATTTCGGCTTATACCGTAGGGTGTCTTATAGCTTTAACTTATGTTTGTCGACACGCGACTAAATGATCATTTTATCCCTATCCTTATCATGTGTTACCCTATACGGTAACATCCTGAGGTTCATTGCATGCTCATCAATTCGCGTCTATATTACCATTTACCCATGTTTACCATTAATCATGGTTTATATCAATTTTATATATGTTCCGACTCGTATCAATCGCGTCGGAATCCATATTTCCAATATTATCATTATCGAGTTTATAGCTTATAGAATAATTAAGTATTCTACAAAAATGTGTAAGTTTTACTTACCTTGCATCCGCTTATACTTTTCTTACATAATCGTCCCACTTGACCCGCTTCTTCTCAAGCTTCCTCCTAGCTTGTCAAACGTCAAGCTATAATGCGATCATCCACAAGATAGTTATATTAGTCATCAATACTATGACTATTATACTTATGGACTCTCTTTACAATTTTCCGCATACGATTTTTATTATAGACCGGTTTGACTCTTAAAGGTCAAACTGCTTATATCATATGCAATTGAACTAATGAACTTAATATACTCATTTGCTTAGCTACTCAAGCAACAATCATGTATAAACCATGTGCTAAATATTTCACATAATTAATAACTATGATAGTGAAAGGTATTTCTACTATCATCAAAACACATTAATTCACCATGTTCACCTAGGCATTACATCGAACACCTTATGGGCATGAAATTTTTACTACTAGCAATCAAGCTCATGACTAACTACTTAGCCAAGATTAACATTATTTTCAAGTTCTTTACATCTAGCATGCATAACAACACCTAGATTCGTTTCACAAAAATCAATAACACCCGTTTCATGATCAAGATTCTAGTATTCTTAATCTCTCTACAAAACCCATCTAACACATATGTGGGTGATTCTCAATTTCATGTGTATGAACATCAATACATCAAATTATTGATTAGGGTTCATTCCTAACCATGAATTTATCATAGTTTCATTCAAACATCTAACATTCAAGCTTCAATTTCGATTTTTCATAAGTTCATCAAGAATCCCAACTTCATAAATATAAAAAATTTGACATACCTTACTATCCCCTTGACTTAGTGATCGTTTATTTATGTTCATGCATCGATTTGGGTCTTGATTTACCCTCCAATTTGATGGATTTAGGTTAAACAAGGTTTCCCCTTGTTCCTTCTCCTGATGATCGACATATACACACTAAGTGTGTGATATGTGTTGATTTTTTTATGTTTTAATAAAACAAGTATCCTTTTTGGCAGCTTTGGTCCCTCCAGTTTAGTTTATTATTAATTAGGTCACAACCTAATTATTTTCAACAATATTCCCACTAATTAACTAGGTTAAATATTCCTAGTTAATTTAGTGGGTTCGGGGAATTTATGACTCGGCTTATTTTAAGTCCCGTTAACTCGGCTCTTATAAACTCAATTCCTTAAAACTTGGATTCGCTTGTATTTAATATTAGGATTTCTTATTTAAATCCAAATATTTGCCGGGTTATATCTACTACTAACAGTACTTTACCCGTCTTTTAGTATTAACGGAGTTTGATTAACAAACCCGATTTCGAGGTGTTACATAATGGAAGAAACCAACTTCTAAGAAGTGATACCCTAGATCTACTGGAAGAACGTTCTTGAACTAGAGAGAAAATGTTAAAAAAATGTCTGAGAGTTTTTTTACAAATGAATCAAACTCGTCCCTTTTATATCATCATCCTCTTATCCTGAGCCCACGGCTAATTATAAGTCCACAAGCCCACGAACATATCAAGTCTTCAGTAGCCCATCTAGACTTCATAATACCTAGCCCATGAGGAGTCCTTTAATCAGCTATAGCCCATGATGAAATCCTTAACCTGCTAGCCCACGATCAGCCCATTAGCATTTGGAGGATGCGTTGGGCCGTGTCCCGGCCTAGACGGGAACCCTGTACACACATCCCGTTATAATGAACATGTGACATAATACATAAAAGAACATAAGGATAAGTATCAAATATAAACATAACAAATATATAAAAGTGACATAATAAGAAGTATTATTTTTAACAGTACCTAAAGCTTTGCTTTATTTGTCATCATTCTGTTTCCAACTAACTTAGTTGAAAGTTAAGACATTTGAGAACAATTTGGGTGACCAATAATTTGGCCACTTGAATGAAAACAGTCATAATTGAGTTGTAGCGACTTTATCTATGGGTTGGAGTGTTGGACTCATTTTTCACTTTAAATTGGAAAAACCCCACAAAACATTCATGCATTTCTTAAAAGATAGATAATCAATCAATCATACTCGGTATAATCCCACCCATAGCCATAACAGATATTAGTAGGGTCTTAAAAGATAGATAAGAGGGCGCTAAATAGATGATCAATTTTTAGTAACGAAGTGCAAGTATCGTATAAATAATTATTGTAATTGTGATATACAAGGCAGTTCTTTCTCATTATTTTCGCTTAAAATTACGTATAAATATGTACTTATATGATTCTTACGATTGTCTACTTAAAATTGGTAATGTATTACTGTTAACTAACCATGGCCCATTTGGGCCTATTTGTTTTTTTGCATGTAGTCTATTTTAACAACCCATGATACACAGGTTACAAGATAAATATAACAAATGCATCTTGCATATGCTCTACAAACCAAGAAAACTTAACATGTGGCTTGAACAACCATAACAAAATCATCTACAAAACCGACTTGATTACACCACTATATGCTGTTACCATCCGGTCCATGGGTAACTTCATGCATTCGGATCGGGTGTGGCTTAGCTTTTGATGATGAAAAGGATCCCGACTGACCATGTGGGGATAAATAAGATTCAGTATTCATCCAAATAAGTGTATAGCGTGTCATCTTTCTTCGACTTGCGTCTGCTAAGCAATGCCTTGAGTAGACGTTTACTTTTGCTTGGTATCTGATTTTGATCGCTCTCTTTATATCTGTCTCTATCACTATGAACACGCATTGAAGCTGATTTTGGAGACTCTGAAAACTACACAAAAACAAACCGTTGTTTTTAAAAGATTACTACTCAAAACTTGAAAAAGAGCGGTCTTTTAGCTTCAAAACAAGAAATGGTTGACTTTGTAGGTCAAACCTACTGCTTTCCACTTTCAAAATCAGTAGAATTCTTTATGTTTTCAACTAGTGTTTCATGACTAGTTAGAAGAAACTATGATCTAGAGCATTGCAACAAATTTAATTTCTTAAAAATCAATTTATACCAGAATCCATTTGACTGTTGAATTTAGAATGTTTGACCTTAAAAGTCAAAGTGTGAGAATTACCCTTTGTTGGACAATTGAATTTGGCGTTGTGGGCCTACGAGAATTGGGCGTTGTGGGCCTTGAATTTGCTCTTGAATTGGGGGTGGTTGGTCTACTAGACAGAGATCCAATACGCAACAGAGAAAATCTCCGTGGTGAAACCGATCTCTTCTCTGATCCATCATCCAAAAAACATCAGCCATTTTTTCTTTCACAAAATATCGTTTCATTCTATCAAAATAAATCCTTAAAAACCATGTATTTTCTAAACACTCAAACATTCTGATTATTATAAATTTCCAACAATAGAAGCAATACAAACAAAACCCACCGATAATTATCGTTAACATCACATAATCACTTTCAAAAACACCCGTGTATGCAGACAAAATATCAAGAAAAAAGATGAAACGAAAGCACTCATACCTAAATCTTTTCGGGTCACTGCGCCTGTGAAGGCAAACGATCCAGCTTGCTGGGAACCTCGTGGAGAAGGAGACAGGGATCGCCCTTTTCTACATTTTTAATCCGTTTATTCTTCAAGTTAGACTCACAAGTTGAATCTTGAATATATTACAAAAAAACTTAATATACACACACACACACACACACACCTGAATGAAGATGGAGGCGTTTCTTTGATTGTAGCCCGAACAGCTGGATATCAAAATTCAAAAACAGAAATATAAACACATTTATCAAAGTAAATTATTTTACAAAGATCAAATTTATTACCATTCTTGAATTCACGCCAGTCATCTTCGTCATCCAAACTGCATCCTTGGTACTTTGATTTAGTTCTAATACCACCTTGCATCGTCTCTCCAACTGAAGTGTTTTGAGTTCATTATATAGACTATAGTTATCTCATTTAATGACCAAAAAGGATATATGTTTTAAGTTTTGAATACCTGGCAAAATGTATCTTTTATGGTACTTAGGAGTATTTATTAACGAAGACTGCTGGGCAAGACCTTCGTGATCGAAACACCCCTGGCATATACCTAGTCTCTGAAACACAAATCATCTTGTAAAGGTTGTAAAACCGCTATCCAGATGTGATACGCACTTAAATATGGATTGATATGTAATGCACCTGTTGAAGACATGATACGCGGAGCTCGGTTTGGGATACTTCGTTCACCTTTTCACCTAACAAGTCATTAACTTTACTGGACACTGCCCCCAAATGGTCAACCGTGTTGACTAGAGCTTTGATGGCATAATCTTTTAATGTATCTACCACTCTGCAGTAGTTCAAAGAGGTAGTTACAGGTGGAAACACAACTTTTTTATATAAATTTAGAACAAAACTACTTTCTTTAACCAATTACTCACAGTTGCTTTTGGTCATCATTAGTGTAAGATAATTCAAAATATTCAGCAGCTGCATACAATTGTTTTCTCAAATTCTTCAAATCCTGAAACACAATCAATTAAAGGATTAAGCATACAACAAGATGATAGTTTAGTAAAGAAAAACACCCATGTGAAGATGAAGATGCCTTGAGACTGTCGGAAAATAGCAAGCTTTGCTGCATCGCGATCTCATCGTAGTTGGCTGGTTCGCGTGGGACAGCCAACGCTGCGGATGAGGTTAGTGTCTCCATTTCCTGAAACAATACAAAATACTTGCTTTTCAAACCAAACACACACACACACACACACACACACACAAAAAAAAAAAAAAAAAAAAACACCACCTGATGCTCTTAAGGATTCTTCTTGGCACCAATCAACATATTAAGCTATTTTCCCATTTCAATTTTATAAAATATATATGTTCAAGATTTGGTTGTTAAAGCAGCCACAGAATTCAACCATTTAAAGTACAAATTTATAAAAGAAAAAAACAAAGAACAAATGAAAAGACACTTAACAGAATCCAAAGTTTGCATCTTTCCCTATAACAAACCTCAATAGATTCTTGGAAAAGGAGATAACAACATCAAATATAACAACTATACCTATGAACACAGACTCAAAATTCTTCAAATTTCTCACTAAAACAACAAAAACCCAGGACCAAAACATTACAATTAGTAAAATCACACTTCAAAAAATACCCATTTTTGGTTCTTCAAAATGAACAAAATCCCCAAGAACAGATAATAGCCTCCCAACCAAAATTCATTACAATTCTGGCATAAAGATGCAAACTTTCACAAAAATACAAAGAATTTGCATGACCCAAACAAAACCCATGATCAAAACACAATAAAGATTAAAGATTTGTCTGACCTGATGATGAGAATTAGAATTATAATTAGAATCGGCAGCAAAAGAATTAGAAACGGGTGTATCTTAACTGTCTAGCAAAAGGGATTTCAAAATTAAATAGTTAATAATGGGGCACACTGCATTTAGTAGAGAATATTGTGGTACATTATTAAAAAAAAAGTATTTGACTAAAACAGTAGAAGACAACAATTATTCAGCTTGTATATATGGAATTCAAGAAAACTTTAAAATTTAGACTTTTAGAGTTTAGAGAGAGAGAGAAAGTGGGAACAGGAAGAGAAAGACGTTGATGGAGGATTAGCATGTTGATGTTCACAAAATGATGTTTTGACTAACTTTATTTAAAAAGGTAATATCACCTTTATTTTTATAAAAGTTCACACATAAAACATAATCAGTTCGCCTAATTTTGACTACAAGCAAATAACAAATTATGTCTCTTTCGTGATAGACTGGATTAGGAAAATTTTATATAATCCTAACCATTTAAAATTGACATCTTTCTGATTTACATTATTTTTATATATTTTTAGACGATATAACACGACATCTATCATAAAAGACATGTTACGTTATTTTATATAATTAGTTCGTTTATGTGATTTATGCTTTTTAATCAAATAAAAACTCTGCACATCCAAATTGTGGTGTCGTTTTTTTTTCCGGTTATTTTTGCTTTTTCTGTCAACAAGAACTCAACATGTCCGGAGTGGTGTCTTTACGCTACCATTACTTTTAACACTTACAAGGAAAACTCGAACATGTTTCACATATGATAGAAATAAAACGTAATTTTCTTTGGGTATTTTTTGTGGTGGAATTTGGTGGTTTATGACGCATAAGGTGGCGATTTGAAGTCGATGATAAAGAACTCAAAATGTTTAGATACAAATCACCGGTGATGATTAAGAGCATCTCAAACAAGACAAAAGTCTCAAAATAAGTTACGGTTTTAAGATTTTTGACAAACACCCGTATTTGTGCAAATGATTCCCTAAAGAGATCAAGCGCATAGGACTTTGCTCGTCAAGGTTGAAGATTTACAAGTAAGATATATATATATATATATATATATATATATATATATATATATATATATATATATATATATATATATTATTAATTTTAAAATTGGCATTGATACCCCTTATGAATTATTTTCCATCGTGTATGCGACTAATGTCTTTTGGGACTTAATTATATAACCTATCATTTTTTGTTTGTTTAATGAATTCTATGTTTTTTTCACATGTATGATGGTCTTTCAAAATTATAACTTTAAGCCTTGAACATGGGTTACGATAATTAATCAACTTTGTATTCAAAATGATCATCAAACGGTTTCCGTTTTTTGAACGGCAAAGATTCTATGATTATAGAAAAAAAAAACCAGTGGAGCTGAAAAAACCCAAGGTACAAATACAGAAAATAAAAATGAGAACAAAACAAAAAATTAAATTATGACATCTCTAATTAACATTATCTTTGATCTTTCCTTGATCCACAGAAATGAATTCTCCTTTATTTCTTCCACCGTGTTTCATACAGATAGATTGCAATCATTAAATTCAAGCGAATTCCTCGATTTCCATATTTGCCACATCGTTGTCATTATAATAGCCTTAATTACATTCTTCCACGCTGTCGATCCTTTGAATGCTTCTACTCGCCGAAAAATATATTCACAGTTGTTAATCTCTTGCTGATCCATTAGTTTTAACGATACTATAATGTTCCACCATGTTGCACGAGTTAGTATGCAGTTAAATAATAAATGTTCTACCGATTCCTCCTCGACACCACACCTCGAGCACATTCTGTTCTCTAAAGCAATCCCTCTATGAGCCAACTCTAGTTTAGCAGGGGTACGATTCTTTGCAGCTCTCCAAACAAATAAATTACTTTTGGCGGCACCCATTTATTCCAGAATGTCCATTCCATATCGCCTTCTATCGCTTCTCTTCTGTGTATTTCACTCCTAAGAATCGAGACCGAAAGTAATTCGTTTTCTTTCAGTTTCCATCTCCATGAATCTTCCTTCTCACTTATGTTGTACATTCGTTTTATTGAGCATTCTTTAGCCCACGAACCCACTCCTAAGCCCAACCATGCCTTTCTCCAATTTTTGTTGCACATTCGTAGACCTGTATGTTTTTATCTTTTGTCAAACCAAAAATAGCAGGGAACCTGTCCCTTAGATTTGTTTCCCCGACCCATATGTCAACCCAGAATCTTGTGTTTTTTCCATTACCTAGCTTTACAATCAGATTTTTACTTAACGACAAATTCAACTTCTTGAACTCCTTGTCTACCCCAATAATATCTTTCCATGTACCACATAACTGATTTTTTTAAGGAATAAACATAATCGACCTTTTCTTCGAATGGATGGCTTCAACCACTTTAACCCAGAGAGCTCCCGGGTTTTCTTTAAACTGCCACCACCACTTCGCTAATAAAGTGGGGTTTGAGCTTCTAATATCCCCTATCGGTAATCCCCCATACCCTTTTGCTTTTACCATTTTACCCCATGCAACCCCTCTCATTTTGCACTTCCCGTTCTTTTTACCCCAAACGAAGTCCCTTCTAATTGCTTCAAGATCATTTATCACTTTTTGGAGGCTAGGAATAGAGATAAATAGTAGTTTGGTAATACCTCGAGAACCATTTTCGCTAAAACAATTCTACCCCCCATCGATAAACATGTACCTTCCAGGATGAAAGCTTAGAATTAAATTTATCTATTATAGGTTTTTAGTATTTTATTCTTTTCATATTTGCCCCAACCGGAATCTCCAAGAAAATAACAGGTAGTTTCTCAGCCTTACAATTTATTACCCCCGCCATTTGTTCAATTTTCTCCTCATGGACACCAATCCTGAATAAATTACATTTTTTAAGTTAACCTTCAACCCCGACATAAATAAAAACATCTTAATATCCGGTTTAAGTTTTAAATATTCCTGTCAGACCATTCACCTAGAAATATTGCATCATCTGCATAACAAAGATGTGAAATCATTGCCCCCCCCCCCCCATTTTTTTATCGAAAGCCCTTTAAATACCCCAATCTTTATAGCCCTTTTCATTAGACATCCAAAGCTTCTAATGCTAAAATAAAGAGAAAGGTGATAGCGAATCCCCTTGGCTTAACCCCCGAGATAATTTAAATTCATCCGTAGGCGATCCGTTTACCAAGACGGATGCTCTGCTTGACTTAAGGCTCACCCCGGTCCATTTTCTCCATAAAAGAGGAAAGTTCATAGCTTTTTGGTTGGAAAGTAGAAACTTCCAATTTATGGAATCGTATGCTTTTTCAAAATCTACTTTAAATATAAAAATCGTTTTTTTTTTTCACTTTTTTCCCAAGATATTATTTCATTAACAATTAAAGGCCCCTCCAAAATGAATCTCCCTACAATAAACCCCGTTTGTGTAAGGTCATATAATTGAGTAGATTTACGCTTATCTTTATCAAACATAAGTATAAGCTATTGGGCTTAGTTCTCTAGTGGGTTTGGGATAAGCCGTTGTCACACCCCGACTTTCCACGTGCCACCGGTGGGCCCGGTGGGGAGTATCGTGACGTCATGGTTGGCAACATAATAGTCAAACAACACAATATTATTAAGCACAGCGGAAGCAATTGAAAATATAATACAACCGAATTTATTGTAATATCAACTGTCACAATATCCGGAAGTTTATCCACAGAAGGATCGAACATAAAATGGAAACAATAGTTCAACAGACTTTTAGGCATCTTAAGCTTGCGAGACTTCTACTGATGCTAAGGAGAATTATCCAGCCAAGTTCGTATAGTACCTGCATTTAGCCTTTTTGGAAAATACGTCAGTTTACACTGGTAAATACATTCAACTGACTCATTTTGGAAAAAGAGTTTGTAAATTGTTTTGAATGCACGTGGCACAAAATATCTTGACACATTGATTAAAATGCACAGAGGCAAAATTAATCTTTTTAACTTGGGAGAATTATTTAATATTATAATCTTGTGAACGAATTACATGTTACTTATGCGTTCAGTAGCCCGGAACGTATCCGGGTTAAAGATCAATAGACACACCACAATAATGAGTTATACACCGACAGGTGTACGCCTACACCCCGTGCTCAGGTCGTGGCCATCTCGTAAGATAATGCCGAGGATATCCGGGACATGGTCATTAACCCCCCAAAGGCTGTAAAGTAAACAAGACTGTTTAAAACGAGCCGATCAAATTATTCAACTACCCACTAAGCGTGGAGATTTGATGCCCGATCAAGCGGTACGCTATGTACCGTAACCCAAGCCCGTATAGGGAAAATAAGTTAAAAGTATTTACCTGAGCTAAATATAAATTCAATCCCAGCCGTATACCAATTCAGCAAGTACAGATAGCTTTTACTGGGCTCCTAATCTGGAACGAAGGTTTTTAATAACCTATTAGAATCCTAACGGGTCTTTAATTAAGCTTAAGCTTAGACCGGCTAGTTTTCAGTATACGGTTCGTACACAAGATTAAGCGAAGACCGGATAGAATGTGATTCAGACCCGACAAGTTTGAAGACTTGTTTAATATGGGTTTATTATTCACATTCTGGATTTTGAGATAAAACCGATAAGGTTTGACCCGTTTCGGCTAATTTATGTAAACTTGTTACATAAACCGCACCGAACGCGAAATAAGCGTAACGGGTATCCGTAAGAGCCATATACAGGTTTCCTAAGTTAATATGCTTCAAATATGTTGTAACATCAGTAGGATGTCTTTCGTTATGCCCGAAATGAATTTAAACACAAACTATGCCCCGTAGGGGTAGTTTGGTCATTTTAAAGTTTGTAAAAGCGTTTATATGTTCAACTGAGTTACAGGTCTGATGTAAACAGCAAACATACTTAAATTGATAATTTATCTCAGTAGGCTAAAGCATATATGTGAAATTTATCATTCTTAACCAAACTACGCCCCGTAGGGGTATTTTGGTAATTTCACATAAGCCGAAAAGCTCAAAAAACGAAGTCTGAATTTATCAACCTTTGCTTACTGTTAAAATATTATAATTTGCCTCATATATCAGTAGGTATCAACCCGGGTATGTCCAATATGATTTTAAGACATACTATGCGTTAAAAACGCTAATTATGGCGATTAAAGGCCATTTCCGGGTTCTATACTTAAATCTGATATTTTTATATTTCCAGAAGGCTTAAAATAATTTATTTAACATATGTGATCAGTAGCAAAAGGTTTGGAGTCATTTAGATAAGTAAAACTCATTTTATGGCCCGTAAGGGCAAAACGACAATTACCGGATTAAGCCTACGACTACTAGTTATGCTCGGCCTAAAATTAATTAAAAATCTTTAAAAATCCCAAAATAATATATATCATCAGTGGGTAAAATATTTTATATCAAAAAGTATGTTTAACTAGGCTATACGCTAATTACGCCATTTTGTTAACATAAAGCTTTAATTTAGCGACAATGAGCATAACTCTTAATCTATAAGTCAAACTGATGTCAAACTTTGCATACAAGTTTATATATCAGTAACTAAGGTTTCTACACTTTTACATTTTCATAAATCTCGTTTTAAGGTAATAAGGGCATAATGGTCAACATATGAGCAATTAACGGAATCATGCGTATTAATCGGATAACTAATGAACCGAGGTGTATAATCATGGAGGGTTATACTAGCATGTAACCTGGTCCAAATGAAGCTCTAAGGTATTTCTAAAACATACCTAAACGGGTCAGAACTGAAGTCAAAGCAAAAGTCAAAGCTTTGCGACTTTCGGTTCCGAACCGGGTCTAAACAGGAAATAGTCGGGTTGAACATGTTTGGACATGTTCTTACACTTATTACTAAGTTATAACAATGATCAAACATGTTATATATGTTCTAGATAGCTAATTATGCATAAACGACATTTTAAGCATTATGTTGACTTTTTAATTAAAAGTTTGACCCGACATTTGACCTGGTTAGAATGGGAATTAGGGGGAACCTTTTTAGGGGTTTATTACCCACCTAATTACCAACTTATAACTACTTTTAGTTTGACTAATCGCTGGACCATTAGCGATTAATCGTTAAGTCAACCGTTAATTACGACGGTTGACTTTTAAGCTAATAACTAAGCAAAAACTAAACCGAGGAAGGTCTAGCATACTTACCCAAGTCCTAAGCTCGAGTAGGAAGGTATTGGGTCTGCTCCTAAGCTCCAGAAGTGCTCAAGAAATGCAGATGAAGGTGTGAGTGAATGTTTGCAACTCATGGCCCTTATATAGTGTTTTAAACACCACAAAAGATTGACACACAAGTCTACAACCCACCACAACTCACTTACAAGTGTCCTAGATGTTCTAGGGGTTGTTTAGGGGCCAAGGGTGATGAGGAAAATCGATTAAAAGTCAGTTGCAACGCTTAAAACAGCCAACAGCCAAGTTTCTGTTACTGGGCATCCCTAGCGCACCGCTACGCTTCTGATGTAGCGCACCGCTAGCCCTCCTCAGGGGCAATTCTTCCATTTTTCAGTTTGCATCCCTGGCTCTTGGTGCTCCGAAAGGTCAACCAAGCTTAATTCTTGCATTTTGACCCCTTATTATTTATATACAAGGGCTTTATGACTTATACTCACTTTGCCAAGTCCCTGGACACTTCCGGTTAACCCGAAAAGTCATAACTTTCACCGTTGACGCTTTAACCCCTCGTACACGAATTTGGTCATAACTTTCTCATACGATAACGAAACGTTATGAAATTTTAATCGTGCATTCTAGTGAGCATAATTAGCATTTACAAAGCTTCGGGTTTGTCAAAAGGTCACTCAGAGGTATATCTTTAAACATGTTGACACATTTAACCCCTGTAGTTTGTAATTACCCACTTTTTGCTTCGTATGATCCATGATTTATTCGTTTGAAGGTATGAGCATCTTGTAGGGTTAATATACAATATATTTATTCACTGTTAACACTTAGAATATGTATATTCACATACTTTCCATGTTTGTCAACTTTAGTCCTTCTATAATATTTCTTTCACACGTTTAAACATTATGACACGTGTCAACACATTATAGGACGTGAATTTTCGAGGTGTTACATCCTCACCCCCTTAAAATAAATCTCGACCCGAGATTTACTGAAATAAGTAAGGGTACTTTTCTTTCATCATGGATTCAACCTCCCACGTGAATTCGGGACCTCTTCGGGCATCCCATTTGATCTTTACAATAGGTACATGCTTTCTTCGAAGCTTCTTTACCTGTCGATCCTCAATCGACAAAGGTTTTTCAACAAATCTTAAGCTCTCATCTATATGCACATCTGTATGTGGTATTACCAGTGATTCATCAGCAAAGCACTTCTTCAGATTGCAGATGTGGAACACGTTGTGAATTCCACTGAGCTCTTCCGGTAAGTTTAACTTATAGGCAACTGACCCGACACGTTCGATAACCTCGAAAGGTCCTATGTATCTCGGGCTTAGCTTGCCTTTCTTACCAAACCGCATCACTCCCTTCCAGGGTGACACTTTAAGTAGGACTTTGTCACCTACTTCGAAGTAAAAATCCTTACGCTTAGGATCAGCGTAACTCTTCTGCCTATCCCGGGCAGCTTTGAGACGGTCGCGAATCTGGACAATCTTGTCCGTTGTTTCGAACACTATCTCTGGTCCTGTTAACTGGACATCTCCAACTTCCGCCTAACAATTAGGCGATCTATACTTTCTACCGTATAACGCCTCAAAAGGTTCAGCCTTAATGCTGGTATGGTAGCTACTGTTGTAGGAGAATTCGATTAACGGTAGGTTCTTATCCTAACTACCACCCAAATCGATCGCACATGCAAGTAGCATGTCTTCTAACGTTTGAATAGTACGCTCACTCTGACCGTCAGTCTGAGGATGGTAGGCCGTACTAAAATTCAAACGTGTGCCCAAAGATTGTTGGAAATTCTTCCTAAAATGTGACGTGTATCTAGTATCTCGGTCAGAGATAATAGACACAGGTGTGCCATGTAAGGCTACAATCTTATCAACGTATAACTGGGCTAACACATCGGAGCTGTAAGTCTCCTTGATGGGTAAGAAATGAGCTGACTTAGTCAGTCCATCAACTATAACCCATATTGTATCATTTCCTTTTCTTGTCTTGGGTAACTTGGTAATAAAATCCATAGTTACCATTTCCCACTTCCACGTAGGAAGTTCAGGCTGTTGTAGCAAACCTGATGGTTTCTGATGCTCGGCTTTGACTTGCGCACTTGTCAAGCATTTAGCCACATAGGTGGCCACAGACTTCTTCAAGCCTATCCACCAATAGTTTGCCCTTAGATCCTGGGTAGCTGATGGAAATTCTTAATCGTTGCCTAATTAGGGTTGCGGCATGTTTGCATAAGCAATATGAACCGTCTTTCTTATTTAATAACATAAAACCCTCAGAATATTGAGTCAGGCTTTATGTGCCTATGTTTTAAAACCTATTTAATCAAGGTTTCGATTATTCCATAATCAATATGGAGTTTTCACAATACTCCAGCCCACAGCGGGATACAATCTTAATTCTACCTACCTTCCCGGAGGTAAGCAGGGAAAACTTATGAGAAGATAATCAAGATTGCAAGGAGGCTACAGAGATTTTCCATATCTCATGCTCCAGTTCATCCACCATTACTCGTGTCAAATAAGTGACACCTTTATGTTATAAGTCCACGAATTCCTTAGTCGGGAACGTTTACTAATTTTTTTTTTTCCATTTTTGGATATCTTCTTTGAATACTACTAGTCGACTTTAGTACAATATGACCATTGGGGTATCTCAGGGGTTCCATGTATTAAACCTCCATGCTGATCAGACATGGAAATAATCTATGGGACACACTAGGATACGCCAATCCTCATATGACACTTTAATCAAACATAGTTTGGCATTCGCAGGCGATAGAAAACAATGAGAAAAATAATTAAAATAACATGTGTCGTCGTACTCTATGCAAAGAAAGAGTGCTCTTAGATTTTCGGAAAGGTTTTTCTTGCCGATACTAGAAGAATCGGTTACTATGGTTTCCTTGGTAATTATACCTTGTGGATGATATAAAAAAAATTTGCTAAGTTTATGGTTCATGAAGATTTATTATTGCCTGTAAAAAAAAAAACAGGACACTTAGCATAAATTATCATTGATAAATGATAAGGAAGTTTATTGCACAAGTGCTTATATTTATTCAATAATGGAAGTTTTACAAACTAGGCACCTAGCTCAGTTGGCTAGGCGCGCGAAAGGGTGCGGCCGGCCTAGACCCAGGTTCGAATCCGGGGACGGCCAGTTCCACCATTTTTTTTTTTATAAATAAATCGTACGGATACGTATAATTATGAGAGTTGTCTCATAAGGAGTCTTGATAATTAATTGCTTCTTATTACCCACAATATGGGCTTGATTTTATCACTAAATTGAGTCCTTGTATTTAACGGAACTAGGACATCAAAAATGATTCCTAATGGATATAAAACATCCATCTATTAATGCTGAAGCAGTCTCATAGGTATACCGGCTTTTTACCGAACCTTCGTTGCTTTTTATTAAGCCTGTACTCGTTCTCTTTCTCAGATTTCTGGGAGTTATCCTCCTCCTTTGGTTCATCCTTCATATTTGAAGTGCGAACATAGCTCTCCTCATGAGTAATTTAACACGGTTTTTGAATGAGATTTAGAGCGAGAAGTATTCAGCTCTTTGTATTGTCTCATGACCCTTTCCATGGTCCTACCAACTGCTGCGTCAACCACAGTCTGAAGATTAACTCCATTAATATTGAGGTTTACGTTTGTAGTTTTATTAACTTTCGTCGCCTTAATAGTGTTGCGACCGTCGTCTACCTCATCCGAGTTTTCCATACTCGAAACTTGGTACAAATCGCCAAGATTTAACCATTATTAGTCATCATCCTGATGACCTGACTTAGATTAGCCACGGCATTCATAAACCGTATGGGCTATTCCGTTCCGAACATTCATAGTGAATATTATTTTGAACGTATTTCCATTATATTTAGCCTAGGTCATAACAGGACCATCAATGGCATCCAAAGTTTGGAGCGAGTCCAATACTTGCTTGACAGGGGACCATAATGTCACAACTGTCTTTGTCACAAGGACGATTATAAATAGCTCAAAGGCTAGCCTTACATGACTTCGGTTATATATTTATATGTATGGCATAGAAGCCTGTCTCGATGGACGTAGAAAGATATGGCATAAAGCCTAGTCATGAAGGTCATAAATGATTATACGGCACGAAGGCCTTATCGCAAAGGTCATTTAGATATGGCACAACGGCCTTGTCATAATGACATTTATCAATTCTGGCACAAAGGCATGTCACCAGGAATGTTAACATTTAATATGTTAGCTTGTCACGAATGACAAAATATAGCACATAGGCTTTTCATGAATGACTTTAAAGCATAACTCGATGGTCTATTATTAAGGACCTTAATTTATTAGCCGCAATCTTATTAGATTAGGGCTTCCAGGTTTGAACGTGGTTCTTCACCTTTGGACAGGGAGTCATAGACTACTACTGTCATCGTCTTGAAAGACGATTATTTTGGCAGAAAATATGCCAAGCAACATCACTAATGGATGTTTATATGTAACCATCGTATCTAATGATATTAGTCATGATCACATCGATCATATTGACTATTAGGTTTGGGTATAATCACACCATTTTTAAACAGGGGATCATAAAGATCACTACTATCCTTGTCTTACCGACTCTAGAATAAAGTATAGCCCGTAGGCATTTTATCACGAGGGATGTTAATATTATGATCAGCATACTGAAGATACTAGTCAGGATCGCACTGATAGTATAGACTATGGGAATTGAGTATAGCTCACCCCCTTGGCAAAGAATCACAAAAGATTACAATTGCCTTGTCTCAGTTGGACGATCTAATATAGCCCTTAGGCAAAACATCATTACGGATGTTTAAATTTTTTTATTTTTTATTTTTTTTAATCATCGTATTGATGATTTTTGTCATGATCGTATTGATCATATGAACTATTAGGCTTGAGCATAATATATTATAGCCCGTAGGCAAGACATCACTAAAGGATGTTAAATAATATGATCATCGTATTAGATGATATTAGTCATGATCGTATTGATCACATAGACTATTATGTTTGGACATAGTCCAACATTTTAGACAGGAGGTCAAAGACCACCACTGTCGTTGTCTTATCAGACAACTAGTTTACTCCGTAGGTGCTTCATTACTAACGGATGTTTATAATATGATCATCTTATAGGATGATATAAGCCATGATTCCTAGATCACTAGGCTAGATTTGAGAATTGGAAGAATCCAATATAAGGATGACTGTTGTGATTTTCTCGAATCACATTTGTCAGGGGTGCTAACACATTCCTAGGTGTTAACAAGGATTTGAATCCCTTGAGTAGGTTTCACCATCTTGGCCGCATAGGCTAGGTTTCACCTTTAAGATTCCCTTCAATTGCATACTGACAGAGAAGGAAGGATTTTTATTTTATCCAGGATTTTTATCATAAATCCTAATTCATAAGTTAATAATAGCACCAATGGCCTTGTCGCGTAGACAAGTTAAATTTATAAGCCATGATTTCAGAGAATCGTGGCCTTAAGGGTTGAATCAAAGTTCATTACCTTTTCTTGACAGGGAGCTGTAGGCTACCACTGTCTTTAGTCTCAGAGGACATTAACTATAGCCCGTAGGCACTTCCCTTATAAGAGATGTTTATTACTGGATTACCCCCTTAGGGAAATTCATTAACCATGGTAAACAGAGACCATATATGGTTAATTTATTAATCATATTTATTTAGGATTTCTATTATAATTTATCCTAATTATAAAACATTAACAGTTTTATTAGTGGCACCCAATGGCCTGGTCACATGGACATTTATAAATTATAAGCTTATGATTTCAGAGAATCAAAGCAATAATAACAGTTTTATTTTATAGCACAAAAGGCCTAGTCACAAGGAATTTTTTTTTTTTTTTAAATTATAAGCCATGATTTCAGAGAATCAAGGTCTTTAAGTATATTAGCACAACTGGCTTAGTCACAAGGACATATATAATTTATAAGCTATGATTTCAGAGAATCAAAGCATGAAAGTATATTGGCACAATAGGCCTAGTCACGTAGACAATTATAAATTATATGCTAGGATTTCAGAGAATCAAAGCATTTGAGGTTTGAACCTAGTTCATTACCTTTATCTGACAGGGAGTCATAGCTACCACTGTATTTTGGCTCATGTAGAAATGAGCAAGGCCCGTAGGCACTATATTACCACGTATGGTTAAAATATGATCATCTTAATTGATGACATAAACCCAGGATTCAGTGATCATTAAACTGGGTTAGGAATCTTTTGAAGGATCCTATATAAAATGACGTGTGTGATTTTAATTGAATCACATCTGCCAGGAGTGTTAATCATGTTTTAAGATGTTAACAGGGAATTGAATCTTTTTAAACAGGTCTTACCATCTTGGCCCGGTCTTATAATTGACCCAAGGCTAGGTTTCACATTTAAGATTCTTAATTAATGATTTGAATCTTTTTAACAGGTCTTACCATCTTGGCCCGGTCTTATAATTGACCCGAGGCTAGGTTTCACACTTAAGATTCTTAATTTATAATTAACGCAGAACAATTTTTAAATTGAGGTGTAAATATGGATCTGAATCTAAATTGCGGAACTGCCATCTTGGCCGGTCTTAATATGACCCGAAGCTAGGTCTTGCCCTTTTAGATTTTGCCATTTTATTATAATGGTAGATCTTGCAAAAAGGAAATATTATTTTTCCATTTATTTAATATTTCTTATTTAGAATGGAAGTTTAAACTTAATCATTCCATTTATAAAAATAAAAGTATAAAGTTGCCCTAAGCGGGACTTGAAAGGAATAATGTTGTCCTCGAAGGGACTAAAAATAATTATGTCCTTATAAGGACTATTAAGGAAACGATCTTCAGTAAAAGGAGTTTCTTCTTCCTTTTATTTCTGAATGCTTTCTCCTTGGATGCTCGTTTCATTCTAGTCGCGGTACGAAGCTCAGCATCTCAGGGCTCCGGGTTTGGAGAACTCCTATTACGGCTTCTTTGCTTGGCGACGTATCCAATACAAATTTGGAAGCAAAACTTCAAGATTAGGATTGAGAATATTCCTAAGTTAAGTCTAGACTCAGAAGTTTAGAATTGTGCAATTGTGTAACTGAGATTAAACACTAAGGCTAGTGTTTAATTCACTCAGTGTTGGCTCTGATACCAACCTGTCACACCCCGACTTTCCACGTGCCACCGGTGGGGAGTATCGTGACGTCATGGTTGGCAACATAATAGTCAAACAACACAATATTATTAAGCACAGCGGAAGCAATTGAAAATATAATACAACCGAATTTATTGTAATATCAACTGTCACAATATCCGGAAGTTTATCCACAGAAGGATCGAACATAAAATGGAAACAATAGTTCAACAGACTTTTAGGCATCTTAAGCTTGCGAGACTTCTACTGATGCTAAGGAGAATTATCCAGCCAAGTTCGTATAGTACCTGCATTTAGCCTTTTTGGAAAATACGTCAGTTTACACTGGTAAATACATTCAACTGACTCATTTTGGAAAAAGAGTTTGTAAATTGTTTTGAATGCACGTGGCACAAAATATCTTGACACATTGATTAAAATGCACAGAGGCAAAATTAATCTTTTTAACTTGGGAGAATTATTTAATATTATAATCTTGTGAACGAATTACATGTTACTTATGCGTTCAGTAGCCCGGAACGTATCCGGGTTAAAGATCAATAGACACACCACAATAATGAGTTATACACCGACAGGTGTACGCCTACACCCCGTGCTCAGGTCGTGGCCATCTCGTAAGATAATGCCGAGGATATCCGGGACATGGTCATTAACCCCCCAAAGGCTGTAAAGTAAACAAGACTGTTTAAAACGAGCCGATCAAATTATTCAACTACCCACTAAGCGTGGAGATTTGATGCCCGATCAAGCGGTACGCTATGTACCGTAACCCAAGCCCGTATAGGGAAAATAAGTTAAAAGTATTTACCTGAGCTAAATATAAATTCAATCCCAGCCGTATACCAATTCAGCAAGTACAGATAGCTTTTACTGGGCTCCTAATCTGGAACGAAGGTTTTTAATAACCTATTAGAATCCTAACGGGTCTTTAATTAAGCTTAAGCTTAGACCGTCTAGTTTTCAGTATACGGTTCGTACGCAAGATTAAGCGAAGACCGGATAGAATGTGATTCAGACCCGACAAGTTTGAAGACTTGTTTAATATGGGTTTATTATTCACATTCTGGATTTTGAGATAAAACCGATAAGGTTTGACCCGTTTCGGCTAATTTATGTAAACTTGTTACATAAACCGCACCGAACGCGAAATAAGCGTAACGGGTATCCGTAAGAGCCATATACAGGTTTCCTAAGTTAATATGCTTCAAATATGTTGTAACATCAGTAGGATGTCTTTCGTTATGCCCGAAATGAATTTAAACACAAACTATGCCCCGTAGGGGTAGTTTGGTCATTTTAAAGTTTGTAAAAGCGTTTATATGTTCAACTGAGTTACAGGTCTGATGTAAACAGCAAACATACTTAAATTGATAATTTATCTCAGTAGGCTAAAGCATATATGTGAAATTTATCATTCTTAACCAAACTACGCCCCGTAGGGGTATTTTGGTAATTTCACATAAGCCGAAAAGCTCAAAAAACGAAGTCTGAGTTTATCAACCTTTGCTTACTGTTAAAATATTATAATTTGCCTCATATATCAGTAGGTATCAACCCGGGTATGTCCAATATGATTTTAAGACATACTATGCGTTAAAAACGCTAATTATGGCGATTAAAGGCCATTTCCGGGTTCTATACTTAAATCTGATATTTTTATATTTCCAGAAGGCTTAAAATAATTTATTTAACATATGTGATCAGTAGCAAAAGGTTTGGAGTCGTTTAGATAAGTAAAACTCATTTTATGGCCCGTAAGGGCAAAACGACAATTACCGGATTAAGCCTACGACTACTAGTTATGCTCGGCCTAAAATTAATTAAAAATCTTTAAAAATCCCAAAATAATATATATCATCAGTGGGTAAAATATTTTATATCAAAAAGTATGTTTAACTAGGCTATACGCTAATTACGCCATTTTGTTAACATAAAGCTTTAATTTAGCGACAATGAGCATAACTCTTAATCTATAAGTCAAACTGATGTCAAACTTTGCATACAAGTTTATATATCAGTAACTAAGGTTTCTACACTTTTACATTTTCATAAATCTCGTTTTAAGGTAATAAGGGCATAATGGTCAACATATGAGCAATTAACGGAATCATGCGTATTAATCGGATAACTAATGAACCGAGGTGTATAATCACGGAGGGTTATACTAGCATGTAACCTGGTCCAAATGAAGCTCTAAGGTATTTCTAAAACATACCTAAACGGGTCAGAACTGAAGTCAAAGCAAAAGTCAAAGCTTTGCGACTTTCGGTTCCGAACCGGGTCTAAACAGGAAATAGTCGGGTTGAACATGTTTGGACATGTTCTTACACTTATTACTAAGTTATAACAATGAT